>AP027111.1:19087692-19736175 GCA_028142955.1 Pinctada fucata | reverse complement strand
GAAAAGATATGAGAAAAGTTAATGGAATTTTATATGATTTCAGGAGTAAATTTACGACCAATATTGATAATGTTGTACGGAAATCTGGCTTGGAGGACAATGCAAAGAACAGACGTCTCGCAGAAAATATAATGGGCTATTTGTGTTTATCTAAAAGTGAAAATACTAGAAGAAATTATTATTTCGCATACGTGAAGTGGAAGAAGTTCATAAGCGGGAAGTGTCATGTCGACATGCCTGCTAATCCGGTGCATATAGCCATGTATCTTATATCTTTATTAGATAAGGGTGCGTCATTTCATGTGGTGTCCGGGGCAAAATATGCTTTAAAGTGGGCACATAATCTTAATGGTTTCCCTGACGTAACAGATCATGTTTTTGTGAACAACATTGTGGAGTCTGCGAAGAGAATCGCGAAGCCAAAATCTGCGAAGAAAGATTCTGTCGACTCTGAAGATTTAATTATTTGTTATGTGACAAAGATTCAGACAATAGGGAATTGTCTGTTGTACGTGATTTATGTATGACTATTTTAGGGTTTGCAGGTTTTTGTCCTCTCTGAATGTCAGTCGGACTCCTCGGGTGATAACACACATGAGCTCGCGGCGGCAGAGCACGGATTGTATTACGTACGCCCTCTTTTTAGTGAGGAGGTTGTTTTACACCACAATTATACGTTCTTCGAGACCTCTGGGTAATCGGAAAAGTGGAAGGGTGCATACGTTATCCAGGATAACCATACCTTCTGCTATTTCCGTGGCAGATGGTCGTCCTAAGTCGGCACCGGTTGCCCATTGGTCTCATTGGTTTATGTGTAGTCCTTTGTGTTTGATGTTTCTGTGTTGTGCGTTGACGTTCCTTGTCCCTTACGCGTCTTTTTGTGTTTGTCTGCTTTGTGTTTTTGCATTGGGTGTTTTGGGGTTTTGCTGTGGGTGCTACAACCTGGTGTTGTTGGAGATCCCCTCCTTTGTTTTAAGATATGACGAGCTAAGCTCTCTAAGATGTAAAGATGTTAGCTTTCATGATGACTTTGTAAAACTTTATATTGCCAAAAGTAAAAATGACCAATACAGAAACGGCGATGAAATTTTAGTTTCAAAAGGTAAAACATCAGCGTGTCCCGTTTTGTTGCTCAGAAAGTTTTTTGACATTTCTTGTGATTCTGATCACTTTTTGTTTAAACCTATGTTTTGTGGTAAGGGTGGTCCAAAACTTATTTACCAAAACAAAAAACTTAGTTATACAAGTACTAAGGAATGTATCATTGGTAGGTTGAATGAAGTAGTAACTGGTAAAAACTTTGGTTTACATTCACTTAGAGCGGGTGGCGCCACTGCAGCGTCCAGTGGTGTTGTTAATGAGCGCTGTTAGGAGCGACATGGATGTTGGAGATCCGATAGTGCCAAGGACGGCTGTGTCGTGGACTTTCTTTCAAAACGTTTGTCTGTCAGTCAGAAATTAGGTTTGTAATCGACCGTAATGGGTTCTTTTAGTGACTAGGGCACTAATTGTTTAAAACAGAAATGTAATTAAATGCATTTAATGATTATAATCTAATTTTTGCATTATTACTGTTTATTTTGTTTGAGCATGAATTATCCTCACTTTATTTTGAACAAGGCAAATTTCTAGTATGCTCGGCTAATTGCATATGATGCTTTTTAGTATGTTCAGTGGAAAGGTAGACTTATATTTTACCGCGTTTCGGTAGATTAGCGGTAAAATTATGTCTTTTTTGGAACGTTCTGTACTAAGGGGTATAGAGTGTTCGATTGGCAATGTGCTGGTGTTTGATTGGATGAGATTGTCCATTGAAAATGAGTGGTCATTTTCGCGGTATGAAGTGTTGTGCATGTGGTTCATTCTAACCGAAGCGCCTGATACACAAGTTTAGTTTTCAAATTTTGGATATCTATGAATAGACACGGGGAAAATCGTTGAAAATTTTAACCATATTTGTTTATGATATTTATGAATAGTCACGGGAAAAAATCGTCGAAAATTTTAACCATATTTGTTTATTTCTAGTTAATTGGATACCAAAAAAAGAAAATAAATGTGTTTTGACACAGGGCGAGGTCTGTCGCTTTCAGTAACTCAGTGCCATAACATGATGTCTTGTAATATTTGATATGATAAATTGATAATGGTAATGCAAGACAGCCACAGACACAGGTTTCCATAGTGAATGTTGAAAATTTTTATCTATGGTTTTTCCTGGGCGGTTATGTATATCTATTGTAGAGTTACTTTGTGTTTGGGATTTTTGTGATCTGAATATTTTGACTGCCAGTACATCATATATGTTTACATGTCATGTAAATAATTATACTTCTGTAATAAATGCCGCGGCTGCCCTCTAGTATGCTCGGCTAATTGCATATGTTGCTTTATTAGTATGTTCAGTGGAAAGGTAGACAGTCAAAATAACATTAGAAAAATCTTGCCCATCTTCTACATTTTACTTTACAACAGGGATTAATAAAAATTTCATGTTGCCGTATGATAGCGTGATATCTAAAAGTGGGCAGTGTGAGAAAATCTTCACTGGTCTTCGTACGTACATCGCCTACGAGAAGTCTTCATCGCGTCATGTGGAGGAGTAAGAATTTTCGTCTTGAACCTGAATTTAAAGTTTGAATCTGATCCCTGTGAAGAGGGAAAATGGGCGGGATGTAACGGTAATAAAAATTCATGGACATCAAAGTACATAAACCTTCAACAAATACATCGTCGTATGTTACGAGTTTTGTTACCTTTCAGTTTGGGGTAGTTGTAACAGACTCAGTAACGTGAGTTTTATCGTTCGTGGTGATGACATGCATGAGCTCCCTACAGCCGACAGAGCATGGACTTTTTTTCGTAGCCCCTTTATTTCTATATCAATTATCTATCTGTGTGTAACTCGGGTCCCTACGTCATGCTCTCTTGCTTGGGTGGTAATCTTACAATGAGGAGGTTATTTACATCACTATTCAAGTTGGTTTATGTATGGTCTTTTGTATGCAATGTTTCTCTGTTGTTTTTGGTGTTCCTTGTCCCTTTTTGTGTCTCTTGCTGTGCGAGTTATTTCTTTGTTTTTGTATGGGTTGTTTTGCTGTGGGTGTTGCAACCGAGTGCTGTAGGAGACCCCTCCATTCTTTTGTGACGATACATCAGATATCGATATAGTTTGATCTGCCCTAATGAGCAAACATGTACAATGTAATAAGAAAAAATCAAAATGAACATCACTTCACCTTAACGTTATCATGATGCGGACGTATCATGCACTCTGTGTAGAAATAAGAGTATGTCGCATTCGAAAGGAGGGGATCTCCAACCACATTTGTTGCAGTACCCAAATACCTAATGGGAAAACACAGAGTAGACAAGCACAGCAAGAGACGTAAAAGATGCATACGACATAGAAACATGAAACGCAAAAACTGCGCATAAACCAACGAGACCAATTGGGAATTGCTGCCGACATAGGAAGGTAATCTGTCAAGCAAGTAGCAAATGGTGCGGATATCAGGAATACGTGTGCACTATACTCCCACATTAAAACAACATTTCTATACCCTAACAGAGTTGCCCTTTCATGAGCAATTTTCCTCTGTTCCCTTTTTTATTTGAGGAATAAGAATGAATTTAGTAATTCTCGATAAATGGAATGATTGATAAAAATAAAAGAACAAACAGTTTTAATTCAAGTTTTAATTCTGTTTTAATTCAGATATATTTTGCAGGATCAGGGATGGGGGCCTGGCCCATGGTCTGGATGACCGTGAGGCAGAGCATGTTTATTAACACAGGTACATCCGCCGTCCAAGCAATGCTCTTCGTTGTCAGGACCATGACAGTGGACCATACCATCGCAATCAGTCCTTGCAGAGCAGCCTAGAAATGTACAAAACTTATATAAATATAAAGTTACATGATAAATGACACTCAGATACAGTAGTTATATTCAAATATTATACTTCAAAGAAATTACAATAGTATGATACTGACGACTGTGAAGTACCCGAAACGTACATCTCTTATGGTGAAAACCTCCGAGTCGGGTGAAAACATAAATGAGCTCGCTTCAGCCGGCAGAGCACGGACTGTATTACGTAAGCCCTCTTTTTATATCCATTTACATATTCATCTGTGTTGCTTGGACCCCTGCGTTTTGCGGTCTTGTTCGTGTGTAGTCATAGAACATTGAGGTGGTTGTTTACATCACAATTGTACGTTCTTCGAGACCTCTGGGAAATCGGAATAGTGAGAGAGTGTGCGCACGTAATCCAGGATAACCACACCGTCGTCTACTGACGTAGCAGCTGGCCGCCAAGTTGGCACTGATTGCCCATTGGTCTCGTTGGTTTATGTGTTGTCATTTGTGTTTGATGTGTTTCTCTGTGATTTGGTGTTCCTTGTATCCTTTGCATCTCTTTCTGTGCGTGTCTGCTTTGTGTTTTTACAGAGGATGTTTTGGGGTTTTGCTGTTGGTGCTGCAACAAGGTGTTGCTGGAGACCCCCCTCCTTTCTTTTATGCGGCAAATTTATCTTTACATAAATGAATGATGTTATGAATTTGAAGACGTAACATTATTGTGTGAATTTAATTTCAATTAAGATCACATTTAATTTCTATTCCATTTGTATGTTATCATCTGTTGTTAAGAACTTGAAGAAAAGAAAGATTGTCGAATAAAAACTACTTTTCATAAACACGGCGGGGCATAAACGTATAATTACAACAAACGCACATCATACAACCACAGAAACATGCAACCAGACCCCCTTTCCCATAAAAGGAATAACACAGGCGAATAGATGAAAAAGGGTAGACAAGCTGGCACAAAATGTCAGTTTTTTTTTAATGCACCAGACACGTGTTTCGGGTAGTAAATCTTCATCAGTGATATTTCAAAGTGAAATCACGAAAGGTTAGTCGCCAATTTTTCCAGAATTCCTGTCCTCTGTTTCTCTTTTTTGGTGATTGTTACGAAAAATGCATGCGAATTAAGAAAGTCTTTAAAAAATCCTTGCAAACGTTAGCGCTATCCGGATAAGGTGTACAAAACCCGGCCATTTTCCGGATAAAGAGGGGTTTTCAAACATTCACAGTTTATTATTAATATACATATAATCTAAACCTTCTCTTCGTTCGTTGATATCACAATGTTAAACGTCCTCAAATTGAATAGCATCATTTATGAACAGATAAATTGGCAGCATGGACCAGACATGCACGTTTCGGGTACTTAACCCTCGTCAGTGATCCTCAAATCTAAACAATGTAATATGCCAAAAAGTATGAAAGTTACTATGTCGAAAAAGCGTACCGAAAGACGTAGCAGGATAGGTGGGATATGATGCTACAGGACCCACGTTTTAGAAATTTCAAGAAATTTTGATAACAGAAATTTTAGAATGCGTTGAAGAAATGATCAACCGATATTGATCGAACTTGACTACACGTGTCCTCGGGGACTCCTGGTCCACCAGCAGTGACACTCACCAAGTGGTATAAATGTTAAACGTCCTCAAATTGAATAGCATCATTTATGAACAGATAAATTGGCAGCATGGACCAGACATGCACGTTTCGGGTACTTAACCCTCGTCAGTGATCCTCAAATCTAAACAATGTAATATGCCAAAAAGTATGAAAGTTACTATGTCGAAAAAGCGTACCGAAAGACGTAGCAGGATAGGTGGGATATGATGCTACAGGACCCACGTTTTAGAAATTTCAAGAAATTTTGATAACAGAAATATTAGAAATTTTAGACCTAGACAGAAAGTGCAAGAACTGTTTTGGAGTTTCACCTGCTTTAAGAAGATTAAACTTGTATGGGGATAAAGAAAGACTATCTTAATTCGTGCATTTGTTGTATAAATCACCAAAAAAAAAAAAAAAAAAAAAAAAAAAAAAGGAAAAGAAAAGAAAGAAAGAAAGAAAACAGGTATTCTGAGAAAAAAATGGCGATTTATCTTTCACGATTTCACCTAGATGTACCACTGATGGTGATTTACTATCCGAAACACGTGCCTGGTGCATTGAAATGGGTTTGAAAGTTGTTCAAGAAGATAACGAGTTGGAACACTTCAATTTACTTCTGAACATATCAATGAAAAAAGAATCAATTTATGACCAAACAAACTCTTTTTGTAAACATTTTCATGTACAGCATTTATTTCATCAGCATGTGCTTTCGTTTTGTACTTGTAGCGTTGACAAACATTTTGTGTTTAGTCATTTGCCCTTATATCTTTATTTGAAACCTTTGTTAAATGAAAATAATTTGAATAATAAAAGACCAAATAATGAAAAACTAAGAGTCCCCTTCGGCGTTGCCGGTAGGGGACTAAAAAAAAAACAACTTACGAATAGGATTTTTTTCACAGGAACATCGGCCATGCAAACACTCTATATGTGTTCGGTTGGCATTGCAAAAAGTATCCTGGCATTCAAGAACATCTGTACACTTTTCTGCTATGACATAGTCTGAAATAAGATATATTCAGACTTATCAAAGTAGTATCTAAAAGGAAAAGACTTTGCTAAGGGAACATAGATTGGAAAATTTTCTTGTGTTAAGGTTTAACAATGGTGTCTGAATAGCAAAGTGAATTACAGTAAGTGCAATTTATATAAGACGACTAAGGTGAACATTTATCTACGTCAATTTAAGTGATGTCCTATGTGTGATCAATGTATTTTACCGTTTCCATGTTTTAATTTTAAAACGCCAAGTGAAGGACGGAGAAATCCTGGTAATTGGTAGAATTTTTAAAATAATATCCTTAAATGAAAATTGAAGAATCTTATCCATATTATATTCATTACAAATAAGATATCACCTCGTGCGTTTTGTTTATGAGATAGCAGCATTGAAAGTAAATTGGTACTCAAGAAAAAGCAAATACTTTTGATAAATAGACATCAAACTTGCACATGTCAGTTGTACAGAAGGTAAGGCCTAATCATAAGAATTTCCATTAGTACAGTTGCGAACCTCGGAATAAACAACATTCCGAAGTGAGGCTAGGTGCCCGGGGAGATTCAGTATCTCCTGCTTGCATGCAACAACCATCGAAACAGCTCCATGGACACTTGTCAAATTCGGTGATTGTCTCGATGTACATATGGGGTAAATATGGCTTGTTTGGTGATGATGATAGCCATTCAATCACAATTCAGAATATCACTGATCATTCTGGAAAGAGGGATCTGATATGCTTTTACAATATCCCCGTAGCGACCGAAGAACTCATTGACGATTTCAGCCGCTGTGTTATTTAACTTTGAACAATTAGCCTATTTGCAAGCTGTCTGGCTCTAACGATGAAATCTTCATTTTTGGTACATACCCTGTCGTAATGTATTATATAAAAAAACAAAAACGCCGTATGCAGCAGGAGACGGAATGTTGGTACTCATGAGATGGATGTTAATTATAAGGAAGCTGAAGTCAGCACGTATGTTTAAGTTAGTCAGGTGTTCAAATAAATAATAAAGTTGCTTGAAAATGATTGTAGAAAAGTTGACTTAGTGCATTTCACTGAGATTTTTTTTATTAAAAAGACTGAAACTACAGACTCATTTAATTTCGATATATCTATATTTTTCTTTCTTTATGCTTAAAGGAAGAGGTATTGGTTTTATTTTCGACGCTGTAAATGTTATTTACTATCTCAAATGCGCGAAATGCGACACAGCCATCGGCGCCGGACAGGAATAACGCTATTCGAAAGAATTATAATAAATAAATGAAATATTAAAATTAAAAATCAAGATGTAACTTCAGAAAACTCCTGTGCAGGACACCAAACCATGCATTATAAACGTTAAATTCTAGCTATTGAAAAAGTATACGGCCGAAACGTGGAATGGGTAATGAAGGAATCCTTCAGGATGAAAATACGAAACTCAAAACGCTCCAACGCGAATACTTATAATAAACGCATTGTATATACGTCAGGTAATGAGCAATGATTAGGAACTTTTTATCAATTCAAGGTGAAAACTATCCATAGCACCATATGTCTTAATTTAGTTTAGAATATACAGTTCCGACCAGTCGAAATCTTAGATTAATATTCGCTTTCAATCCGTAAACGAATTAAAAACTATAGCGATAGCTTTCGAAATTTGAAAACTCGAGAGACGGCGAAATTTTGAAAGCTCGGAGCGTTCGTAGTTATGAAAGCTGCAGAATTTAGAAAGTGAATTCTCGTTAACTAATTTTCGTCTGCGATTTCCTAGCTTTCAAAATTTCGTCGGCAATTAGCTTTCAAAACTTTGAAATGTAATCGCTGACGAAATTTCGTCAAATAGCTTTTCAAAATTTTGAAAGCTTTTCGTCAGCTATTTTGAGTCGAGAAAACCAAGATGGCACAAATCAAGCAATCATCGTCATTATTTGCTTGATTAATAATAGTAATAATGATGTTTATTGCCATAAAATTATAAACAAAATTATATGTTCTCACAATTTTCTCGCGTAAATGCAGAGGAATTCGTCCGAATCTGGCCATAGCCATTGCTAATACAATATGGCGCCCGAACGTTCATTTCGTTAACATTAGCTTTCAAAATTTTGTCAGCGATTGCTTCAATATTTTGAACGCTCCGAGATGACGAAAATTTGACAGTTCATAGCTTTCAAAATTTCGTTAACGAAAGTTAGTTAACCAATTTTCGTTATCTATACATTTTCGAAACAACTTTGATAGCTTTAATAAAACGACGAAAAGATAACGAAATTTCGCATTTAGGTTTTTTTAATTTCTCAATCTCGGCGTTTAACTTTCGACTGGTCTGGGCTATAATATAAAGACTTTCTTATGAAGTTACAGTAATATTGGCTCCGTAACAGACGCTCAAATTTGGAGCCAAGTATTCTTATTGGGTTTCACATTTTATACCCGTAGAAATAAAGTCCACTGATGAAGGCCAAATGTTCGAAAAATGCGGCAAAGTAAAAATCAGTATTTTTATTCAGAATTATATTTTTGATATACATGTATTTATTTTTGGTTATTATCACAAATATGAAATCTGGAATTGGTCAGCAAAATTAGAGTAATTATTTCAAATAGACACAAATATAATAATTTTAATTTGAATGCCCCTATCATTGTCGGAGATTGAACAAACTGAAACTTGAATAAAGTACTCACAAGACAACTGAATCATTATAATCAACACTAAGTACGTTTTCATTTTGAGAGAGCACGTTGCGTCTGTTCTGGAACGCGATTAAACTGAATTGTACTAGGAATGGCTTGTCTTGGAATTATGTACATATATGTATATTTATCTCAAAGTGTACTCTTAAAATTGGTATGAAGTTTTCTGCAAGGCGGTTAAGAGTTGGAACACTTCCATTATTCTTATACACAATTACTTTTGTGAACGATTGAATCTGTGACCAAGTGAGAGCAACCTGGACCTGTCCTTTTTATCTCAGAGTATGCATCTTTCACAAACGCCCAAGCCTAGAAAGCCGCCGACGGATCATGTCATTTTATTCTTTATATTAATTGTGATATCACGAAAAGTCTTTTGCTCTAAGTAGGGGTTACTATGCATGTGTTCACAAAAACGGATAGGTTATCGGGGAAACTCCTGTCAGAAAATGAGCTTTACCGCGAGAGGATTAAGAGTCAGTAATGACATAAAAACGCCTGCTTTAAATGACGTCGTCATAGGAACGAATAACGTTATAACATAAACTGTGCTTAAACGTCAACATGGTCAAAATCCTTTGCAGTTTTTTTTTTCAAAAAAGGTCAACCATTCAGGTTGCACGCATGTAGTGCATTAGAATTTGGAATTAACATATGTGTGTTGTACAAATACAGAGCAAATCTCCTATCAGGAATTGAAATGGATATTTCTAACATGGGATTTGCCGATACCCTGTCAGTGTTTATGAAACATCAGTGCCCAGTTTCACAAAAAAATCTAACGAACATTTTGAGGAATTTTCATATTTTCGTCCTCTGATAAATGGTTCAAAATGTTTTTTAGCTGAATTGGATCATGTTTTCATTTCTCCATATCAAATATAAATTCAAAAACAAAACTTCTCAAATTTAAGTAAGTAAGTAGAACTGAGCAATCAAAAGTCACGAAAATTCTTGAAATTGCTCGTAAGTAATTTTGTGAAACAGGCTGCTGTACGGTAACCTTTTTCTCATGCTTTTGCCAGTAATGAGCTAGATAATGCCTCCTTTATTGCATTTGAAGACGTTAAACATTTAAACGACGTTACCATAGAAACGTATGACGCCATACCAAAGCTGCAGTGAGATGTGAATCCCCTTGCAGATCAGGATGTTCCTTGCAAACAAACTGTATAAGAATTTATGTAGAAGAGTTTATGACTAAAATGACACAATTTGTCATTGTTTCTGGAAAGGGCAATTCAGTTGATTTGCAATCTTTTTGTCGACTTCTCGCAATATTAAATAATTTAATTTCTATTGTTATCTTTAAAAAAAAAGCTAGGATCTCCAACATGACCCGGTTGCAGCACCCACAGCTAAACACCTCTAGTGAAAACACAGAAAAGACATACACAACATGACACGAAAAAAGGACGAAGAGGACGAAGAACACCAAACACGACATCAAACACAAAAGACTACACGTAAACCAGCGAGACAAACGGGTAATCGGTGCCGACTTAGGACGGCCATCTGCTACTTTAGGAGCAAATGATGTGTCGTCCAAATTATGTGCGCACAACCCTCCGACTAAGTATTCAAAAATAAATCTGCAACTAGAGGCGCACAGTAAGTACCAATAGGGATCTCTACGATCTGATGATAGTGATCCTAACCAATCTGACATCAACCAGAAGGCGCCACTGAAATGAATTTTGGTGGCTTATGAAAATCACTTCGACTGGAAGCATTACTGATGAGGATTTAATATCCGAAACACGTGTCTGGTGCATAATAAATTGGTTCTTAATTTTCTTTAAGAAGGAATAAAGTTAGAATACTTTCGTATTATTGATATAAACACCCAATATTTCCTGTTGCAGTGTGGAGCAGTTAAACTCGTTCCCCGTGACTCGATGCTTTTAAGTGTATCAATCACTTCTTTCCAGTTCTGTCGTCTGAAAGAAGTTTTGGTTTGGCCCTTTATCAATATATATTATTTTGCTATTTCGGAAACTTGTCATTTCATCCAAAAATATCATCAAAATTAAAGGAGGTTAACATTTTAACACGATCCCTCCAATGCTATTTTGAACATACAGTATATTTTATTTGGATATGCTACTGAATCGATCAATATTGAACATAGTTCTAATGCCACAAACATCAAACTGAACTAACTCTAGAGTATCATCTAAGGGTGTCGAGATGGCCCCGCGCATCGGATGCTTCATCATGCATATGACGTATTTTACCGCTTGAGTGATTTAAATTCTAACAGCCAATATTGCATGTATCTTTGATCAGTCTTTCTTAAATTGACCATGATCTAGTTTTTACACTTGAGTGACTTTGCTTTTAAAAGCAAGGTATAAGTGGTACATGTACAAAACTTGTATACTGAATGTTGACCTTGACCTTCTTTTTCTGCATAAATGATTTTGCATTCAAACAGCAATATGGAGCAAATATTACACGTCTTCAAATTCATAGCATCATTTAAGAACAGCTAAATTTGCAGCCCAAACATGCACGTTTCGGGAACTTTACTTTTAAATAAAAGTGATACAAGTTGCGTATTGGATGTTAATAAAACTCTCATAAAACTTGTTTTCACTCGAATTGAATATGTATTCATGTCTCCTTCGAAGACTTTAATGAGGTCTCTCGTACGTTTTGGAAATCGGACACGATTTAGACGATAAATGAAAATAAGGTTTTGAGTTTAACCCTTGATTTTAATTCATCTGTTATATCAATATAAGTATATTTTGGGTGTTTTCAAGGATGATGGCCGGGTCCATGTTCTGGGCCATGTGGAAGATCATGGTCCTTTATACAAACACAGCCACCATCCAGACAGTGCTCCTTCTCGTCGTGTCCATGACAGTCTACCATGCCATCACAATCCATCTTTGAAACACATCCTAATATATGGAAAAACACAATACAAATTAATCAATCACGATAAACATTCGAAGTATTTCATAAAAGAAAATCAAAATCAAAGGCTTCCCGTTATATAAAAAAATGATTTAGTACATCTGAGGAAGGTAAAGAACAACAAGAGACCAACACATGTACGCGTGAACGTAAAATGTTTCCGAACAGCATTTTATTTATTATGTATATTTATTTCTGTAAAATTTTCACCTCCTTTTACTTCGTATTATGGTATTTGTTCATGTATTTCGAAACTGAGTAAAAATTTGAATATGGATTATTTCTTTTAAAAAAAATCAGCCTGATTATCCCAATGAAAACAGTACGGGATCAAAAGGTTTTTATGACCTATTTATCAAGAGAATATGATTGTATGTTGAAATGTTTTCAATATCGTATACAACCAAAGAATGAACTTAAATGGGAGCTAGAATTATATTTACTTAATAATGAAGTTTTTTGGCTAAAAATAAACTTAGGCGTTCACAAATATTCATATGATTGTATGTTGAAATGTTTTCAATATCGTGTACAACCAAAGAATGAACTTAAATGGGAGCTACTGTCCTGTTCACTAATTCCAGAGCACCCTGTTTTCCCGGTTTTCTCTAAAATATGATATTGTCATCTTCCAAAAAGATATAAGTTTTATAGTACTCCTTTAGTCGTAACAGAAAATGCCATTGTTTTGGCTGTGCGTCGGTTAAGTTAGAAATAAGACGGAAAATAAAAAGTCTACGGGGATTTTCTATAGTAAAATCGCTGAAAATGTGTGACGTCGGAGGCTTTGACGTCACTGTTTACCATTGTTGACACGGAGAGCAATATGGCGGCGGCTTGAAATTAACATGGAAATTTCCCGTAGACATTTTATTTTTCATATTGCGGTTTGAAGGCAGCTGATAGGGTAAGTTGATGTAAATTTCCAGTTACGACTAAAGGAGGTCGATTCTCGGAAACAATAATCTATAGAAAAATTCTTCAGACAACAGAATAAATCGCCAAAACAGGGTGCTCTGGATTTAATGAACAGGACAGTAGAATTACATTTCCTTAATAATGAACTTTTTTGGCAAAAAATAAACTTAGGCGTTTACAAATATTCATATGATGTATGTTGAAATGGTTTCAATATCGTATTGTACACAGGATTTAAGGAACAAATGTACTTTTACACAAAATAGGTATTACCTCTTCAAATTTTTGTTCTTCTTGTCATATACACTCAGAGACATTTCTCATTTATTATTCGAATGTCATTTTTCTTGCACTGTATGGCATAATTTTGAAATATGGTTGCTTAAATTTAGATTTGCGTAGTCATGAGGTATTATTCAGTCTTTTTACTGATATTAGATAAGCTAAAAATTTTAGAAACATTTATTTGTTTAATTAAAAAAAACATATTTACTGAAGAGAAATTTACAAAATTACATTCCAACCTTTGAAGGCGCAAAAGTTTCTCAGATTATATTAAGAAAGAACTCTATATATATGAAAAGAAAAAGAGAGTTAGTGATCATTAAAAATCGTACCAAATTAATTTTTTTTTCTAGAAATTTTAATAAGATAATTAGTACCACTTTTTCAATTTACAT
This sequence comes from Pinctada fucata, assembly GCA_028142955.1. Lineage (NCBI taxonomy): Eukaryota > Metazoa > Mollusca > Bivalvia > Pterioida > Pteriidae > Pinctada > Pinctada fucata. The sequence goes on along the minus strand of AP027111.1, from coordinate 19,722,481 downwards.
AAAATTGTTGTTCATGTAATGTCAAGAATTTGTGTGTAATGTGTGTATATTTATACAGTAATGTCAATTACATGTATTGATATACTGTCTTCTGCTTTTCACATTGTCATAGATGTTGATATTACTTGTACGTGTATGCCTGTCTGTATGTCTGTGAAAAACTGTACCTGTATAGAAAAAGTATGATGATTCAGGAAACATAAAATCCGCTGATTCATTAGCATGAAAAAAGGGGTTATGTAACGAAGTCGGCTATTGGCCCAATTTTGAAAATTGAGATCCGTTGAATATTTGTTAGTGATTTCATTTCTTGAAAAGTTTTCTACTGCATTATAGATAGATATTTTGTAAACATTGCATTTTAAGTCTGTAACGTGCCTCTGAAAACTACAAAATCGGCAATACACAATACACATTCATGTGTTTTGTTTGTTGGTCTCGTTGATTTATGTGTAGTCTTTTGTATTTAATGTTTCTATATCGTATGTTTCTATTTCGTCTCTTGCTGTGCTCGTCCTTGTATTTTCGCATCTGGTATTTTGTTGTTGGTACTGCAACAGGGTCTGATTGGAGATTCCCTCCCTTCTTTTATCGAAAGGAACAAAGGTGATTGGGTTAAAGAATTGATACTTGCAAATAGAGTTCTTTTTAGAAGACAAATATTCACTACAAGGGTATACTAGTAGGCATAATATCTATTACTTACGAACAGGATTCTTTTCACAAGAACATTGACCATGAAGACACTCTATATGTGTTGTGTTGGCATTACAAAAGGTGTCCATGCAGTCATTGTCGTCATGGCATTTCTCCGCTAGTACGTAATCTGTAAGAAGTTTTATTAATATACAAAAAAGCAAAGAGCCGTAACCTGCCAAGTTTTTACTTGAGGCACCAACTTAACCAGACTGAATAAAGATATGTCCTGTAGGTGAAAAAAAATATATCTTACATTTCAAGTGACTTTAATCAAAACTTTATTCGGATTGTTAACATAAGTACATGTATGAGAAATAGCCTATATTTTACGGAGAAGTGCGGGTGGGGTCTTTTTATGCTATCAATAATATGAGTGACATTTCGAAAAATTCCAAACAATCGGTAGCCTTTGTTGCCTTTTATGTCAAAATAGACTACATATATAGTGCTAAAGTTTGCTTCAAATTCATTACCATCATTAAGACATTTGGACAATGGCGTTTCGTTAAAGATTTACTCGGTTCATCTTTTTTTCAGCATATGAAAGGACATTTATGATTATATTTTCTAAATGCTTTGTTAATGATTAATACGGAGGGAGTTTTAAATGTTTCTTCAAGATTGTCTGGTTCTATTTTCGTCAACGCTAATTTTTAACTTTTGAAATTCAGGAGCTTGTCAGAAAGTAAACAACAATGAATATTTTTGCTGTGAAAATTGATTAATTCGAAGCTATCCGTGACGAAATTTATTTAAAATTTGTCACTTACTAATTCTTTGTAAATTTTCACATCTCTCCTGTGCTATTACCCGCCCAATCACTTTTTCGTGAATTGACTACTGTTCCATCCTGAGAAACACAACTCCGCTTTTACAGAAAATGTGTTTTATGAAAATACATCTAAGGTAGAAGTGTTGTGTTACAAGGGGGTGGGGGGTCCATCTTTATGAAAACTTTTCCCTTTTTATTGATTTCAATACAAAATAAACACATTTATACTCAAATATCTCTCAATTAGAGCAATATTATGAAAATTTTTCTCCATATTTTGAAGATCTTTTATCTTTTAAAATCTTACATCAACTTGATTAAGGAAATGAAATACTTTTTGAGTAGATTTTAAGTCTTATAGTTACAGACCCTTAGCCATAGAAATTTGTTTGAAGAACGGTATAGTATGTGAAAATCCCGATAAAAGGTAATCTCAATCGAGCATAGACATTTTAAGTTTATTTTTGTTAAATGTGGGGTATCTATTCATGTAAGTAACTCATCCGCATGAAAATATATATTTTCCTTAAAACACTCAATGAACATGTCTTGCAGATTTATTTTTATACACATATGAAAAGGAATTTATTCAAAATCTTCAAAAGCAAAGAAAACATGATGATGTGAAATGCTTCACTGGTACTTCTAGGTACCTGGATGATATTCTTACTATCGATAATCCTGTTTTTGAAAAGTATAAAGATGTTATTTATCCACAAGAATTGACTCTAAACAAGGCAAACTTTACAGACACTGAAACACCATTTTTGGACCTAAATATCAAAATTGTCAATGGAGAAATTCATACAAGTGTATATGACAAACGAGATGATTTTGGATTCAACATAGTAAATTTTCCTTGGCTTGACGGTGATGTCCCTAGATTACCGTCATACGGTATCTACATTTCACAGCTCATCCGGTATGCTAGAGCATGTACTGATGTTTTGGATTTTCATAATAGAAATCTACAAATTACAAAGAAACTTTTAAGTCAAGGTTTTCGCTTTCATAAACTAGTAAAGACTTTCTGGAAATTTTACAAAAATTATGATCAACTTCTTTTGAAATTCGGACCAATACAAGCAACGGAGTATATTACTTTGGGTATTTCACAACCTGCATTTTATGGTGACATAATTAACAAAATAAGAAGGATCAAAGGTAGACAGCATATGTATCGAAAATGCGTCAGAGTCATCAAACGCCTTTTATACCGTGGATATGATCCTAATGTCACCAGACGGACACTAAGCTTGGTACTTGACCAATATACAGTCTTGTACGAGCGCATTCTTAAGACTTGCACTCTGACTGACTGTGACGACGGGACTCCATGACGGGCCCTGTCCAAACCTCTTTAGAGAAGACAGGGCCCCGACCACCTGTCCTCTCTGAATGTCAGTCGGACTCCTCGGGTGATAACATATATGAGCTCGCTACAGCCGGCAGAGCACGGACTGTATTACGCACGTCCTCTTTTTATATCCATTTACATATTCATCTGTGTTGCTTGGACCCCTGTGTTTTACGGTCTTGTTTGTGTGTGGTCACCTAACAGTGAGGAGGTTGTTTTACACCATAATTGTGCGTTCTTCGAGACCTCTGGGAAATCGGAATAGTGGGAGGGTTGTGCGCACGTAATCCAGGATAACCACACCGTCTGCTATTTACGTGGCAGATGGCCGTCCTAAGTCGGCACCGGTTGCCCATTGGTCTCGTTGGTTTATGTGTAGTCTTTTGTGTTTCATGTTTCTATGTTGTGAGTTGGTGTTCCTTGTCCCTTTTGCGTCTCTTTCTGTGGGTATCTGTTCTGTGTTTTTTGCATGGGTGTTTTGGGATTTTGCTGTGGGTGCTGCAACCTAGTGTTGTTGGAGATCCCCTCCTTTCTTTTGCTTCTAAGAAATTAATAGCTATTCTCTGTAAGCATTTGCACTTTTATGAAGGACGCATGGCACGGCATCTCTCAGATTATGATAAAATTTGTACATAAAGTTGGGTCTGATCCAAAAGTAAAGATTTATTAAAAATTTTCTTAATATCACATCCGGTTGCCATGGAAACGGACTTTGAATATTAAGAAAATGCATTTTTGGGCGTTTTTGAAGTCACATACATAATTTATGCAGCATAATCTAAAACAAACACTAATGAATTATCAGTACCCTATCATTGCTCTTTCAAGTTAAGTAATAATAATGTTGGGTTTATGGTCTTATCTATATGTTTCCATAGCATCAACACAGGTACCCTATCAAAATAGTATTTTTGGCATTTTTTCAAAATTCAACGATAAATTACTTACATTTTTGAGTTTTTTATGCAAATAAAACATAAGCATTTACATTGGGACAAAGTTTCTGTTCGTTGCTATGACAACATGATCTCAAATCGCAAAAATGAAAGCAATTTTGGACAATATTTAGAGTCCTTTTTTACTAGATCATTGAATTTAAATTCAAAGTAATGAAAATTAATTAATGTATTTAAGTAGATCTTTCATTACACGAAAGAATTTTTTTTTAAAATGTTCAAGAAATAGCCCGTTGCTATGGGAACGATTGTGTAAAATTGCACACAGACCCACTTTGAGTCCTTGGATACGGGCATCAAAAGTTAAGTAATCTGAAATTTTTTAAATCTAAAATAAAAATTAGACTTTGCTTTATCTAATATGTAAAAAAGCCTGTTTCGATTTTTGAGGAAAAGACTTCGAAAAACAACAAAAAATGCTCATTTTTGTAATGTATGGCCAAATTACTATAGCAACCATTAATTATTTGAAACTTTTTTTATTATATTTTGATAGAGGCTTACTTGATCTTTATTGTTATTAAATTTGAACTTCCTGGGATTAATAATTACTGTTTTATGAAAATAATTTTTAAAAAATGGTTGCCATGGTAACATATGTTCCCCATAGCTTTTTCACGGTTTTTAAAAGAGCTCTTTGTGTTGGATATTTCCCAACACTTTTTATCTGTTCATCATTATGCAAATTTTTTTAAAATGACTCTGAAGTTGCAAAATAAGTAATATTAAAGACCATAGTTACCGTTGCCAAGGTAACTTATGTACATAGCAACAAGTGGGTTTATCTTGAATTTTCTCATTTTATAGATAAATCCTATTTCCTTATTATATACCCATCAAGAGAGAAGAAAAATTGGAAAATACAAACAGCATTTTGAAATCAATATATCAAAATTAGCTAATTATGTTGTCATGGTAACCAGTCTTTTTACAATATCAGACACTACTAGTGAGCTTATTTAAAATTTTATGTCCTAATCTTTAGGATGCATAAAAAATCTTCCATTGATGTCACATATAGACCAAATTATAGAGCTTCAAATTAGCTCAATTTTGCCAATTTTTCAACTTTAAAGGCCGTTGTCATGGTAACCAGATGACCAGGAATTAATTTTTTTGTCAAATTTTCCATTTTTCATTGGTCCCTGCTTATGTGTGAAATTTCATGAAAATCGGAGACCATGCGTGCCGAAATTGTTTAAATGCTTACAGAGAATTGCTATTAAAAACAATCCTTGCATTTCGGAATGAATATAGCAGGGGGTTACCATGGAAACGGTCGAAAAACACATAGCTTAATGAGTTTACTGTTTAGTACATTCTGAAAACCGATTCTGTATACCCTAAGGAATATTTTGGTAACAGTGAAAAAAGTACTCAATGGGATGAATGGATGGTCCCACTGGCTCCCCGACTATAAGACCTTTATTGTGGTATGGTAATTAACACCTTCATGAAAGCATGGTCCCCCAAACTGTCACATGTGTTTTTCTAGTTTCCTCAAGCTCAACGGATCCCCTTACGCGAACATCTGAGCCAACATGAGACATTAATATAAGCTGTATTGTTAAACGTTTAAAAAAGGTTTAATATTATCTTGATTTAAAAAATTGATCCGAACTTCTCAGATAAACAAGGAAAAGGTACCCATCAGTTAAATAAACCAAAATTTTCAAATAACTAACCGATAAGGCATCAAAAACACTTACACGCAAGCGGTACTAAAATGGCGATCACTAAATAAGCTCTCATTTTGAAATTCGTCCGGTCCTTGTACGTGACACAGCAGAAATGTCATGGAAATGCCCTGTCTTTAAATATATATGTTTATCTAAATCTTGTATCATGTCCCCTTGTCAGATCTGAACATACTTAATCTTATCCTGTCACGATCAGGTCTTGACCCTTGCTTTTGGTCATCGTGAATGTTCTTCAATAACAGCAACAGAGTAATGAATGTATATCAGACATGGAATTCGGGCAAATTCAACATAAAGCTTAAGAATTTTTTAAATATAAACATTGTGGAAGTACCGTGGAGGTGCCCATCAGTTTTTTCAGTCTCAAAGTCAAAGATAAAATCATTAGAATTCCCATTGGAACAGTTGCGAATTACGGGATAAACAATATTCCGAAGTGAGACCAGGTGTCCGGGGAGAGTCTGCATATCCTATTTGCATGCAATACATTTTGAAAACTTGTCAAATTAAGTAATTGCCTCGATGTGCATAATGATGTACATATCAGGTAAAGGTGTTTTGTTTGGATATGTTACCAGACATTCATTCGCAACCCAGAATGTCACTGAGTAAAGTAGTTTTACTCAAGTCACTCTCGATGGACAGATACTCATACGCATAGTTTTTGCTCATTTACCCAAAGTACAGTCTTATATTATGATTACAAATATGGATAATGACCATGACTGTATAAATCGATGATTCAGAAATCAGAAACCGAAGGCATACAAAATCAGCATAAACAGGAACCAAAGCAAACAAACAAAAACCTCCACCATATGAAAAGAAGCGAACTCCCGATATGAGACCAGATGCCCAGGAAGAGTAAGCATCTCCTGCTTGCATGCAACACCCGCCGCTTCAATTTGGTAGAACTGTCACATCCGCTTACTTCCATTTCGGAAGACATAGAGTACAATCTATTGTTGGATGATTCAGTTGGTATATGACAGAATATCATCCACCATTATCATATCATTAGACACTTTGAAACCTACGACATATAAAAGTATGCTCAATCCCTATGCTTTCAATGCTTTGAATGTTCGTTAAAATGGTTCGAAAAACAATATGCCCTCTTTATTCATAAGAGGCTAACATGTCTATTTTACGGAGGTTCGTATGCCTTCATTGTCCGTATATAATTTGAAAATATTTTGATTCCATTGACAAATGGATACAGCATACTTAATGGATAAATTTCAGTAATTGGGATATCACAACGCATGCTACGGTTTTATTCTTATTAAGTCATTCAAGATCCGCTCAAATACAAAAAATTGCGAATGAGTTTTATCGGGAGAAATTTGTGTCATTATCAGGAAAGGCTCTTTATTTTACGTTTTGATCATTGAATTCTAGATTGCGAATGGCAGTCATTTTATTACATGTACGTCACGGTTTCCTTATGTAAGCATTAACTTCACAAAAGCAGAAGAGGTTAAAATTCTGATTTTTTTCATGGGCAGTGAAAAATAAATGTCTAGGGTACAGCTGAAATTTCTTACTTACTTAATCCTCTTTGTGTATGTCTACACATAAGGCGGCTACAGGATGTTAAACGTCTTTAAATTCAATAGCATCATTTAAAACCTGATAAATTTACAGCATGGACCAGACATGCATGTTTCGGGTACTAAACCCTCGTCAGTGATCCTCAGTCTAAACAATGTAATATGACCGAAAAGTATGAAAATGATTATGTCCAAAAATGTACCAAAAGACGTAGCAGAATGGGTGGGATATGATGCTACAGGACCCACTTTTCAGAAATTTCAAGAAATTTTGTGACAGAAAATTTCAAATGCGTTGAAAAGACAGACGATCAACCAAAGTTGATCGAACTTGGCTACATGTGCCCTCGGGGACTCTTGGTCCACCAGCAGTGACACTCACCAAGTAGTTCAAATGTTAAACGTCTTTAAATTCAATAGCATCATTTAAAACCTGATAAATTTACAGCATGGACCAGACATGCACGTTTCGGGTACTAAACCCTCGTAAGTGATCCTCAGTCTAAACAATGTAATATGACCGAAAAGTATGAAAATGATTATGTCCAAAAATGTACCAAAAGACGTAGCAGAATGGGTGGGATATGATGCTACAGGACCCACTTTTCAGAAATTTCAAGAAATTTTGTGACAGAAAATTTCAAATGCGTTGAAAAGACAGACGATCAACCAAAGTTGATCGAACTTGGCTACATGTGCCCTCGGGGACTCTTGGTCCACCAGCAGTGACACTCACCAAGTAGTTCAAATGTTAAACGTCTTTAAATTCAATAGCATCATTTAAAACCTGATAAATTTACAGCATGGACCAGACATGCACGTTTCGGGTACTAAACCCTCGTCAGTGATCCTCAGTCTAAACAATGTAATATGACCGAAAAGTATGAAAATGATTATGTCCAAAAATGTACCAAAAGACGTAGCAGAATGGGTGGGATATGATGCTACAGGACCCATTTTCAGAAATTTCAAGAAATTTTGTGACAGAAAATTTCAAATGCGTTGAAAAGACAGACGATCAACCAAAGTTGATCGAACTTGGCTACATGTGCCCTCGGGGACTCTTGGTCCACCAGCAGTGACACTCACCAAGTAGTTCAAATGTTAAACGTCTTTAAATTCAATAGCATCATTTAAAACCTGATAAATTTACAGCATGGACCAGACATGCACGTTTCGGGTACTAAACCCTCGTCAGTGATCCTCAGTCTAAACAATGTAATATGACCGAAAAGTATGAAAATGATTATGTCCAAAAATGTACCAAAAGACGTAGCAGAATGGGTGGGATATGATGCTACAGGACCCACTTTTCAGAAATTTCAAGAAATTTTGTGACAGAAAATTACAAATGCGTTGAAAAGACAGACGATCAACCAAAGTTGATCGAACTTGGCTACATGTGCCCTCGGGGACTCTTGGTCCACCAGCAGTGACACTCACCAAGTAGTTCAAATGTTAAACGTCTTTAAATTCAATAGCATCATTTAAAACCTGATAAATTTACAGCATGGACCAGACATGCACGTTTCGGGTACTAAACCCTCGTCAGTGATCCTCAGTCTAAACAATGTAATATGACCGAAAAGTATGAAAATGATCTCTCAACTGGCTCCTGTTTTTTGCTACAAGCCCTATGGTATTCCAGGTGTAACCAGTCTATTTAATCTATGCCTCTACTGTTCTCCTCCATGTCCCTCTCGGTCTTCCAGGTCTTCTGTTTCCTGGTGGTGCCCAATTCACTGATCTCCTCTTCCTTCCTCATTACATGCCCCAGATATCTCCATCTTCTGCGTTTCATCTCCATGTTGATGTCTCCTATTCAAAACTGCCATCTACCACATTAGTAGCAAATTATTGTTATCTAGATTATTTGAGCAAAACTTCCAACTTTTCTAATTACCAAGAAGTCTCAGAAGAACGATCAACTGCAGTGTTAAACTATTGCCTCACTGCAAGATGGATATACAAACAAAATGGCAAAGTGCATGAGACATAGCAACACATGGATTTATATGTATATAAAAAGTGGGTGTACGAAATGCAGTCCTTGCTCTGCCGGCTGTAGCGAACTAATGCATGTTATCAACCATGGAGTCCGAACTTCAGAATGGACAGGTTGTCCGGACCCTGTCTTCTCTAGCGAGGTTTTCTACAAGACCCGTCATGGAGTCGGTCTGAGAGCAAATCTTAAGAATGTGCTGGTAAAAGGCTGTAGATATCGAATATCATATTCTTCGAGACCTCTGGGTTACCTCAATCAAGATTACGACATAATCTGGCAGATGACTATCCTAATTTGTCTTTGATTGCCTAGCAATATATTGGTTTATGTCTTTTTTCTGTAGATAACTTAATTGGGTCCTGCAACATCGTATACCAACCGACTACGTCTTTCGGTATTTTTTAGGACATACCTTTCATAGTCTTTTTTATATTTCATTGTTAAGATTGAGGATCACTGACGAGGGTTGAGTACCCGAAACGTACATGTTTTGCCCATGCTGCTTTATCTGTTCTTAAATAATGCTATAAATTTGAAGACGTATACATGTGTAACATACCATAAAAACCCTCATCTCTTCAAAATCAACATTTCAAATCTAAAGGATATTTCAAATCAAAATTAAGTCATTTACATAAAAAAATATCTCTTTGCACCTGCAGATAAAGCAGCCAACAACACCATCATCATTTGAAAACAATGTTAGTTACGGAACTTTCATCTACAAATTCTTGTATCAAAAAGAAATGAAAATATTTAAAGCGCTACTTACAATGCTACCCGTACTTGCTCTGGACTCCGGAAATTGTTCAATATATAAAGGTGGTCCTCTTGTCCCTATGATGCCGTATTTTTGTCTCCGTCTGTATGTCAGATTTTTCTTTTCTCAAGAGAAAATTCTGTAGTATATTTCTTCACAAATTAGAGAGCCTTTTGATTGTGATTTTTAGAATATTTTTAAATTCAACATCTCAATGTCTGTTCTCTGTTTTCACTTTGAGTGTTTCTGCGTTTTTCTGTTGGTACGACAACATATTCTTGTTGTTCTCCTCTTTTCTTTCATTACGTAAGAAAAACAAAGTGTTCATTTCCGCTGCGAGAGAGAAGTCTTTTTAACAGACATTTCTTTCAATCGCGTGGTCATACATATCCACTACTGAGTGACGTAGGCTTGGTAGGCGTGAAAGACTTGCTTTGATAATAGCGGTGTCTACCCTAGTAGTATTCCATTGTCGCGAGCGGCGTGTGATATCAAAGACAAACCTACCAGTAAACTTCCTCATGCTAATTAGATAATCCGTTTGAAGCTGTCAATAAAAAATGAGAGGGCTAAAACATATTGCGATTAGAGTTATAAACCCAATAGCGGTAAGTGAGGAAACGACAGAAAATTGACCTGTTTTTTATCGACCGTCCTTTAATAATGTACACCCAACATACATAACTCGGATAAGTCATCCTCATCATTGGTACAGTAAGCTCAATGATTCAAAATTGAAAAACAACATTAGTCCCCTTTAATTTCACATTTTCATATATCGATTGTTTAAAGAGTGAGAGAGTGTAAATTTTGACTAGCGTCTATTCAGATGCGTACTAAAAAAGTAAATTATTGGAGGGACATTTTGATTACCATTTGAGTGAAATTGTTTAATCTAATACATGAACGTTAAAATTTTACATTGATTTTTCGCCCAAGAAAACGTAGTAGCAATAAATCGACTAACTTTTATATTTCAGAAACAAGATGTGATAAAGATCTTGGGAACGATTGTTACGTCTTCAATTTCATAGCATCATTCAAGGCATTAGGGGGTATAAACACAACATCACGGAAAAGCTAGAAAGTAAGTGCTTCCATATGGCTCCATGACAGACAGTGCCCCGACCTTCTGTCCTCTCTTAATGTGAGTCGGACTCCTCGGGTGTTCATCTGCATGAGCTCACCACAGTCGGCAGGACACAGACTGTATTTTGTATGACTTCTGTCTTTTATCCATCTGTGTGTTTCTTGGGCCCTTGAGTCATACTGTCTGTTTGTATGTTAATCTTACAGTTGGGAAGTTATTTAACGCCACAATTGTGCGTTCTCTGAGACCTATGTTTAATCGGAGAAGTGGGAGGGTTGTGCGCACGTAATCCGGATAATCACACCGTCTGCTACTTGCGTTGCAGATGGTCGTCCTAAGTCGGCACGGTTGCCCATTGGTCTCGTTGGTTTATGTGTGGTCTTTTCTTGTTTCTTTGGTGTGAGTTGGTGTTCCTTGGCCCTTGGCGTATTTTAATGTGAGTGTTTGCTCTGTATTTTTGCATTGGGTGTTTAGGGATTTTGTTGTGGGTGCTGCAGCCGGGTGTTGTTGGATACCCCAACCCTTATTTTAAGAACAGATGGACATCTACGTTTTTTTATTAGTTTCTATCCCTTCGCAACATAGTTATAGGGGGATATAGTAATTTCTCTTTCATTTGTTGACGAAAAGTGCATATAACATGAGTATGAAGGTTGCATCGATATTTTTAAGTTGGCACTTTTATCGGTGTCAATGATCCAAATTATTAGGGGACCATAGTATGTAATTATTCGATATTGTATGATAAGAGGTTACACAAAGGAAGAAACACAAGGCCATGGGTACTTGAGCACTTTGAAATGAAAATGTTAGCTATTTCTTTCACCATATTTTCGATCACTCTCATATCTGTGTTGATGTTTTGTTCAAAATATTTAGATAATAATTGTATGTACCCTGAACAAAGGTTATTGTAATAAGTTCAAGGTCATTTGGTACGTATTGCATGAAAATATATACAATAACCATGTTCTTGTACCATAATACGAATCCCTGTCATATCTTAGAATGTTATTCCATAGTATCAAAGGGTTTTCATCACCTTGGCCCAAGGTCAGGTATTCAATGACTCTTAGTTATGCTTGTAATGTCCTAATGTCCTTTATACTTTTACTTTATTTTTGCGTAATTTGTTGCCTAAGAACCAAATGTATCACATCACCGCAACCGAAAATCATGTCACCAAGGTTCAGGTTTTTTCATGAAAATGCATATGTTTATCTTTCCCAGGCATTATTACTTATATAAATATATTAAATATATATCTGATCGCTTTCATGAGGTTTCGTGTCAATTTAACCTAAGGCCATTTCATCAAGGTCTATATCACTAAGTTTTTTTTTTTAAAAAGATTTGTGTAATGTTCAGCTATATCCCATGAGCCATAAAATCAATTGCTTTAATTTTGTATTACCGGTATTTTGTAGTACTTTATCCAAATGTTTCGCGTCACATGGAAACATTGTCATTAGGCAAAAGTGAAGATAATTTGTAAAGGTATGATGTTTGCATTTCCTTAAGAGATAATATCTAGTTTTTGAGAGAATATCCCGTTCTTGTTTGGAATTTTTTTCTGCAAGGAAAATAAATGCATTTATTGTTTCTAAATGGTGAAAAATGTAAGTCGATGAGAAAGAGATTGGAAATTTATCAAAACGAGTTTCATGTCTTTCAGAATACATTGAAATATAGAACAACTTAATCGTTATCAAAATCTTCGCAAATATCCTGACCCTACAAGATATACTAAGAATATTTACAGTAACATAATGTTCATGTTCTGTAAGGAGTGATCTACGTTATCAGCAAGTCCAAGGAATCAACCGTAATAGGTAATCCACCTATACAAAAATGAGGTCATGTTCTATTCCCTTGTGGAGATAATGAATCGAAAATTTTAATTGTAATAGAACTCGTATGAATCTGTGAACTTAAATGTTTATTTATAGAATTGAACAAATACAGTCGCATTTAAAAAATCCTATTTTCTTTGTACTTTTCTCCTCTATTTTCATGAGATATTCTAAAAGTCAAAAATGATATAGAATTTGCAACATGGTGACGCCGAAGGCTTATTTCTGTCGCTGATTTGCCCTGTGTGTAAGTTATTTCAGATTCCTTTGTGTTTCTGGTTGATGATTTATCTGGGCATTTGTATCTCTGTATGTTAAGTAGAATTATTTTGCATGGAAAATTGCTCGCGGTTCCGCCTTTAATGATATTTTCATCATCCATATCTTCTAATATTTCTATAAATAATATTTTCTAATGAAGAAATAACAACTAGGTAGCCATGGTTTATTGTCCGGTATTTCCCCGAGTCGCATGAACCAGTCAAAACCACGGCTGCCTTGTTGTTATTTCTTATTCTGATAGATTCTGATTATGGCAGACGACAAATAGTGTTGATGTATATGTAGTTTCCAGAAAATGTCAGGTCTTCAGAAAATCAAAATTTCAGAGTATGCATGTAGGTAGGCGTTGCCTATCTGACCATGAAAAATATAATTATCCTAAATTTTCACATTTTTATGGCAGAGAGGATATATGGCAAGGGTAATATTTTTTTTGGAATGAATTCTGTATACCAAAGAAGTTATATTTGGATTATAAATGCGATATATCGTTAAGGGGCCATAAAACAAAATGTCAATTACACACATGCCAAGCAATGGGATCTTTCACTTCTACGTGATGGAGCACTTCAATGCAATATAGTCAGAATTGAAATAAAATCTATCTCAAAACTGAACACTTTAGGGAGTCCTCTTTAAGAAATCATGAACTCACAGAACAAAGAAAATTAAATCAAACATGATTGACAGATGTTATAAAGATGTTTATTCTCCAAGCTTAATCTTGTTCATGTCAATGTGGTAATTCGTTCTTTTTCAAACATTCGCACCTTCCATCTAAACAATGACCTTCATACTCATCATGATGTGGCCCATGGTGTCCGTGACCGTGCATATCACACGCCATTGTTGCACAATCTGTCTTTGCCGTGCATCCTGAAAGACAGGTATTGCTTAGTTTGCATTAAAAACATATCAAATCCATAACGGTACAGCATGTAAGGGTTGTGACAACAGGCAGATGGGTCGTTATCAAGAAGTGTCACAATTTGAATCGAATCATTAGGAATTTTTTTTTTGATATTTCAACTTCAATTTCTGTTCATTAATGAAGCATCTGATCTGTTCCATTTCAGATACTAATTTTGGGCTTGATAGAAAATCAATATCTTTTATATTCATTGAAACAAACACAATATACGTAGACGTTTTTGTGTCAGTGATGTTACCAACACGAATCATGAAAATGAAATATTGCAAGTTCCAATGTTCTAAAAATATATGCTGGGTATTAAACTATTTTCCTATCGGATGGAAATTTTAGGAAAATAACTTAACAAATTGCCAAAAAGTAACTGAAATAGAATGTTCTCGCATAATGTAATAAATATATACTAGTATTGAAAACAAATAAAATTTTATCAATCATCAAAGTAGAAAAACGTGTAAAGGAAATATCTTGTGTATGATTGATTGTCCTTGACATTCACCGCTTTCTAGATGGAAATTAAAGGTAGTAACACGATGGACTTCAGCAAAGTAAGTTTTGTCGTAAATGCGTTGCTAATAATTTGTGACAGTTTCTCTTTCAATTTAGTATGTGGATTGTGGTGTAAAGTGTCGAAAAGTCAAACGATTTTATAGAGTGTACATTTTTTTAATTGAGTTGGATTGAGGTATTCTGAAAGCTCTTTCGAATTTTTTAATATCCACATTTGATTTATACCGCTACGCAAATACACGGTTGAACAAAACTTTTGAAGACCTGACTTTATTTCAAATAAAATTTTGGTGAGTAAGACCGATGCAGATTTGGTCGAACATTTTGAGGAACCAGCAATGAAGCGTTTTTATACGGATTTTTGCGCATTTTTTTGGTATACAATACAGGTACAGTAAATCTACATCCTATTTATTGGTTTCAAAACCGAAAGAAGCAAGTGCTGATTTGTGATTTTCAACTATTTCTGAAGCCGACAAAATTGTTGGAGCATAGGTGGGATTTCCAGAAGTCGAATTTAGTCCCTATTCTTTGACAAGGCTTTCTAAATAATACTTTTTACAAGTGAATGTGTATTTATTAGAGGCTTTATCTGTTGATGTGATGATATAATGATCCTTGAGGTAGGTTAATTCTGTGATTACATCAGGGTTTTTGAAGACAGAATAGAATCTGGTATCCACAGTTGGTTTTAAATGTTTGATTTTGGAGAAAAGCTATCCCTGATGGATTTTATTCATTCAGAAAGAGTATCATGTGGAATTTCCTCTTTCTTTGCCCAGCGTCTTGTCTATTCTTCACAAGAGTCCATAAATATTTTAAAGTTCTGACTCCATGTAAAGAAACGAATCTCTCTGTATTTTGGGCATTTCTTGGATAAATCCCTGAATTTGTCATTTTTAACAATATTAATGTCTCCTCGACGTGACCACAGGGCGAGTACTTGAAAATAGATGAAGATCATTGGAAAGGCAGTGAGTTTTGTGTGGGATTACTTATATCAATAGTCTGCAAAAATCGCTTGCAACTTTAAATTTTGGATGCAACAGTTTTTGTGTAACTATTGGAAATACATAGCAGTTCCTTTCGTTTGAAATAAGCTGGAATATTTTCCTTAACAAGTTTGGTATTCAAAATCTGACCAAGATTTATATGAACGATTCATTTGTTTGCAAATAGTAGAAGTTTAGAATGTCCATGATGTTACATAAAAAGTGTCCATGGTGTTACTTTGACCATACGAATCTCCTTTTACTGGAAAAAGAGTTGTACGAATATGCTTCTATCATGACAACACCTTATGCTGAATGAAATATTAAACGTCTTCAAATTCAATAGCATCATTTAAGAACAGATAAAGGACTGGGTACGCTAACCCCTCATATCGGCCCTATAATTTCGACGAAAAATGCTTTTGATAAACGAATTATGAATTATCACTCTTTGCAATGTTGAATGTTTGAGAAAATACGACGTCATAATTTTGAACCCTCGTAACGTCTTGTGCGTGATGTATGACGTCATGTTCTGACGTCATTAACCCTGAATGACGCAAAACAAAGTAAAATCATCGTTTTTTACACACAAATCTTCAAAATTCATCTATTATCCAGGCCTCTCCCATGGAATTTATGTAAATTAAAAAGCTGATCAGAAATCCATCGATTAATACAAAAAAAATTCACGGGCAATGCCTGGAGCACTACTTGATTTTATAAATTCATATCGCAATTTCGCTCATCTACTGATATTATAAATGATTTCAATGTTTTTGAAGTTTTGGGCGACGCATTATTTAGTATAGACTGCGAAATCAAAACAGGCTTTCCTGATTTGGATTCACCATACATTCGACCTCAACTACAAATTTTAAAATAGGGCCGAAATAGCACATTACCGCACCCACCTCTTTGCAGCATGGACTAGACCTGCACATTTCGGGTACTTAACCCTCGTCGGTGATCCTCAGTCTAGACAATGTAATATGGCCAAAGTATGTGATAGTTATTATGTCAAAAATGTACCGAAAGACGTACATGTAGCAGGATTGGTGGGATATGATGCTACAGGATCCATGTTTTAGAAATTTCAAGTAATTTTGATAACAGAAATTTTCAAATGCGTTGAAGTAAACATTAAAGAAGTACCTATTAGTTATTCCGTCTCAAAGTCCAGAAGGCAAGGCAAAATCATCAGAATTTCCATAGGAACGTTTGCGAACCGCGGAATGAATAACATTCCGAAGAGAGACCAGATGCTCGGTGAGAGTCAGCGTCTCCTGATTGCATGCAACACCCGTCGCAACAGCTGCATGGAAACTTGTCAAATTTGGTGATTGTCTCGATTTACATATTGATGTGCACATTAGGTAAGTATTTCTTGTTATGTGATGATGACAGCCTTTCAATCACAATTCAGAATGTCACTGGAAAGGGGGATCTGATATCATTATATAATATCTCCGTAGCGACTGAAGAACTTCCTCAAAGATGATTTCAACCGTTGTGCAATATAACCATGAACAAGTAGCTTACTTGCAAGCCGTCTGGCTCTATCGATGAAATCTTCGTATTTGGAACATGCATGTTCCAAACGATCAACTTCGATCTTCACTACATGTGCCCTCGGAGACTCCTGGTCCACCGGCAGTGATACTCACCGAGTGGTACAAATGTTAAATGTCTTCAAATTCAATAGCATTATATACAAGAACAGATAAATATGTAGCATGGACCAGACATGCACGTTTCGGGGGTACTTAACCCTCGCCAGTGATAATCAATCTAAACAATGCAATACGGCCAACGAATGCGATAGTTATTGTGTCCACAAATGTACCGAAAGACGTAGCTGAATGGGTAGGATATAATGCTACAGGACCCACGTTTGAGAACATTCAGGAAATTTTGATAATCAGGTCTTTTGGACATTTAAATCTGAGATGGAATACGATTCCTCCTTAAAAAAGCTATAATATTATTATATGATGATACTACGCAATGTTACTGCTATAAGAAATCAATCTTTTGTCCTAATTTTTGTATATTTATGTTTAAAATAGATTGTGTATCGTATCTCAATATCAATTATTGAAAAAGGATAAGCAAAACTGTAGATTTTAGTGTACAAGATGCTCTGATAACGATTCAGCAAGAAGATTACCTAAAAAATCATACAAAAACCCTTCTTATTAACAGCAAGGACGCGGCGAAAGTTATATGAAAAAAATTGTATGTATTTTTGTTTATTTGTATTTTTCTTTATTTTCAGTTTTTGTTACAAATTGACTCATTTGCATAGTAGAATGCATAGACTTGAATGAAATATTGTACATCACAAAGTCATAAGCATGATCATGTACTAGTATATAAAGAAGCTAAAATATGAGCTCGTAAAAAAGTTCCCCGCGAGGTGTTTGAGAGTAAGCGTTTTGAATATTTTTCCCTGACATTGTCGCCATAGCACTTTCTATATAGACGTGGCCTCAGATAGTGCATGTATTTTCATAAATTCGTATCATTTTCGTGCATGAACATCGACGGCGGGTGCGGCTAGCTAACAGGGAATGCTTACTCGTCCCGGGCACCAGGTCCCACCTCTCGCTTGCTAGTGGTCCGTCGATGCTCAATTGTGTGCTCTATTGAGAATGCTGTTGAGATTATCGTCAGGATCGTCTTTAACTCTCTTAAATGTTTTTGACTCGGCGAAGTTACTGGTAACATCACTGACATTTGCTATAATTTCATGGGAATATTGCAAGAATTATGGTATTGCTGGGATTCAAAAGTATCTTAAATTAGAGGTAGCATAGCCTTATATTATATTTGACGATCTAAACCGGCGTAAGTAATGCAGAATATTTTCCAGTATCGAGTTACAGAAATTTTGACATTTATTGATAATGACCCTTATAACTCTTGAATGTTAAACGTCTTCATATTTTATATAGCATTATTTAAGAACAAATCAATTTGTATCATGGACCAGACATGTATGTTTCGGGTACTTAACCCTCGTCAGTGATCCTCAATCTAAAAAATGTAAAATGGCAAAATATTGTGAAAATTACTATGTCCAAAAATGTACCAAAGCTACAGGACCCACGTTTTAGAAATTACAGAAATTTTCGAATGCGTTGAAGAGACAGACGATCAACCGGAATTGATCTAACTTGGCTACATGTGCCCTCGAGGACACTCACCAAGTGGTTCAAATGTTATACGCCTTCAAATTCAATAGCATCATTTAAGAACAGATCAATTTGCATAATCGACCAGACATGCGCTTTTCGGGTGCTTAACGCAAGAAGATGGAAGACGACGGTTTTACATTTTTCTTACAATTTTAGACATCTGCCTCCAGCATTATCTACTTCTGCTACCTGTAAATTGACAGACAAATTACCACTTTAGGTCAAAAATCTCGCGCAATAATCTGCAAATTGCTACTCCAAAGAGGCAAGGTACCGTGTTGAAATAGTCAATATTCATGTCACAATACGTATGTCAAATATTATTTCATCTTGTGCATGTCTAGTCCATGCTGTAAATTTATCTGCTCTAAAATGATGCTAAGAAATACGGATTATTATCTGGTTGATGGGCGCAAATGCATTTCCGACATACTGGCATGTACCGTGATTTTGAGATTTGTGTATAGTGAACGGAACAGATTAGATAAGATTCTATGCACATATTAACCAAAGTCTCCGAAGAAACCATACAATTTTTCAAATAAAACAAACCGTCAGAATGCGTATTTTGCAAGGGATCATTTTTGTGCTTTTGGATTTCCAATAGATATTCTTTTCAACGGCTAGATTAAACCCCTCTAATGAGACATTATGCGGTGAAATTACCCTTTTACGAAAGATTACGCAGTTTTAATGCGACTTTTACTTTTTTACCATCCATTTGAGTCGCACACTCCCTTGCGTTTGAATGCAAATAGACTTTTTTTTCAAAATAATGTGATTATTTGGCACTGGAGAGTAGAGAGTAACAATCGTAGTAGTCCTGATTTTCAACAATCGTAGTAGTCCTGATTTTCCAGTGCAGCCTTTTTCAATTTAGTACTGCGAACTCAACCCTTCCACGCTTGTCTGATCTCGATATTGATTACATAACCTGATGTGGAAATGACATTAAACAAAATCTCAAATCAATGTATCCTTTTTCAACGAAATTTGAGATAGGTTACACCAATCAAATTGATACTTTTTTTCAGTATATTCATGTTTGTTCTATTCATAGACTGACATTTTGCTGGAAAACGAATTAATAAAACATCGAAAGCAATACGATAGCTCAAAACTCACCGCGTGAGATCGAAACACATAATACTGTGATTCCTTACGGATGTTTTTTTATTGTTTTCACAATATTTAAGTGATACTGCACAAAATTGATGAGACGTTGCAGTAAGTATTGTTTATATATCTATCTGATAAGTCTATAGCTTTTGCAGACACTTCAAAGAGTAAGTCAAAAGGAATGATTTTCTGTCGTCTACAAACTATCGAAGTGTTTGCAATAACTATGAACTTTTCATATACCTGGACGATATGTATTCATTTATTAGGCATTTCCCTACTGCAACGGCTCATCAAGTTTGTAAAATTTAATTTACACAGCCAATTGTGCCTCATATGAAATTCATGTGAAATTTATATGAAATGTACGTAAAAGTTCACATGAAATTTATGTCAAATGAGCACGAACATGAAATTTATATAAAATTTTTCACATGAAATTCAAGGGAAGATTTTAACATGGATGTTATGTGAATTCAGTTTCCTGTGAAGGTCACTTCGAAAAATTCATGTAGAGGAAATTTATGTGAAATTCATGTGAAATATTTTTCACATAAATCTTATGTGAAATTCATTGAATTTTACAAGAACTTTCATGTTACATTAACGTGATGCTCATTTCATATGAATTTCATGTGAGGCACAAAAGAAAATGAAAAAAAAAACTATTTAAGGAATCACAACACAATACGTTTCTATCCCACATGGTGGAACCGAAAGTCTTAACATATTACATGTACCTAAATTGAACAGGGGCAAGAGTTCAACAAATTTCTATGCATAGAGTTCCAAAGAGACTAAATAAAAACGTACGTTTTGCAGCAGGTTCGCATGAACATTTATCGCTCACACATTGTAATTCAGTTGAGTTGCTACTACACGTAGTACTGACACAATCGCTTGTATCAGTGCAGTCTTCACCCATAACAAAGTCTGAAACAAAAATAACAAGATTCATTTTTTTCATGGTAACAATCTTAATATTTGAAATCTTATGTTCTCGTTTGATTTTGATATTGAAATAGAAATGATGTTTTATGTCAGTGCATTAAAAATACCAAGCATGATAATCCTGTAAAGGCCACGGCGGAAAACGATCACACGACACAAAGAATATTATACAACCGCAACAAACAAACAACATGGTACAATGAGACACACAACACAGACACTAAACAGTCCGACAAATTACGATAGCAGACGTATAATTAATTTCACTGTTTGTTCAATCGAAAAATTCCTCTGAAAGTAACAACTTACAGGCTATAGGAATAAAGACAAAGAGAACAACCAGGTACTTCATCTTGAGAAATGTACGTCTCCTCAGGGCCGATCAAATTAAGAAATGTGACTGAAATCAAATCTATTGAAGTTTATACATGCACCAACCACCTTGTCCTCTCCTTTGTTTCAAATTATCAAACTATGAAATCACGAATTGACCTAATTTATGATATGATATAATCATGAAAGAAATATCTCTAAGATTCAAATACACAGACTAGGATTATTAATAAACTAAAGCTCCTCTGACAAAATTTTACGGGACATGTAATACAAAACTCTCAATACTTCGGTGAAATAATTTATGTTAGAAAAAAGTATTTCTTAGAAAATCAGTTATACATGTAAACGGACAGAAAACTTACGAGGGCCTCGTATACAAAAAGATGAGAGAAAAGTTACACTTTCACATCTGAGCCAGAACCCTTAATTACCATGGAACTCCCATATGAAACCCTTCTCAAATCAATACAATTGCATCTATCCAGTTTCCGTACTTATCATCGACAAATTTGGCAACGAAAAGTATCTTTCAATTATTAAATGACGAAGTTTGTATATGAAAAGGGTTTTCGTGATCCTTTTCTTTATTGAAAATTGATGACCGACATTGTTTTTCTTATGACTAATGCTTTTGATTTCATTTAAAAAAGATCATTTGTGTGACTATCTTCCATACAATAGGAGGCCTTTTCTGTATAAAATTAATACATGTATACATCATGAGAGACTTCTGTGTATCCTGATTATTTGAAGGGCGGTGCATACATCCGGATAGCCACACAGTTTTCTATGAAGGTCTCACAGGGGTAAATATTTCCTTTTATAATTCTATAGAAACTAGGCAACTTTATTCACCTATATTTCGGCTTAGAAATCAATGACAGAAAAATGCTTTCGCATGGTTGTTGATGAAGACTAGTATTTTTCACTCTAAACAATTCAAAACAAAAGTCATGCAGCATCTTTCGAAATATTTAACGTTGAACTTTGTGTATCTTGAGGCCACTGCACAACGCACTTCGGTATTTTTTACAAAACGTACGACTATACGCAAGATAGTCTTAGGCGTCACATTAAAAATATATCATTTGAACGAATATAATTTTCCCTTTAAACATGATATGAATTTCACGCCAAAAAATCTGATGTATTCATACTTTTCATTAATCCCAAATATACACTTTTTATTTTAAGGAACTATCTTCTCCTAAATCAGCTTTCCGCATAGGGGATTTACCTCGGTGAGACATATGGATACATCAGACACATGTCTAGGGAGGACCCCTGTTTCACATCAATCCTCCTCATTTATGTCTCTACGGAAGTTCTACGGTCGATATGGGGAACTCGTCATACACTATGATGTCCCACTCTCCAGGATGGTGAATGATATTCTGTCATAGACCATTTGAACCATCCAACCACAGATTGTACTCTATGTCTTCCGAAATGGAAGTAACCGGATGTGACACTTCTACCGAATTGAAGCGGCGGGTGTTGCATGCAAGCAGGAGATGCTTACTCTTCTTGGGCACCTGGTCTCAATACCATATCGGGAGTTCGCTTCTTTTTATGTGGTGGAAGTTTTTGTTTGTTTTCTTTGGTTCCTGTTTTATCCTGGTTTTGTATGCCTTCGATTTTTGATTTTCTGAATTATCGATTTTGTGCTGTATACAGGGATGTGGTCATTATCCATATTTGTCATTCTTACATATTCCCAAACTGATTCTACATTGGAAGTAATTGAAAAATCACAAATCAGTTCTCTAATTTTGTCACTATACACTAACTACTTTACAAACAACGCTTTAAGGCTGAATCGTCAAAATGCTGCACTAAATCTGTATCGATCAGTAAAACAACCTTTCAAATGACAAATCCTGTCTTCATAAATACTGTGAAAATTTATTTTAGAGCGTTTTCAACTAAATGTGGAACTTTTAGAACACCTGAATACCTTATTTCGATCAAATTATTCTATTTTCCGTCTGTACATATCGATCCAATATTCTGAATAGAAAGAAAGAATACATGTAATTAAGATGCCTTCACAAGTAAATTATTGTGGGTTACGAACAAAACTTATTATGTGAGAAAAAATTATGATTCGAATACATGTAAAAGGTACACATAAATGGATTGAATCGAAATGTTAAATTTTCTGATCGAACATATTTCTGATAATTGGAGGAACGTTTTTTTATTATGGAATTCTTTCTGATATTTTTCAAGACGAGTTTGTTCAGTTTCTGCCCTCTCCCGGAAAGAAACACCTAGCTCTCCATTTCAATTGTACATACATATATATCGATGACATGCTATCAATGAATAGTCCAAATGTTGCTGTTAACCTTGAGGTTAGAGTTGCGACTACAGGGAGATAACTCTATTATCATATCACGTAATATTTAAAACAAACATAAACAATACACATAACCTCAGTTTGTTATTTATTTCAGGAAAAAACTCCTCGAAATTTCCATCGCTGAATAGGTATTTTGAGGCAATATAAATGTTTTAAAATGAATAAACGCAAAAAATAGGAAAAAGTCATTTTCGTATGAGTTATGCTATCAAAGATTCAAATATCAAAATATGTACTAATTTTTATAGTCTTTCAAAAAGAGAGAAATCAAAATTCGCACTTCAGGTCAAACCCTATGTTTTGGGGTCAAAACGTTGACGTTTTGCATGAATTAGTGTGATATTTATAGAAACAGTCATTTTGCTCAAAAGCTTATTCGAGTATATATTGATTTTTCTGTTTTAGAATTAGTATAAAATAATACCATAGCTCTTTACATAGACAAAAACATGAAACTGTAGACATCCTAGCCATTAATAACAATTGCAAATTGTTGCCATGACAACAAACGAAATCTTGTGTATAAGAAAATACTGCCCTAAAAACTTATTTCAGAACTTCTCGAAACAGCCCTTATTTCATACACAAACTATATGAGAATCCCAAAAAAATATTGATATATATGAATTCTTGAAATTTCCTTCATTACAGAGGTATATTTAGTTATTCTCAAAATAGACGAAAATGCCAAACAAATTGACTTCAATGATTTTAAATGATCTAATGTGACTTCCCTAATCTTTATCTGAAGGATACAACATTATCATGCTCTGCATTATTGTATGATCTCTAGATTTCTAGGCAAATCATGAAATTTCCCTCATTTTTGAATAGCATGGGCAATTCTTAAACTTCTTCTTTGCGTGTGTTCTTCAAATTGTAACAGACATTTTGATACACAACACGATTTATAGCTTTGTAGTAATAACGAAAACGGGAAAAGGTTGTTTTAGGAACACCATTTTGGACCTAAATATCAAAATTGTTCATGGATAGATTCATACAAGTGTGTATGACAAAAGAGATGGTTATGGATTCAACATAGTCAATTTTCCCTGACTTGACGGGGACGAGCTTACATTACAGTCATACAGTGTCTACACTTCGCAGCTAATCTAGTATGCTAGTAAACTACCAAGAAACTTTTTGGTCATGGTTTTCGCTTTAAATAAAACTAGTAAAGTCTTTCTTGAAAATTTACAAAAATTATTGTAAACGTCTTTTGAAATTCTGATCCATACAAGAAACAGAGTGTTTTTGATATTTTTCAACCTGCATTTTATGGTGAAATAATTAACAAAATAAGAAGGATCAAAGGTAGACAGAATTACTATTGAAATTATGTAAGAATCATCAAACGCCTTTTATACTGTGGATGTGATGCTTCTGTCACCAGACGGACACTTGGCTATGTACCGGTGCATTCTTCAGAATTCAGGGCCCCGACCACCTGTCCTCTCTGAATGTCAGTCGGACTCCTCGAATGATACGAATCATACATGAGCTCGCTACAGCCGACAGAGCACAGACTGTATTTGGTATGCCTTCTGTTTTTATATTAATTTATATATCTATCTAAGTGTTTCTTGGGTCCATGCGTCATGCCGTCTGTTTGTATGTTCATCTTAGAGTGAGGAGGTTATTTTACACCACGATTGTGCGTTCTTCGAGATCTCTGGGTAATCGGAAAAGTGCGCACGTAATCCGGATAATCATACTATCTACACCGGTTGCCCATTGGTCTCGTTGATTTATATGTGGTCTTACGTGTTTCATGTTTTTATGGTGTGAGTTAGTGTTTCTTGTCCCTTTTTCGTCTCTTTCTGTGGGTGTCTGTTCTGTGTTTTTGCATTGGGTGTATTGGGGGTTTTGCTGTTGGTGATGCAACCGATTGTTGTTGGAGATCCCCTCCTTTCTGTCAAACAGTGATATAAAGGGTTTATCGCCACCTTAATACAATCCATCCAACTGAAAAGGTATGGACGGCACATTTTTAAAAATTTAAAATTATTATTCATAAATTTCAAATATTTACCGAAAGAGTTTTTGGGGAAACAATACATGCATATACGCTATCAATCATACCATATCGTAACAGTATCTGTACCCGTCCCCTGCGAATCCACGTTTACAGATACACATTGGAACACCGAAAATTTACCTGTCCCCCGTCGGTCTTTAACCTTGCTTCATATATAGATTCCATGCTACCTTTTGACGAAAATGGTCACCTCGATACTTCAATATATGACAAACGTGACCACTTCAACTTTAGAATTACGTACTCTCCGTTGGGACCTTATTTCATCTCCATTTGAGACTGACTTTTTATTCTTTGCAGATATTGGGGGGTTGATTGAATTGCATTTCTGAATTACAGTGAACGTCTTATATCTTTATTGAATCTATTCAGTAGAAAAAGCGTTTCGCTTTTATCACCGATTTTGCTCTATCTTGATTTTGTTGTCAAAATTTTTCAAGAATTTGTATGTCTATTGATTTTTAGTTTTGGATACTGATTTTTAGGTTTGTGTTTGACATGTATTCAATGCATACTACCCACTAAATAAAATGAAAATGTGTAAATACGTATGTTTGTGGTTACTTTGAAATCTTTTAAAATATGAATGGGGAGATTACAAATGCGCGTGAGGTTGAAAGTCAATCATCCATGTGATTGTATGTACATCAAAAGTATGTTTCGATATATTTTTTGTTTAATGTTCTTTGTTCGATGCTATTATGTTGGTTTGTTCCGCTGTCTTAATTGCATGCTTACCTTCCGTGAGATCTATTTAATATTATGCCCCGTCTGAGACAATCTATTCTGTTTTCACTTGAGGTGTTTCTGTGTTTTGCTGTTGGTGATACAACAGGGTCCTGTTGAAGATACCCTCCTTTCTCTGAACCACAATGTGTCTCGATAATTCTGCGAATGATGGACGTCGATCTGAAACACCTATTGTCCATTACTTAATATCCGAAACACGTGTCTGGTGCATAATAAATTAGTTTGAAATTCTTAAAGAAGGTATAGAGTTGGAAACCTTCTCTTATGTGTATGTGTAGTCTTTTGTGTATAATGTGATTATGTCATGTTTGGTATCCCTTGTTCCTTTTAAATGTCTCTACTTTATATTCCTCATGGGGTGTTTTGCTAAGGGTGTTTCAACCGAGTTTTGTTGGAGATCCCCTCCCTCTCTGGAATATAAGGTAAACCGCACGTTTTACTGAGGGCACACATTATTGATAACTTCAGTCTAAACAGGCACGGCATGAAGGCCGTTCTTATCTTTTCACTTACAAGCATCGTGACTATTATGACATCTACAATTTCTACTTCATAAGTACAACTGTTTAATATTAGTAGGTAGAGGTCAAATCAAGAGAATAAAAGCAGATAACAAGTATGAAAACCAAATCCTTTTGTTTATTGATTTATTCAGAATATTTATATCAAGGATCGTGTTCGTGTCCAGGCCCGTGTTCGTGTCCAGGGCCGTGCTCATGCCCATGTTCATGACTTTCATGTGGCAGTGCCGCTTCCTTCATACATGTACACTGTCCGTCAAGGCAGTGGTAGTGCTCGTCATGTTTGTGACATCTTCCCATAGTTATGCACGGAAGAATGTCGGAACAACCTGTTAGAAAAAGTTATTATGAAAATCAGCTATCACCTGTAACGTAACGCACAATGTTCAAAACTTAATACATGTTTATCATATACCGCTTGCATGGGGGCTACATTTGCTAATATGCAAACCAGTCCTACTTGTTCTAATGACATGTAATCCGACGTTACAAAATATGCTTATATTATTTCCGGGTACCTGATCTCATCTTCATCGGGAATTCGCGCTTTTTTCTTAGTCCATCCATGATTTAACTCAAAAATAGGGACAACTGCGTGCATGACATCCATACAACGAAAAAATCTGATGATGTCGAAGCAGATGGCCGTCCTAAGTCGACGCAATTTAAACGTCTTCAAATAAAGATGCCAATTGGTCTAACTGGTTTATGTGTCGTCTTTCAGTGTTTTGATTTCGTCTTTGATGTTTAGGAATTATTCTTCCTTGTCCCTTTCGTATCTCTTGTACATATCTCCTTTATGTTTTCTCTTCTGAGTGCTTCGGAGGTCGGCAATCTACTGCCTAAGTAGCAATTATTGTGGTTATTTAGATTTTGTAAGTACAGCCAATAGTCAAGTTACCAAGCATTCTCAGAGTTTCCACTTTCTATTGTTGAACTTAACGACAGGGGATTCATTTAAAAGATACAACATATATTTCAATATTGGCAATAATAATGGATGACCAAACATTCGACCTGTATCCATTTGAATTTATTCTAGCCCCTAGCATCAAAGTTGTTTGGGTATACTGAGCTCACAATGTCCGTCATTCTATTCTATTTTTTTTATTCTATTCTACAAAGAACTTGAACAGTACGACATTTGCCTATCACGGATGAGTAAAGATATTCTTCTATACGACCTTCTTTTACCTATTTGGATTTGGACATTTGATACATTTATATTTGGTAATCGCCGCGGGATTTGCATGTAGTCAGAGGACGCTCATTCCTCCCGGGCACCTGGTCCTGCCTCCATTCAGGGGTTCGCGATTGCCTTACACAATTATTCCGTATTCCCCTGGATCTTTGGCTCTTGAACTACGATTATTGACAGAAGGGTTAAATGGTTAATTGTTAAGGGTTAAAATTGACATACATGTTAATATAAAATAAATATCAAAGAAGTACTCATCAGTTATTAAGTCTCAAATTCGAGAAAAAAAAAAGGCAAAATCACTAGAATTTCAATTGGAACAATTGAAAATCCCGGAATAAACAATATTCCGAAATGTGACCAGGTGTATTGCATGCAAAACCTGTCGCAACAGTCTGTGAAAACTTACTATCACGCCATACCCCTTATGCCTTTTTTAAGAATATTAACACAATGAAAGATTATAGCATGAAGTAACCCCTGAATTATGGCCCTTGGACGGAATCTGTAATCATACTTATATTAATGTTCAAGAAGAAACCATTATGGCATTGCTGCTGAAAAAGTTCCATTCTTTAAGTTTTGGCCCTTTGATTTATATAATCTGTGTTATTAATAGAAACATATTTCGCAAGAAAATTAAGAATTACATTTTTTAGATATCTTTTCTTTAATTAATGTATTTTAATATACACCTAAAATTTAAAAAAAAAAAACATCAGACAAATTTGACCAGTTTTATTACGGCTGTATCCTCTTTCGAATACAGTAACTTTATTTCTCGTTCCCAAATTATATATTGTCACAATGAAAATTGATTTCACAATAGAATGATACAGAGGATATTGATATGTTTAAACGGCAATTTGATTGTCAAGTGGTCTAATTTCATAGAGGTTCTAGTTTTTATCAAACCTAGAAATGTAGGTTTCTGGACGATTACCTCAATCATAGTTTATTTGTATTTAAACAAGTTTTATCGTATTGACTTTACCCCTGGTCTGTGGACATAACCCCTGTGTGAATACCAGTGTGTGTTTTATTCTGTGGAGGATGACTGTATAAACTCATAGGAGGTTCTCCGACAACGGAGGGATTTCATCTACAACAACAACAACCTTACGGACTATGCAGTTGTGAATGCATTCCCATGTATGCGCACTGTAATCGTAACCTGAGAGGAGGAATTTACATAATGGTAGATCACACGAAAAAAGCAAATTGATGCTGAATAAGTTAACATAAGATTTTTTTTCAATTTTATTGCATAGCCTTTTCATTGCAATCCTAAACAACAGTAATAAAATTCAAATTTGCAACACGGAGTTGACACTGAACCGATCTGGGTGAGTTTTGCTGTAAGTCTCGTTGTCCCCTATTGTTTGTTGAATGTGTGATGTACGTTAAAATAAAAACCTGTGCGGGTATGTTCTGCTGCGGATAATACATATTGCAATCTGAAAACTTTATCCCAAGATATAATCCACAGGGATTTATCGCGCTTTCCCATGCTTCATATTCTATAGGTGATGTACTACATGTATGGGTTACTGGGCATAAGATTTATTTGGACTGTTGTACATGGGCAATTCTGGCACATATGATTCTCATGATAGTATTTATAGTACTTAATACTGAGAATTGAAGTTACCAAAATTGATAATGATAGCGAAGAACTACACATAATATAGGTGTAGCCTTCATTGAATTTGAAATGTTTTTTTTTCTCATGTGACTACATACACAATGAGAACTTTAAATTATCATCAATATTTGTATAAATAGCCCAATTTGCCGCGTTTGAAAACCGGATAGCTGTTGGATAGCTCGGTTTTTGTGATACCGCTTGGTTACGCATTTGGGTGATGAAACGCCTTTACATAGAGAATAAGTATCTTAATTTGTGTTTTGTTACGGGTATACAACACACAGCAAGTGCATTTATCGTACATGTAATGCGCGTTAGCGCATTTCATGCGATAAATGCACTTGCTGTGTGTTGTATACCCGTAACAAAACACAAATTATGACATTTATTCTTTATATATGCACCATATTTGTCTGTTTCCTTCTTGTTTTCTGAAATTGCGTTTTCTAGGTAAACGGGTGACGCTAAGATTCTTCTCACCGCGGGTTCAGTTCGCAGGTTATAACAGCCGTCGCGGCATTTTTCTTTAGATCTTATGCACTGTGACGTCACGAGTGTTAATACACGAATTGCAGCACGTTCCTTTCAATAGTAACATCTCAGGGAATTAAATTGGTTGTGCATATATATCGTGTTTAAGGCCTGCAATCCAATCCAAGTGATACTTGCCCTCAACAACAATCATAATGATCAGTGAGTGAAAGTCAAACCCGAAACCCAAAATCAGATTTAAAAAAGTACATACAATGGACTTACAAATTCTTGAAAAAAAAAACATAAAACAGAACTTTCTCACGAGGAATGTAGGACGACCCGACGGAGACAATAACACATTTTTGGACATGATAACTTTCACACTGTTTGGACATATTACATTGTTTAGATTAAGGATCACTGACGAGGGTTACGTGCACGAAACGGGGTCCCTGTAAAGTGCGAAACGAAACAAAAACGAAACGAAACGAAACAAATCGAAACGAAACGAAACGAAACAAAACAAAAAACTTAAGAGGAATATGAGAAAAAGAGGAAAAAATCGCCGATAACGAATAATTTAAGACAAGATCAGCATGTAATATTGCCTTAATCCAAGAGTTCTACATTTGTAACTATTGCCGAGAGGGTTTCTTGAAAGAGTTAAAGTTGACAATTAAAAATGCAAATGTCAAATGCCAATCATGTATTCACAAGGAATAAAGGGGAGGGGGTAGAAAACCACGCTATGACACCGTTATGAGATCATAAAACCGGGGGGGGGGGGGTCACATTTCAGGGAAAAAATCTTATCCTTTTTCAAACGAAATGTGACACCCCCCCCCGTATTTGTTCTTATTTTTCTGATAAAGTTTTCAAATACACATAGCATAACAGTTCCGTTTCCTCTGTACTACATATATAGACTCCTCCCTGCTAAATAATATTTTTTCCGCCTATGACGAGGTTATTCATCACGTTAACTCTCCTTTAATCCTTTCAAATGCAATTGTGCTATTTACCGTATATAGTATGTTTTAATCGTCAAGACGTCAACTTTTACCCTTTAAAATAACCTCCAGCCTCAAGAACTAATAATTGTTGAAGGCAGATATATGCAGATATTGACATCCGTGCTATTTCTCTGCATTTACATCAATTTTTCTTAAGTTCTATTAGATTTGTGTTTTGTTTCGTTTCGTTTCGATCTGTTTCGTTTCGTTTTGTTTCGTATCGTTTCGATCTGTTTTATTTCGATTTGTTTCGTTTCGTTTCGTTTTTGTTTCGTTTCGCACTTTACAGGTACCCCATGAAACGTGTCATTTTCCCTTTTCATTACAAACATCCAGTTTAATATTTTTTCACGAGTTTTCAAGTCTATTGATTGTGATTACTACTACCGAACTTATTCTATTTTACAGGCCGCATGTTTACTTGTTCACAGATGTCTTTGAAGTGCGATACACTGCGTACATGTATCGCAAAAAATTCCGCATTTCTATGAACTTATTCGCTGTGAGGATGCCACAAGTAAGTTATGCGTATGATCAAGATTGCCCTAGAAAGCAAATGGAATGTGCAACTATTGCTACTCTTTCCCAATTTAAAGCGTATTAAAATCTGCATTTGTAATAGTTGAAATAAATTCATTACCGTCGCGTTACGATTTTTTGTTGGGTTTTTTTTTTATTAGCGAGTACCAAATTTTCACGTTTCATCAAGCTCGCGAAATTGCGCGAAAATAAAATCCTCGCTAATAAAAAGTCGTTTACAGTATTTTATATAAATACATGTATAAAATAAACTAATACACACCTGTTTGTGTTACGTCACATATACATTTCCTATCGTAACAGGCAATATGCGAGGAGTTGCTCCTACACTGTGTACTTTGGCAGTCTTTTATGGTGTGACATGTTTCAGATGCTACGTACACTGTAATTCATGTGCAATAATTGTGCATTAGTGGACAAGGTAACATTCTGAGAATTTTAATGCATTTTCATCAGTCTGAACCTCTAATATCAAAAATATGAAATAAGAAATAATTGACTTACCAAACAAAACAAGGGCACTTACGATTAATAATCCTAATTTACTCATTTCTGACCAGGAGATAGGACATTAATGATTGGATATTTCATGACTTTATGTATGTTATCTGAAGTGATAATTCTATTCAGACCACTCCAAAATCTAAGTGGGTTCCAAAAGTTCATATTCTCCTTGAATATATTTAAGAAATAACAACTAGCTAGCCGTGGTTTGTTGTCCAGTAATTCCCCGAGTCGCATGAACCTATTAAATTATCACCGAGTCGCGACGAGGGGAATTACTGGACAACAAATCACAGCTAGCTAGTTGTTATTTCTATTCTAATATTGTTCTGCACGAGATCTATAGCACGTGCATGGACGGAGCTTAGCGAACTGGAAGTTTGTTGGAGATTTTACACCAGGCGAGTTCTGTAATACAAATAGGGAGAAAATATCCAGTCATACTAGAATTCTTGAAGAAACCCTTATATTCCTGCTCCAAACATATGAAGAAAATTGCGAATAGAAATATAATTTCGTTCATGTAATATATATATAAAGAATGTGTTTTGTTACGGGTATGCAACTCACAGCAAGTGCATTTATCGTTCATTCGATAAGTGCACTTGCTGTGTGTTGCATATACGTAACAAAACACAAAGTATGACATTCATTCTAGTATATATATGCACCATAGAACTTTGTATGTTTCATTCTTGTTCTATTGAATATGATACCTTGACCTTGCTTCTTGTGTGGTTTCGTGAAATTCAGTGTAGCGATTGCAGGCGAAAAGTCGAAAATGTTTCAGCCTAGCAGAGCCTTGGCGGCCATATTTGTTGACCGGTTGGCACAAAAAACTCCACAAAAACTTTGTGGCCTGATATGTCTCCACTACGACATTCACTGGAGACGCAGTTTTGTATATGACATCCGACAAGGGGGAGTAAGGTATTACGTACACTTGTCTCGAGAGGATGCCGTAAACTATGAAATTATCAAAATACCATATTAAACTAACAAAGAGGTGAGAATTTTAAATATTGCCTTCATCTATTTTATTCTAATTGGAATTAGAAAAAAAATTGATAGAAATATCGCGAATCTTTATTCTATTCTACTCTAAAATTTGAAAAATATATGATTAATTTATTGCAAGTCATCAATGGAAGTATAACGAGACAAAAGAATATTGAAATTTAGCATCAATTCAGTTCTTGATAAAATAAACATCAAAGAAATGGTGCCCAGCCCAGCTCGGCATTTAGTGATGGTTCTTATCTAAGATATCTTTCTACATAATGGGAAATGTAATGGTATAGTGGGTTTTTTTAAGTTCTTCATTAACGAAGTCAGACGCTCCATAACTTAATTCTTGTAAATGTATTTAATGTAAGTCTTAATAGAGTCTCTTCATATTTTATTTAGAGGAAGATTTCAGTTTAAACTATCTAAAAAATGTTGCCGTTATGAATGAGAAGCAAGTCCCATTGCAGTTATTTTATCAATTCGTGTCCCACTCTGCCTCAGAAGGTTTTGAAAAAGTCTCTTTTACATCTACACAGAAAAAAATCTGTATCGAGAGGCCCATCTGCAATAAGGAGTGCAGCACATTTTCCGACGAAAGTTGAAAGAGACTTTATATAAATACTGTTATTAAGGAAGGTAACCATAGACAGTTTGCCATATATCATTCGTATATGTTTATTAATTTAATTTAATTAGTTACAAAACATCGCTTAATCCTTTATATGCTTAGATGTATACAAATACCGCGAAATAACATTTCCTTTTAGAAGCAACATTCCGTCTTCTCCTGCTTATGGCGGTTTTTTTTTTCCTCAGCTGATATGGTTCGCCATGGCATGTTCCAAATAATATGAACTATGGCAAAGCCATGAAGGGGACGTAGCACTGATAGAAAAGTTAAAAGAAAGGAGGGGATCTCCAACAACACTAGGTTGCAGCACCCACAGCAAAACCCCAAAACACCCAATGCAAAAAAAAAACCCCAAACAAACCACAGAACAGACACCCAGAGAAAGAGACGCAAAAGGGACACCAACTCTCACCATAGAAACATTAAACATAAAAGACCACACAAAAACCAACGAGACCAATGGGCAACCGGTGCCGACTTAGGACGGCCAATTGCCATGTAAGTAGCAGACGGTGTGGTTATCCTGGATTACGTGTGCACAACCCTCCCACTATTCCGATTTCCTAGAGGTCTCGAAGAACGCACAGTTATGGTGTAAAACAACCTCCTCACTAGCTGTTTGGCGACCACCACAAGCAAGACCGTAAAACGCAGGGGTCCAAGCAACACAGATGAATATGTATAAATGGATATAAAAAGGGGACGTGCTTAATACAGTCCGTGCTCTGCCGGCTGTAGCGAGCTTATATATATATGTTATCACCCGAGGAGTCCGACTGACATTCAGAGAGGACAGGTGGTCGGGACCTGTCTTCTCTAAAGAGGTTAAAGTTCTGTAATCCTCCCAGTTGTGACAATCACAGTGATTTCTACCTCAGCAGCATAATGACATTCAGCTCCTAGTGCTACATGTGGCCTCTTGCATATTTTTTTCTCACCATTGGAACTATTTATTAGTAAATTTCACACTCAGTGGCGGATTGAAGGGGTGCGGAGGCGGCGTCCCCCTCCCCGGCATTGACCCCAAAAATTCCAAAAAAAAACCAGGTATATTTTGGCCCATTTTCAGTAAAAATCGGCAAAACTCGCCCCTTGACCCCCCGGCAAAGGGGGCGCTGGATCCGCCATTGACACAGGTGATTTAGCCACAGCGAAGTAATATTACCGGTATAATTTCTACCACATGGACAAAACAGCATGATGACATGGAGCTCTTACTAGCCTCCTGAAAAGCGAAATGATATTGTCTCTTTTTTAATATACTTCTTTTGCATTAGCATGTAGGTATATGAAAATTTTTCTATTGATCGTTATATTATTCATGTCATAACCTCATGTAAAGAGAAATGAAGAATGAATGAATGAATGAATGAATAAATGAATGAATGAATGAAAAGGTTGAAGACCGCCGCTACACATGTACATTAAGCTCTGACCTTGAAAACCAAAACGTGCTGTCCTATCAATTCATGGAACACACAAAGTTTCATGAAAATCTTATGTTACATGTATCTGTTGCTTTTCTATGAGTGTCTGTCTACAATATATGTTGGTATTTCAAGCTCAGTATGGCCTTTACATTAAATTATTGTGGGGAAACATTACTATAATGATTACATGTAGCAGAGGGAAGGTGGGGGTGATCTAGGTAAATAAATTTACTGACTTGAGATTTCTCATAAAATCATAGTAAGAACCCCCCCCCCCCCCCAAAAAAAAACCAAAACAAAAACAGATTGAAGGGCTGACGAAATACTTTGCCGAATTATGCTTACCCCCCACCTTCCAAGAGAAAATGAAATAATAGTAGATCCAGCATGATATAAATTACGATTTGACATGTCATTCCAACAATTGTTTTCAATCAATATTTGAAGATAAAGAGATGTAGCTATAGATAAATAAATAATAGACAAATAAATAAAAATGATAGATAAAAAATAATAAATTAACCCCTCCCTCTTTTAAAAAAAACGATAATGATAATAAATCCAGCTTGAAATAAATGATGACTTACGTGTTATTAAAAAAAAAATGTTTGCAATCAATATAAATTTGGAGATAAAGAGCTGTACAACAATATAGTAGAAACCACAGGTTGCCGATGTTTATATCTATTAAAAAATAAAAATCAATCCTTTGTTGTTATTCATCATAGGTACAGAGAAAAAACATCAACCAAGGAATTTAAATTGTCAATTTGATCATCGATGTACTATATCTTTGGTGATTCCCCATTGCTCCTTGTAGTTGCATGACATAATAATGACTGCACGTCTACACCGTGTGAGTGACCTAAATGTATGTCAATGTGACGTAGTCAATGACGCACCATGCCAGACGAAGTTCAAGCACTGGCTGTTCATGCACCGACACTGTGTACAGTGTGTACAGCACTTGTGGTACCCATGGGTTCCATTAGTTTTTAGGATGTATACTGTGCAAATTCGGCTATTAGTGGATCAGACTGATTCAAAATTTAGGTAGAATGTTTGATCTACTTTTGTCATTCATCTTCACCTGTGAAATGTTTTGTCGAGGTAGGTTGTGATTATCTCACGTTTCTTACTGTAGTTTCGACTGAAATCGATTTGTTACATGTTGCGTGCGGTTCGGCAGTAGGATCTTACGATGCAATATCTCATTTTTTGTTTAAATCTCTGTTCAAAAGGCATCTTTCTTCTTTATTGTTTTACTAGTTTATGTATGCGGTTCACAAAACTTCACGCGCATTTACGTTTCAAAAAACGACGTCATAATGAGCATCACCAGCTGCCGATGTTTATCTATTAAAAAAAATAAATAAAAAATAAAAGCTAACCTTTTGTTGTTCTTCTTTCCCTGTATGTACGATAAAAAAGAACAAAAGGTTGTTTTTTTTTTTATTTTTCGATAGATAAACATCGGCAGCCTGTGATGTGCATTTCCATTCGTAACCTTTCTATCTTATCTAACGTTCGCCATTTCCGCATGAGCAGTGCACACAAATTTTGAGTTGAAGGTATAGTAAGAAAGACGGGAAAATGCATGCTTTTTGCTTATTCATGTACACGTCTATCTTGATGGCGACTAAAGATTTCATCATTAGAGCCAGACTGCTTGCAAGTAAGCTACTTGTTCAGGGTTATATTACACAACGACTGATATCATCTTTGAGGAAGTTCTTTGGTGGCTACGGGGATATGATAAAAGAATATCAGAAACTGATCCCTTTTCCAAGATGATCAGTGACATTCTGGATTGCGATTGAATGGCTGCCATCATTACTAAACAAAACATATTTACCTGATATGTACACCAATATGTACCGAATCACCGATTTTGACAAGATTTCAGGGAGCTGTTGCCATGGGTGTTGCATGCAATCAAGAGACGCTGACTCTCCCGGACACCTGGTCTCACTTCGGAATGTTATTTATTCCGAGGTTCGCAACCGTTCCAATGGAAATGCTAAAGATTTTGCCTCGCCTTTTCGACTTTGAGACTGAATAATTGATAGGTAGTTCTTTGATGTTTATTCATGTAGATTTATCAAACGAGGACAGCCAAATATATTCACTTCTTTGTAAAAAATTTGCACAAAATCTTATTTTATTCATTTTATTTATGGAGGTTCAATGTTGTCCGATACTTCCAAATATTCTGTTTTAAAATAGTTTATGTTCATTGTTTACACTGCTAGTACACAGGCATTTTACTCACAATCTTTGCTGTGAATGTGGTCATCCGAATTCGGCATTTTGGTTACTAGTACTTTGATTGCATTAGTTGAAATGTTTTTGCTGTGAATGTTCATGTTTTAACCGTACATTTGCTATTTGTTGATTACTGTTGTGTACATCCTCGGTTCCCAATACTATTTGCGCTTTAGCTGAATACCCTTGGTCAGATCGTACTATTTTGGGGATTTCCATTTATATGCAAATGTTGCTGATTGGCTCCCTCACAAACTTTTTTATCAAATAGCATAATAGTTTACAAACGTCTTTTGGATAACGATGATAAATAGTGCATGTTCGACTAGGTAAGATAATTCTTGATGCACTGTGACAATAATCGAATTGTTAATTAGATGTTTTCGATACAATTATTCGGGTAACCGACAAAAATTCCCTCTTGTGTACGATTTACATACTGTCATCACTGGTCTGCGAGCAGGCATTACCGTCATTTTCTTTTAATTTCACGAAGAATTCTTTTGAGCAATTTCTTTTAAAATCCCCGAAATAGTACGATCTTATTCAGGGTATTCAGCCAAAGCGCAAATAGCCTGGGGAACCAAGGATGTGTTATGTATCGTTAAGGGTCAAACAAAGATGCATTGGCAAACGCTGAGGATATAGTATTCCAAAATATTCTTGGTGTTGCATATTGGTTTCAACTTACATTCGTTAAAGAAATATAAGCATGCATAATTGTCTCCCAAATTTACATATGTGTATGACGAGTCGTACTTCACACCTAGATGATGAGTATTGTAACTCGTTTCACGTGTGTAACTTAACTTATCCACTACATTCATGTCATTTTTCACATATTTTTATATTTCCGTTTTATCATTATTGTCTTTGATGCACATTAGCATCTCCATTCCTTGTTGAGGATTTAACAAAGGGGCCTAGGTGCAAACGTGATGTTCAGATTCAAAACATTGGCACAAAAGACCTTATAATAAGACGATTGTCCAAAATACAATAATATGTCTAAAATACACTTTTTTCATTTTCATGAGGTTTGCAATAAGGATAGCACTTTACATCGTAGATACGACTTATTAGCATAAACTTTAAAAATCAAAATATCAAATCTTGAACAGATTATAAAAGAAAACAAAGGAACCATTCAAACAAACCATTGCAAGTATAGGATTTCACTAAAGAATTTCTACTTTGTAGCACAATTTTGAATGATGGGTTGTAAAACGAAGATTTTTTTTCATTTTATTCTTAGATCTTTGTAACAAACCCATGTCTGATGCCTCAGCATCTGGCATTACACTATTTCGTTATCATCCAACTGAAAAGATATGAATGACACATTTTTGAAAATTCAAAATCATTATTCATAGATGTTAAATATTTACCGAAAGAATTTTTTGGCGAAACAATACGTGCACATTCGCTATTAATCATACCTTTTTCACAGTATTTGTACCCGTCCCCTGCAAAACCACGTTTACATATACACTTTGGAACACCGTCCTTCAGACCACACAGAGCCTCTTTGTGGCACTCTAGATTTACTTTGATGTGTTTTAGGTATGGTCTCCCATGCATTATCACACACTCCACAACCTCAGAACAGTCCTCTGTCACGTATGTCTTACCAATCTGCATTTAAACATAACGATATTAATTTCTATGTGACATGAAAGCGATGTAGATCATGAAACTCTAGAACTCCGACTGGTGTTAGTTCTAATAATTCAGACAGAAAATTAAAACATTTGAAAAAAGTAGAATCATGGTCACATTCTCCATAGGATATAAACACACTTAATTTGTCATCTGCACCTTTTTATAGATTTAGCCATTTTAAACACTATGTAGATCCAATTGAAAATATAGGTGGAGTGCCATCCTTAAAATTATAAAGATTGAACAGATCTCCGAAAGTTTGAATATTTTAGATATTAATTAAAGTTCGTGTCAGAAAGGAAAAAGTATATGTGTAAATGGTTGGTTATTTAGCTCTTGCTGATAAGAAAGGAAGTGACAGGGCCCCGACCACCTGTCCTCTCTGAATGTCAGTCGGACTCCTCGGGTGATTACATACATGAGCTCGCTACAGCCGGCAGAGCACGGACTGTATTACGCATGCCCTCTTTTTATATCCATTTACATATTCATCTGTGTCTCTGGGGCCTCTGCGTTTCGCGGTCTTGTTTGTGTGACGTCATCTTACAGTGAGGAGGTTGTTTTACACCACATTTGTACGTTCTTCGAGACCTCTAGGTAACTGGAGAAGTGAGAGGGTTGTGCGCACGTAATCCAGGATAAACACACCGTCTGCTATTTACTTGGCAGATGGCCGTCCTAAGTCGGCACCGGTTGCCCATTGGTCTCGTTGGTTTATGTGTAGTCTTTTATGTTTCTATGTTGTGAGTTGGTGTTCCTTGTCCCTTTTGCGTCTCTTTCTGTGGGTATCTGTTCTGTGTTTTTTGCATGGGTGTTTTGGGATTTTGCTGTGGGTGCTGCAACCTAGTGTTGTTGGAGATCCCCTCCTTTCTTCAACAAGACTCTGTTGCAGCACCAACAGCAAAACACAGAAACACCACTACTGCATGCCTCGTATTCACTTACCGGAATATAAAAGTTGACAGGACAGAAACATCCACAATGATGAGGTAGAACGCACTCCGTCCCACTCCATAAGAATCCCGGCATGCACTGACACCCTTCACTATAAGGTAGTGTACAATTGACAGGATCTGGGTCAAGACATGTCGGTGGACAACCGCTTATTTTGGCACTGTACCTCATGTTCTTCGGACACTGCAGAGCTTCGAAAATTATACGATTTCAGCAACTCTTTCAATAACTCTACTTAAGTAAATACATGGGTCCATTGTATAACTACATGGATTCACCAGAAAGGACTGTGCACTTTCACAAAATAGTACTTATTTTATTTTCACTTGTACATCATGGAGTCTTAGAGGCTTTTACATGTACAATTTTATGCATTGTCAAAATATATTCTCTGGATTTTTCTTTCTTTCGAATGATTAAAATTAATGTTCTTCTTAAAATTCTTAACTGAGTTCAATTTCCGCAAAAGCATTCAAGGCCATGAATCTTCGTGGAAGAGATCAAGACTGATAAACAAATGTACATGTAATGTTCGTCTTCAAATTAAAATTATAAAAGCCCTTGGAAGAACTATAGTGATTCATTCATTTATTTAAAATAATTCATAAGTATAGTCAAATGACTTACGACAGAAATCTTTCTTTCTGAATTTAATCCCTGAAAACCCTCGCTGTTCACAGTCCATCGACAATTCTTCCATATAATCACATGCAATTTTTTGTGCAATATTTTTGTCACTATAAAATTGACATGTATCCTTTACGCATGCGTGGAAATGTCGAAAAGCCAAGTTTGGATACATTGCTACACAGTTCTTGAACGGACTACTTGTGGAACTGGGATTTAAGTAGCCACAAAAACTGTCTACTTTACACACTGCTTCATGACTACAGGCGGCTACTTCTGTTTTCTTTTGTTTACAACTGATGAGATAGACACAATTTGTTTAGAAAAAAGAGTGAAATAAGCATTTGTTAACTATTTCAGTTTCATGAAATAAAAGTTACGTTTTTTTTTAACTGCTTTGACTTTAATTTTTATCTAACAGATATTTACATGATTTAAGATCAAAAGCTGTGTAAGTATCACAGACGCAAAAGACCTTGGTTGATTTAGTATAACAAAATAATTTGAAGACAATACAAGATGTTTCAACAAACTCGAGAGACTTCTCAGTACAAACCTGAGTGCCTTTTCAGAGAAACCTATGTAACTATCGACAACCGCAGACGATCTGTCATCACGTGGATAAGTAGATACGTCACGTCCGTATCGTGTGACGTAATCATCTTTGTCCAATCCATTACAGTTACCACAAATTCCAGACAGTTGTTTCATATAGGATACTGGCGCTTGTAGCGTAGCTGATGATCTGCCGTTCCACCATAGCGTAAAGCCACATACCGTAGAAAGAACAATCCACCCTCCTGATTTGTATATCACTATGTCTCCATCTCTTATTTTATTTGGAAGGTAACGCTTAAACCCGTCAACCTGCAAAAAATTATTCTTACTTGCTTTTTCTTTCAAACATGTTCTCCAATTTTACAACGACATGGCTATTTACATTTAATGTTAGATACAGATTGTGTCACAGGTCTGATGTTATATAAAAAAAATTATAATTATACTGTTGATTATCACATCAATCAATGCGTAAAAAAACTTAAGAATATGGCCCCCAAATTTTGAATCTGAATTCTATTGATATTTTGCACCGTATTCGACTATATTTCAGACATTTATATGTTACACATTGACTAATAGTCAATACAGGATCCGACTGCCTAGTCAAAGAAAATTACTCTCTATCCATGTTTTTCGAACTAAAGCCATAGTAATTTAATATTTTACGTCTGGAACTTTTTCTGAAGGGTTCCCATCTGCCAGATATGAAAACACACAAACATAAGATCAAACATAGAAAGGAAGATTTTAATAAAATTCTCACGTTATTTGGATAAATCTTACATTTGATGTATAAGAAAAAACAACATGTTGTACTTACATAAAAGTCGCCGTCTTTAGCAAGTCTGATTTTGGCATCGTAAATCGATATGATAATATTGACTGAATGCATCTTTGATATACTCTCAGTTTTTCCACTTCTGTCCAATTCAACTTTGATTGAACAATCATCAGGAAATTTCGTGGACTTTACTAATGTATATGTACAAGAACCATGGATATCTAAGGTTGCCCCGTCAAATGTCCGAATATGTGAGTTACCGGATAGCGAACAGTAACAAGACTCTAAAGTATACAAAAACATTTATGAAAGGAAAATAATTCTAGAACAAATCCAAATTCAATTGTACGTGTATTTGAAATGTTTTTTTTTTTCTTTTTTTCAGACTTAGTTAAACATTTTCCTTATTATTCACTAAAACATGAATATACCTACTTTTACAATGTTTATATCCATCGCCAATGAATCCCACTTTACAGACACATTTACCCATCACGCATTCTGCATCATCAGCGCATTTTACTCCTTTGCAATATCCATCAGCTACTCATACAAAAAAATGACGTAAGGAAGCTTCATAGTTCTATATTAAATTCATTCTGACTTTCCTTAAATTTATGCGGATTTTTTATGTTAATGCATAAATATAATCAAATATGAATCTACAACTTTGAAAAGGAAATCTGTTACCTTCACAGAATTTTACTCCGTCACCATAGTAACCTTTTCGGCATATACATTTGTAGTTTTCACAAACAGCATTCTGTACACAAGTTCGCCCACCACAGAAATGTAGTGCTAGATAAACATGAAATATTCATATTTGCTTCAGTTTCATAAAAACCGAAGTTCATTATAAAAGAGGTATCCTAATGATATCAATGGAAAAGCTGTTTAGAAGTCTTAGAGAATGTTTTGTCAAAACGAAATAGAGGTTCATTTATTTTGCATTTTAATTTGTGCACCATTTGCTACGATATTACATATGGTATTGGTCTCTCTCCTTTTGTTATTCTTGCTCCATACTGCCTTTGCTAGGTTTGTGGTTTATTACCGGATTCGTCTGCTATTGCCTCATTGTTTCGGGATTTGTTTTGCTCTGTGTGTATTGCTGTGTTTCTGAAACTTAGTCTTGTTGAATTTCCTTCTGATTTTCTTCCTTTTTTTATTATCTAACATTGAAACATTTTACAAATTACACCGAATGAAATCATTTTATATCATGATGTTATCGCTCTTTTCGTATATGAATCTTTTTTCCTAACTGAATCTAAAGATATGTTAATTACATGGATTTCATGAATGAAAACAAATTTGATTTACCTACGTTCGCACTTCAAGTATGGGCTTCCGTGGTAACCATCTTGACATGCGCACTCATTTTTTACACAATGTGAGTGTTCGACACAAAGCCTATTTCCACAGAAAGCTAGCAAATACAAATGTAATGAGTGCCATTGAAGTCTTACAAAATAATTAATGGTTAAGAGTAATATCGTTGTATAATGGATTTCTGAAGGTCATAATTTAATGCCTTAATGATTGCTTTCAAGAAAGTTATGATTTTAGTAATTTGACAGATGAGCAGGTCATTAAGAAGAATATTGAATATGTGAAATGATCAGAGGTTCGAACGACATACGTACGATTACAGCGTGTAATTCCGTTGCCATAGAAACCTTTCTTGCACATACACATGAAATTTACACAGTGCGCATGTCTATGACACTTCCTTCCATCACAAATTCCATTTGCTAAAATCATATAGAACAGCTTACTAAAGTGTTGGATGGTTATAATAATTTTAAAAGGATTTAATCAAGTCAATAATAGAATCTATTCAATACCTAATTTCTGCTTTCAACAACACTTACGCTCGCATTTATAGTAGCCGTTTCCATGGAAACCTTTCTTACACACACATTCGTCCTTTATGCATTCAGCATTTTCAGCACAGATCCTTTTGTTACACAGAGCTTGAAAAACAAAGAAGAAGGATGAAAATATTTAATGTCTAAACATCTCAAACAATCCCAATCGTTTTAGTAAAACTGATTGAAGTAAAACTTCAGTCATTAAGGCAACTATATATTCATGTACCTTCACATTTGATGCCTCCATCACCATGGTAACCAGTCTTACAGTGACATTGATAGTTACGACATTCTGCGTAATCTGTACATGTCTTGTCTCCACAAACACCATTTCCTTTCCAGTAAAAGTAAGTATTTATGAATGAAAATAGTTTTCACCTCGATCTTGTAAGATCAAT
Source organism: Pinctada fucata (assembly GCA_028142955.1). Taxonomy (NCBI): domain Eukaryota; kingdom Metazoa; phylum Mollusca; class Bivalvia; order Pterioida; family Pteriidae; genus Pinctada; species Pinctada fucata. The sequence goes on along the minus strand of AP027111.1, from coordinate 19,678,170 downwards.
AAAAGCACAAGAGTATATTATTCATCGGTTTTGTCAACTTATACATATTACGTACTTTCACATTTGATATAGGCATCACCATGAAAACCATTTTGACAAACACAAGCGCCGTCTTTACAATCAGCATGTTCAGCGCATTTTCGTCCACGACATAACTCTGCAAGTGTCGCATAAAATTAAATGTTAACAAAATTTAGAAGAGCTTTTTGAATTGAAGAAAATAACAGACACTAGGATCGCGACGTTGCGTTCATTGATATAGAAAGAAAGATTCCATTGGGTCTAGAAAGGTCATAAATAAGCCTTTAGTAAGAAAAAGAGTGAGTTAGCATTTTCAAAAATTTTAGAGTAGTTCTGACCACCCAACCCCCTATTATCTGAACAAATTGAACAAATATTAATACCTTTACATGATTGGTATCCATCGCCCCTGTATCCTTCCTTACAGATACAGTGAAAATTGATACACTGGGCATTTAGTGCACATTTCCTTCTTCCACAAAAATCATCACCTTCAAAGGTAATTTTTTAAAAGTCATTTTTAAAGTAATAATACGGAAATGTTCCAATTCTTTACCTTCTTAAAGAAAATTTAAAACCATTTTTCTAATGCAACAGACACGTGTTTCAGATTGTACAATCTTCATCACGGATGCTTCCAGTTAAATATTCAATAGCATAATTTAAGAACAGATACATTTGCAGCAAGTGATTTTCAGACACAGCCAAAATACATTTCAGTAGCGCCCTCTAGTTTCAGTTTTTCTGAATTTTAATTTGTTCAATTTCTTTGCAGAGAGTGTGCCTCTCCAAATTTCCTGTAGGGTCGATTCAATAGCAAAGTTAAATAAAGCCTACGCTCACGCAGCAAGATACGCCCGTTGGGATTTTTTTCATAACACCAAAATATCTAAGTCCCATAACTCCATAAGGACAAATTGGATGAACCTAGCTTAAAATTGAAAGGCGGCTTCCTCTTCAAAGTCTGATCATATTGTACAAATATCATGAAAATCTGTTGACACATATTCAAGTTATTGCGTTCCATGCACCTATATTTTGCCCTTAGCTTAACATGTATGTGCATATAACCCCCCCCCCCCCCCATTACACATAATTTCTGGATTATGTGACAAAAAATTCAAGAACCCGTTATATATGTGAAAGAACATCCTTTCTACTTGAAGTATACAAAATTTCAAAACATTTTGACAAGAAATAGATTTTTAAATAATTTTTAACTATTTTAGTATATTTTCACTGTATTTTAAAATATCTAAGTCCCATAACTCTGTAACGACATTTCGAATGAACCCGAAAATCAAAAGGCGGCTTCCTCTCCACAGTCCAATCAAAATGTATGAATATCATGAAAATCCGTTGACACATATTCAAGTTATTGCGTTCCATGCGCCTATATTTTGCCCATAGCTTAACATGTATGTGCATATAACCCCCCCCCCTTCCTATTACACACAATATCTCGCTTATGCGAACAAAAAATTAAAAACCCGTTACATATGTCAAAGAGCATCCTTTCTACCTTAAGTATACAAAATTTCAAAACATTTCGACCAGAAATAGATTTTTAAATAATTTTTAACTATTTTAGTATATTTTCACTGTATTTTAAAATGTCTAAGTCCCATAACTCTGTAACGACATATCGAATGAACCTGAAAATCGAAAGGCGGCTTCCTCTCCACAGTCCAATCAAAATGTATGAATATCATGAAAATCCGTTGACGCATATTCAAGTTATTGCGTTCCATGCGCCTATATTTTGCCCTTAGCTACATGTATGTGCATATAACCCACCCCTCCCCCTTCCTATTACACACAAATTATCTCGGTTTTGCGACAAAAAAATTAAAAACCCGTTACATATGTCAAAGAACATCCTTCCTACATGAAGTATACAAAATTTCAAAACATTTCGACCAGAAATAGATTTTTAAATAATTTTTAAATATTTTAGTATATTTTCACTGTATTTTAAAAATCTAAGTCCCATAACTCTGTAACGACATATCGAATAAACCTGAAAATCGAAAGGCGGCTTTCTCTCCACAGTCCAATCATAATGTATGAATATCATGAAAATCCGTTGACGCATATTCAAGTTATCGCGTTCCATGCGCCTATATTTTGCCCTTAGCTTAAAATGTATGTGCATATAACCCCCCCCCCCCCTTCCTATTACACACAATATCTCGGTTATGCGACAAAAAAATTAAAAACCCGTTACATATGTCAAAGAACATCCTTTCTACTTGAAGTATACCAAATTTCAAAACATTTCGACCAGATTTGAAATAGATTTTTAAATAATTTTTAAATATTTTAGTATATTTTCACTGTATTTTCAAAATCTAAGTCCCATAACTCTGTAACGACAAATCGGATGAACCTGAAAATCGAAAGGCGGCTTCCTCTCTACAGTCTGATCACTATGTATAAATTTCATAAAAATCCGTTGACGCGTATTCAAGTTATTGCGTTCCATAGGCGGACGGACAGACGGACAGACGGACGGACGGACGGACTTCGCCATACCATAATACGTCCCGTCAAATGACGGGCGTATAAAAAATCGATGACCAAAATAGCTTTGGAGGGATGCTAAGATGTTAACCTCCTTTAATTTCGATGTTATTCTTGGATGAAATGACAAGTTTCCGAAATGGCAAAATAATATATATGATGCCAAATTGATAAAGGGCCAGACAATTCTTCTTTCAGGCGACAGAGTTTATTAATACACTTCAAACGTGAAGCCATGGAAAACGAGTTTAACTGTTCGACAGCACAGCAAGAAATAATTTTAAAAGTATTTATGATGATACTAGTAGTACGGAAATGTTCCAACTCTTTTTTCTAATTCAAATTTGCGCAATGTCTTTGCAGAGGAAGCAACACGTGAATATGATATTGTTACGCACGACACCCCATAATACCAGAGTACAGAAGCTATCTATATTTTATTTTTCAATATCTTAGGGTTCCATCAAGAGAGGTAGCACATTTCTTCCAGGAATCGATTACCTGAATTCCTTTAAGAAAGGAAGCTAGATCGAAGAGTTTGGACAGAGAGTCTTTAATATGTCATCCATCATAACCACATGGATTTCACAATCATTATGGTAGAAATATCGATCAAAACGGATAGATCATGGACATCTTCTAGTGTCGATGAATCTGACACCATTTTATAAACATTGTCATAGTGCTTATAAATACATCAATTTGCTGCTTATCATGATTGATAACTTACTTTCACAAAATAATATTCCGTTTCCATGGTATCCTTGTTTACATTTACAGGTGTCATTCTGACAAAATGCATTTTGAACGCATTCATGACCACCGCATAATTCTGTAAATTAAACATGTATAAGACTTTTGAAAACTTTGAATAAAGAATTTTGGATGATTATAGTACTTCATAAAATATTTATATGAAAACCTGCTTATTTGAAAATGGAACTGCCAAGAAACAAGTCTGATACTTCGTATGGTAATGGCTTAGGGAAATAATGTATAACGCATCATAAAGGTGTATGATAAGTAAGGTGCTTAAGTGACGCATTTGCGTATAAACGCAAAGCGTCTTATTAAGAAAGCTGTAGAGAAGTACCGAAGATAAATGTAGACTATGCATTACCATAACACAAGATGAGACCGTTTCCAACATAGCCCTTCATACATGTACACTGGTAGTTGATACATACAGCATTGTCAGTGCATTGTAACCCTCCACATAATCCATGGGCTAGGAACAGTTAAAATAGAAAGATATATCAATTGTATATTTTACTCAAATTCAGAAATAAAGACTTTAGAATTAGCACAAATACCTATAATTTATTGCAGTTTTTTCTATGTTTAATTATTTGTTTCGTTTCTAATCATTTCATTGTTGAGAATTTCGTTATAAAATTATGTATTTCGTTTCCCTTATTATCTTTCCATAAAATATTTGATTTTCAGATGCAGTTACTGTACCTTCACAGAGAATATTTCCGTCACCATGGAAACCATTTTTGCAAACACATTCGTCATTGATACATTCTGCCTTTTCAACACATTTCTGATTTTTGCAAAGAGCTATAAAAAGGAATACATTACTAAATGGTTGTATAAATACGTAGATAACGATTACTAAATAAAAATTAGAACATCATCAACATTGATTATCATTCATCATATATTGAATAATTAAATCATAAACACTGTTCAAAAGGAAAAAGTGTGTGTGAACTACAATCAAGAATAATTGTTGGTTAATATTCTTACCATAACACTTATTTGAACCATCTCCATGGTAACCAGATTTACATATACATTGGTAATTTTTACAAATTGCATTTTCTGCACATTCCAAACCACCACATCGAGTTGATTCTACGGATATAAAAATGCACAAAAAGTCCAAAAATGCACGTATGATTATACCTCCTCTTTTTGAAAGAAAAATTAGTCTGCATATGCATTCAAATTTTCTGAATTATCGATTTTGTACTGTAGACAGGGATATGGTCATTATCCATATTTGTCATTCAATTTAGATTTTCTAGGGAATAAATATTTCTAAAAAAGAAAATTGTATTTCATTGAATGAAGAAAGATAACATACTTTCACATAAAACTAGGCCGTTTCCACGGTAACCACGTTCACACTCGCAAGTTCCATTGACACAAGATGAAAATGCAACACATTTCTGTCCTCTACATAACGCTAGATATAAAAACAAAACAAGTATTAGCATTTAAAAAAAAAATTTGTCCGGCGTCAGCAATAATTTCTAAGTGGCTAGGAACCAATTTCTTTCACGAAAAAAGGGGGAAGGTACTTTGAACATCTTCATTTATACATGTGGACCATAGACGCATTAACGAATGGGGCATTCCTGCATATTCAATTAGCGAGAAAAAGGAAGCTTGCTCTAAAAGAATGACTCGGATATGGGACCGGACAAAATAAAACGAGGAAGAAATCGAACGAATTGTAAGAAAAAGAAATAAAAGAGAGAAGAAATCTACCCATATACAAATCTAGAGATCGTACGACTGAAGTACTGAACCAGATATCAAACTGTTTCGTTCTCAAAGTCGATCCCGGAACACCCCGACTAAGATCCTCCAATTATAAATTAACATGTCGTTATCTTCGTTTGCAGTCGGTCGTTTTCTTCGACAGCTTAGTATCATTCGCATGCTTGCTGCCATTGGAAACGGAATAAACTAGCTGACTACCCGAATGCTACCCCTTCGGAATATGTACGAAAGTCAAATAAAAACATCCTTAATCTGTCCGGCTTTATGAAGGATCAGAGTAGTCGGAAATTATCTTTAATTATCTTTTTTTAAATATATTAGTACATCACACGATGAATCCGAGCGTAAGCGAGGGCACTATTTGCCTTCCAAAAAGCAACAATATGAGAGATTTTACAATTTATTCAAGCTCTCGATTAGATGGCGCTACAGTAGCCAAAGTGTGACATTGTGATTAACAGAGTTACAAAGGAACACAGGCATGTCAATGAGTAATAACAACCATATGAAATTATGCCAAATAAATTTCCAATTAGAAGTAGCGGCACATGGCTGGCTAAAGAGCATCGGTTGACCATAGCATCTCTTCAATACTCATTTATCTGACAAGTCTTAGACACGCCCCTTAGGTCAACTTTTGATTCCATTCTCGTTAAATTTTCTTTCAACCAGAATTAATCATTATTGAAAATCACGAATAATAATTTGAGATGTTACCTTGACATTTGATATTTCCGTCTCCAAGGTAACCTTTCTTACAAGCACACTTGTAACTGATGCATTCAGCATTTTCAACACATGTTCCTCCGTCACAAACGCCGTATGCTGTTGTTAGTATATTTATAATAAGATATATTACTTATATAATATATATTCAGTATGAATCAATAATGAGTTCTTTTCTAAAATCGACCGCACAAGTTAAAAATAAATAATTACATCGCAGATAGTCTATACTCACGTTCACATTTAAGATACGGATCTCCATGGTAACCAGTTTTGCACACGCATGTTTCGTTCTTACATTCCGCATTTTCCACGCATTTCCTTCCATTGCAAAAAGCTAACATTTTAATGAAAGTTTTATTAAGATAGAATTCATATAGTGTGCATCGGATTTATTTTCAAGGTGAAGGTAAAGGTGTGTTATTCCTAACTTTATCGTCACTTCCCACATGTTTGATTATCACATGATACACCCATTATTGAATTTCATAAAGCCATTTCATAGATATATATGATAACTCGTTACATATCGCTCTGCTTGAATGCGACTGGTAAAGTCTGGAACCTAATCACATAAACTTTGACAAGTGTGACCTTTCAAATATCGGTCAACTGTTAAATGACAAATATGGACAATGACTATATCCCAATACACAGTATAAAACCGATTATTCAGGAAATCACAATCTGAAGGCATAAGAAATCGGATAAAACAGGAACCAATGCAAACAAACAAAAACCTCAGCCACATGAAAAGAAGCGAACTCCCAATTAGGAGTGGGACCTGGTGTCCAGGAAGAGTCAGCATCTCCTGCTTGCATGCAACACTATTCGCTTCAAATCGGCAGAAATATCACATCCGGTTACTTCCATTTTAGAAGATAACAGTATAGCCTGTGGTTGGATGGTTCAAATGGTCTAAAACAGAATATCATTCACCATTCTGAACAATGGGACATCATAATGTATGAAGAGTTCCCCGTATCGACCGTAGAACTTCATCAGTGACGATGTTAGTCGATCACAAACGTATCCCTGACTGAGAAGCTTATCTGAAAGACGCCCAACTTTCAGAACAAAATCTGAAAATTTGCTTCTTGCTCTAGCATAACGTATTAATTGGGATATGAACACGCCATAAGCAGGCGATGAAGAGATGTTGCTACTCAGAAAAGGGAAGTTTGTGATGCTGAAACTGAAGTCGTCATGTTTGTCATATAGTGAAGTGTTCATGTGACCATCAGTGTCATAGGACAGCATTATGCCCAAATATGAATTATTTGTCTCTGTAGTTTCTTTGACTTCAAGCTCCGACGGATAGACTCTGCTAAGGTAATTCGCGAATTTTGGATTATTGATGGACAGCACATCGTTTATATATCTGTAAGTGAAGATAAATGACAAATATGGATAATGACCATATCCCTGTCTACAGTACAAAATCGATAATTCAGAAAATCAGAAACCGAAGGCATACAAAATCAGGATAAAACAGGAACCAAAGCAAACAAAAACAAAAACCTCCACCATATGAAAAGAAGCGAACTCCCGATATGAGAGTGAGACCAGGTGCCCAGGAAGAGTAAGCATCTCCTGCTTGCATGCAACACCCGTCGCTTCAATTCGGTAGAACTGTCAGAAGCTTTTCCCTACAGAGACCAAAGATTGAATGAAAAATGGAGCACAATTGGTCCCCTTTGGAATTCTGACAATTTGTTGGAAGACCTTTTCTCCAAACATCACAAAAATATTGTCGATCAGGAAGTTAAACATCTGAATAATATCTGTTTCAGTGTACTTTTTTTCAGAATTGGACTTTTCTTTTATCTTTTACAAAATTGGTTTTGTCATAGTTAACAACAATAAATTTGTAGTTGCAATTGCCGTTCTTGCTTGTAAACGCATTACTTAAAAAATTTGCGAGTCTTTCTTTCAATTAAGAATGTGGGATTGTTGTTTAAAGTGTCGAAAAATCAAAGGCTTTGATCGAATGGACTCTACTAAAATGAGTGGATTTCAGATGTTCTAACAGTTACTTCGAATTCTTTAAAATCGACATCAGGTTAATACCGCTACGAGAATATTCTGTCGTACAATATTTTTCAGTCCAGATTTGATTTCAGATAAAACTTTGGTCAGTAAGATCGATACAGATTTAGTAGAACATTTTGAGGAACCAGCGATGAAACTTTTTTTGTACAAATTCTTATGCATTTTAGGTATGCAGTATAAGTATGTAAATCTAAATCTAAATTGTTTGTGCCAAAACCATGTAAAGGATTTACTTTCTCTCTATTTGGGAGCCTTTTTAACAATTCTCCCAGCTTGTCGTTCTTGACTATACTAAGGACATCAGTAATAATGTGTCCACAAGGAGAGTAGTTGAAACATTCGCAAGGAAATGGATGTAGTGAGGGATTACTCGATACACTGCAGGAATCGTTTGTAATTGTAAATTTTAGATGCAACTCTTGGTGTGTAGCTATAGGAAATACAAGAAGTTTCTTTTCTTTTGAAATATGGTGGAAATTTTTTTCTGTGACAGTTTTCTGATTTAAAATTTGACCAAGATTCATTTTTATCAATTATACCTTTGTTTGCAAATCTTACTTTAATGAAAGGGCGGTTTGCTTTCTCTTCTGATTTATCTGATCTAATTGCTTGAAATAAACGAAAAGTAGAAATATCCATGATGACTTCTTGTAGTCTGTAATCTGGAGAACGTGTATCGGTAAATGTGAGGACCTTAGTATATTCGTAGATTTCGTATAATTTCCGCACAGGAACAGAGTTTAATTTGGTACAAATATGTTGTAGGCCAAGAGGCTCATTAAAACAATTCAGACGTGGATTCAATATCAATGATTAAAATTGATGTTGTTGAATTAATAATTGCATTGAAATACTAAACAAAATTGAAACATTTTTTCTCTTACGCACAAAATATCTATACGATGGGGAACTACTTCTCATGGCGTAGCAGACGACTTCTCGATCACGGCGTGGTTCGCCTCTAGTTCTCAGAAACGTTGATTTCACGTTAGAAATACACATTTTAGGCTATACATTGTATCATGTGATATAAAGAATCTCAAATGAATTTTCATTTCATACGATGTATTATGAAAGTCGTTGGGCGTTTTCGGGAATATAAAACACACAACTCGTTTCATAATGCATCGTATGAAATGAAAATTTATTTGAGATCCTATATTTGTGCAATAAATTTGATAGATACATGTAACCTCAAACTAAACTGAATTAAGGTATTTCTATAAAAGTAAGTTTTGTAATGCTTTAAGTAAGTATTTCAATATTTACGTAGACAACTGCTATGGCCATCGCCGTAATATTTTTCGTTACACACACATTGATAATTGAGACATACGCTGTGAGCTGCACAAGTCCCTCCACCACAACTTCCGTTTGCTGTTATTGAAGAAGTATACATATTGAAACGACAAATGAACTGGACAATAAAAAATAAGATAAATATATTTCATTTATATTTACCTCAGATAGTTTTAAAAAATTGTATGTTGGTTAAGTCTCATTACGAAAAAAAAAACTTACATTCACATTTCACTGATCCGTCGCCATGGTAATCCTTATTGCAAACGCATTTCCCATCAATGCAGGTGGCATTTTCAACGCATTTCTTCCCACCACAATAAGCTACGTAAAATATGAAAACCTTCAATTCACATCCAATAAATATTATCATATGTTTAAACTCGGCATCAGAGTGATAGGAAAATACAGTATTGTAAGTGTATATATTTCTATTTTAACTCACACGTGCATTTGTATCCGTCACCATAGTAACCTGAACGGCATCTACACACGTAGTTCACACAGTCTGCATACTCGTCACACACACGACCTCCACATTTCGATAAAACTAGGGTCACAGGTAAATAGATATCATTATACACAGACATTCGTTCGATTGCAAATCGAGAAGAAAAACGTCAAAGGATATATATGTAGATTGTAGGAAATGTTCAAACCTTCGCATTTTATCCTTCCGTCACCATGGTAACCGGTGCTGCATACGCATTTGTTATCCTTATTACACACAGCGTATTCTGCACACGTCATCCCATCACACAAAGCTGAAAAATCGAACCAAACGTTTATGAACTCCGATTCCAAACATTTTCTTTTTAACTAGTCGGTTTTCCTTTTAATTTATGGATATTCATTTTCAGCAAAAGAGGCGTCGAAGCACTTACGAGTACACAGTTTTTCTCCGTTTCCTATGTATCCCCGCATACATTTACAGCTATAGTTTTCACATACCGCGTACGGCGCACACATCTTACCATCACACATTTGACGTGCTAAAGAAGAAAATGAGATAATTGCCTCCGAAACATTCGTTTTGATTTTGTTCTCCAATATTATTGAAATGCTTCGGAAATGTGGTTAAGCAAACAAACATTTTATTCTGTATTCGTCTAAATTTATAGCATTATTTTATTCTGAGTGTTTATTTATAAAAGTAATCTGATTCAATTTAACGTACGTTCGCATTGCACGTATGGGTTGCCATGGAAACCATTTTGGCAAACACATTCATTGGCTTCACAATATCCGTACTTGGCACATTTCCTTTCTTCGCAATAATCTCCAATAGAAAATCATCTGTTAGTTCAAGCATATTTTAATAACTGAACAAGAGGCCCAAGGGGGCCACATCGCTCACCTGAGGAGACTGTATGTATGTTTTCAATCAAAGTCAAGACCTGAAGGAAATCGCTTTTAGTGAAGCTTTGAGAAGGACAAGGTGTACAAGTTACTTCCTGTAAAGTTCAGTGACATTCTGTGCAGTAGTTTAAGAGGATAAGTCAAAAATGTGTCATTCAAATAGAGCCTATAGAGGACATCTTGGATTTCCAATCGGCTCGAAAAACACAAACTAAGTAGAGGGCAATTAGTACTTGCGTCCTGTGAAGTTTCAAGAAATTCTGTGAAGCAGTTTTAGAGGAGAAGTTGAAAATGTGTCAGCCAATCAGAGCCTGTGGCGGCCATCTTGAATTTCCGATAGGCTCCAAAAACGCAAACTTGATAGAGGGTATGAGTACTTGCATCCTGTGAAGTTTCATGAAATTCTGCGCAGCAGTTTCAGAGGAGAAGTCGAAAATTTGTCAGCCAATCAGAGCCTGCGGCGGCCATCTTGGATTTCTGATCAGCTCGAAAAACACAAACTTGGTAGAGAGCAATCAGTACTTGCTTCCTGTGAAGGTTTGTGAAATTCTATGCAGCCGTTTGAGAGGAGAAGTCGAAAATGTGTCAGTCAATCAGAGTCTGTGGCAGCCATCTTGGATTTCCGATTGGCTCGAAAAACACAAACTTAGTAGAGGGCATTGAGTACTTGCTTCCTGTGAAGTTGCATGATATTCTGTGCAGTGGTTATAGAAGAGAAGTTGAAAATGTGTCAGCCAATCAGAGCCTGTGGCAGCCATCTTGGATTTCCGATTGGCTTGAAAAACACAATTTGGTAGAGGGCATTGAGTAGTTGCATCCCCTGATGTTTCATGAAATTCTGTGCAGCGGTTTCAGAGGAGAAGTCGAGAATGTGTCAGCCAATTAGAGCCTGTGGCAGCCATCTTGGATTTCCAATCGGCTCCAAAAACACAAACTTGGTAGAAGGCATTGAGTATTGCTTCCTGTGAAGTTTCATGAAATTCTGTGCAGCAGTTTCGGAGGTGAAGTCAAAAATGTGTCAGCCAATCAGAGCCTGTGGCGGCCATCTTGGATTTCCGATCGGCTCAAAAAACACAAACTTGGTAGAGGGCATTGAGTACTTGCTTCCTGTGAAGTTTCATGAAATTCTGTGACGCAGTTTCAGAAGAGAAGTCAAAAATGTGTCAGCCAATCAGAGCCTGTGGCGGCCATCTTGGATTTCCGATCGGCTTGAAAAACAAAAATTTGATAGAGGGCATTGAGTACTTGCTTCCTGTGAAATTTCGTGAAATTCTGTGCAGCGGTTGCCGAAAAGATATCGAAAATGTTAAAAGTTTACGTCGGACGGACAGACGATGGACGGACGACGCGCTATGACAATAGCTCACTTGAGCTTCGCTCAGGTGAGCTAAAAACATCAATACTTGTAGGGGACCATGATTTCTTCTTTCCTACCAAGTTTAACGAAAATCTGTTCAGTGGTTCTGGAGAAGAAGTTGAATATGTATGAAAATCATCCCCCCTTCTTCTTGAGTAATCTAAGTAACCCGAGAGAGATAGTTATACAGAAGCTAAAGCAAAATAACAGACCCCCTCCCCATCCCTTCACTGTGTTATTGATAACATTGATCAGCTGTTCTTACATTAATATTTTGAGCTGCTCTCAATATTGTAATTTCATAGTTGTATATCTAAGTCTTCACAAGATAAATTTGAAAATACTTATTCATCTTTTTAAAATAATTTAGTTTCCTTTTCCATACCTATTTAATAATTCAAAATATATAACATTCAAATGAATCGATAATCCAGAAATTTAAACCTCAAAAACATAAATCTATATTAAAGAAAGACAACTCTTGCATACATGAACATGTACCAACTTATACGAAACTAAAGTTACCAGGGTACCAGAACTTGAACTTACAAGCCTTGGGTCCATGTTCACAGTAAACATATCTATTCATGATTGAAAAAATACTCATAAAAATCTGTTCAGCAGTTCTGGAGAAGAAGTTGAATATGTATGAAAATCACCCCCCCCCCTTTCCTTTTCACATAAGAAAATAATTCATAAAAAATCAAAAAATTAAAATTTCAGTATGAAATACATATCAAAGCATTAAGTAACTTAAATGTGATGAATTTGTAGTAAATGAATGTGTAAAACCATACACATATTGAGTTATTTAAAGAAATAGTGCAAAAATGTGCATTTCCGACAGAGTCCGAAAAGACGTCAAAAACGCGTCAAAAATTTGACTTCCGAGTGGAACCAAAAACAATAACACTTCTTAAGACATCTCTCTAGATCATTCTGATGCTTTCAGTTTGTCGATACGTGCTTTCGTTCTGAAGAAGAAGTTTGTCAAAGGAGGGTACCCCCTGTGACCTACTTTTGCCTCTGGTGGCGCCACCTGTTGATGGATCTGGACGAAAAACAACATCACTTGTAGGGGACCATGAGTACTTCATTCCTACCAAGTTTCATGAAAATCTTTTCAGTGGTTCTGGAGAAGAAGTTGAATATGTATGAAAATCACCCCCCCCCCTTCCTTTTCACATAAGAAAAAAATTAATAAAAAATCAAAAAATCTAAATTTTAGAATAAAATACTTATCAAAGCATTTAGTAACTTAAATATGATAAGTATGCAGTAAATGAATGTGTAAAATCATACACTTATTGAGTTATTTAAAGAAATAGTGCAAAAATGTGCATTTCTGACGAAGTCCGAAAAGACGTCAAAAACGCGTCAAAAATTTGACTTCCGAGTGGAACCAAAAATAACAACACTTCTTAAGACATCTCTCTAGTTCATCCTGATGCTTTCGGTTTGTCGATACGTGCCTCCGTTCTGAAGAAGAAGTTTGTCAAAGGAGGGTACCCCCTGTGACCTACTTTTGCCTCTGGTGGCGCCACCTGTTGATGGATCCGGACGAAAAACAACAACACTTGTAGGGGACCATGAGTACCTCATTCCTACCAAGTTTCATGAAAATCTTTTCAGTGGTTCTGGAGAAGAAGTCGAAAATGTTGAAAAGTTTACGACGGACGACGACGGACGACGACGGACGACGACGGACGACGGACGCCACGCTATGACAATAGCTCACTTTGAGCCTATGGCTCAGGTGAGCTAATAAAAAGGATCGAACAAAAGTTGAACAATATTATCATTCTCACACAGGGATTCATCACGCTAATACCGGTTGCTGTATTTACTATATATATATACAGTATAATAGTAAATACAGCAACCGGTATTAGCGTGATAAATCCCCATGCATTCTCATCTTCTTTAGAAGCTTTATTTTTGAAATAGCAGATGAATACAGTTTGCATGTTTTAGATTACAAATGGAATGACGACAAGATCTACTTGTTTCATGAACTTACTTTCGCACTTTTTGTATCCATTTCCAATAAAGCCCAGATCACATGTACATTGGTAGTTGAAGCAATGGGCATTCTTAACGCAATGCTTGCCTCCACAAACCCCTAATGCTGTAAGATATCGAATTTAGCTTATTTTAACCTTTGTTGCAATGTAAGTATTTCTGTTCAGAAAAAAAGATTCTATACTTTGAGCTTCGGGCGAATTTTTAATCATTACTGAATAAAATCGATTTGCGCTTACGTTCACATTTGATTGCTCCGTTACCATGGAAACCTTTCTTGCATGTACAACTTTCGTCATTGCTACATTCAGCGTTTTCTACGCAAAGCTGCCCGGCACACAGTTCTAGGAAAATTTATGTATATTCCTCATTAACTCTAATTAATGTCGGCTAATTAATAAAGTAAAAATGGGGAAAAACACCTGTTTATTTAAGGATTACATTTTCAAGGAATGAATTGTTGCATATTTACTTTCACAATTTTCTAGTCCATTTCCTGTATAACCTTCTTTACATCGGCATTGGTAGTTTATGCAAATCGCATGCTTCGCACATTTCTTTCCGCCGCAGTAGGATTTTGCTAGAAGGAAGTTAAAACTCCTATGAAATATATTCAAAGCTTTTAAAGCGACACTCTCTAAAAAAATGAAAGAAAAAGATCTAAATACAAAATCTTCCAATACTCACATTCACATAATACATTAGGGTCTCCATGGAAACCAGATTTACAAACACATTTTCCGTTGTTACACTCTGCATCTTTTACACATTTGACACCATTGCATAAAGCTGAAAAATTCAATGAATATCCGTACTCATCAAACTTTTTAAACGTACTGAGGCTAGAAACGAAACAACTTAGAAACATAAAGAAACAAACACAGAATCTTGTGCAGGACAAAGTTGGTAGAAAAAGCCGGTAATAATGCATGATTTGAAAGAAACTTTTAACAGTAAACTAAAAGTAAAGATTATAAAATCATATGATTAAGACGAAAACTTACATTTACAAATTTTATATCCGTCGCCATAGTAATCTCTTAAACATGTACATTTGTAATTAATGCAGAGAGCATGCAAGGCACAACGGCGACCACCACAGTAATCTTGTTCTGTAATGAATATGATATTAGAAATTATATACATATACATAATTGAAAAGTTTAGACGGAGGTTCTAAATGAAGAAAGGAAAGCCTTTGTATCAATGGAACTATGATTTCTTCTAATGTATACAAAACATGGTGTGTATGACAGCTAGGTCTAGTTGAGCCACTTTTCACTATCACTTGGGAGTAGAGGATATTGTTGGATGCATGATTGTAGGTATTTCCACGGTTAAGGAAACAGAAATCTTATTGGAAAAATCGTAGAAAATGTCGTTAAGTCGACTCAGTGTATGGGTATGTAATGAAACATTACATGGCATAGTGTAAAATGTGGATTGGATTGGATTGGACGATTGGATTGGACTGACAAATTGGACTGGATTATTGGATTGGACGAACATTTCAAAAACTGTTCTCGTTCAATTATCTTGCTTTTGAATGTATTTTAACAAAGAACAAATGATTTTTTTTTCGAATCTGATTCAGCTTATGCTATACCCCGACGTCTGTGTCTGATGAAGAAGTTTGGTAGATCAGTATAGGATAAAGTACTGATGTAATAGTGACCAAACTTGCACAAGTGATCCATTATGGGATTTTGAGTTGAACACAATGCTTGGGATACTGCATCTGACCTACATTTTCTACTGAAATGACTCTATTAGGAAGTTTGGGGTAGCTCAGTATAAGAAAAAGTGAAAAGTAACCAAACTTTCACAAAGTGAATAATCTGAAAAATCTAAATACACGATTTAGATAAATAAATAAATAGATTAAGATAAAAAAAGCCTGTGTTTGTGAAACACGAATGCCCCCGGTGGCATCTTTGTTAGTATAAACTTCGTTTTCTGTTAAGTATGTGAAAGGTCAAGGGCAACAATTTTGGTATCAATGGAAAGGTCTTGTCACAAGGAACACACATATGGTATATGAAAGCCCTATCACTTATCATTCAAAAGTTATGCCCAATGTTAAAGTTTTTGAAAGGTAGGTCAAAGGTCAAGGTCAAAAGGTCAAAAATTTTGGTATCAATGGAAAGGTCTTGTCACAAGGAATACACATGTGAAATATGAAAGCTCTATCACCTTCCATTCAAAAGTTATGCCCAATACTAAAGTTTTTTTTCGGACAAACAGACAAACAGACAGACAAACAGACGGACAGGCCAAAAACAATATGCCCCCGAATCTGTGATTCCGGGGGCATAATAAAAAATCTAAATACATGATTTAGATAAATATATCTAAATCAAATAAATATATATCATCTGAAAAATTTAAATATAAAAAAAAGTAGGTCAGATGTAGTATCTGATGAATGGATTAAACTACGCAACCTTAGTAATCCATTCATCAGATACTGCATCTGACCTACTTTTTACTCTTGAATGATTTTGTTTATAATAGCCAATATAAGCGATTGCTATATTCACCAAACGTGCACTTTGGAGGGATCTTTGGTCATTTTTTTTATGATTTGACCTTGACCTTCTTTTTCCATTCTGATTCTGCATTAAATTGCCATTCCGCATTACTGCGCACTACACTTGCATGTTAGATGCATCTCTGTCATACTATAACAATATTTCATTATTTAATCTAGACCCACATTTTCCGTTTCAGGGATCTGCAAAGTACAGATGGTATATGTACCGAGCTTGCATTTTGAGTTATGACCTTGACCTACTTCCTCTGCTTCAAATATTTCTTTTCTTATCGCCAATATTGGGCACATTACACATGGTACATGTTGCGAAACCTCACGGTACTGTACATGGTATACCGTCATTTATTATTTTGATCTGTAGGTTGTATATAATAAGCCTGTTTTCAGATTCTATATTTTAGAGAAGAGTTAGGTCCTCTTCTCAATTACTTTAATGCTTACACAGAAAAAGTAACTAAAGTAATTGTGCTGCCATTAGGTGAACTTATAACTTTTAATTACCCCATTTTTTACTGTATTTTAAATTTGTATCATGTAAGAAGTCGATCTGCAAAAGAAATTTAACTTTCTGTGACACCCCGTCTTTCTATTATTTGTTCTTAGTCAGATAACATTCAAAAGCAAGATAATTGAATGAGCAAAGTTTTTTAAATGTTCGTCCAATCCAATAATCCAATCCAATTTGTCAGTCCAATCCAATCGTCCAGTCCAATCGTCCAATCCAATTCAATCCACATTTTACACTATGCCTTTAGTTTCTGTAAATTGCAAATTGTACCTGACAAATATTACACTCCTTCAGTTACATTCATGATAACCTTAAAAAAATAATAGTGCAATTAACCTTTTTCGTCTTCGACTTTAATCTTGTTTCTATTCCAACTAAATAACGCACATCAAATACATACTCTCGCATCGTTGGTATGGATTTCCCTGAAATCCCTCTAAACAGGTGCATTTCCCTTTCAAACAGTAGGCATATCTTGCACATTTCCTGTTATTGCAAAGTTCTGTTGGTTAGAAAAGTAAGATACGAGGATAAGTGTTAAACGTTTTCATCAAACTGTTTTTATATTTTTTTTTTATTTTGTGTTGTTTTTGTTGTTGTTGTTTTTTGTTGTTGTTTTTTTTTTCTTTGTTTTTTGGGGTTTTTTTTCTATTCAACCAAGTCAGGGATGGTTTCAGGTTATGAGGATTCATTGTAGTTGTAAAATTAGGATTATAGTACATTATGTTTTACTGTTATATGATCCTTTAACAAATAGCGACTTCAATTTAACGTCATTGACACAGAGAGATTACTCTAAAAAGTGTCATTCTGACCAAAGTTGTTGATTATTTTTTTTTAATTTATTTTTTTTTTTTTTATTATTATTATTTTTTTTTTTTATTATTTGCAAATAAAATAATATCACCTTCACACTTCTTGTATCCGTCACCAATAAATCCATTTCTGCATACACAATGGAAGTTGATGCAGTTAGCATTCACTGTACATTGCTTACCACCACAAAATCTCTTTTCTAAAACAAAGCTATGAACATGTATTTTGAAATTCACAAACCACATATATATATATGCCGATTCACATGTTCTTATTTCGCGTTTAAAGCATAACGTTTTTCGAATAAACGATAACAAATACATGTAAAACACATACGCTCGCACTTGATGTATCCGTTTCCATGGTAACCTTTTTTGCAATAGCACTTATCTTTGAAACAATAGGCATCCTCCACACATTTACGTCCTTTACAGAGAGCTGATGGAAAAAACCAAAGAATTTATCCATTTTTTGTAAACATATCCTTTATTTCATTATTATTTACAACAATTTCTAAAGATAATTAATTGATTATTTTATTTTCATTTGTATTATTATCTCTACATAGAAAGGGCTGCTAAATCGGATTGAGAAGAGACTGAAATTAATTTTGAACTGAGCTTAAAAATCAGTCTCTTCTCATGCTGACAACTAATCTGATTCCCCTGTTGTGTTCAATGTCTTACATTTCGGTCTTTAATGTTTGCTTATCTGGTTAATAAGTCATTGATAATAAGACTAGACGCACGTCTTTACGTCTGATTTTCAATGCTTTCAAGCAATATGTCACTGTACAAGACCATTTTTCCTAGTTTGAAACGCCACACTTACGTAAACAATCTAGGTATCCGTCACCATGGAAACCCTTTTTACATTGACATTGGTAGTTAACACAAACAGCATTGCGTGCGCAACGTTTTCCGTCACATTCATCAATTTCTATGAAATGAAAAAAGAATTATCAAACCATTTCAGGCCAACTGCGTTTAATTCAAAACTTATTAATAGTCCATTGAAGCTATACGAGACCCATCATGGTTCATCTTTGGTATCAGAAATTCGAGATAAGGTAGTTCCTAATCAAGAACTGATTTTTTTTTTAGGTAAATGGGATGTGATGACAACAATTCCTTTCAAGAAAAGATTATTAGATACCATACCTTCGCATTTCAAATAGCCATTTCCATGGTAACCAGAATCACATTCACATTTCTGCTTTTTACAGATAGCTTTCTCCGCACAACGCTTGCCATAACAAAGAGCTAATTCATGGTTAGAAATGATAGAGAATGATAACTCACCAGAATATAAAGTTTATAATTTTCTGTAATGAAATATCCATATTTTTTTTTTCGTTACTTATCAGATACATGTGTTTATTGATTATAATGCTTCATTGTATACATATGCAAAAATAAATGTTCAAACTCGACTTAATTTAGCGCCTATCAAAGAAAAAAGAATAACTATTGATAATGCAAAAAGGAATATAGGATTATATTATATCAATGGAAATATCTCGCTTTGTAGTTCGAATGAGTAATATTGCAAACGACAAAAGAATGAAAAATATCTTACGGATACATTGGTTATAACCATCTCCATAGAATCCTCTTTTACAAACACACTTGTATCCATGACAACGAGCATTTTTCGTGCAGATTCGATTGTCGCAAACACCAATTCCTGAAACGATTGTTTTTATTTTCTCTTTGTCCAGAGAGCTGCATGCCCTCTAGCAAAGTTGGACACTTCTTTATCTTTTTAACAAGGACTTTATAAGTCCTTGCTTTTTAACTGATAATTATATTGATATGGTGAACATGAAGTGCAAAACATGTTTTATTGCAGTTGTTTTAAAATTACCAGTGGCATGAAATTTGTATGTTTGGTATTGTAGTTCGTTGCCCCTTTGATTTCTTAGTAGTCATATATATGCGAGTAACTTCTAGTTATTTTTATTATTTCTAGTATAAGACGAAATTTTTAGAATTAGTACTTTCACATTTGAAATATCCATTTCCATGGTACCCTTCTCTGCACGTACAAACTCCATTTAGGCAATACGCATGCGCAACACATCTCTGTCCACTGCATAACACTGTAGAGTATTTGAACGAAATTTGAATAATGTATTGAGGTATTTTATACATACATGTAAATCTTAACTCTGTATTATCCAAAAAATAATTATTATACATATGTAGTCTAAAAACCAATTATTTCCCCGGGAAAATATGACTATATATGCTAAATATCATACAAGATCATTTAAGAACTGTTACAGATAATTTGCAGCATGGACCTATGACATATTTTTGATTGAAAAGTTTTATCAACTCGTGTCTATCATCTGATCCCGTCCTCGAAGCCATTGAACATTGAAGTGACATGTACGAGTACCATTACATGTATGTTACCAAGCTATCACGCTTGTATCATACTCAGTCTCATTCCATCTTATCGCAAATTTAGCGAAAATTTTCCTTCTTATTAAGCGCCAGTATTACTCAAACTATAAATCAGAAAGTGTAACTATTGATTTTTTTTATCAAAACATAAGTGAAGAATACTTCTATAATGCAACATAATATAATAAATATCATACAATTAATTTCTGCTATCACTTATTCTGATCAAAGTATCTTAACATATAGTAAGAATTGACTTACTGTCACAGTATACATACGGGTCTCCAAAGTAACCATTTTTACATTGACACTGAAAGTTCCTACATTCAGCTTGGCTGGCACATTTTTTACCATTACAATATTCGTCAGCTTGAAAACAACAAAAGCAAATATGTATTTTTTATTCCTTTTTTTCAAATAGCTTTACCCGTAAATATCTTCACAGAACCACTCACCTTCACATTTTAAATATCCGTCCCCATGGAAACCTTTTTCACAAACGCAAACTTTATTTTTGTTGCAATATGCATCTTCAACGCATTTTCTTTCATTACAGAGAGCTGAAAAAAGTACAAATAAGAATATTTTTTCTTTCAAAATCTTTAGAACGATTTTAAATATTTCATAGTACTTTGAGCGGTAGTGTTAACTTGTCGAATTTTTCAAATCAATTTCTGTTGAGTTTCAAGGTAAACTTTTTCCGTCAAGTAGCACCAATCAAAGAAATTTACTTGAATTTGTTTTGAAGTAAGTGATTTAAATGCTTTTTCCTTGACATAGCCATAGCACTTTCTTCTTTATCTTCTTTTTCTCATTTCTATATAGATATAACATCAGACAGTGCTTATCTTGTAGATCATCGACAGCGGGTGTGGCTAGGCAAACAGGGGATGCTTACTCCTCCCGGGCACCTGGTCCAACCTCTAGCTTGTAGGGGTCCGTCGATGCTCAATTTGGTGCTGTTGAGATTGTCGTCAGGATTTTCTTTATCTCATCGAAATAATGAAAACTTAATACTTTGACATAGAGATAGATACAATTAGAACAATCATGAATATTTGATGACCTTTCAAAACAGTAAAAATTAAGCATGAATAATGTTGAACGATGTACCAATTATTTTTGGATGAAATATTCAAAATAATTCAACTGCAAGAGATAAGTTCTGACTAATATTCCTGACTTTTTATCATATCTACTATTGCTTTTGCTCAAAGGTCATGACATGAAAGTAGAATAAAAGATTGTAAACGATTCAAAAGAAGTTTTTCTTACAATGATTGTGTACTTAAACATGTTGAATTTCGAACATGGATTCTAAATAATTATGCAAGAAGAAAAAAAAAATTACAATTGACGACTCTTACTCACATTCACATATTGTGTAGCCGTCGCCAAGGAAACCTTTTTTGCAAACACAGTTATAATTTATACAGACTGCATTTTCTGCGCACTTCTCTTTGCCGCAGATATCCAAAGCTGTATATTTGCAAATAAAGAAAGAAGTATAATCAAAGTAGTTTTCAAGAAATATGTATACGACATGTTACTTGCTTATGCAAAGAAAATCTTTTTTAAATGGAAAATCATTCTTAGACAGAAGACTTCTTATTCACTTTGATCTCAGTTTCTTTTTCTTAACGAAATTTGTTATTGCTTTACAAATAAATCAAATACGTCATAATGATCTAACTAAAAAAGTAAAAAAAAAAATCCTTATAAGAAAACGTCTTATTAAAATGAGAAATCTACGATATTTGAAATGTAAAACTCAACCTACGCTCGCATTTGATGTAGCTGTTTCCATGGTAACCTTCATTACAAACACATCTTTGGTCGAGACAATGGGCGTGCTCCGCGCACTTCCTTCCGTTACAAAGAGCTAAGAAATTACAAAGTATACATTTTTATCCCAATTAAGGAAGTATTCTACGTTTTAAAGGTAGTATTTAGGAAGACCTTTACCAAATTATTCCTCTACTTTTTCTGTAAATTAAGGGGGTGAAATATCCATTACTCACTGATCCGATTTCAAGGAAAAGAAATTCTTTGAAAAGAAGATTGTTGAATATCATTGTAAAGTTTTTCAATAAACATTTTGCAGTGACCATTTGGAACATTGGAGAGAGAGAGAGAGAGAGAGAGAGAGAGAGAGAGAGAGAGAGAGAGAGAGTTAAATTGAATAAAAAAAACATATTCATGAAAAGATTTTCTGTCTCCTTTAATATACGTCTACAAGATAAAAGATTGATAGTGACTTATTCTACACAGTATATATAAAATCAATATTTTCTGAATTATGTGTTGCGAGTTGTTATAATTACTAGCATTACAAAAAGCATGATTGTACACTTACGGTCACATTGAGTAACCCCGTCTCCGAAGAAGCCGTCGTTACAGGCACAGCTAGGGAAACCTTTTCTCAGACCACATCCTGCGTTGTCATGACATCTCAGCTGTATGGCCGTCTTTGTCAGGTGCTTGGTCCCATTAATCATGTCACATTTCAGTAAATGTCGGCAGTCTAGTGTCAACAGGGCCTTTCCAACCTTAATCAGAGAAAAAAAAATATTTCGAGATCTATTCCAAGTTCGCATTCCCTGGTATTCTTCTTGTAAACAATAAATTTATACCAAATCAGGGTTTTTTGCAAATTGGCCGGATAAGTAAACTGTTTTCCACATTCGTTTTTTATATAAAAAATTATCGAGTTTGACAGAACTACCGGCATATATCCCATCTCTGTTGAGCAGCCACATTTCTCTTTTTTGACACATTTCTTATCGCTGAGGATATATCCTGGTTCACATTCACACCCCTCGGTGGGGGGCTGGTGACACTTGTTAGGGTCGGGGTATATGTCCAAGCAGGTAGCTGGACATCCACTCACTGACGAACTGTATTCCATGTGTTTTGGACAAGGTAGTGCTACATGATAGAATGAAAAAGAATGACCAAAATGTCAGTATCTTAGTATGATATTACAAGTATCAAGACAGGATATGAAAAATTGTAATGATATGCATTTTTACAAAGCTCCATGTCACTTCATCCGGAAACGTTCCTAACCGTTAATTATTTAAAACGCTTTAAGTTAGTAGTTTTTACAATGAAGTAATCGTCAATATTATACAATTTTCTTTTCATTCAATCGTTGCGTTCTTCTTTTCACTTTTCATTATGTTTGAGTGTAACTATTAGTGGCTTAGTGCCGTGATCGGTATAAACACACCATTTGAATTTGTCTTCTAATATAACCAAGGCTGTGGTTCGAATGTTTGTTCCGAACATGAATAAGTCTTTTTCGATACACTGACATACATGTAGATCCTTTCAATCAGTACGAAAAATTGAAACACCTTCATGTTCGGATATGTGTACTTGTGTTCTAACTTGGGCTAATGCCTCGTACATGTACAAAATGTAAGCTTTCAAACAGCTGAATTGAAAGCGGATATCAAACTTTCGACTGGTAGTGGCTGTATGTGATCATGCGGGTTTTTTTTCTGTACCTGTGTCTTTTTGTAACAATTGCTTTGGACATATTGTTCATATATATATTAATAAAGAAAAAAAAGTGATATAGAGATTGTGTACGAGAAATACAAACGACAGAAGTACTCCGATCTCCATTTGATGGTGAGTCCCCTCTCCTCGCACTCCGCAGCAAATCCCTCCAATGCGTGACAAACCACATCCTCAACACGATGCGCATCATGGAAGTACGAACAGACATCGTAACGACACGACTTGTACATGGTTTTAGCAATATCAGGGATCAAGGCCATACACTTGCTGAATGGACTGAGTGCTCTGTGTTCATGGTACAGCAGGCCACAGTAGATAGGCTGACGGATCTGGTCGTCCATGTCACCTGTACAAGGATCCTTCACTTCCTCCGTCACACATCTGTTCAATTAGAATATCCATTTCATTTTCAATCAAATTGTTTAATTAGCGCTTATCGGTATAGTACATGTGTATTGATAGCTTATAGGTAACATTTGTGTTGATAGGTGACCAATATCTTGCAAGGTCTAAGTTTGTAGACATTTCTACTTTTCTTTTACAAATTTTATATCACTTTCATTATTCATTTTATCTCTAGGAAATCTTTTTCCTAACCCGATTCACTCGAAATACTTTTCTGTTTAATTTAGTTTAATCATATTTTATTTCAAATAACAGAAAAAGGATTGGGCAAAAGTTTCCACAACATTAAATAATGCCCTCTCCTAACTTTTCTGTTTTAGCTGGATTCTGTTGTTGTTGTTGTTGTTTGTTGTTGTTGTTTTTCTTAAAGATTTTTTTTCTAAAAATGCTTCAGAGACGGATTCTCTTATCTCTTTTTTCAAAGAAAAGGAACGTACTGATCCATTTTGAGATCGGTGTCATCTGGAACCTCCCAGCTCCGACCATACAGAACATCCTTGTTCCAATGACCGGAAACGTTTCTACCGTCACGTGTGACGTAATCATCAAGCTTCCCGTTGCAGTTCCCACACAGACCGGTAAGATGCTGCCCGTACTTCCTTGGAACAGAGACGACCACCTCGGATTTTCCGTTCCATGACACCGTCAGTCCGCATCCCGTTACAAGTCTAGCGTACTCCCCGGTGTTGTAAATCTCAAGCTTATTGTCGGCGAGCTTGACAGGCAAGTATTTTCGTACCCCGTTAACCTTTGAAGAGTATATCAATAATAAAACAATCTGCATATAGATTTTGTCCTTAACTAATTTCCAACATGTGTCATGTAATGGTTTTCAACCACATGTTGGAAATTAGTAAAGGACAATTAATATATATTACAAAAAGGTAGGATATTTGCAAATTCACGCGACCTCATGTATGTATATGAAAAATGAATGATGGAAAAGTAACTCACAAATATTTTCTTCTCTTTATGAAGCCTTATCTTAAATCCATATATTTCGACATCGACCAATCTGGTATAGGACACCTTGCCCTTATCTCCCCTCCTCTCGTTCTTGACCTCCACGTTGAACTCGCATACGTCCCCGTGGTATTTGAACCTTGTAAGCGTATACTTACACATACCGTTAAACGTATAGTATTGATGATCGTAGCCCTTATAATGGGGATCTCCGTATGCTGTACATGTGCACAAATCTGGATTTTAGAAATATCAATATCATTCACAAGAAATATACTCAAGTAAATGAATCTAATGTTTTGGTCTATCGTTGACATCCATTGGGTTAAGATCATCATTCACTAAGGAGTAAGCATATCCTGTGTGGTATACCTCGTCAGCGACTATCAAAATATTTCAAGAATTCCCTTTGGAGATTAAATGTGCGTTATGTAATCTATACCTTAATCAACATGAAATATTCTTATAAAAATTCCAGGATCAACAAAAACAGAGGGACTCTAAGTAGATTATAGACTGTCTAGATTTATAATTGACGAGCAATTGAGCACTGATCCTAGAGGGATTTACTATCAAACGTTTTAATCATTTTAACTGATATTATCCAACCATTCTTCTGTAATTGACCAATTTGAAACGTTTAGTCTCATTTTCTTACCTCTGCATTCCGTCAAAGGATTTCCAAAATACCCCTTTTTACATCTACATTTCTCGTCCATGCACTCAGCATTTTTTCCACAACCCTTTTCACACTCCAAACCTTTAAAAGAACGTAGAATAGTGGAGGTGGTATTTTTACTTTGTAATGTAAATCGTCTTTAATATTTTTTCATTATATTTACACATTTTAATATGTTCTCTTTTAACTTAGAGATGAGATATTCAGCAATTCTGTTACGCATTTGTTAAACCTAAAGTGAAATTGAAGTGGGAAATATACCATCTCAACTTTATCTTAACGACATCGTCGTGAAATTTGAAAGAAACATGTATATGTAAGAGGATGAAATCATTTTTAGTGTAAGAACTTGGTACTATAAGAATAAAGGTGTTCCCTCAATACCTTTGTCAGAAGTCACGAAGCAAATGTAGAATTTAGCGTCGCACCCATGGTCTACCCATATACCATTAGGTTCCAGTGGTCCATACGATATGGACTCCTGACATTTTCCCCTGTACCTCTCCTTGAATACTACAATGGTTGTAATGCTGGCCGCCCACGGGAAAAAACACTCATGTCTCCCACCCTCAGGACTCCTACATCGCCTGGTTCTGCAGATGGTATGGTCAACTTCAAGGGGACAAAAATTGTTTCCAATGTCATTCGTTAGATATAAACGTATTGAAATTGTATTTTCCTACTTCTTTTAAAATCGTTCTAGATGAAGCGGTTGTCAGATCAATACAGTATAGATAATATATAGACAATATAAATTCAGAGAGATGTACGCCTGTTCGTATGAATTAGGTTAAACTCATTCTTAACAGGTTGTAAACGTTCAGGAAAAAATATGCAATGGTCAAAAAGTCATAAAGCCGATGGCATAAAAATCAACTTTGTCACATCGTTGTACGAAATGCAATGATAAAAACTATATAGCATCGTATCATCCACCATGATGAGAAACATTCATAGGTTTTGACCTTGTCTGTGGGACTGATGTGACGGATGTTGCTAACAAGAATGGAGATGCTGATCTCATTCCAATTTTTGATCAAATTCTGCTTTTAGTTTGCTTTTGCATTAAATTTTGCTGCTTTAGCATACTTATTGAATATTACACGTCTTCGAATTCAAAAGTATCATTTAAAATTTTGCAGCATGAACCAGACATGCATGTTTCGGGTACTAAACTCTCGTCAGGATTCTCAATCCAAACAATGAAATATGGCCAAAGTCTGTGAAAGTTATATCCAAACATGATTTTTAGATGTTTATGTTTGACTTTCGCTCGTCTGACTATAAAAGGTCAATCTTCTATTTACGGCTTTGCTAAAAAGGAAAAATAAATCGTGTTAACGTGTGATGCATAGCACTTTCTATATAGACATATCCACAGACAGTGCATATATTGCACATATTGTTTTCATTTTCGTGCATGAACATCGACGGCGGTGCGGCTAGCCAACAGGGGATGCTTACTCCTCCCGGGCACCTGGTCTCACTTTTAGCTTGCTAGGGGTCCGTCAATTTGGTGCTCTATTGTGAGTGCGTGTCACCTGAGTGACCTAGGCTTGGTAGGCGTGATATACCCTCTTTGAAGAAAGCGTGTCTATTCAATTAAGACGCAAAATTTTACGCCTTATCATTACAGCTCCTTAGCAATTTTACTTTTTAAAATTTTGAAATTCTGTTTTAATTCTTGAAATTAAAACAGAATTTTGAATTTTTTAAAAGTGAAATTGCCAAGGAGCTGTTAGGATAAGGCGTAAAATCTGTCCTAAAAATCGAAATATCAACGTGTAAAACTTTTAGAATTTTTTGGGCAGTACTTTATACTGCTTTTTAGAATTAGATATGTAATTAGAATTAGAAATATGAAATTTTTGTTTCCGTATTTTAAGGTGTTAAACGTCTTCAAATTCAATAGCATCATTTAAGAACAGATAAATTTGCAGCATGGACCAGACATGCACATTTCGGGTACTTAAACCTCGTCAGTGATCCTCATTCTAAACAATATAATATGGCGAAAGAGAGTGAAAGTGATGTCCAAAGATAGATAATGAAGAAGTAACCTAGTGCATCTATTCATTTTTCAACTAACAGCATGCGGAAAATTCATTCCTAAAACAATAAGAACATTTTTGTTTATCCCCGTCGTGTGACATTAATATCCCGGAAATATGGCAAAAGCAGCAAAATAAGACCACCATCTGCGAAGATTTGATTTGCATAATCCACTTATCGAGGAAACATACAAACTGCATACATAGGGTAAATGAATTTGCGTTGTTGTGTGCATTTCAATTTGTGAAACCGCTAGAGGAAAATAAGACATATTCATGACTTCTGTATCGGCAAATTTGTAAACAAGACTTCAGGGCCAATCATCGATCCATCTGCATGAGTAACACGTCGCATAAAACTGACAGGTTAAATTTCTTATGATTATGCCTGCAGGAGTCTTCGATTTCCAAGGCACAATAGCAAAAATTATAAGCTAAGAACTAAGGTGAATGAACATGATGATGTCAAACAACAATACTGTTAAAACACATACTGTACCTGTTTGATACCTTCGTCCTGAGTAACATCTTCAGTTAAAATATTTTTTTCTAATTATAGAAATACATATAAAATTGTTACCATTTAAGAAAATAGAGAAATTTTACCAAACTAAATCTGTTTCAGTAAATCAAATTTTAAAAGTAGACATAAGTAGCAATCTGCCAGACTTATTTTGACTAAAACTTGTTTACACAACGTGAAAAACCAACTATTCCATGTGATAGTCAAGATGAACTTACAAAAAAATCTTCTTTACTATGAGCGAACAGATGATCATCTGTAAACATAAATTTTCCATACGAAGTTCTTACATTCCTTGTTAAAATTGAATTTCCAATAGGATCTTATATTTTCCAATAGGAGATTCTGTTTTCTAATGGAGAATTTCGTTTCCCATGCGAAGCGTTATCTTAATTTCCTTGTCGAAATGTATTTTCCGATAGGAATCAAATTTGTCCTTGTGGAATATTAATTTGCGCAGAAATGAAAATTTCACATGGAATAGGGATAATCCAATCGGTAAAATAAATATCACATGCAAAAATAATATCTTCTTTTGATACATGTATTTGATATAGGAATATGAAAAATTAGCAAAATATTTCCCCCTGTTCGAGGAGATTTGGCAAACTTAACGTGAATTCATACGCGTGTTGCGTTTCAGCCGGGGCCAAAAGAATCCCAGCAGAAAAAAAACTATAAAGTAGTGAATTTGTGATGAGCAAAATTCTAATCATGACCTAAAATATATGTCCAAGAGCCAGCTTAGGACAGAGCTATCAGTGACCTTGATCTTTTATATCATTAACTTTTTTCCCAGTCATTTTTGCAATTGTTTAACGTCTTCAAATTCGATTGCATCATTTAAGAACAGATACATTTGCAGTATGCATGGACCAGCTGAACCTAGTGGTTGAAATGATCGATTTTAAAATATAATTGTCTATTGTAACATTTTAGTGCACCGTAATTTTCATTTCAAGTAATAAATTTTCATCAGTGAGTTCGAGGCCGTGAGAAATAGTATTCAAATAGTGAATATACGAAGAACAATATTCTAAACACGACCGAAATTGTATGTCAAAGACCAAGTTAAGGGCAGAGCCATGCCATCTAGGTTAAGTTTATGAATAATTTATCCAATTTAGTGTTTTCTATCATTAAACTGATAATTGCCAATGACGGATGACTTCGATAATCTTTGTCGCACTCTCTTCCTTGGAATGAACAATTATCCATACGGATGAAATAATATGGTCTTCATTAACTTCAAAACAAACAAATGAGGACTTACATGTATGGGCATATATATGCAATAGGAAATGAGGATAGAAAACTCCAATTTCTTCATTCATCGCCAACTCAAATGCATTGGAATGGACAAAATGATTTCTTTGAAGTTACTGAGTGCATGTGTACCAAAAGTCCTAATGAATTCGATTGTTATAAGGTTTTTGTTGTTGATTGTGTCTTGGGAAAGATGTATTTATATGTCTCTTGTTTTCTTTGCAAATTATCACGAAATAAAATTATCACGAAAATCAAGATTTAGCACAACGCTTTCTATAAGGAGAGCCATAATTCCTCAAACCGTAGTAAAAATGACAATTCTTACAATAATGACATTCTGTCAAATATCTTAGTACAGGAGTTTTATTAGAATTCAAGAATTCTACAGTCCTTAATTGTGAATCAATAATAATAAATGCCATAAGACTGGCTTGACGTTAATGACCAAACAATTTTATGACCTTATCCTTATTGATGAATCTATAAAAGAAGCAAGAAACGATCAGCATTGACGGCAGCGAGTAGTTAGATTACAACGGTAAATATCTATTAACATTTGTGAGGGAATCCTTAGAGCACGTGGGGGTGTTGTAACGTCAGGAATTCGCTACAACAAATGTATTTTGTCTATAATGATTAACTACATTACGTAAGGATAATTTGCCACAACTATCGTTTTTTACATTTTTTGTCTGCATGTACTCGGCAATGAGCTAATTTAAAGGATTAACATGGATATGTCGTGTCAATTCAAAATAAGAATGAATGCTCGAATAGCGGAAACTTGGATCAATTAATTCAACTCAGAAAGTAAAGGAAGTTCAGCAAATGAGTAAAACCACCTTCACATTAAAAGATGGAAAGGATAGTCAATGCTAGCCCTAGAAAAAGTTATCTATTGGTCTTATTGGTCCGAATATGACAGGTTTCCATGGAGCTGTTACGACGGGTGTTACATGCAATCAGGAGACGCCAATTCTCCCCGGACACCTGGTCTCATTTCGGAATGTTGTACATTCCGGAGTTCGTAGCCGTTCCGATGGGAATTCTCACGATTTGGCCTTGCCTTCTCGACTTTGAGACTGAATAACTGTTAGGTACTTCTTTGATGTTCATTGCAGTCTTTTGTGGATGGTGCTTTCCTGTCGTTTTTGGTTTTCCTTGTCCCTTTTATTGTGTCTATTGCTGTGATTGTCTACTCTGTGTTTCCACATAGAGGTGTTTCGGTCTAGTATAAGTAAAGTATAGATTTTCTTCGCATTCACACAATGGTTTAATAAAGCTTACCATGAAAAGTTGCTGTTTGAATTTAAAATGGTTCGTAGAGGGTCGAGCAAGAAATTCATCCCATGGAACATTCAACAGAAAGACGAATGAATCAATATGAGGTACAAAAATGTATATATGTATAAACACCAAAGAAGCACCTATCAGGCAATCACTGTCTCTCATATTGCAGAATTAATACAAAAATTTATTTACTTTCTGTTGAATATTGTAGCAATTTTAGATATATATTGACTTAAAAAGAAAATCTGAAAACATATTTGAATTTTAAATGAAAGTCTTCTTTAAAGGCTGGTTCTATTGAATGCATTGACACGTTCTTCAACTGGAAAAAGAGCTAGTTGAGGTCTCATCATAATTTTGAAAATCGTCATCAGCATGATCAATCAAAATTTATGCGTTTTTTCATTAACAAGAAGAGATACAATACAATTGACCGTTTCAAAAACCAAATAGGTAAACTGGATAAAAATTAATAGAAAATATAATCACCGGATGAAGAGACTACGGTTAAAAAAAATATGTGGAAAAACTACATGGAGGTAATGTGGTGTCGTATGTGGAATGATTTTGATGAGGATGAATTCAATTATTAACATCTTTTCCTGGGTTCTGTTATTCAAAACTACTTGAGATACTTAAAATTATTGTATGTTAGTGTAGATGTATTGTTGTTATTTCTTAAGCATGTCCTAGAAAAAAATATATATATTTAAAAGGGGGGATGACTCAGGGATGTTTTAGTTGCCTTATTGTTCGTAGTAGAATAACACATGAGGAACAGAAAAAAGTGAATAATTGAACATGTTTAGGAATACATTAATCAAATTATACAGCAGACCCAGATTAATAAGATTTACCTGCATTTGCAACGGCAAGAGCCAATACCCAAAATATCCAGTGTAATCTATACTGCATGTCCGTACGTTCACAACGCTTTTTACTGTAAGTATGTCATATTTCATTTCGAGTGATTTCACTTTGTTTATTTAATTCATTACCATCTGCCGGGGATTTTCCTACTTACAATAAAGCCATAAAGAGTGTTTGGAGAAATACAAATAATCTGCGGCATACATTATGTAAATGAGATGAGGCTTAATCAGGTAGATCTAAGACGAGGGACGGACTGCTTTGAAGTGTTACATATGTCATAAAATCAGAATTAGAATGTTCATTCATAAAAACCTTTGTTTAGGTACTAACCAACCAGATGAGCAAAAGAAAAGCACATCTAATGTTACGTCTTAAAATTCATAGCATCATTTAAGAAGAGATCAATTTGCAGCATGGAGCAATATTTTGGAATCACTCGTATTACTACAATATTTGTTTCTCTTTACTTTATCTTATAGAAAAATAATACCAAAATCTAAATCAGAATTAGAATGTTCATGAGGTATCTACAAAACTTCCTGGAGAGACATAGTATACAGTTAAAGTATACCATTGAGGGTGTTAGCACGATTCTGGTTCCCCGAGACCAGACCTATTTCCCGAGGCGAAGCAGAGGGAAATAGGTCTGGTCGAAGGGAACTAGAATCGTGCTTACTCCCTCAATGGTTTACTTTAACTGTTTTATTATACCGAAACAAACATTATACTGAAACAAACATATCTCTTAGGTATAACCGAAACAAACAGATCTCTTAGGTTCACGTGGTTCCGATGGAAATTCTAATTATTTTGCCTTGCCTTCTCGACTGAATGACTGAGTAACGGAAAATATTAATTTTTGATGATAAGATAAACAGAAACATCATTTATCATACCCATACATGTTTAATTTTTCATTGTTTTATTTTATTGCGGATTAAATTATGTGATAAGCGGATAGGAGGCGGATTACTCTGCTCGTGTATTAATAGCGTCATCCGATCAACCTTCAACGGCGCTGATTGGCTGATACTGACATCCCCCCCCCCCAAAGAAGCTTCGCCCCATTTTGAAACTACCTCCCTAGGGAAATAGTCTTCTCAACTAACGCACCCCTTTGCAGGGAAATAGTCTTATCATGCGATTTTCAGGGATTTAGTTAAATTTAACGAGTCTCTTTTTATATAGGAAAAAATCAGTAGAGGTGTAATAATACTAAATAAAAAGACTAACAGGAAATACTTGTAAAAGGCAGGTCATGTAAATTTATTCTTTCTATTCAAATAGAGAGGCACTGTTGTAATTCTTCCACATGCATCCTCTGCAATTATGTCAGGCACTCAGAAAATACTTTGGAAGAGTTCTCAGAGTTTCGATGTCATCATTATTGTACGATAGCATTTGGGTTCTGTACGGCACCGCATTGATTCATTTGAAAGGCTACTTAGGATTTAAAATCCGAAACACGTGTCTTGTGCATAATAAATTGGTTTGAAATTTATTTTCTTCAAGAAGGTAAAGAGTTTGAACACTTCCGTATTATTAATATAATCACTTATTTCTTTTGCAGTGTGGAGCAGTTAAACTGGTTCCCCGTGACTGGATTATTACAGTGAAAGTGTATTAATTACTTCTTTCCGGGTTCTGTCGCCTGAAAGAAGCTTTGTTTTGGCCCTTTATCAATTTGACACCATGTATATTATTTTGCTATTTCGGAAACTTGTCATTTCATAAAAAAATATAATTGAAATTAAAGGAGGTTAACATCTTAGCACCATCCCTCCAATGCTATTCATTGAATTTGCTATTCTATGCTTTAACATAGATTGAAATTCTATGCTATAACATAGATTGATATTCTATGCTAAAAATTAGGTTCCATATGGATATGATGCTGTCTCGACCCTGCAGGAAATTTGGAGCCGCCGTACTCTCTGTAAAGTAAATAAAACCATAGGGCGCTATTGAAATGAATTTGGCGGCATCTGAAATCACTTTGGCTGGAAGCATCACTGATAAGATTTTTTTAAAAATCCGAAACACGTGTCCGGTGCATAAAAGATTGGTTTGACATTTTCTTCAAGAACGTATAGAGTTGGAAAACTTCTGTATTATTAAGAATTTTCTATATATTATTCATAAAGATAGTTTTGACATTCATGCTTTGATGGTGCGATGTTATTGTCCAAGCCTGTATACTCTAGAAAATGCAGAGCCGTACAAATAGCAAATAGGTTAAATAGATTGTGAAAGAGTTACCGAAAGACGTAGCAGAATGAGTTGGATACAATGATACGATGTTGCATATAAACTCAATTAAATGCTGTTGCAAAAAGATGATGGGATCACGGACTGTATTTCGTATGCCTTCTGTTTTCTTATATCCATCAAACAAAGGAGGGGATCTCCAACGACACTAGGTTGCAGCACCCATAGCAGAACCCCAAAACACCCAAAGCAAAAACACAGAGCACACAAGCACAGAAAGGGATGCATAAGGGACAAGGAACTTCAACGCACAACACAGAAACATCAAACACAAAGGACTGCACATAAACAAACGAAACCTATGGGCAACTGGTGCCGACTTAGGACGGCCATCTGCCATGGAAATAGCAGAAGGCCTGGTTATCCTGGATTACGTGGTCACAACCCTCCCACTTTTCCGATTACCCACAGGTCTCGAAGAACGTACAATTGTGGTGTAAAACAACCTCCTCACTGTCAGACGACCACACACAAACAAGACCGTAAAACGCAGGGGCCCAAGCAACACAGATGACTATGTAAATGGATATAAAAAGAGGGTGTACGTAATACAATCCGTGCTCTGCCGCCACGAGCTCATGTATGTTATCACCTGAGGAGTCCGACTGTCATTCAGAGAGGATAGGTTTTACATATTCACCTGTGTGTTTCTTGGGCCCCTTCGTCATGCTGTCTGTTTGTATGTTCATCTTTCAGTTAGGAGGTTATTTTACACCACTATTGTGCTTTCTTCGAGATCTCTTGGTAATCGGAAAATTGGAAGGGTATACACGTTGTATACACGTTGTATACACGTCATACGGATAAACACACCTTCTGTGTAGCAGATGGCCGTTCAAAGTCGGCATCGATTGCCCATTGGTCTCGTTGGTTTATGTGGGGTTTTTTGTGTTCATGTTTCTATGGTGTGAGTTGGTGTTCCTTGTCTCTTTTGCGTCTTTTTCTGTGAGTGTCTCTCTGCGATTTTGCATTTGGTGTTTTAGAGGTTTGCCGTGGGTGCTGCTACCAAGTATTGTTGGAGATCCCCTTCTGTCGGAGAATAATTTTATAAGACTCATCCATTGCCTTCTATGAATGATATATCGGTTCCACCCAAAAGGTCTCAAGTCATCTAAAACCCGAGGCTTGTCGAGGGTTTTGCAAAATTTTGAGACCCCGACAGTTGAAACTATGTATCTTTCATAGAAGACCAAGAAATGGTATTTTTCTCTCACATATCAAAGGTCCAAAGTCAAAACGGAAGAAAAAGTGACGACATTTGAAAAATATAAAGTTGATCTCATCGCAAATATTTTGCGATATTCTAATTCGGTACCCTCGAAAATGGTTTATTCTATACTATAAAAAAAGTTTTGCACCACAAGTCTATTTGCCGTATACTTACATTATAGATGTATGACTTTTATATAAATGCTCATCTTCCGTAAAGTATGGTATAAATAATGAATTTTGACATTTCCTACCATAAAGGCAATATATTACTTAATCAGACTGTAAATTCCGATTGGTCATAGTATCCCTACCAAGAAAGACAGAGATGTTTGAAAATTATGCAAATTTTTGAAAATGTCAATATTTCATAAAAGTTCTCGACTTAGAAATCTAGGAATTGTTTGACAATTACTTGACTGTGTTGAAGAATTAAGATATCCTTAAAAAAAAACAATCTCCAGAGTTCAGTGCGAGCACGAAATTTATTGGAGGTGGCGTACATACATACAGACATAATCAGAGGGTTTTATATTGCAAAATATGGTAGTATAAATATTTTGCCCCTCATTATTAGAAACTCCAAGAATATAAACCAAATGTGTAAATAACTATAAAATCCAAAGAGCACATTGAGGTTTCAATGAGGTAAACTTGCTAAATTACATCTTTTTGATATGTAAAACGGAGAATGAAAGAATGAGACCCATGCAGAAATAAGCTGTGGCTAGAAGTTATCAAATGTCTTGTGAAATGAATTTGACTACGTTGTTGAAAATGTTGGTCGTTTGCAGGAAATCGGAACGCTTCAGATGTGTTCTGTTTGTTTGTTTTTTGTTTGTATTGTTTACTTTTATGGGTATATCTCCTTCAAATGTTATATGTCCCTTCAGCGTTTTCACGTTTGAATGTTTGTTCATGTTGCTGTAGTTAATGTTCCTTCTGCATGTTTTTCACATCTGAATGCTTGTTCATGTTGCTGAAGTTAATGTTCCTTCTTCATGTTTTCACGTTTGAATGCTTGTTCATGTTGCTGTAGTTAATGTTCATTAGGTCTTCCGACTTCCGTCGGAAGACCTATTGTTTTCGTAACCGTGGAAAATTGGATCAGCGATTTCTCAAGAACCCTGTAAGCTAGGACAATGAAAGTTCTCCAACGTTACGTTTGGAGTAAAAGCTAGATTGGTCTTTTTTATTTTTGGTCTCTGTTATTTTTTTATCATGTTTTTTAGTAGATTCAAATATTTGACGGGAGCGTCGAATTACTCAAAAGGACCGAAAATTTCATGTTTTGCTATTTGTAAGCTTAAATATCTCGTATTTTGCTATCTACAATTTCCATTCTTTTTGAAAGTCGACAGCCATGCAAGATATGAAATGCTAGATGCACACTGTAACGATTTATTACGATGACGTCCTTCACCGTCCTTCATATTTCCAAATTCAGAAGTTCATAGGAGGAAGACACTTTTTTGCTTATAATAGTAAACAAAAATTAAGCTTATGAAGTTTCCTAAAAATTTCAATATTATTATTTTTTATCCATATATCTGTCTTATTTAGTCTTTCTGATTTTTCCTATCTCTTACTGTTGAAAAGATATGAGCATCGAAATTTTGAGTTGGGTATTTCGATACACCTTCACGCCAACAGATCGGGCGCACACCAAAATTGGTAGTCCGAGTCCGACTCGAGAAAAGCAGTGTTGAGATTTTCAAATTCCGATTTCACGGCAATGATGAATATGCATTTCATAAATACATTTCGATATACACAATTTGATTTTAAAACAGAAGGGGGCAGGAAGAATTTGCAAAAAAAAAATCCCGGCTCTGAAAAATGCTGAAAAAAATATTCCGGCCCAAAGGGCCGGCAATTTTTTTTTTTCCCGGACCATGCAAAAGTAAGGATACATTGCATGATATGGAAATTTTTGCTGGCCCTTTGTGCCAGACAATTTAAAGTCAAAAAATTAATTAATATAAATACAAACTGTTCACATAGCTGTATCTACCAGAGACCTAATACGCATAGGCACAAAAATCTAGAAAAGGTTCTATTCTGTCTGAAATTCGCTAATTGCAAAGAGACATCTGAAGGAACGGTTATTAACTCATACTCTGTAACAGCGGGGAGTTTAACTTACACAGACATTCACAACATTTGACAATTTGTTTAAATCCGGCCCGAAGAACCGGCGAAAATTTTTCTCCGACTCTGGTAATGGCTGAAAAAAATGGCCTGCTCAGAAAATTGCTGAAAAATTTTTACCGGCTGGCAATAGAATTCCTGCCCCCCCCCCCCCCCCCCCCAAATCAAATGGTTGCTCACCAACAATTATCGGTTTGAAAATTTAATGTTACTGCTATTTGAAAACTTAAATATATAATATAAATACATGTAATGTGACGTCCTTCATATTTCCAAACCAATAAAGCCTGTGTTTGTGAAACACGAATGCCCCCGGTGGCATCTTTGTTAGTATGAACACTATTTTCTGTTAAGTACATGTATGTGAGGTCACTGGAATAAAAGGTCAAAGGTCAAGAGGTCAAAAATTTTGGTATCAATGGAAAGGTCTTGTCACAAGGAATACACATATGAAATATGAAAGCCCTATCACTTACCATTCAAAAGTTATGCCAAATGTTAAAGTTTTTGAAAAGTAGGTCGAAGGTCGAGGTCAAGGTCACGAGGTCAAACATTTTGGTATCAATGGAAAGGTCTTGTCACAAGGAATACACATGTGAAATATGAAAGCCCTATCACTTCCCATTCAAAAGTTATGCCCAATGTTAAAGTTTTTGAAAAGTAGGTCAAAGGTCAAGGTCACGAGGTCAAAAAATTTGGTATCAATGGAAAGGTCTTGTCACAAGGAATACACATGTGAAATATGAGAGCCCTATCACTTCCATTCAAAAGTTATGCCCTATGTTAAAGTTTTTGAAAAGTAGGTCAAATGTCAAGGTCAAGGTCACGAGGTCAAACATTTTGGTATCAACGGAAAGGTCTTGTCACAAGGAATACACATGTGAAATATGAAAGCCCTATCACTTCCCATTCAAAAGTTATGCCCAATGTTAAAGTTTTTGAAAAGTAGGTCAAAGGTCAAGGTCAAGGTCACGAGGTAAAAAAATTTGGTATCAATGGAAAGGTCTTGTCACAAGGAATACACATGTGAAATATGAAAGCCCTATCACTTCCCATTCAAAAGTTATGTCCAATGTTAAAGTTTTTCGGATAAACAGACAGACAAACAGACAAACAGATAAACAGACAAACAGATAAACAGACAAACAGACGGACAGGCCAAAAACTATATGCCCCCGAATCTTTGATTCCGGGGGCATAAAAATTGTATAGGAGGAAGACACTCTTGTTGCAACCGCAACAAGAATCCTTTCTAGTTCTTCATGTTTTCACATTTGAGTTATTGTTCATGTTTCTGTAGTTTGTATCTAATCTTAGGCCGATTGTGTTCGTGTTAGAATACAAATCCGGAGTTTCACTCTTATTCTAAACACAAAATTTAATTTCAAATTGTTCATAAAAGGAAATTACGAAAACAAAATCTTGAGACATCAAACCATATTGAGGATGTTTGGCTACATTCGAAGCAGAGTGATAAGTTTTGAAGATAAAGCAAAGACTTTCACGTCAGAAAAAAACTTTATTTCTCAACTTGTTCCATACAGTATGCATAATTCAACTTTAAAGGTATATCAAATAGCATAGGATGTTAGAAGAATATTTAGTAATGAAAAGAGATACATGTAGAGACATATTTGGTATAAGTACGATATTAATTCTTCTAACAGGTATTCTCGGAAGTGTATGTGACTGATGCCTTTTTGAGAACAGCACTGTCGCATAGCACCATGCTCTCGATAACTTTAATCCAATACATGTAGATTCTAACTTTTTATGCTGACTAGCTGGCCAATGTTTCTGCTGTCTGAATGATTTTGGGATACCAGAATAAGGATTAAGTCAATGATAATCAAAATCATTGTTCCCAAAATAATTAACCATGCATAATGGAAGATAAATTGGATTCCCAAAAGTTAGATGGATCTCAAACATCCATCCTTAAATTATAGAAACTTATAATGTATGGTACTGGACAACTCCTGCACAAGTATTTCATATAGAATATGGATTAGATCTCCAATATGACAGTTGCAGTCATCTTAGCGGAACTCACTCGCATACGAGAACAAGGGGAAAAAGCATGTATTGGTATACCCCTATCAGTATCTCTATATAAAATCTCCATGGGAAAAATGCCTATAAATTCGAATATTTGACCAAGCAGTCAATATTTACATCAAAAAAAAATATTGACTGATAAACGGTAAATCGTTTGTGACGTCACGTCGTTGATGACGCTAATAGCTCTACCTATTTTTTAAGAAATGAGTCTTATATTTTTTCTGTTGATGCAGGTATCACCCGAAAAATAGAACCTTTCACATTATCTGCGGTACTAAATTTGAATGCCAGTTCCGGGGGACAACGAATAGATTGCGCATGCACAAGTGACGTCATTTGATTGTTCTAGGACGTTTAGCGCGGAATTATGTTTCGTTTGTTCGGTGGAAAACATCTTGGAACAATCGAATTACGTCACTGGTGCATGCGCAGTTTATTGTTTGTCCCCCGGAACTGGCCTTCAAATTCAGTACCGCAGATAATGTGAAAGGGTCTATTGGACAGAAAACTGCATCAATGCGCGTAGCGCGTTGATGCAAAAGTTTTCTGTCCAATTTTTCGGGTGATACCTGCATCAACAGAAAAAATATAAGATTTATTTCTTACCATTTAATTTTGAAAAACTGACTGTTTTCTTGGATCTAAAAACAACCAATCACCGCACTATATTTCGTAAGTCGGAAGGTTTTGCAGTGATACGTCTGCCAAAACAAGTTATGGCAGCCGCCATGATTCAAACAGCGAACGATCGTCTCTCTATGTCTTTGGAATAAGGACTAGTTTGAGCAAATTCTACATGCACTGTTAAATTTTGAGTAAGTAGAAAAGAAATGGTACCCTTGAAATGATAAGCAAACATCTACAAATTGTATTTTCAGCAACGAGTTCATTCGTGTTTGAGGGATCCCCCAGTTCTAAAAATAGTTATATAAATAGACTTCTGTGTTCTGTCTTTTTATTCCAAAATTAGGGAAACAAATTACATTACAGTCAATAAATATTGCTCAGTCCCAACGTTTCGGCCGAAACCTTCTTCAATTTCTACATACAAATTAAATACAGGGATGCCATTGGGGTTAAATAAAAAATCACAATTGGGAGTTCTCTGGCCGGACTATTAAGAAAATTCCAGAGGACAAATACAGCAATTTTTCGTACTCAAGCAGTTTTATATATGATAATTATGTGTGCGTTTTTTTTTGTTTTTTTTTGTTTTTTTTTGTTTTTTTTTTTTTTGTTTTAATATGATGTTTATACATAATATTGGTGAATTCATAGTAAGGCATGCAGTTATTTTACGCATTTTTAAAATGACGTTAAATCAAGAACAATATTTTAGCGCCATATGCGCGTACTATGACGTCATTATGGATACCGATAAACAAAGCGCAATTTGAAGTGAACTCTTTACAAGACTGCTTTGATGAATTTGAAAACGAATACGATGTAATCCAGCGAAAAGGACTCCACCCTGAAGAAGGCTTCGGCCGAAACGTTGGGACTGAGCAATATTTATTGACTGTAATGAAAAATTGTGTTGATCGATGTATCAACAAAATTTCTCGGCCAATCAGAATCTTCGTTTCTTGAAAATGACGATGGAAATTAAATGATTCCGCGCTCTTTCTCTTGTAGACGAAAATGAACGTAAACATGCCGGGTTAATCAGTTCGTTGCTGCAGCATTGATGTAAGGTATAACAAAACAATTATTGACTGGGAGTCATATATTGCCCTCATTCCCAGTCAATAATTTGTGTAATGCCACCACTTCGACAAACAGATGGATACAATGAGGACAATAACATAAGAGAAACAAACGAAATGATAACATAAAGGACTACATATAAAGGGAAGGAGGCCTACGACACGAATGTACAGGCTGATGACGAGATTGATTGTAGACAGCGCCACCGAACCACAGCCAAAATAAATACAAATGTATACTATATAGTAATTGAAATGTAGTAATGCTATCGGAATTTTGTCTCCGCTTAAACCTTGGAAAATAGAGCTTCTAAAAATGTGTGAAATAAATCGAGAGGCTGTGCAGTTTGTCACGAAGAAGAACAAAATAGTGATTTTTGCATGGTTTGCCAAAATTTCAATAGGAAGCCAGATATTGTTAACATTGAGGACTACCTCGTAGCAACATTAAGATACATACAATAACCACATCTTTGAAATTATTCCCTCAATGTTTACTTAGAAGTAAAGCAAAGACTTTTCACTGAAACACAAAAAGACAACAAATAAAGATGGGAGACTAATATGTAATAGGCATAGTGCAGGCTTTGGACAGCTGACCATCATAATATACAAAGTAGAAGAAGGTGAGGTTAGCTGATATATGTGCGCATATTTCCCCATCTCATCGCTTATCTAGATGCACATGATATTCTTTTCTTGTATGCTGTTCTTGCATTATCGTCTTTGAATCCAACCCCCCCCCCCCCCCAATCTCTTAATACTCAGAAGATGCTGATAATCGATGATGATAAGAAACGGCTTTCAATGTCCAAAAACTTGATTTCATTCAAGTTCCTTGAAGAAAACGCATTGCAATTACATGTATATTTAAGTATTGGCTCGCTGGATTCTTGCTTGTATGCTTGCAACCTTAACTCAC
Source organism: Pinctada fucata (assembly GCA_028142955.1). Taxonomy (NCBI): domain Eukaryota; kingdom Metazoa; phylum Mollusca; class Bivalvia; order Pterioida; family Pteriidae; genus Pinctada; species Pinctada fucata. The sequence continues at coordinate 19,636,110 of AP027111.1, read as the reverse complement.
TCTCTGTTTGATAAGCTCTGTTTGTTCGCGTTATTTCTGATTTCGCTCGTAATTTTCGTAATTTTAGCGATTACGTTAGTTGTTACTGTTACATATGCTTTTATTGATATTTAACGTACACTGCTTTCGCATTCTTAACAGAGAACTATAGATTCATAAATATTCAGAAACGGATTTCTTAAATTCCATGAGCGCACATAGAATTCACAATGTATTCAAGAGCTTGTTGTCTTAAAGCAATAAAATTATTTCCTCTGGTCGTCTAATAAAATGCAAATAAACGCAGGAAACATTTTAAACTCTTGAAATTGTGGGACAATTACGTTATGATTTTGAGATAAGTGTTAACAAATGTATTAAAATATACCATAAGAGGGGTTTCTACTTTACATTCAATAACGCATAGACAAATAGGAAGGCGTTTTAAAAACTTTATGTTGTACCATAGAGGAATTCAGAACCGTATTTTTATGTGGCAAGAAAGTGTTTTCTGCACTTCTTGACCTGCACTATAGAAGACTACAATCAGGGAAAACACATTTCCCTAGATTATATATTGGTCAGGGTAACATATTCAAACAAATGTCGGTAAGTTAAAATTTTTTTTGGACACATTTAACACTTCAAATTCATATTCCAAAAATTATGCAGCCAAAGGAATGCGTTATTCGAAATACTAATAAAACCTATTGAACGTGCGAGAAAAATATACTAGTAGTTACAGTGTAAATCAGGTACCCATGAGAAGTTTGCAAGCATTGCTTTCTAATGGAACTCGACAAGGTCAAGACACGATCAAGAGTCAAGGGAATGTCATATAAAAGATATAGATGTATCTAAATACATTGAGATAGTTGTTATCACTGACGGAAGTAAATACAGAAATCTATCTTGATGTGAATATTTCTACAAATCTAAATTAGTTACTGTGGAGATTATTGTTGGCAAACAACATGAAAAAGATATACTCCTGTATATCTGATCCAGATCCTCTTGTCGGTGATCTTCTGATTGGTCGATTTCAAGAAATCGACCTTGAGTTATAGATTTGTAGACCGGATGCTGTCAATAGGAGAAAGTTCCTAATTGAGTCCGTCAGATTCCACAATGCGCAAAATTGAATTATCCTTATGAAAGAAACGTTTTCGTGACTAGTGAAAAACACGTGACCAGAGACAGGCATTCCCATAACCTCCCACTTTATCCACTTCACAAAATTAGGACATGTCGTCATGACAACGCTTAATTATCGCAATTATGAATTTAGATATTGCAGATGAAAGTAATATCTGCATGATATTTTTTCTTTAACAATATTTACTTCCAGACCAATTAGTGAGTGATACAGTGAACCCTATGCCTTCAAAATTCCTATGGTCGACATTTCTGGATCCTTGGATCCATTGCAACAAAGAAATACGCGATCACAACGTATGCCAGGGGTGCAAGTGGGCTAAAAGGTTTCTAACCGTCCATCCGACTAAGCTTTTTCTCGTTAAGCATGTTAAGGATATACCACTTTGTTTCCTTGTTTATTTTCTTACCAAAGACAAATTGATAAATGAAACAAAGAAATTAATGAGCGATAAAAAAAAAATCGACAAGACTGTGCGAGTCACAAAATTTGATCGAACTTTTTAGAAGTTTCCCCTTATTTCCCTCCAAATTCTTATACATGTAATCGGAACTCTCCACTTTTCCCGCGAATACACCCAGAAAGGCTTTTGATTGGTCAATGTGTGTTATAATGGAATTTTCCTAGAGATCAAACAATTTATGAATGGATATGAAGAGTGTTGTATCTTGAGTTGTCCAGTGTAAATGTATCTATTTTCTAACTTGTCAGAATTATAAAGACATACGTTCCTATAAGTACTACTCTTTAGTCATGATTTTAAGAGTAAAAATTTTTAACCTATGTCGACGAAAAAAAAAATTATTGCGGGATTAAAGAAATGTTGATATCGACCAAGCTTTTTTGGAAAGCTAATACTTGTACAGAACTTAGTGGAAGTCGGGGGTTGCTATAAATAATCAGATGTCTTTCTTGGCATCTGATCTTACTCCCGTTGGTGATAATAATTTTTATCCATGCATTTGAATAAAATAAATTACCGGAAGTTACAAACAAGATGGTGATGCTTGCTCTTCCCGTGCATCTTGTCTCATTATCCTTTTATCCATACATTTGAATACTAGTATATCTTTTGTATGAAATGATGGTGCTTGACCTTTTGAATTGCCGTGTGTCGATAGAAAGCAATATTTGCCAATTTCCCGTTGGTACCTGATCTACACTGTAACTAGATTTTTCTTGGCTTACACTAGGTTTTCTTAACTATTTGAAGTGATCTTTGCACTAAACATACATGTAGATTCTATTTATCACGCCTCAGACAAAAATGTTTGACTCTGATTGGTCAGATCATGGTCACATGACGCCGTGAAAAAAGCCGTATCAGGCTTGTAAATCCGTATCGGGCGAGTAGTTTATTATGACGTCGTGAATTGTATGATACAGAGACCCCCACGCATACAGTAAGAGGTCTTCGACGTGATAAATTCGTTACACGGTGAGTTATATATATTGTTGACCCTGGTGCAGCGTTGCCTCACTAATTCACGTATTGTTTGTAGATTATTCGAGGCACGTGAAATGCAATTTCTTACGTAGAAAATTCCTAAACATATTGGTTTAATTTCAAATTATTGGAGGAGAGAATTTTATTTTCTTTCAACATCAAAGTGTAAATACAGCTTGATACAAAAGGAAAATGAACTCTAGCATCGTCATTGTGTAATTTGTGGATCAAAGTATCAATAAAACACCAGACATTATGAACCTGGGCTTAATGCATCGTGATTTGCAATGCAATTTGTGCACACTATTAGCATCAGAAGGGAAACCTAACAAGTGGAAAATTATTTCTGGATTAAGAGGAATGATTCAATAGAATGCTTTTACAGCCCCTTACACACTGTACCTAGAATACTTTATGAACTTGAGTTTTACATTAGAAAATCTATAGAGCAGATCGATCTTATTAAAGCATTTGCTGGATAATATGAACAATTTCCATTGAAAGCTATTTGTCCAATCTTGTGTGTTTACAATACTGCCCAAGTCTGCACATAGATACCCGACGTAATATCAATACCAAATACATACAATGTAAGACACATTAAACTGAAATTATAATTAGCTGAAATGAGGTCATGTATAAGGCTTACTTATCCCGTACCGTCCATCATAAAATGTCGGTAAGTATTACAATTATGTTAGATTAAAAAACTATCTATTCAGGTACGAAACCAGGATTTAATCTTAGAGGGGTAGCCAAAAACATTTTTGAAATTGATACTGAATTTTGGGCATGATAGGTTTTCAGGTCTGTTCAGAATCATGTCTCTTTTAGGACAAGGAATCGTCTTCATCTAGAATGTTAAGACACAATTGTCGGTTTTTATTAAAGGGTTATGGAGGAAATTTAGAAAAGTACTTTTTTTAGAGGGGAATTGAGTCCGCCACTGTAAGTTTAAAGTCATTCGTACAGAATTGTTCAAGTTTTTGATTAACACAAAAAGTCAACTTTTGCGTCACATACCATTGTGCAATGAAATTAATTATTTGTGAAGGCAATCATACGCAAGGTGCTTCGAAACTTGATATACATCACAACCTTGAACTTCTTATTCAAAATTGTTCAATTGAAAGAAATTAAACTTCTAATATTGATAATATCTCTGCCCTCTTTAACGCCGTTCTCGACTTCTGAAAGTATTTTTTACCTGTTTTGAATTTCACATTTGACTCTTTATGATTTCGACAAGAATATTTTCATGAGAAATAAACTGAAGTTATATATGTCTTTGCTTTTAAATATTGCATATATCATGTCACTGACATGTCTCCATATGTCAAAAATATCATCAACATCGTATCTATACGCACCCCACTTTGTTGTTACGTTTTTCCTATCCATTTCCAGTGACGTAGCTACCGTATGGGTTTAATCCCGATTGTCCCACATTTGGAAAAAATCATATCCCGATTGTCCTACATTTTTAAACAAACACATGCATAATGATAATACAAACATTCAGGTTATAGTCTATTTTATTGTTGAAGGTTTTTTTGTTACACTTTTGAAAATGATATTAATACGATTAAATACAGATACATTCTTTATTATTACTCATAAGAGAGCCCCCCCCCCCCCCCCCCCATTGTTAACTTTTATTCTGGCTAAATGTTCTTATGTATTTCTCCATCTCGAACACTTTTATATGGACATACATTTACTCTTTATATTTTCATCAATAAGCCTAATATTTTCTCAAAATAAGTAGTTTTTGCAAAAAATATTTCACTCCAAAGGCATGGTCGATCTTCATTTTTGGCACCTTTATTTATTCAATTTATAGCTATTGGATATAATAATCAGGGTTTTTTTTGCATCAGGAATTTCATTAATTGTGGAGTATGGGATAACTACTGAAAATATTAAATATGAATCTACTATCGATAAATACAATCTAAGACTTATGGATTCTAAAGGATTAGTTTCGTATGCCGTATTTCATAGATTTAACGCGTGATCAAGATTTATAATTATAGTCCAGAAATTGCACATTTCAACTGAAAGAGCATATACTTGTATTTTAAAAATTGTATCTGTACAGAACATTAGTTCCGAAACGTATGCAATATAGTGATGAAAAGATCTTTATGTCAATGAAAAGTTTTCACTTTACGTTCCAGCATCAATTTAGGCATTTTCATTTTCAAATAGATCAGTATGATAAATATGGATAATTATTTCATTTATTTCTAAATCCTCATAAATTCTTAGTTTTCATAGGAATGTGACAATTCGGACAATTGTCAGACACTTTCATATCCGATTTAATGTTATTTCATAACTGTCATTGATTGCATCTTCATCCTTTCACATTTTTTAGCAATCACACGCAAAAACTTCGTTGTAAAACTGTCATGATTCAAAAAGAAGTATGGTCAAGAGCTATACTTGTGTCAGAACGGACTCCGGACAGACGTCGTCCTTTTGAAGTAATTTGAAGAAACTTATTTTCAAAATTCTGTGACAATTTTGAAGTATTTTTAAAAATCTTGCATCTAAGTTGCTTAATCTTACCGCCGTTTGACCCCTTTTGCCCCTTTGAATTTGTAAATATTAAAATATATGTTCTATAGTACCAATTTATTATACTAGACACATGTTTCGGCTATTGAATCCTCGTCAGTAGTACTTTAAATAAAGCCAAAGTGAATTTTCCTGGCGCCATCTACAATGTCGCGCACAGGGGGAAGTCGCCGAGAACCGTCTTTTTAATCTATGTACATGATTTTTAATATCCAAAAATCCTTCAGTTTTTCCTGAAATTGATATAGATTGACAGCTTTAAAATTCGGTGTCCCGAAAATAGTCAAGTTATTTGCAAAAAAAAAAAAAAAAGAAAAGAAAAGAAAAAAGCCAAAATATAGGGTCACAAAAATCGGTCTACAAACCACATCTCTTAGTAGATGTCATGGGCGGATCCAGGATTTTTAGAGGGATGGTCCTAAAGTCCGAAAAAATGAGTCAAAGAAAGAAATGAATAAATAAAAGCACACCAGAAAGTACAAAACACCCATGCCGTTAATCAAGAAATCATGAATCAGACTTTAACCTTCACCCTTTGATCTCTGAATGAGATAATTGCCGCAATTACCTAATTAACCTGCACACCATATCCCGATTGTCCCACATAACTTTTATACCTTTTTTATATAAATGTGGGACAATCGGGATGACACCGTATGCTTATATATATGCTAAAGCATCCACTTTTTCTAAAATTTTATAATATGATTCAACATCCTCATCGGTGGGTTTTTTTTTTTTTTTTGGTTTTTTTTTTTTTGGTTTTTTGTTTTTTTGTTTTTTTGTTTTTTGGTTTGTTTGTTTGTTGTTTCTTTTTTGCTTTTTGTTTGTTTGTTTGTTTTTGTTTTTTGCTTTGAAAAAAGTATTTACATACGTGCAGGATACTATGAATAACTAACGCTTTATTTACAATTAAACCTTTTATAATACCTCGAGAGGTGTGAGATCATGCATTCAGTAAAAGTCCTTGTTCTTTAAATGGTTGTGTTTATTGACATACTTTCTACTTCTTTTGTTTACAATAAAGATTTTCTTTTCAGTTTAATCAAAACGAACGTGCTTCTTTCCAATTAGATGGTTGGACAGTTATTTGAACAATTTTTCGTTGGACTAATATTAAGTTTTAGCTGACAACTTGGGGTTTATTTATTGTTTATCACCTGTAAAATGTATAGAATATACATGGACGAACTTAAATTCCAGATCGTTCGACAGGTAAGGTTAAGAATTCGTAATTGACTTCTGTGTGAACCTAAATACATGGCCAATATGCTATCATAATACAAAACTTATGGGTATATGTATATCTTCAAATTTCGGATGATACATCCCATACGATGAATAATGATGAACCTTCGTGGGGGGATAATTTTACTAGGACCGAATTGTCTCGGTGACCTCATACCTTGTTTTCTTGCCCGTAATGACGTCAATAAAAAAAACACAGATACCAGATAAGATGTAGTTTTCGTACAAAAGCACGTGATGAATACCATCGGCACTATAATTAAGATGACTATGATCTATGATTAAGGTGCTCCTCAATGATAGTCATTAAACACTTTGTTATATACACATCATCATGACGTACGACACGAGATCGGATGGCTCCTGAATTTCTGTTGGATAAACATCACATACCTTGTTTCACAAACCATTTTACAGTGGGATGAAAATGAAAACTTTTTTTTAAAGTCCCATTAATGCATACGCATGCACGCGCGAATCTACAACGGAAGAGGGGGGGGGGGAGATTGGACACAAAATCCTCATCCCCATCATAGTTCGCTCTATTTTGCGTCATGAGATAGGCTAAAAAGAAGCCTACATGTATCTAATAAATGGCGCAAAATAGAGCGAACAAGGATTTTATGTCCAGTCCTCAACCCCCCCCCCCCCCCTCCCCCGCTTTTCCGTTGTAGATTCGCGCGTTAAAAGACGTGCTTTAAAAGAAGCCCATCTCATGTCGCAAAATAGAGCGAACTTGTAATTTTGTAATTTTTGTGGTTTTTTTTTTTTAGAGATCCATGCATAACATATGAATGATTAATGCAGTTTTACGTCTTTTTGTATAAATCTTTTTTTTTTTTTTTTTTTGTTGGACCTCACATACCCTTTAACCTAATACGGCAATGATCTATATGTCGAGTTGACATAAAAATCAAATGCAAAAAATTCATTACCAAAATACTACCTTTGGGAGATAAATCTGTAGTAAGCTCCGGTTTCTTTGTTGCAAAAGAATAAATTCTCATAATAAAGAGATGAAGCAGATATTTTCAAGTGCAATGTTAAAATAATGTCATATCTCCTACGGGAGCCTATCTCATACAGGGGGTTAGATTTTGTTTAATTTGTCAACTATCACTCAACCCTGTGTATTTACAAATCTATTGACGCTGATAACCAGGTAAACATTTGGTTTGATAAAGATGAAGGTATTTACCTTTACAAACATACCTGGCATTAATTAGATTAATTAGATTCTTTTATCTCCCCTCTGTCTATATAAGTAACTCGGATGGATGTTCTTTTATATTAACTGTAAACATGTTTTAAAATTCAGACATCTACCCGTACATGTGATAAAAGGATCTAATATACGACGGAAAATGAAATTCGGAATGGTAAGGTTTTATCCAATCGTTTAGGAAGGGGAATCAACCCCTACCCCTCCCCTAAAATCTAATTTTTTTTTATACTCATCTAAGTCATTATTCTTATGCTTATTAATTTTTTGGCAATCTTGTAGTATGTTTTTCTCTCTCAAAATCTGCTAGGAGCACCCTCCTGCCTACAACTCGAACAGACTAGACCCCCCCGGTCCTCTTCACATGATCCGAGAGGAAAAATCCAGGCTATCAGTATGCAAAGTACATATAGCTACTAGTATTCAATTAAGCTCGAGTGTTTACAAATCCAAATTCTTCTTATTCTTAGTCAAATACTGAAAAAGTCTTGTTCATATATAAATTAATATTGATAAAAAATAAATATCTTAACTTATGCTGGCGTGCCTCGGGTTAATTGCGTCAAACGCAGTGAAGCGATTGAAATGTATGTTTAAGTATACTAGACTATAGTAAAAGGTGATACTTAATAACATGTTAAAATTGATGCTTGTCCCCTTATGATACCCATGTTATCAACGATCCCAGTGAATACTTGTACATGTTTAAAGTTTGATGTAAATAGTTTTACATATTTTATACTAACCTTTACCAAATGCTTTGGATCAACATCAGACTGTATTATTGGAATCATCTTTTAGTTTGAAAATGGTAAGGAATTTTAATTTGGTTATCTTTAGTTTATAATCAAACATGAGATTTTTGTGCTGCCGCTGAAGCAATGTGAGTAACGCAGCCGTCGTCTGACCGTCCGTCTGGCTATTTTCACACTTTCACATACGGCTATAACTTACATTGCTACATCGTACATACTAAGGGCAATATATTATGCTACTCAGTATAGACCATTTTCCTGGTTTTACGTAATTAATTTTCTCGGCGACGAATAGGCTAGATTATCTGATCCACATCCTAACTCCCATCCCGACCCCCTTTGGTATGACTCGGACTCGGCGGACACCCCTCCAAGACGCCCCCCCCCCCCTTTTTTTTTATTTTTTAGAAATGTGCCGTGATTTCCCATGACCTCTCTTACAAGATTTAGAGGTATTTTTATATGTTTATATTTTTTTCGAGAGGGGAAGGGGGTGGTAGTCGTGGTTGAGTGGTCGTCTAGGAATAGTATCTAGTCCGAAAAGTTGCATCCACGAGGTTTTTCAGGTAAATGTGAGAAATAAGAGATGTATATAGAATGTCATTTGAAAGATCATTAAATTTATAAATAGTCTTAATAAAAAAAAGATTTTTTCTGCTATTTTATAGGGGATAGATAGTATTTACGATAGCTAATCAGGAAATATTGGTGGTATCATCGATTAAAAAACCCAGAGTTATCGTTCCTTATAGTGGTGGCGCTCGCAGTTTATTACTGCAGACGGACTTTCACTTACAACTTGTAAACAGTTGCATGTGCTACAGCATGGAAAGAAGATGCACAGAATGATTTTCCTTGAATATCCATGTGACAACTATTTTTTAACAATCACTAGACGTTTGAGTATTGAATTCTTTATGCCTAAGACGAAATGGGAATAGTTTTTAGTCATACGATTGCCATTTTGTTACTTTCCGCTCGACGAAGGTTACGAGGAGTCTCCTATACTCGGCAGCAAAATTGCTTCATTTCCTCAAGGGATAAAATCTCAGAGGTATAATCGATGTTGTCAATCATTATCTTTTTCCCAAGGATAAGTTGTTTAACCTTTGTATATTTTTTTTCTGTGAAATTAGTACGCAAATTTTCGTTGAGTTGAAGCAATGGGTTGGGTAGGTGGGTTGGATGTGCCTCGACGAACAGATCACTTTGGAAGAAGTTCATTACAGCTGCAGTAGAGCAGAAGTTTGCTGGATCTCCTCCATAAAATTACTAAATTATTGCTCTTCCTAATCATGCTAATTCAGGACTGTGTGTTTTGTATATAATAATTAGAATGGACACCTTTATATATTAAATTTTCTGTCTTTTTATACACCTTCGTAAAGTGTTTGGAAACTACTGTCCACACTGCTCAGTTCAGAAATCATGTAGTAGCATTTTGACTATTTTGCCTCTAAAAATTAAACTGTCAATAAAGCTTTAATATACTGTATACTGATGTATAGATTTTACTTAATCATACATTTAACTTTTTATAGAAGTCACAATCATCATCAGGTTTTTTTTCGGTAGTTTGGAATGCGATTGGGAAAATTTATGATATTTGGGAACATTCTGGGAAGTACTAAGATTATGTAAATGACTACATGTACATTGTGTACCTGTACTTAGACAATCAAAAGAACAGAATTGAATGTTAAATCAAATGATTTTCTTTTTAACTTAATAAGCTTTTTAGCTTAATAAGTTATGATAAGTATTGATTACAAAAATTAGGCAAATAAACAGTAAACTTCCTTCTTTCGAACCAGTAAATTTCACTAATTTTGGTGATAATTCCATCTACATGTGATTGGGAAAATTTAGAGCCACAGTAAAATGGAAAAATATACTAATTTTCATTGGGGAATGGGGCCAAATAATGGCCCCAAATTAAAAAAAAAAGTCCCTGCACATTGTCATAGGTACACACATGTAAAATTTATAGACAAAATTTGATCCTTTAGATGGAAAGTGTGAATGTTGAACAATTAGATAGAACAATTAGATAGAACATGATAAACAATTTTATCAGTTAAATATCTGACCTGATGCTGACAACTTTAACCACCATGGGACAGATGTCAGATGACGATAATGATGAATTTTAAACACAGAAAACACATAACAGGGTTCCTATATTAGCCTGATTTGGGATCCATATATCACCCCATTCATAATTCCCAATTCAAAATAACTAATGTGTAAAAATCACTTTTCAACATTTAGAATAATTCAAGTTATTAAAAAGTAAACTTAAACCTTTTTTGTTTATATGTTTTTCCCAATTTTTAAGAAATGTCACTTTTATTTTCCTAATTTTAAAGGTCCATGCATGGACCCAATCCCAGAAATAATGGGTTCAAGAGCCCTGCACAATGCTTTTGTTGATTGTTAATCACCATATCAGATTAAGCTGATGATAAATCAAAGAATTTAAATAAGTTTTTTTTTTCTCTCAACTTTAGTGTAAATCACTATTGATCAGTTGAGCTCTATATAGTGCGATGATATATCCCTATAAAATGAAGAACTGATTTCACATTGTTGATATTGATTTCCTTTTATCTTTATGTTCACCTGCATGGTCATAGCTCTTATCATGAATTAGATTAATGAAGTTCCTTTAGTGAATCAATGCTGAATTTTTGTTTAATGAACTTCGTTAAGCACAGTGATGTCAAGATTTTTTTTATGTATCCAAAATACAGAGATGGCATTCCACTTAAAATTTGGGGTCAAAGCATAAGGGCATAACCTCATAGACAGTCTCACAGTTATAATAAATTTGCTATTAGACTATAACTGTTGAACTTGAAGCATACTATTATAACTTAAATATAATGACCTTAGTAAGTTGAAATGCAATTTTGTCATCTTAATTTTTACTTGGTCAAAGCTCAATGTGGCATAAAAGTTCAGAGTACACATGAACATTTGACCTATGATCTTCATACCTACTACTTGTGAAAAACATGAAAAATGAAAGGTATAACTATTTAATATGATTTCAATAGGAACATATTAGGAAGAATCCTTGACTGAGATCAAAGGTCAAAGTGACTTACATATAGGTCATAATAAAGTGTATCGGGGCTATTAGTTATTGCCTAAGTAGTAAGCTGTTGGGGATCTTCAAATATTATACATAGCATCAACAGAGCATGAGAAAAACAACTTTGATTTGTGATGTCTTGTGATGAAATCTTGTCAATTGATCTACTTATAATATGGCATTCTCTATCAGAAAGAATATTTCTAGGAGAGTTTTTCGATGCAATGGAGATTTTCTCCTACCAGTATATGCTCATCTAATAGTCCATTATGAGTTTAAGCCATTGTTATCGTCCAGGTAATTTATCAATAATGATTTATTAGCTGGTATGATTTGTTGCCTATCATATTTCCACAATTCCAATCTATACCATAATTGTTAGTTCATTCAACCTAAGGTAACTACACACTTCAGTAGTAAAGAACTAATGAAGTGTCCATTCAATATTTCTGATAAAGAAGGTGGCTGGCTATCATTGATTATTTTCATTTCCGATTCACAGAATAAGTAGAATAGGGTGAAAAGTATACTACATTTAGTTTGATGAATCTGAAGAAGAAATTTAAGTACAAAGACTGAATATACTTTATTATTTATAATATTTATGACTGAATTGACCAATCTCTCACTCAGGGTCCTTTTTCCCTAATATTTGTTTTCAGTGTGTCTTTATTAACAAACAAAAAATGCTGCTTTAATATTAATTATGCCCTCTTTCACTTGCTTTAAGATTTTACATGTAATAAAAACAGACTGAGTTATTGTTTATAGTAGTGACATTCTCAACAATGTTCAGTTTCTAAATTCTCTCAATACGGTATTTCAAAACAGTGGGGCACTTTGAGTGTTTGTTACTTTTTCCCAAGTATTGTGTTAGCAGGACCCATTCATATTTCACCCATTATTGCTGAAAGGTGATACTTGACAAGAATGTAGGTGACAGGAGAGTAAACAGAACTTTATCTTACTTATCCATGGTATTGTGATTGACATGCTTAAGATAAAATCAAACATCAGCAATTTGTGATAAGCTCGTCATAATATCCGGTGTATTGTTTAGGCTGTCATTGTTTATACTACAATTATCACTATGATAATATTTAATATTGAACATTAAGAGGGTCAGGTAACATACTTTTTTTTCATAATAAATTTATCATTAATGCTGCAGATGCACTAGTTTTACTCGTATAAATGTGTACATCACTTGTTAACATTATAATCAAATTTTGATGCCCAGTTGATGAAGAATCATTAAGCCAATATCTTTTTGCTGAATGATCACTAGTATTATACATAAAACATTTTACACGATGTACCTTACAATATCAAGGCTTAGATAAAGCTGTACCTGACACATGATCAATGCAGGAACATTTTTATTGACCATTGCAGAAAATTCTAGTCTTTTCCAATGATATAATTTTCAAGATTTTTGTATAAGCAGTATGAAAATTAATAAAGTACTGTAAAATTGTAAATGCACAATTATTTTCAACTAATTTCCTAACAGAAGGGTAGAAAGATTGATCTTTAGCTGGATTCATAATACTACAAGAATATTGAGACAATTTGTTGTATTCATTAGATATTGTAATTTGTTAGAAAGGCAAACAAATATGAAAAATTTTATTCTTTTTTATTCCCAGGATGCAATAGCCAAGATATCGGAGGCTGATAATTTCAACGAACTAAGAAAGGCAATCAGTGAATCAGTATCCAGTATATGGAGTAGTGTAAGTAAATACATAAACTTGAACATAGTTCAAATTTATTTCCTATTCAATTTAATTGTAACACAGCCATTTGATATCTTTGCATGATTATCAAGTTGATCCTTGTTTATGAAATTTAAAATACATTTAGATTCTGATATTATTTGAAAAAAAAAATCAAATTCAGCTTCTCTGTTTACCTTAAAGTGATAGACTGTCAAGACAGGTCAATTGTGAAAAATTTCAATTAATACCTGAAAGTTCAAAATGTTTATCATGCAGAGGATTGGCAAGTTGAAGAATTCAGTCCTTTTGGGTATACTTGCTTGAAGTATATAATGCCATGCACATATTATTTCAAACATATGAAAGTGACTTCTGTTGATCTATCAAGTATCAATTTTCAATAAGCCACAAGCCATTTCCATTATTAAATATACTGGTATCTATTCCAGATACAAATTTAAAGGTAAAATAAGTATTGTTCAACATGGACTCCTTAAAATTGACATAAAAAGTCATTTGTATTAATCTCTGCTCCATGAAGCCAGGTCAGTTCTGTTGTATATTTTTCATCCATTTGCATGATTGACAGGTTTATTTATTTTTGATAATTAAAGGTAGGAAGAAGAAGCTTACAGACCCACAAAATAAATAATCTGTCAAGTCAAATAAAGAATAACAGACTTGAGATATCCAATATTACTTATACCCTGAACTTATCTTTATAATCAAGTCCAGTCAGTAGAGATTGAGGTATTATATTTAGTAGATCAGAATTCTTTGTTTTACCACACCACCTGTAAGCACCTACTTTTTACCATCTAATGTGTTCCAGAGTAAACATAAAGCTATGTTTGTAGGTCTGTAGTGTGGTGTATATAGCTGACTCTCAGGATCTTTATCTCAAGGAGAATAGACAAGAAGCCATTCCTCATAATGGTATTGCCAGGTATATTAACCACTGTCATATTATTCTGTATTAATAGCAGTTTGCAATCAGCTCAGCCACACAATAATACTGCAATTCACTTGTATTATGCATATTTGTAGTACAATTGACATAGTTCAAGATAATGAAAAGACAAATGTAAGAGAAGGATTTGTCAATATGAAAACATAATGGAGATTGACTATAAATCTTTTATTGATTGATTTTGCTTAATAATGGCTACAATTGTAAAACTGATAATTCATCTGGCTATTAATCACTTAGAAAATATTTTTTATTGGATTATTTTTACTCTTGACAATTAATCCATTAAGTTTTAGGTAGTCATAGAATTAATGTCAGCATGCATCATGTATTTCATTTTTTTTTATTACAGAGAGTGTTTAGAAAGTAAAGAAGTCAGGAATTGTAGCAATTGTTCATCAGATCCTATTTTCAAGGCACTTTCCCAACACAATCATTTTCATCACGACAAAACGTCATACGGTAAGATTAAATATAACGTACTGTAAGTGAACTTTTTTCGTGGGGATCAGTATTTTAGCTGAGTTACACTTTAGACTATGCTAAATAGACCATTTTCCGATCTTGTTAGAAAGCACAAAATGTCCGAGTCAACATCTTTTGGCATTGTTTTACATTATGACGTCACTGTTAAAAGACGCAATTCCATTGTGACATAACAATGAAAAAGTGCGCAAAACTTGCCTACCTCGGACATTTTTCATCATTTTGTCAGCCATTATGAATTTCGGCAAATTGCCTATTGTTTACTCTTATAGATTACAATTGAAGATAAGTCAAGGACACTAATTCATGATTACACTAATACTGTGTAATACTTTATTTCCATGGGTTCCATTTTTCATGGTTTCATTGAAAATGACAGATTTGTGAGTTCGTAATTTCATGGATAACATCCAAAAAAAATTTTAAATAACGAAATAATATAGTGGAAGCCTCTGTCCGAGTGATCGAACGAGAAAATTTTATGCAAAAGTAATTTTATTGTAGGCATGTGTTAGACGATGAAAGAGGTAATTACAATATAAACCTATGCAATATTTCATTCATCCATTGTATGATTGACAAGGAGACATGGTGTTCCCTTTAAATGACATTTTAGCACGAATTTTAATATAGCCATTTGTGATGAGAAATATGACGGCATTTCAACATGAATAAGATTATATATATAAGAAATAAAAAAAAAGAAATATCCCAAGAGATTCACGATAAAAACTTGTAACAACACAAGCGCTACCCTGTTACAAACAAACAACACGTTCTAATTAATTGTTTGTTCAATAGTAGTCCAAACAATTCAATTAATTTAAGGCTGCTTCATTGTCACAATCGTCTTCGGTGTACTGCCACGAACATGTAAGAGAGGATAAATTATGTCATGCACATGCATTTGATTGTTCAGTATACAGATATTTTGGTTATATTTAACTTAATATTATGATGAACAATTCGTACAATGTACACTTATACAAGGAATATTTATACTGCAATGTTTCGCATCACTGCAATATGACCCCATGGTTATGAAGTATGTACTAAACTATGCCATCTGATTGAATAATGAAAGTAGGAACTTAAGTTCGTGAGTTTGTAAATTCTTGGGTGAGGACAACCATGAAATCCATGAAAATAAGATCCCCACGAATAAAATGTTTTTCACAGTATTTGAAATTGCCGGGGGCCTGTTTGCGCTAAAATTAGGTTGAGCTAAAATAAGTATACATACAGTACTCTTCACTTTCAATGAGGAATTTAAATATATGTTTTCATGACATTTTTAATGCCTGTCAAAAGCACCCTCTGTCTGTCTCAGGCAAGACATAGAGTGACTAAACATGGATATTCAAACTTGCCTCAAATGATCATGATGATGAGAAAAATAACTCTTGTGAGTTTTAAGGTCAAGGTCAATGCCACTTGAAAACCTTAGGGCAGGATACATATTAAACCTATTGGGTAACCACGTTAAGAGGAAGAACCTCAATTACTAGCAGCATCGAGATCAAATGTCAAGTTCACAGACAAAAATAGTATGATGGGTGGATATAATATATTGCTGTCTGTGGTAATCTTATGTGAGCAAATATTAATTTTGAATCTCTTAGAGTTACTCCTCTTTCTCTGTAAGTAAGTGTTATTTCGCACCATAGATATGAATAAGTAACGTATGTATTAGTATGATATAAAATGGTAGATATATTTTATCAAACAGTGGAACCTTTATCAAATGCTACTCTATAAGATGGAAATGAATGTATTCCATCCCAGGTCCATAGAATATTTGTTTTCCTAGCTCATTAAATCAGGCATTTTACATACATATAGATCTGTCAACTTTGATGCCAACTTACAAATATTTAAAGTAATATGACCTTGAAGAAATGTTCTAAATTACCAAACCTTGAAGAAATTTTCTAAAAAACTTTCTCTTGAACAAATGTTGCTTTAATTACTTGATATTGAACATAAATCACTGGGTGTTAAGCAGAGTGTATTTAAATTCCCTTTTCAGTGCAGCATCTGATCATAAAGATTATCTGATTCATTTAAAAAAGAAAAGGATAATTAGAATTTACAAATTGTATCTTCAGATGTAAAGAGGTGTAAACTTGTTCCTTCTTAAATTAAAGACAAGAAAGTTACATATGTAAAAAGACTTGCATAATATATCCTCCACTTTAAGTATGAGGTTTCAAGGAAGTACAAATGTAAAAGTCATGTTTGTATTTAGGGCTGGGTATTGTGGCCCAAAAAAACGTATTACGATATTTTGCGATACAAGATTTCATACTATGATTTATTGCATTGAATATTTCATCCTTTTATAAATTTCATTAATTTTACAGAAAAACCACTAAAATAAGACACAGCTTATGTTTTTTTATCATCATAGTATTGCTTATTCCGTCTTTGCCCAAAGTTTGGGATAACAGAAAATAGAGAAATAAAGCATTTATTAGTTCAATAAATGTTGTGTTTCTTTCATAAAGACAAACTGGAGAAAAATAATTGCCAGGCTTCACCAAGCACTTGTGAAACATAATGATATTAACCAAAAAAGATCAACAGATGAGTGAGCGAGTTCAGTCACTGAAGAAAAATCATGTTGTCAAAGTATAGAAAACACTGCCTAATTTTTTAAAATTATCCCAATGTCGTAGAAGGACAATTGAAACAAATAATGATCCCATATTTGCATTAGTTGTCTTGACCTTGTACTCTTAATCATTATGAAACAATTTAGAATATAAAAGAGAGACCATAATAAAGTCAGCTCAATGTTTCTTCTTACTGAGAGCATACGTATGAAACACAATTAGAACATATATATTATGTAATTGAAATAAGCATAAATTAGATTGTTGAAATATATTTTTAGCTCACCGGGACGAAAAAGTCCAGAGAGCTAATGCCATACCCTTGGCGTCGTCGTCGTTGTCGTTGTCATCGTCCGTAGACAAAACTTTAACCTGGGCTATATCTCTTGAACTATAAGGGATAGGGCTTTGATATTTCACATGTAGATACCTTGTGACGAGACCTTTCATTTGAGACCATGACCTTTGACCTAGTGACCTTGACCTTGGACTTTGACCTACTTTTCAAAAACTTTAACCTGGTTACTGACAAAAACCTGTATAGGCGAGCTATGTAATCTTTGATTACCCTATGTTTGCTTGTTGTTATTGACTAGAATACGTTCCATACAACGCTAAGTCTGTGAAGTAAAATATTGAACCCAAACCAGTATTTTGAAAAACGTACCGCGGTAGGCATTGGAAACGAAAATGTCACAGTGCACCGATATAACAATAAAACTGCACAGCCCTATTTGAATTGTCAAATGTACTGTAAATTCACCCATTATATAGGGCTGGGACGATACTGTACCCAGCCGATCCGATACGTATCACGATACCTGATATCCGATACGATACATATCGCGATTCTAAGTTAAGTAATAAAACCTTCTCAAAAAGCTATTTGATAGTATTTATTTTCATCATATTTGTAGCTTTTTTTCATTCCACATGTTATATTTATCCAACACTAGATTTCTGTATAGAATAAAGATGAAAACAATTAATAAATGGTTTGTTATTTGACTAGAAGAATTGAAAAACAAAAAATCATTTCAAATAACAATAAGAAGTCATGGAAATTTCGTATTAAAAATCAATGGTTCTTATCATTTTGTTATTTTATATCTATATACTTGCCATAATTTTGTCATGTTGCAAAGAGGGACAAAAATAGTGACAAATCATCAAAAAGAGGGACAAATATAACACCAATGAGGGACACTTTTTCATCACTATAATAAGGCCTTTTAATTATAATTACAAGTTGGGGATTTTTTTTTAAGGGGGGGGGGGGGGGTTCCTTCACTTTTGAAGGAGCAACACAGTCAAATCAATGAGAAGTGTAAAATTTTCAAAACAAAGGACCATGTGGTATTAATTTTGTTTCACATATTTCCTCTTCAATTTGTCTGATTTTTTTTTCTGAAAATACTGAAATTTATCTCACTAAGTATCAGCATCTGAGTGTGTCACACACAATACATCCTGAGCTAATTTTCATAATTATGTTTAAGGTAACTTTCCATTAGGAGGTTGAACTTCAGATATTGCAATCCAAAATTGCACTAGATCATAGCTCTCTGCAATCACAAGAACGTCAGAGAATAAATAAATCTTATTAACGCGCGCCGTATACGTACACGGGTGTCGGCTCGGACGCATTTCTAAAAAGTGGCGCTTCAGCGAACTTGTCCACCCCTTTATTCACAAGTATTAAACACCTGTGCCGTTACCTGAGTTGACGTTGGCGAACAATAACAAGGGAGTTTAAATCAAATACACAATCGATACCTTAACGTCTCGGGTATTGAATAAGACAGTAAGCTGACGTACGTTGATTAGTATTGAGTTTTTTTTACGTGATAATAATAAAGAGAGTATACTTAAGAGCGTTCCGTGGTTGCCGTATTTTTTTTTATCTTGTTTACATTTTTACTTCACGTTGTTTCTTCTCATAAAAATTTTGTATCTTTGCTTACACAAATGGTATCACTCGAACATCTTATAGCTATCATGACTATTACTTTCAATGATCGAATTATTTTTCTAGCAAAAAAACAAAAAAAAAACAACAATAACAACAACAAGAGAAGGCTTACTTGCATTTATTTAGCGACGTTAATTGACTATTGTTTGTGGTACAGCCGACAGATTACCGGCTGATTACTGTACATGGGTATATGGCGTGCGTTAGATAAATATTATGAAACAGTTTAAGTTTATGAAAAGACGGAGTGACTAATAATCAATATTACGCTGATTTTTTTTAATGGAACGTCCAAAAATCGGGATTTCCCGACCGGGACAGATTGTTTCGGTCGAAAATGCGGGACAATGGCAAGTATTTATCTATATGTAAACTGAAGACAGTTGGATTTAAACTTGAGTACTTGAAAATACGGAAAGTTTGAGCACAATTTCTTTGTAAATCTTAATTTAGGTATCGTCGGGGTGTATCGATACTTGGATCGCGAAAAAAAATATCGCGATGCACCGATGAATCGGAGTATCGTCCCAGCCCTACCATTATATAAGATAAATGACTTATATAAGTTAAGTAACAGTGATTCTTATTTTACGAAGGTGAAAAACTTTAATATTTGTCTATTTTTCAGTCTCGTGCATTCCCATAGTCGATCATGTATCCAGCTCAGTCATTGGTGTTGTAGCTGTAAGTATATTTATGTAACTATTTAACACATATTGGTTTAATTTTAATATATAGTAATAAGAGTGCAATATTAGTAAATTATGCGACCGTTTTAAGATGGGGCATATGACGTTAAAACGATGTCTGTCGGGCGTATCTTGTTTAGAGCATATCCTCTTTCCTTCTGCATGGATTTCAATACTATTTCACAGACTTGTTGCTTAGGGCCCAAGGATCTGTCATGATTTCTAACTTGGGTCAAGATCACAGTACAATATATGAGTAAAATCCTCCCAAGAACATAACTTCTTTCCCTATCATGGATTAAAGGTCAAAGTCTCAGTATACTTCATGTGTTAAACCTTGTCAAGGCCATAACTTCATTCCCTCTGCATGAATTTCAATAATATTACTCAGAAATGCTGCTTAAGACCAAAAGGTATGTCTTGACTTTGAAGCAAGGTCAAAGGTCAAAGTCGCAGTATGTTTCATGAGTAAAACTTTGTTTGAGCTATAATTTCTTTCCATTTGCATGGCTTCAATAATATTTCACAGAAATATTGCTTTGGACCAAATGGATGTGTCTTGACCTTGAAGCAAGGTCATATGGTCAAAGTCACAGTACACTTTATGAGAAAAACCTTATTTGAGTCGATAATAGGTCAATTTCATACAGATAACTTGCTTGCAACTACTATTTCAGATTGGAAGCATCTATGAATTGTCAAATTTTGATTCATTTGATTCCATTAAAGAACAGGTAAGTTTCTCTTTGATTTTTAAGATTTTTATGACGTGTAATATTTTTAATTTAGGGTTGGATGCATTGAATGTTACCCATGAGTAAGATTGTACCTCACAAACCCTGTTGGACAACAAAAAAAAAACCATTGGAAGATGTGTCCTTGATATATATGTCTATCATTGGTTAGCGATAACTTAGTTAATGGTTCATAATTAAAATGCACAAGTGCCTATTACATGTTTACTAGTACTTCACATTTCAACGTCTTAGATTAATGCCACAAAAGTTGACTGAAAGATGCATAAAAGTTTCACATACAATTTTTCTAAGAACCTCATATATATATATATATTCTAAATTTGTGTATATATATTTTTATGCCCCCGGAATCACAGATTCGGGGGCATATAGTTTTTGGCCTGTCCGTCTGTTTGTCTGTCTGTCTGTTTGTCCGTTTGTCTGTTTGTCTGAACTAAAAACTTTAACATTGGGCATAACTTTTGAATGGAAAGTGATAGGGCTTTCATATTTCACATGAGTATTCCTTGTGACAAGACCTTTTCATTGATACCAAAATTTTTGACCTCGTGACCTTGACCTTTGACCTACTTTTCAAAAACTTTAACATTGGGCATAACTTTCGAATGGTAAGTGATACGGCTTTCATATTTCACATGTGTATTCCTTGTGACAAGACCTTTTCAGTGATACCAAAATTTTTGACCTCGTGACCTTGACCTTGACCTTTGACCTGCTTTTCAAAAACTTTAACATTGGGCATAACTTTTGAATGGTAAGTGATAGGGCTTTCATATTTCACATGTGTATTCCTTGTGACAAGACTTTTCCATTGATACCAAAATTTTCGACCTCGTGACCTTGACCTTGACCTTTGACCTACTTTTCAAAAACTTTAACATTGGGCATAACTTTTGAATGGTAAGTGATAGGGCTGTCATATTTCACATGTGTATTCCTTGTGACAAGACCATTTCATTGATAGCAAAAAGTTTTGACTTCGTCACCTTGACTTTGACCTTTCACATACTCAACAGAAAATGGTGTTTATACTAACAAAGATGCCACCGGGGGCATTCGTGTTTCACAAACACAGGCTCTATTGAGATGGCCTTTCTGAGACAGTCAGTTTTTAGCTCACCTGAGCGAAGCTTAAGTGACCTATAGTCATAGTGTGCCCTTCCTGTGGTGTAAACTTTTTACATTTTCAACATCTCTGTAAACGGTAAACAGAATTTGCCGAAACCTTACAGGCAGCTGGTACTCAAGGTCCTCCACCAAGATTGTGTTTTTTGTGCTGATCGGTGAAAAAATATGGCCACCAAAGGATCTGATTGGCTGACACATTTTTGCAACTACTCAAACACGTGACACCTCGATCCATATGAATGGACGTTGTTATGGAAACAACCTCGTGGTGTCACGTGTTTGACCTGACGAATGAGTGTAAACTTACAACATGGCGCTTGAATTCGAAGAGACGAAGCGGAGGCAAGTAGAATCCCGGCCGTATCATTGATATTAAAGCTTAACAAGGTAAAATATGATTGCTGATCGTTTAGTTTTATTTTATTTGAGTGAGACACAGTCAATAATCCCCCAGAAGATTTGCCGATTCGTGCCGGCCATATCCTAAATTTGGGTCCCAGGTTTGTTCAATGTACTTTCCTGCGGCCAACACACCCCTACCAACCAAATATCCAAGTGTCGTTGGCCGTTTCTGCAGCTAAGCAAGCAAGTACTCCAGGGCCTCCACCAAATTGGCCACTTTTGACTTTAATTCTTTTGTCTGTACCTCAGGTGATTGAGGTGGCGCCTTGGGCCTCTTGGGGTCTTTTTTTTTTTCTATTTGAGTACCTTTTATTAATTGACAAAAAGAAGTTCAATGAAAATTTATTTTTAAGTTTTTTTGTGATTTTATTTCTTAATCTTTGAATATTGTACTTGTGTTTGGTATTTTATGTTATAAGTTAACTGATATGATAGGAAAAAAATGACCAAATTTAAGGAAACAGAACTTGAAATATTCAGTTTGTTAGTGTTGTGTTTCATTTCACTTTGCCAACACTTCAAAAGCTTGACAATGGTTCCTTGATGTCTGGTATGTGCATATCATTTATTTTATGGGAAACTGGGGTGGCAACATTAATGAACATTGATGAGTTATATAACAAAGGGGTTTTTTTTTGGGGGGGGGGGGGTGCCACAGGCATTTTAGGGTATGATCTACCTCATTGTACAGTGTCAAGATACTACTCCTTAAACCTGAAAATTTCATTTAAATATTTAATCTAAATAATGTCCCTCTATTATGAGGTCATTCACATGATGCATGGCACAGTCTTTTTCTTTAAATCTGCTTTTTAGCTAACCAAAGCCAAAGATTCAAAGTGAGATATTTTCATACCGGATTGTCGATCCTCCGTCTTTCTATTAGCTTTTCACAATATAGACTTCCCCTCTGAAACTACTAGAATTTGATGAAACTTTATATGCACAAAGCCCTTAACGTCCTCAACCAAATTTGTTCATTTTGGTCCAATTTCTAAAAGGTGAATGAAATAAGTTTTTTTAATGCCCCCGTAATCGGAGATTCGGGTGCATATACATGATATAGTGTTTGGTCTGTCTGTCTGTCTGTCTGTCTGTCCGTCTGTCGGTTTGTTTGTTTGTCCACAAAAACTTTAACCTTGGCCATAACTTTTGAATGGTAAGTGGTAGGGCTTTCATATTTTACATGTGAAGACCTTTTTAAGGATACCAAAACTTTTGACCTTGTGACCTTGACCTTTGAGTTTCACCTACTTTCGAAAAAAAAAAAACGTTTGGCCATAACTTTTAAATGGTAAGTGATAGGGCTTTCAAATTTCTCACATGCATTCCTTGTGGCAAGACCCTTCCATTGATACCAAATTTGACCTTGTGAACTTGACCTCAAGCTGTGAACTACTGTACCTTTGACATCTCAGCTGTTCTACTGACAAAGATGCCAAATTGGGGCATCCATGTTTCACAGACACTTTTTTTCTAGGAATTTCTCTCAGTTTCATATCCTTAAAAAGAGATCAAATTGAAGTCAAGCATGCATTTAGTCACATTTTTTTAATGGGGAAGACAATATTTTCTCTGATTTTCTGAAGAACAGTAAATGATATCAAATTATAAAGGCTAAATACTACGAGGCATGCTTAGGCAACATAACGCATGGTTTTATGTTTATACCTCATGAGGCTTATGTCTGATTTGGATAAATTGAGGTATTTTTGTACTAACTATTGACGTGCCATTTTTCTCGTATCTCATTGTAGATTTGGAATTTGTTTGAAGTCATAAACTGTCTGTTTATTATGATCTGTGTATTTAAGTTATTACTGACAAAGAGAAATACCTTTTAGAAATCATACACCTAGCTAGTATCTTTTCATATTAGTTGTATATATCTCCTTTCTTAACCTTAATAAGTTCAAATCGTAAAATATATGCTTTGATCTTGGTATAATCTTTGAGAGTTGAGGCAAAGGAAATTCGAAGGAACTTTTTGCGCCAACCTCAAACAAAATGTTCTGTAGTTAGTATTGATGAGATTAAAAGTAATGGTAAATATACCCCCCACAACAAAGTTGTGAAGTGGTATGCTGGATTCACCTTGTCTGTCCGTCCGTCCGTCCGTCCATCTGCCGTCAACATTTTAGTTAAAGTTTCTGATTGAGGCAAAATCTAAGGAACCATATGCAGCAGAAACTTTATATTATACATGAAGCTTGCCCTTCACATGACCTTTCAATTTATGCCGTAATATTTGACCTAGTGACCTTGACCTTGGACTTTGACCTAGTTAAAGATTTTGGTTTAAGTTCCTGGTTTAAGCAAAATCTATGGAACTGTATGCGGTAGAAACTTTATATTATACATGTAGGTTGCCCATGACAATACCTTTCAATTAATGCCGTAACATTTGACCTAGTGACCTTGACCTCGGACTTTGACCTTGTTAAAGATTTTGGTTTCAGTTTCTGGTTTAAGGTTCATAGTTACACCCTTTCCAAAACTCCCCAAAACACTGTTTAACATCACAGGTTAAGTTTTATTGATTTTAATGGAAGAAAACAATGTAATGTATAGAATTTTTATGAAAAAAGCATATGTCAACGAGCTTCCAATGGATTTATGACCTTCCAAAGAAGTACATGTCCATTTTTTCAAGAATTTTCCCAATATTTGCATCATATCATCAATATACCCCTGTTATTTTAAACTTGATGCATGAATGTATATGGTCATTCTTTTAATAACGAAAGAAGGTCTAAAACAAATAAAAAATAGAAAATACATCAATGCTGGTATGTCAAATTTTATGAAATAGTCAATATTGTAACATTTTTGGCTCTTTTCTTGACATCATTATTTTTAGAGTCCAACTGGTAAATAACGGGTTTAAGTACTTTGTTAACATGCCAGTGAAAGGAAAATTTGCTATCTTAATCTAAGTTAACATATCTTTCAAAAATAAAAAAGAAATGTAGCAATCATCGCGCAAAATCTCAAGTTTGATACAAAATTATGAACCTACCCCCCTCTTAGATTTTGTTTAAAAATGCCGGCAAGAGATCCCGTCCGTACTCTATTTGGAATAATATTTCCTGAACCGTTCATCTAAATTACTCCATTTTTCATCCATATATCAATTGGAAATAGAACTGATAAAAAAAGTGAAATCTGTAAACCATTTTATAATATTTACCCATTATAACAGCAATATTTTACGCCTGCAACAGTGTTACGCAAATGACGTCACGGGATGCATTTGGCTATTTAAACGTCAAAACGTCACGTTGGTAAAGAAAAACGGTCCTGAATGAAATAGGGCGATGAAAACAAGATGTTTATCTTAAGAATAGAATTATAAATGTATAGAATGTATCAGACAAATGAATACGCAAAGAAAATTACAAATACTTCAATCACACGTTATATGAAATATGATTTGTATGTTGCTATCCATTATAGTTTTGGATAAGGAGAAAAGCCGGGAATGGCTAAAGTCGGCCTAGTGATTTCTGAATATATCTTTTTGAAATGAACAAAAAAATTGAATTCCTATATTTTTGAAAAATCATATTTATTTCCGCATGACAACTGTTTTCTTCTAAGAATAAAGGGTATACAATACGACGTTGCCTTGTAGTTATAGAGATAAAAATCTGGTCAAAGGATATTTTATACTTTTAACAAAAAAAAAAACAAAAACAAAAACAAAAAAACAAAAACAAAAAACCAAATAAAAGTACATTTAATTCATTTAGACAATGTAAAATGCAATTAGCTTTTTTATATCACAGTAAAACAAGTAAAATCCTGCAACTGAGTTCTATCTTTGATAAATATTATTTACGTTCAAGCGCGGATCCAGAGGTCGGGGGGAGGGGTCCGGCCCATGACGTTCAATAACGTTTCTTTTTGTTTCACTGGTCTACTTGCACATATTTCATGTCACCATTATAGTCACTAGATGATAAATTCTTTCTTGATTGTGAAATAGTTTTACATGTACAATGTAAGAAGATAAAAACAGCATGCCTTGCATTTACGGATTTATGGAGTGATCATATAATGTAAGTACGTCGGCATATGTCTTTTTTTTCATGCTAGGGTATTTCCAGCATTATGACATCCAACGTGGATCAAGGTCATCCTGAAGGTCAGTGTGACTTATTCAGGATAAAATAGCCTTTGGATAATTTTAAAATGCGTATGTACTCTCCATCCCTTTATTACACGTATACTAACTTAAAGCATCCTCCATAAATAATAACTCACTGCCGGGGAGAGGGTTTAGTTAATAATACTGAAATCAATGATTCATAATAAGTCCATGAATATTCGCATTGTAAGAAAAGGAGAAAAAATAATGTAAAAAAGATATTTTTTTCAAAAAGAGGATTCACTTTCAGAAGATTTGACTTCTGATTCTTGTACTATGTAATTCGTATATCGCATATCACTCGTCATAAAAATTCTTCTTTTCGATAAATTCAAAGTAAATCTTACACATAACGGAAAGAAATTGCGACATAACATCATTACCCCCCCCCCCCCCCCCCTCCTTTCATCGCCATGCTTGCTGTTCTAAATATCACTCCTAGATCTAGAAATTGTGCGCGAAATGTCCATACATTTATTTTATCCAAATCCCGCATGTATAAACTTAGGAGATGCTTCCCAATATAATGGACAATTTTGTGAGATGTAGCTCATTTTAACCCGCGTTTAAAAAAAAGCTACGCTTGTTTCATTATAACATATACAATTTTAATCAAACAGTTGTTTACAAATAAAACAAGCATTTATTTATATTTTTTTTTTTCGATTTTCTCATAGAAATAACGGCGAGCGGCAGAATGCGCTGTCAGCCTTTTCTCTGACTGAACACACCCATCAAAGAATTGTTTTGAATCCATTTTTTAATCAAGATTTAAAGGAAAACGATAGAATTCTCAATCTAATCAAAAGTTTTATTTTGCAAAATCCCTAAAATACTAGTTCATGTTTCAGGACGTAGGTTCGTCAGCGTCAAATAATATGAGTGCCGATGCAATTTTGGCGCCTTTTTCGTGACGTCATAGATAACGTGACGTCGATTTTGGCGACGAGAGAGACTCCGAAGTGATATGTTGTTCGGATGGTGTATCCATGAACCTTAAGCAAAATCTACGTAACTGTATGCAGTAGAAACTTTATATTATACATGTAGGTTGCCCATCACAAGATCTTTCAATTTTTGCTGTAACATTTGACCTAGTGACCTTGACCTTGGACTTTGATCTAGTTAAAGATTTTGTTTAAAGTTTCTGGTTGAAGCAAACTCTGTGGAACTCTATGCAGTAGAAACTTTATATTATACATGTAGGTTGCCCATGATAAGACCTTTCAATTAATGCCGTAACATTTGACCTAGTGACCTTGACCTTGGACTTTGACCTTGTTAAAGATTTTGTTTAAAGTTTCTGGTTGAAGCAAAATCTACGGAACTGTATGCAATAGAAACTTTATATTATACATGTAGGTTGCCTCTGACAAAATCTTTCAATTTATGCCGTATTATTTGACCTATTGACCTTTACCCAGTTAGTGACAAAAACTTACTTTGCAATCCGGCCATACCGTATCCACCAATTTGTTTTAGCCCATGTTCCCAGAGTTTCATAAAATTGAAATTTTCTCCTGCAACACTTTTCTAAGAATCTAGATACTATTAGCCGTTTTGCAATGCTGTGCCTGATATTGGTTGTAATGCAGATATTTTTTTAGCTCACCTGAGCGAAGCTCAAGTGAGCTATTGTCATAGCGCGCCGTCCGTCGTCCGTCCGTCGTCGTCGTCGTCCGTCTGGCGTAAACTTTTAACATTTTCGACATCTCCTCTGCAACCGCTGCACAGAATTTCATGAAACTTTACAGGAAGGAAGTACTCAAGGTCCTCTACCAAGTTTGTGTTTTTTGTGCCGATTGGTCAACAAATATGGCCGCCGAGGGCTCTGATTGGCTGACACATTTTCGACATCTCCTCTGCAACCGCTGCACAGAATTTCATGAAACTTTACAGGAAGGAAGTATTTAAGGTCCTCTACCAAGTTTGTGCTTTTTGTGCCGATCGGTCAACAAATATGGCCGCCGAGGTCTCTGATTGGCCGACACATTTTCGACATCTCCTCTGCAACTGCTGTACAGAATTTCATGAAACTTTACAGGATGGAAGTACTCAAGGTCCTCTACCAAGTTTGTGCTTTTTGTGCCGATCAGTCAACAAATATGGCCGCCGAGGGCTCTGATTGGCTGACACATTTTCGACATCTCCTCTGCAACCGCTGCACAGAATTTCATGAAACTTTACAGGAAGGAAGTACTCAAGGTCCTCTACCAAGTTTGTGCTTTTTGTGCCGATCGGTCAACAAATATGGCTGCCGAGGGCTCTGATTGGCTGACACATTTTCGACATCTCCTCTGCAACTGCTGTACAGAATTTCATGAAACTTTACAGGAAGGAAGTACTCAAGATCCTCTACCAAGTTTGTGTTTTTTGTGCTGATCAGTCAACAAATATGGCCGCCGAGGGCTCTGATTGGCTGACACATTTTCGACATCTCCTCTGCAACCGCTGCACAGAATTTCATGAAACTTTACAGGAAGGAATTACTCTAGGTCCTCTACCAAGTTTGTGTTTTTCGTGCCGATCGGTCAACAAATATGGCCGCCGAGGGCTCTGATTGGCTGATACATTTTCGACATCTCCTCTGCAACCGCTGCACAGAATTTCATGAAACTTTACAGGAAGGAAGTACGCAAGGTCCTCTACCAAGTTTGTGTTTTTCGTGCCGATCATTCAACAAATACCGCTGCCGAGGGCTCTGATTGGCCTACACATTTTCGACATCTCCTCTGCAACCACTGCACAGAATTTCATGAAACTTTGCAGGAAGGAAGTGCTCAAGGTCCTGTACCAAGTTTATGTTTTTCGTGCCGATTGTTCAACAAATATGGCTGCAAAGGGCTCTTATTGGCTGACACATTTTCGACATCTCCTCTGCAACCGCTGCACAGAATTTCATGAAACTTTACAGGAAGGAAGTATTCAAGGTCCTCCAACAAGTTTGTGTTTTTCGTGCCGATCGATCAACAAATATGGCCGCCAAGGGCTCTGATTGGCTAACACATTTTCAACATCTTCTCTGCAAAAAAACCACTGCACAGAATTTCATGATACTTTACAGGAAGAAAGTACTCAAGGTCCTCTACCAAGATTGTGTATTTTGTGCTGATCGGTCAACAGATATGGCCGCCGAGGACTCTGATTGGCTGACACATTTTCAAAATCTCCTCTGCAACCATTGCACAGAATTTCACGAAACCTTGCCGCAAGCAAGTACTATAGGTCCTCTGCCAAGTTTGTATTTTTCTTGTCGATAGGTCAACAAATATGGCTGTCAAGGGCTTCGATCTGTAGAAGTATTTTTGTGACTTTTAACCCTTTGTCTGCAACTCAGGTGAGCGATGTGGCCCCCTTGGGCCTCTTGTTTAAATATTAGCTCTACCCAAAGAGCCTTGGTCATTGAACAACACTTTTAAAAGGAAGAAGAGTTAAGCTTTATTGTATAAATAGGACTAAAAGGTACTTTGTAATAGTTTGCCAATTTACGGATTTGCACCTATTATGTCATTATCTTATAAGCTCTTCACAAGTTTGTGTGTATTGATTTAATTGAAGCAGAAGCAAATAAAAAAGCTTCATGATAATCAAATAATTTTTTGCTTTTTTGGTATATAAATTTTGGTCATCTTATGTATAATAGGTATAGATGTACCACTGAAATCCGTACCTTTTTAGCACTGACCTTGCTATTTAACGTCATAAGAACATATGGTTATGATCTTTCAATTTTCTGGCATTGACAGTCTTACCTGTGATAAGTAGACAAGCTTTATAAGACAAGAGTACACTACATTACAGTTTCTATCTCTTGTCAATGACCATCTTTTAGTGAAAAGACACTGTTGTTCAGAAATCATTTCAAGAGCATAACATTGGATTCTTGCTGAGAAATATTGAGAGAAAGTGTTAAAAGTTCCAAGCGGTTGTCATTTACACCATTGTCTGCAACAGTCAGGGCCCCTTTGTTTTCATTTGAAAATACTAGTAGTCAGGAAACAATATATTTTTGTAGAAAAAAAGTTCAGGAAATATCGGTATCTGTGTAGTCTGTTGTACATATATTTCAATTACATGACATACGAGTATTTGGCGTGGGAAAAGGGGTTAATTAGAAATTATTATTATAGTTTTTTTTTCACTTGACGCTTGTAGCTTGCAGTCGTGTGATAAATTAGACGTTATTAGATTACTAGGTATTTACAGCTACTTATGAAGAAAACTTCCGTCTGAGTCTATATTATGAAGACTGGTGTAAATAAATAGTTATAGTATACCAATATTATATACATTTTCGTTATAACAGATATATATTATAAATTCTAGTCGTCCCATCGCTTATCGTTTATCGTATGATTTTTGGTTTTCTGACACAAAAAGCTATTGCCATCTAGGCCAATGCTGACGTAGGATCTATAATAATCCTCTGTTCTGGCATATAATACAAGCATTGATTGAGCGAAAGATGTCCTGGTCTCACCCAGACATACACGGGAATCGTGCATCGATTCACTGACTTTTGATATGCGCACATCCCTCATTCCTCTACACTTTTTGAAGTCCAATTCGAAACAAGTTTAATTCGCCAATTATTCAAAGCAAGATTTTTATCACTGACGTAAAAGTTCACGGAATGAAGGAACCATTTTTCTCGGAATTTGTTAAGAATTCTGGATCCCTTTGACATTTCCAGTCGCAATTTTCAGGGAGTAATTCCGTTCTGCACCAAAGAAAATGTCTTGGTAATGACCGATGGGATCATGGATATTGAGGTTTTAGATCTTAATTCAACACTCTACAGAGGCTGACATTTTATGTTGGATTCTGTAGGGATGGGTTACGAGAGAAGTGAAGTCTCCTTGTTGGCCTGATGCCTTCTGTTCCGGTGGCCGGATACCGCTGGCGTGGGGTACTTCAGTATGAAATTGTCTATTAAATGTCTCTGGTCATAAAACGATGACTTCATAGAGATGACCTTTATGTCCTATGATGGTTGCTTTACATTTGAAATTGCAATTATTTATATGTGGCTTGAAATCAGTAACGTGATTTGCCGTTGAGAGTAAAGAAAATGTATATAGACCTGTCGTGTCAGCCTGTGTGGCCTTTCCTTGTTTGTCGTAGGTTTTGGTTGCTTGCAAATTCAAAGGCGACATGTTCGGCGTCTGCTTGATGAGACTCAACACCCAAGGTCAAGGGTGTAGCATACTTGGGTCTAGACTAAATAATCCAGTCTCTCCGCTGCCGCTAATAGAGACTGAACCCCACTATGGTTGTTACAGAACGAAGTCGGACCAAACTGTTGCCCAACGATTTTTCCATATTACGGACCTTCAATATTGATTTTCTGGCAGGTGACTCTTAAGTAAACATTAAACTAACTATCTCTACCCACCTCGTTTTTGTGCGAATAGCACATAGCGATTGCCTGATTTCTTCACTCATGGGTGCCCCGTCTACTGAGTATGTATAAACGATGTTACTCTGTTTACATGTACCTTGGGACTGCTTCAGCATCATGATCGGTATAAAGTCTGATCACTGTCTGAATCAATGAATTATCTGTATGAATCGAGCTGTCGTGTTATGTACATGCATGGCCTAATGAAAAGTTGCATCTGTATGTACTGAGATGAACACAGGCTGTGTGTTGGAGCCCGTTTTAGTGGACAATATATAAATGAAACGGTGCTATCGATAAAGATATTAAGTTGAATCATTGAAACGTAAACTAACTTCAAGTAGGCTTATTTTGTCCCGCTTCACAAAATAAAATCTGTATACGACGGAAAAATTAGGAACTTCCATCATGAAATATGATATTAATGATTATGAAAAATAAATGATCAAAACATTCCCGTTTATGATGTATCATGTTTTTATATACTAAAAAAGAAGTGAATTTTCCTTCAAATTCTTAGCACACACCTAACATTGAACATGAAACGTTAAAGAGAGAGTGGGGATCAAATTAGAAAATAAGATTCTTCTTCTTTCCTTGTATATGGTATCATCAATCGATAGTCATATTGGATTGTTGTATTTTCAGGGAGGGGGTAGATTTAATGTGATGTTATTTAATTTTCATGTTCAATGTCAGACATCATCTTTCAATTCATTACGACAACATTATGGATTTGCACTTTTGTTCTGTCTTTATTCGTCCATAAACTGGCGTACGAACTTACGAAGGTGTTCAGGAACAAATATAACTTTGAAAACACAATATTTTGTCATACATTATAAGTGATATTTTTCTGGCTATTCGCACTCAGTACCTTCAGTGCTTTGATTTTCTCGCTTCGTTATTGCATTTTTGCCGATTTTAAACTCCCTACAAAACCAAACAAGCAAGGCAATAGTTCGGAGATTCGACCAATCAGAACGAAGGTTACGAAGCGAGAAAAAAAAAAAAAAAACACGAGGTGGGTAGAGATAGTTAGTTTAATGTTTACTTAAGAGTCACCTGCCAGAAAATCAAATATTAAAGGTCCGTAATATGGAAAAATCGTTGGGCAACAGTTTGGTCCGACTTCGTTCTGTAACAACCATAGTGGGGTTCAGTCTCTATTAGCGGCAGCGGAGAGACTGGATTATTTAGTCTAACTTGGGTCAAACAGTCTATCGTAAATCCTTTTGTTCTTTGATGCACGTTTCACCTTTTCTGTCGTTCACTGGAAGCACAGTACGTGTTTGAAACATTTTACATATGTTTGTTGCCTTTAAAAATCCTTTTTTTACATAGTCATTCTGATGAAGGATCGGGTCGAAAAACACAAAATAAGAAGAGGAGCTTAATAAGTACTTGCTTCCTACAAGGTTTTGTGAAATTCATAACAGCGGTTCTTATGAGATGTTTAAAATGTTACGGACGGAGCTCACTTGAATTTTTGTCAGGTGAGCTAAAACAAAACATTTTACTTCAATTTCTTTTCACTATCCATCACTACTATTATCGAGGGCATCTGTATTTCAGAAATAATAAATAGAAGCAATGTTTTAATTATAAGGAGCTGTCTTATTTTGATTGCGACCCAGCGCATCATCATCTTTCCTTGTAATGAACCGATAGAAAAATAATCAAAATCAACAGACGTCGTCTGGTGTGTTATTTTCTAAATTAACCTCGTCTGTCCACTCTAAATCTAATACCGCTGCGGAGTTGCGGTCACTTAAGAGATATATTATTGTATATTTTTCCTGTCATATTTTGCAAAGAACTCTTAACGTAGTTTTAACGTGATGAATTAAGAATGAAGACATAGTTCATGTTTAGAATTTGAAATTAGGATTTTGCTCTTTGATGTAGTGTCTAACACCATGTCGAGATATTGTATCTTGATTTAAGATCAAAGAGTGCACCTTCTATTAAGTTATTTGAGATGGAGGGACTCGGTGTTCATGAGTACGATAGCAGACAAAATCAAAATATGTGAATAGAGTAATGTCTTAAAGGTTAATTGTCTTATGCAGCTTTGCACATGGAATTTTGATGTATACATCATCGATGTGAAAGGAAGGTCATCGTCAGCATTAAAATTGTCAGATACCTTCTCAGTGCGAACAGATAGGAGGCAAATTTAGTGTAAACATCGGTTTTGTATGTCCTTTTTAAAAACAACTACATTGTACATGACTTTTCATGCTACTTGCTATTTCCTTGTAAAACCGTTGCGTGAGGAAATGGAAAAATCCATGACCGCAAATGTGGAAAAGTCGTACAAGAAATGCTTGTATAAATTTACTATGGAGGACTTACTTTGCAAGAATTCGATCAAAACCTGTAACCCTTATGCACTTGACTTAAGCATAAACTTCTATTCATTTTGAACATAAATTAAGTCTAGGTCAAAAATATATTGCACACGCTACATATGACTTGCGTTTGTTAATAAGTGTAAAAGTGACAGGAAATAATGAAATTCAAACTTATACAGAGGTGTCAGAATCTGTTTCATTCTTGTCATACATTTCAGTAATTTTGTCAGTATTGGAATTTGCACACTTTTGTCAGCCCGAAAGAATTTTTGACAGACATTTTCTTTCGATATCTCTGTTTATGCCATGTACTGCATTGAATCTGAAAGTACGAAAAAGTTTTAGATCACCCGTTCACATAATCTAACTTGAAGACTCTCTGAGTCTGTCGTGTGTTGAATAATTTGATACTCATGAATTCAATGTCTCTTAGTACTAGGTATTTAGAAACATTTTTATTTGTTTTTTGTGAGTATTCTTATTATCTCTTGTATGACGAACTTTTATGTTGCTTATGTTAGATAGAGAGTGTTTATGATATTGTTATAAAGTTTGCCCAATTCCATTAACTTTGTTGAGGTGAGCAATCTAGGCCTTTATTGTCCTTTTGAATTTTCAGGAGATTGACTTCGCGGAAAAGCATTTATATTTATAGCGTACTATTTACTTAGTTCTGTACATAAATGCATCTGGGATTGCTTCGTGACATTTCATGAAAGGTATTGCTGGCAATCCCAAGAGATTTATTTCTTTGAAATTTCTTGAAAGCGGTATTCTTCTTTGCTTGCAATACAAGCTTCCATTTCTTTGCCTTTGCTTTCATCTGCGTCTACTTGCGTGTTACGTTATTTCTATTCAAGTAATTCGCGTCTCATTTTATGTATTGTTAGTCGACGAAATTGAAATTGATTTCATTTGCATAATTCCACAGAGAATTTACATAGAATCATTTGATCGTTAAATTACAATCAATAGCAACATGTCCCAGATAAAATAAGAGAAAGAGCAAATGGAAGTTTTGAGAAAATAGTACAAAAATCAAGTGAAATTCAACCTTGTCTTTCCTCCATTGTGCGTTCAAATGCGTAAAATTACACATTCAATACAGTGCTGGTAGGGATTCGTTCGACGTTTTTAATTTCTTAATCTCTTGTTTTCATCGATGCAATGAATAATTGAAAGATTTCTATCGGAGCGGCAGTTGGCGATGGTTGGTAGTCGACTTTACATAGATTTTATTGAGCAGTGACAGTAGAACGGAAGAAATAATCGTATTTCCAGTTGCAGGTCGTCATATATGATTATATTTGATACTACTGATGTGTCCATGAACTATCAATCCATTGTACTAATTGTCCCGTCACTTTGACGGCTAAGACATCCAGAGCCTCTCTGTATCGGACTTCAGCCTGTGCATCGAGTTCGTAAAACGTTCTTTTACGAGTTTAAGGTGCAAAGATTCCCGGAGCGCAGCATATCCGTTCCGGCGTTTGCAGACTAAAGACAACTTTAACGGAAATTGGAAGGCTAATGAGAAATCTTCACTCTACGAGAACAGCATTCAATTATGCATTGAGTTGGAAATCTTCTAGAAATCACACCTACTGAATTGTAGGGCTGTGTATCCGTGATCTACTATCTACTTGAACACTTCTAATTGACGAGGAGGATGCGGCCTCCGTGTCGTGTAGGCCTGCGACAGCTGTGATCATATTGGACCGTATAACGCTATGTAAACAGTCCGCTTGGCCTGCTAACACCGTCATCTCCCCGTCTCTTCAGGCGGCATCAAGGCAGTTGACCTTAACTGATTGTTTCAGTTAAACCTCGAGATGGTAAAGGATTCTGGGGGATTTTGTGATTACCACAGTAATGGCTTTATTGTGATTTAAAGCGATTGTATTAGTATTAGGAAAATAGTAATGAATTCGCATTCCTGTTTATCACAGATTGTGGGATGTTACCGCCGGCTGTGTAAATGTCAGAGAGGAAACAGCTACACCCCCGCCAACCCTAGTCTTCAAAATTCTGTGTCATTAAACGGACCATCGGATCCCAGAGACGCACTATTAAGACTTTGTGGTAAGTACATGTTTTCTCTTCTCTTCTGACCCCCCTCCGCCAAATAATAAAGTCTTATGTCAGTGTTGCGGGTAAAGGTACG
Organism: Pinctada fucata; assembly: GCA_028142955.1. Lineage (NCBI taxonomy): Eukaryota > Metazoa > Mollusca > Bivalvia > Pterioida > Pteriidae > Pinctada > Pinctada fucata. The sequence goes on along the minus strand of AP027111.1, from coordinate 19,599,810 downwards.
TTTTAATTATTGGTACTAAGTTTGTTTAACCTTTATAAAGTACCTCCGGGCTCAGTATACAATGTAGTTTTAAGTGCTGTACACTTGTAGAAGAATCGGACCTTAACAGAGATCACAAAAGGTCGGGTCATAAAAGGTCGGATGACAATTTATTATTCAAGATCCAAGAAAGAGCAAGTAACTTCAAAATGGATTTTAAAAAAATAGGCAAATGTAAACTGATATAAAGGAACCCCCAACCTTGATAATAGGTAGGAGCACAAGTTGCGTGCTATTAATTTGATCATCCTTCATGAGGGGTTTACGTTTTCTGCTTTGTTTTGCTGATACAGGTTCCGATACATCATACGATCATCATCTGATCCCAATTTATTGCTATTAGCATGCTCTTAGATCCTCGTCTGATAGTTTTCTTCATTTTAGACTTTCACTACCATGTTACTGTATACACGAGGCTCTATTTTGGACAAAGATTTTATTTTTTGTGTGCACATTTGCGGAGTTGTTTTCATATCTTTAGCATATTTTGATAAAGGATAATTTGAGATTTATGTTCCAAGAAGCATTGCAATATTTGCTCCATTTGAAACCGAAGAAGTCATTTATTGTTAGCCCACCGGGACGAAAAAGTCCGGAGAGCTAATGCCATACCCTCGGCGTCGTCGTTGTCGTCGTCCGTAGACAAAACTTTAACCTGGGTTATATCTCTTGAACTATAAGGAATAGGGCTTTGATATTTCACATGTAGATACCTTGTGATGAGACCTTTCATTTGAGACCATGACCTTTGACCTAGTGACCTTGACCTACTTTTCAAAAACTTTAACCTGGTTTCTGACAAAAACCTGTATAGGCGAGCTACGTAATCTTTGATTACCCTATGTTTACGTTTCTCTTCCTGAAATCAATTTTTTTCATTTTACTGACAGGCTTCTATTGTTTCTGTGAGAGATGCTTATGAAGAACGATGTTGCGAACCATTTCGGGGGGGGGGGGGGGGTATTTGGTATTTACTAGTATTCAATTTCTCAATTATTTCCATTGGTTCTCTTTCTATTTCAAAAGGAAATGGAGTAGAAAATTCCTGTTTCATTTGTTTTCAATAATCTTTTGAGATTTGATGAAGGATTTTTGAGAAAGCTTTGAAGGGATGAAGTATACGAAATTGTTGCTTATGCTTTTCTAACGAACTTTCATCAGACAGTGCCACAACCGAAAGAAACTCACATAGGGTATCCTTTATCGTGAACATTATTGACCATCTGAATATTGTGCGAGGAGGCAAATTGAGTCTGTGGCACAATGTCAAGTTCATTGCTGAAAATGGACATAAATGTTGATTTTTGAAGCACAATTTTGATAATTTGCATCCCTACCAAATTTCACTTTTTGTACCGTATTGGATACTTTCCATGTTGGTAAAGTTTCATTTCCTTTCTGCATTCATCATGTCCAAAACGCCATGGTCACTCTCGGACATTGCGAAAGTTATATAATAACAACTTACCAGGCATTTTGCGTGCTTTCGTAGAAATTGAAACATATTAAGAAAAAGTTTAGATATTTCACCATACCGAAGCAAATTTCTCCAGAGTCTAGTGACTTTCTTATTGTCTGCACACTTGAAAAATCAAAACAGAAAAACGAAATAGAATAATATACTTGTACATGCAAGTATTTGTCTATCTCCGGTACCTCTTACTTCTTGTACCTCAAGTACCATCGGTCCCGTCAATAAAAATGAAGCATTTTATCAACAGAGGAAAGAGACTATTTTTCGGTATTTGATTAAGGTCGAAGGTCAAGGTCAATACTATTCACATACCTTTTCGTATCGTTGATATTGGGAACTTCGAATTAAAAAAGGATATATGGTCTATATTGTATTCGTAAGAGTATTCTTTCATAGTTGATTGTTCAAAGAGAGAAACCGTCACATTCCGCTGCGTATTGTACACAAAATGAAATATTAAATATTTCATAGCAATAGTATGTTCACTGCAAAAACAAGGTTTTTTTTTATATTTTGATGTTATTTTGTCAGTTTTCCAAGGATGAATTTGGGTTTTGTCCTTACTTTTGTAAAACGTGGGGGTGTTTTGGTTTATGTCTTCAGTGTATTGTCCTATGACATATTAAAATTAAAATTTTAAACATGCATTAAAGTCGTCATTAATGCATGTTTAAAATTTTAATTTTATATGTCATAGGACGGTATCATTGAATATTGAATTGAATATGGCGATTGTAAGTATCAGTCGATCCGTCAGTATATTGTATGTAGGTCGGTCAGTCGATTTCCAACGATTTTTGCAACAGGTTTTACCTGAAGACTTTAAGTATATCGGATGCTATTGATGGGTAAGACACTATGTCTTTGTGTTAAGGTCACCTAACTCCGGAATAGACATCAGTGTCTCGGGTCAATGTGCACAATATTTGGTCCTTAGAAATCTAATGAATAAATTCTTTTATACGTGTTCCTTACAATATCAATCATAAATACGTCTTACATCGACATGTAGATGAACTTTTTTTCACAATGAATGCATGCATAGTCAAGATCCAAAGAAGTTTTATAAACGAAATCTATTTGTGCGGCATGTGTTGTTAAAGATATGAAAAAAACAATAAACATATTGAAAATCAAGGTCATTGTCAGTTTCAAAAGTTTTCTTTAATACGTGGATGAAACTCTGAACAGTAAAATGACGAAGTTGATTGGTCACTCTTCTAGAGATGGTTTTGGACACCATTAGCTTCGCTGGAAGTCACCATTAACTTCACTTGAAGTTATTAACGAACAAAACTCTTTATTAGGGATGTAAACTCACGAAATAAACCAGTTTTATGTCAGAGCGAATGATTTATATATTTTATATGTATATTATACTCACAACGTAGTAATCATCTACAACCCATTTGAACAAAAATGGATAATTATTGGTATTATATGACCGACAGTCCATCGTTAAACCTATTCAACATTACCAGTTTACTATCAGGCAAAATGTAGAAAATTGAAAGACATCCATAAACTTGTCACGTTATGAAACATTAACGAAGTCGGCTTTTGAGTGGAAAAGGAAAACGAAAACGTAGATGACCGTATAGACTCGTGTTACTTGATTGGATCTACTGTTGCTTTGCATGCTGCTCTTCGTGATTTTATATTTTCGTTCGGGTAACACGTGAAATGTTTTGAAGAATAGAGCAGTGAAAAATGGTCCATTGAATTTCAAGTCAATTTTTCGTATTTCTTAATAAATGACCCATAGAAAATTGTAGAAAATAATGGGAAGTCCCTTAAATGGCTAATTCACGAACCTCCTTTCCAATCACTGATTGAATACACGAAGTTTCTCTTGATCTAGAAGTCTAGACGTTGACATTTGGATAGGATGTCCTCTGTTTATAATAAGCTTGTCATATTACGGAGACAAACAGCTTTAAGCTGTGCAGTATCAGGCATAATCCTGCTTATTAGGCCTTGGTATTGTAGAATTACGATGATCAATCATATGATATACATTAATCTCATCTTTTTCTCACCTGCCGCTGGTTTTGACAATAAACAAGACTTAGTTTTCTTGTAACTTTGAACGATCAATGGTAACGGGAATAATGTAAATTATGTTACCTTAATAACCATGGTATTCATAGGGATTCCAGAATCAATGAACGAAAGATTTTACATCTGTATCACGCGAATAGAATTCCTTCACAATTCTACAATTAAATTGACAATGATTCGCTTAGAGGGTGAAAATGATAACAACTTACCAAGGAACCATGAAAAGCCAAGACCTGCAAGTACGGTCAATCACGGGTGTTTTCAAATATGAGTATATCACCCATTACCCCCAATTTCTATTCCGTTATTAGTCCCCTACCGGCAACGCCGAAGGGGACTCTTAGTTTCCTCTCGGTCTGTCTGTCTGTCTGTCTGTCTGTCCGTCCGTCCGTCCGTCAGTCTGTCCGTCTGTCTGTCCATCTGTCCGAATATCAGTTTTCCGGACTTTTTTCTTCAACGGATGGAGATATTCAGATGAAATTTGATACACAGCTTGGTCTTGGATAGTTACAGAGCAAGTTTGACTTTCGTCATGCTAAACCTATTTTTCGTGGAGTTATGCCCCTTGATGACTTGGAAAATTCTGTTTTGGTCAGTTTTCCGGACTTTTTTCTGCAACGGATGGAGATATTCAGATGAAATTTGATACACAGCTTGGTCGTGGATAGTTACAGAGCAAGTTTGACTTTCGTCACGCTTGACTTATTTTTCGAGGAGTTATGCCCCTTGATGACTTGGAAAATTCTGTTTTGGTCAGTTTTCCGGACTTTTTTCTGCAACAGATGGAGATATTCAGATGAAATTTAATACACAGCTTGGTCTTAGATAGTTACAGAGCAAGTTTAACTTTCGTCACGCCTAATGTATTTTTCGTGGAGTTATGCCCCTTGATGACTTTGAAAATTCAGTTTTGGTCAGTTTTCCGGACTTTTTTCTGCAACGGATGGAGATATTCAAATGAAATTTGATATACAGCTTGGTCTCGGATAGTTACAGAGCAAGTTTGACTTTCGTCACGCTTGACCTATTCTTTGAGGAGTTATGCCCCTTGATGTCTTGAAAAATTAAGTTTTTGTCAGTTTTCCGGACTTTTTTCTGCAACGGATGGAGATATTCAGATGAAATTTAATACACAGCTTGGTCTTGGATAATTACAGAGCAAGTTTGACAGTCGTCACCCTTAACCTTTTTCCGAGGAGTTATGTCCCTTGATGACTTGGAAAATTCAGTGTTTGTCAGTTTTCCGGTTTTTTGTCTGCGACATATAGAAATATTCAGGTGAAAATTTGATTCATAGCTTGGTCTTGGATAGTCACAGAGCAAGTTTAACTTTCGTCACGCTTGACCTATTTTTCGAGGTGTTATGTCCCTTGATGACTTGGAAAATTCAATTTTGTCAGTTTTCCGGACTCCTTCCTGCAACAAAGAGAGATATTCAGGTGAAATTTGATACTCAGCTTAGTCTTGGATAGTTACAGGGCAAGTTCGACTTTTGTCACGCTTGACCTATTTTTCGAGGAGTTATGCCTCTTGATGACTTCCACAATTCAGTTTTGTCAGTTTTCCAGACTTTTTTCTGCAACAAATAGTGATATTCAGGTAAAATTTGATACTCAGCTTAGTCTTGGATAGTTACAGAGCAAGTTCAACTTTCGTCACGCTTGACCTCTTTTTCGAATCGATAAAGCAGATAAAACCTCAGAACTGAGCTGCACAGACAGTAAGTTTAATTAAAACTCATGTTTAATTGAAGAGTAATTCATAGGCAGAGCTGCTGGACATAAATATATGCCGCTGGTAGGGGACTTATATCGCTCAGCGATCATAACATTTTTTCTTAAATTAAATTCTTCCTATACATGCATGTGCTCCAACTAGATCCTATTATACATTTGTATGTGTAGGCGAGAAAGTCACAAGTGAAAAATTGGACTTGTCATTTGAATCTGTACTTTTTCAATTTATCAAGAAACAATAGATTATGCACACTGCATCCAGTTGTGACATGTTTGATCTGGCCCCTAGAAAAAAAAATCTTCAAAGCCACATTTCCATTCAGTTATACAGTTAGAGTCGATAAGCCGACAGACAAGACATGCACAGATTGTCACTATCAAGTGACAATGCTAACACAATGGCGTGAATGAACAACACCCAAGAACAACATACATGCATAATAAATACTCAATACCAACAAGTAATAGGCAATACCACCATGCATGTATACAGCGACTAGCATGAGTCCGTTCGTAGAGAAGTAACATCGAATGATAGCATGCCCATTTTTTGACGGCATACTTTATTTAGCTGAGCGGAGTGTGGAGTGGAGCGTGGAGTGGAGTGTGAAATGGAGCGTATATAAAGAAGAAATTAACATCACTTGTGATTAACTTTACATGACCCACATTTGTTTTAGCTCGCAAGAAAATGTTCCCCATGACAGTAACACAGTTTTTAAACCTTGTCTGAGGTCAAAAGTGGTGTTGTTACATTTCCAGACAGTTGACCCCATAATCAGGATAGTGAGGTGAATGATACTTAGAGTCCGAACAACGGCGGATTTATCTATAACATCAATTCATCGTGCTCTCTAATTAAGGGTTTTTATCTATGTTTAACACATTATGGGAATAGCAATTCCCAAAGGCAGATTATCATTTGATTTACAATTATCTTAAAACAGTATTTTTAAAATTAACGTCTTGGATATAGTAATTCAAATTAATAATCCAAAAGTTTATTTCATCATATCTATGATTCTATAGTGAGGTGGTTTTTCGTATTTAAGAATTTTGGAAAGAAATATAAATTTTTAAAGTGTTTCTCATATCATAGATTGGCGACAGTTTGTTGGAGATGATGCGGGTATAAATCACTGTCGTAATTAGAAAGCGTATCAAATCACAAGACACATTTAACTTTCATTGTTTTGAATCCTAAGAGTCGATTCCCTGTGTGGCATTTTGTATAAATGACTTTTGATCTCAGTGTTCAATATACTTTGGGAAGAGTAATTCCCACAAGCCGTTTATTCTACTTAGTATTACATGTACTTCATGTCTTTTCCATAACCTTAAAACACCTCCATGCTGGTTCGAAGATTTATGTAATGATAGAGTATACATATACATCAAGTTAGAATACTAGCTGAATCGAAGATCATAATTGCATCCCACTCAGCCGGTATTAATTAATTGCGATATGCTTTTACCACAGAGACCTATAAATGGCTGCTGAAATTGACCGCTTTCTGTCAAAATAAACAAATGTCGGGTCACGAGAGTTTAATTGCAACCATCGATTTATGCTAATGCCTTCTCCACGCTCCACTATACGCTCCACTGCACCCTCCACTCCACGCCCCGCTCCACGCTCCGCTCAGCTAAATAAAGTATGCCTTTTTTGACAACAGACAACAATGGAATGGCAACGCATACGTCAACTACATGTACATGCTCGTACCGGTCCAGTATGATATGTCGTTCATTTTCCGATTTTAAGGCCAATCAGTATAATTCGGTACATAATTTGTTTTCAGCCTCAGTCTGCATGATATCAAGTTGTTCTTTTAATTCCTTCAGCAAAATTTAAGGACAAATGATTCAGACAATCTTTCGATTGCAGTCTGGACACTTATTTAACAATTTAATTTCTCTATAAATTGTAAAACTAAGAATAATATTTTTGACATTTTTTTTAACAATCTGGATTGATTCGAATGATACCGTATCTTGCAAATAAGATACCTAGTATTACTTTGGGTCTGTTCTGATTAGTCTCTTGCCGGGACGTAGAACGAGTATGACTTCATTTATTTACTGATTTATTACCCACTGTGCAAATATGACGAACAGTACTGTCTGTAAACATATTTTAAGGAAATTGAGAACAGAAAAGGTAGTTGACATGTCTTTTTGTTCAGAATTTACACTGCATAACAACAGTGAATGGGAACAAACTTGAATGGATTGTAAAGCTCCGGTATAAGGAAGTGCCACCCCATAGGGCATTATTTATTCAGTATCTTTGTACCCTTTCCAATGATGCTTCATAGCTCATCAACTAACCATTGCTCCTCGGCTGCACACTAATCAGACTCGGCAAACTTGACTGACTGTGTAAGACAGGGAGAAATCTCTGGTCATGGCGTCAATTTGTACATCACTACTGGTGTCTTGATAATGGGAGAGATGGAATCGTTCTATTGATTGGACTGTTTTTGACTGTTGCCAATCAAGTGTCATATTGGATAGCCAGCGGCTATCTGGCACAAGGAACTATTGAATTATTCAACTACCAAATAAATTGTTACAATATAATTATCAATGGTATTAGATATTTGCTTTGATATAACTTAATAGTGTGTATTCGGTCTATGGAAATTTGAAGCATTTTGTTGCTATGGAATCAGTACTGTATGGCTATGTATTTCTGAGGAGATGAGTTGTGCTTTTTTCCATGGAACTGTCAAATGACATATTTTGATAAAAGATTGAGAAGGTCATGATCATGTCAGATTAGTTACCAGTCCATAACTTGTATCCGAACATCTTTGTAACTATGTCTGGAAAGAATAAAAACAATTGTAAAAGTGTGAATAGTTTGCATTGATCAGACAAATACATGCTCCGAACTATTTGCCTCATTCATAACTTCTTTGCCAACAATAATAAGCGTTTTCGGCAAGTGGCCACCTATTTGTAACGATCAGCCTGCTATCCTTTGATCCTCAATGTCCATCAAATACCTCTTTTATGTATCATCTCTAATGGTGTCTATCTACATGGTTAGCTATGTATTTTCTATTTTTTTTGGGGGGGGGGGGTGTCTAAACCTTTCATTCACCCATATCCTTCTACATTAGTTTTTATCTCGCAGACCGTTCATAATGATCATACTTTTAACATGATCTTGCTGCTAACCATTCTGACAGTTGTCATCTTTGAGTCAATGTCTCTCGGGAGAAAGAATCGGATAGAACCATTAGGAATGCATTTTGCCTTCATTATGTCACATTTTAAAAAGAAAAAGCTTTATCTATTTCAAAAATAATTTTGAACAGATTTTGATCATTGTATTGCCAAACACTTCATAGGAAAAAGACCATTAGACCTGTCATGTCATAGAAAAGCGTTTCTCAAAGTTTTATCAATGTAGTTCGATATTAGACCAAAAAGAGTAAGACACGGATGTACTTGTATTTTATACAGACAGCAGACCATATAAAGTTCATTTATATTTTAATATATAAATTTCTCTTTCAGGTGACTTGTATGACCAAGATGCAACAGTTTTACAGCTCAAAATTAACAGATTTGTAAGTTGTTTTGAAAGTTTTATGGTTTTGCATATAGTATAATATAATTACAGCATTTTTGGCGTTTATTTATACATTCCAGGTTTTTTTCCAACCCCTGATGCCGGGGACTAGGGCCGATGAAATTGGAAATAAGGAAATAAATTTCAAACAACAAACAATTCATGCAAATTACAAAAGATTTGATATAAAGGTTTTTTAACCTGATATTTAGCATTTTTTAAATTTTATGTAACCCCCCCCCCCCCCCCCCCCCCCCTTCTATACAAGAACAACATGCTTGATGATTGTCATCTCCTGGTGTTGAAATCATCATTGATGTAAATGTCAGTCTCGGATTTATGCTCTGATACACAACTATTGTATCCTTGGACTTTGAAAGGGAAGTGGGAGGGGGGTGCTTTTATATTCGTTTCAGACTTAGGAAGAGAGATTTCCTCTGACTTTGATAAATCAGGATGCATGAACAAGTCAGACAGTGTTTCAGCTTATGAGTCACTGATCTGAAGCATTGTTATCATATCAATTGTCTATATTTTGAATACTTTCAAGCATTAAACTAACACAACATGTTTGTTCTACTTTCGCTTTCCTTTGAGTTAATAATACGGAAATTGGAAACTTCGGCCCCCTACTGACCCTTAAAAACCCTGATCATTCATATATTCAGATATTCAGAAAGCAACCAATCATATTACATTCAAATGATATTGAGAAAACAAAGGAATACATATAGTTATCAGTTATCACTTTCTGGCATCTGCCTGTCTGATGTCTGTCTGTCTGTCTGTCACACTTATAATACTTGATATATATGTTTCCATCAAACTTGCAGGGATGATCAAGCATAGTAGTAAGACAAATCTCCTAATGAGGGTCAAGGTCACCTTCAAGGTCAAGATTACATATTTTTAAAGAGCCTAACAGGAGACATATACTGTACTATAACAGTCCAGTTTTTATGTCTGTTTTATTTTGAAGATACAATATTTCAATTTTAAAGAATACAAAATAAAGATATTCAGTATCTTACTGGGACGAGCATTCCTATATCTTACTGGGTCAAGCATTTCTAGTAATCATATTGAAATACAGAAACACGTCACAATTATTGACTGGGAATGAGGGTAATATATGATTTGTTGGACCTGAAGATAAAATATTGCCCGAGGCCGAAGGCCGAGGGCTATATTTTGTCTGAAGGTCCAACAAATTATATATTGCCCGAATTCCCAGTCAATAATTGTTTTGTTATACCTTACATCAATACTGCAGTAACGAACCGATTAGCCCGACATGTTTACGTTCATTTTCTTCTATAAGAGAAAGAGCGCGGAAAAATAGGTAGAGCTAATAGCGTCATCAATGACGTGACGTCACAAAGGATGTACCGTTTATCGGTCAATATTTTTTGAAATATTTCCCTAGGGCCAATATTGATGTAAATATTGACCGCTTGGTCAAATATTCGAATTTATAGGCATTTTTCCTATGGGGATTTTATATAGGGATACTGACAAGGGTATAACAATGTAATATAATAATTAGTGTAAAAACTCTATGTGAATAATTACTTGGACTTTAAGTGAAGCACAGTAAATATGCCGTTAATGTGATCGAAACGTTTTATTTCATGATGACATATTTAACATAGCCATATTGATATTTATACAGTTGGAGGAGCAGACCAATTCTGACTGTGCTTTTCACCTCCTGGTTGTCCCTGAAACTGATGATCTCATATGCCAGGTATGGCTCTGTAGGGAACACTCTATAATAATCATCTCGTCAGTCTGGTATTTTCATATGCTGCAATAAAAGACCCATTTAGGGTTCTCATTATGATCAAGTTCTCTATAATGTACTGCAAACAATACAAAAACCTCTAAATGGCAGTAAAATACAACATTTATGAAATAGTAGAAGTCAATATTTGGCCATATTTCTCTGATTTGTAGAAATGCGAACTTAGTCATCTGAAAAAAATATGTGTTTGAAAATCATCGTTGTGGCATATGCATTCATTTCAAAATCTGACAGAAAAATACTCCTAAAGCCAGAATATGACTTAAAGTAAAACAAACAGAAAGAAGCTAAGGATTAAAACTGAAAGCCCTTTCTTATTTGTAGATAAGGGTCTTAATTGGCCTTTCAGTTATACCTTAATTTCTATCATACACAGCAGGAAAACATTGCAATGCTCAACTTCTTCCTCCTGGCTGAAGGGAGATCGGATCAGTCTTACATTTGCTAACATAAAAGCCTCTTTGATCTTACCGGTATTTAAGGCTGAGTATTTAGGTGCAGAATTAGATAATTTTATAATGTATTGGCATAATTATTCGTCACAAAATCAAAAGCATAATTAAGGCATTGATACAATATTAAGGGAGTGTTTATGTAAAGTTTTGTCAGAATACTTTAAAATTTACTCAGCATCGGAAATGCTGCCAGTTAATTAATTGTTTGTAGGGAATTTTAAATCACAACCTCAAAATGAATTTTTATGGCTAAACTCTAAAGGAAGCAAAAAATGAAATAGAACAAAGAAAATCTGTCTTTCAGAACCTTGAATTATTATAATGAAAGATATTAGATAATTATGAAATTCTTTTCCATGGTAAGAAATTTTTCTTTCTTCGTGTTTAGATGGTTTGGACATTCCATTTTGTTAAAAATGATTGCAAGTATCAGTTTGATACATGAGAAATCTATATCAAGGTTTATTCAATCTAAACTTTGCATTTTTATTATAAAGGTTCTCTGAATTGAGTATTTTAGTTGTCTCGCCTTTGAAATGTCAACTTTGCCCTTATAATTCATGAAAAAAATATTCACGTATGCTGACAAACATCACTAGATGTATTAATTAGCAGTGTGCCAATCCAGTTATTAGAAAGGTTTCACATTGAAAAGTTTTAATGACAAAAGTTACAAAATGTACTGTATAAACTATCGATTCTTTCAAGATCGTGAAATAAAGTTAGAGCATTGGATCGAAAATATGTAATTAAAGGCCTAATGCACTGTTATTATCTTGCTAGAGAATTGAATTAAAACTTCGTGATGACACTTTTTTCCAGGTTGTTGGATCGAGAATACTCCAAGAGGAAGTTACTTTTCCGGTAAGCAATATTGTCTTTTCCGTTCTGAATGACAAGAAGGAGCTTAATGTAATGTAATCTGCTTTAAGTATGTGGCATTCAAGAATTTTCGGCGTTGTAATTTTTCCCTTGGCTTCCTAGTTGCCTACTGATGAAGGCGTAATAGTATGATGTGATCTGATGCAGCACTTGTCGGTTCACATTAGGGTTTCTTCTAGTGAAATAACATTTCACTTTGCTACTTGACTAGATGGTTCATTAACTCTGATTCTAATTTTCAATCAGATTCTATTTTCTTTAAGGGGGTAAGAAATTTCGTTTAAAAAAAAGTTTAGAGAATGATGATAGAAAATGGGAAATTCTCTGTCTCCTGATCAATTGCCTGGTTTAGTCTACAAATTTCACTTTTGCAGTACAAGACACTACATGCTAGTAAGAATATTCCTCCTATAGATTAATTGTCAAGGTCAAGATTAAAATGTGGCAAACTGAGTCAACATCTAGTCGTTTGTTATTAAAAAAAAAAAATTCTAGGAGTTTTTATAAACCTGCAGATCTATGGTTCATTAAGGTAGGGACAAAATATTTTTGTTGCTAACCAAAAACATGAAAAGCAATGGTCGAATAAAAACAAAATCTTTATGCTAGTATAAATGATTTCATAATGCTAGATAAATATACAGAACCTATCAAAATATGTTTTGAAAAAAAAAAAATACGCACACAAAATTCAATTTATTTACTTCTGTTTACAATTATTTAATCAGAAAAAAAAATTCAAATATTTTAGTCCCTGGGATAGGTAATGATTTTCAACATTGGCTTTCTGAATCTATTCTTCTTATGGTAAATGGTATTTTCCCAGACTGTTACATTGTTACATGTATATATTGGAGGTAGCAGGTCAGCCATTATAATTTGACAGCGAAATGTAATTTGTCTTTCCATCAATAATCTGATAATAGTTTTTTCTTTACACCAAGTCTTTGAATAATCAATACATTCATTGGTGTGTATATAAAGTAAGGAATTATCTGGCAGATCTATCTGAATGAATCCATGTGGGTCCAGAGAAAGCTCTGGGACCATAAATCCCCTCCTCAGCCTCAAAGTTGAAGCTTTCCTATTACTTGGCTTTAGCGTGCTGCCGCTATTTTGATGGACATCTTTATTTCTAGGAGACGGAGATTTATTCCCAAGGTTTCTAATGCTGCTACTGGAGCAGATTAGTTTGTATGATGAGACTTAATCATGACATGGAATTTTCATGTTTGTTATTTGGCAAAATTTCATCATTGACCTCAGAATGAACCAAACTGAATGGATGGTATATACAGCTGAATGTGTGCCTATTTCTTGCTCCTGTATCAATTGTCTGTTCATCTATGTTTTATGAGAATTTCACTCCAAAGTCCAAAGATTTCAATGATGATTGTGACATACATGTAACCCTTGACCTGATTATAGCTTTGGTATTCTGAAAAATTCTGAAAACTATTAAAAATGTCCTTTCCTTTGACCTCAGTAGGATATCTCCCATGTAGTCAGTTTTGGACATTGATGGTGCTCAAAATTCTTCATTCATCCAGATAAATTCAAAACTATCACTTGATCTTTACATCCTTTATTTTGTGCGAAACTCCTATAAGTGATTGGAGTAAAGATTTTTTAGCTTAGTTTTATAGATACCTTTTAGAATTAATTAGCTGAGGCCTAATTTTTAAAAAATGGGTCAAAAAAAAAAATAAAACGAGTAACAAATATCAATCAATTTTGATGAATAGAAACACTGGAAAAGTTGATGTGAGATACATGTATATAGGACTGCTGTACTGAAAGGGCTTACATATCCGTAACAGTCTCAACTTTGACCTTTAAAAAGTGTTCTGAATTTACAGATATGAAAAAGATCATTTCTAAATTCAATAGAAGGATTGGGAATGATGAACTGATCTGGGATAATATGAAAATTAACTCCCATGATTATCACAATTCTTAGAATCATTTCTTGGGCTGGCCCTTTAACTATTGAACATTTATATTTATGATACAAATTGCCTTCTTGTAGCTTGAGACTTTTGTTTGCGTCAATCACAAAACCTAAGCCTAGTATCTTTTCATCCATAAGCATGGTAAAGTTTCATCTGACGTAAACTAGGCAATAGTTCCATCGTTGTGCTTTATTGATTTTCAGGGAATTATTAGGAAGACCAGGCAAATGGGGTAGTGAAAATTCAATTTAGAAACTTTTCCTCGCAGAGTCTGGTATATGATTTAGAGTCATACAAAAAATGAACTTTCGTATTATAAAGCATTTCCCTAGAGTATGAAATTCATTATTAATGAAGCAATACTTGTAGGTTATGCTACGGAACACTGTTTGTCAGTATTCATGAACAAAGCTGTATTTTTGAAAATAACAATCTAGATATTGGGTTTCTTTTATGAGATATGTGACAGCAGGTCAAATATTGAGTTTCATTTATAAAACGCTGACATCCTTTACTTAGTTGACCTGGAAGAAAGGCTCAGGTGGAATTGTAACATCAATTCCAGTAATTATCTTTCCATCTATACCCCATTTGTGGGCTTTTCATTTTTCAGTACAGTAAGGTTGAGTTTATTACATTTGATTTATCAGAGAAAATGCAAATTGATCTGGGAATAATTGTATGGATGCATCTCTTGAGAATACTTTTCAGGCTTCGATCCATAGATTTGAAAAAGAACCATGAATAATTTACTTTTATTTTCAATAGCAGTAATTGATAATGGTTTAGTCAACAAAATATATAAAAAAAACCAAACAAACAACGCAGAAAAAAACAATAAAAGATAAAAAAAAAGATTTCTTCCATAAATAGATTTTAAAAGAATTTTTGATTCTTGATGATAGTTTATAGAATGCTAATTATCAAGTCTAATAACAAATCAAAACAACAAGAATTTGTTTTGAAGCTGATCTTATCATGGAAATGTCACAAAGTCACGTGGCATGATTTCAGTGGCAAAATGTCAGATTGACTGGAACAACAAAATCAAAATTGTTTTTCTGTTTAGATTATGAGTGAGAAAGCAGAGAAACATGATTTTCTGTTATAATATAATTTGATGTACAGTTTTAATCTCTTTACAGGGACAGAACAGCATTTTCTCTACAGCACTGGAAACAAAGAAACCTATATCATTACAGGATACCCCCCTTGTAAGTACCTTGAAGTAAATTTCATTACGATTGATGAGGTGTAGAGAGTTCAGATTTACACAACACTTCTCAGTGAGGAAGCTTCAATTAAATGTATTCATGATAGAATTTTTGCTATTTTTGTCTTTCCAATTCATGATTTGACTTAACTAATAATGTCATAGCTTTTACATGTTCAAAAAGAAACTTCATATTTATTTCATAATGTATAATACTAATATATCACACGTTGGCTCAAATAATCTTGCAAACCTGTTAAAGCTTCTAATATTCATGTTTTAGGATAAGCGGAAAGACATAGAAGATTTTCTAGGTTTTACTGTGAAATCATTGTTGTGTGTGCCTGTCATCTGCAAAAACCATGAGGGTCTCTTAGCATTAGCTTGTGTGACCAACAAAGACAACTCAGATAGGTAAGTTGAAATAAAATTTAATTAAAGTTTAACATTATGCAGACTATGTTCAGTGAAATATGAAGGTTTGTTGTAAATCTTTTAAAAGAAATATGATTATTTTATTTTGAAAGTCTTAAAGTCCCTTTGTCTCAAGCGAAATCATTTTAATATAATGAATAAAATATTGTAGACTACATTATACCCTGTCTTTTATTCTTAAATTCCCTTATACATATTTCTTTTAAAAGATTTTGACAAAGCAAACAGTAAAGACTTTTAATGACATTGCTACTAGATAGAGCCTTTTATATCAGAGTAGTTATAACTACATGTAATTTGATAAATTCAGTATTCTAGAAACTTTCATTAGAGTTTCAAATCTATTTTTAAAAAATTCTTATTCTTACAACAGGAGAAAAGTTCAATCAATTTTTGGAATTATTAATCATACTTTACATGTTTGTTGTTTATGACTCATTGAAAGATCTCCTTTTCAAAGATGAATATTTCATCAGTGTTGAAGTCCTTACAGAGGGAGAGGTATTGCTTAAGAAACTATTACTATTGGATATAATGTGAAGACAGATCTGTTAATTTATTGCTTCTTCTTGTTTATGTACTTTCAGATTTTCTAATGAGGACATACAAATTATTCTTCAGTGCTTTCAATACACTTCTACCATTCTTAGGAGTACACTTGCATTCCAGAATGAGCGCAAGCTCAAACTTCAAACTCAGGTATCGTGATTGGCTAATGAAAAATGGCTTCGCTTCCTTCAAAATAATTATGTAATAAAGTCTAGGCTTTATAAATGATGTCTGACTCCTATGTGATTAAGTCATAGCGAAGAGTGATGATTGATATTTATAAACGACGACATGTCTGTTTTATTCAATTAATCATGGTTGTATTTTTATCTCCAGGCCATGTTGCAAGTAGCCAGGAATTTATTCACACATCTAGGTGAGTTTTCCTTAGATCATTCCAACATCTTAGATAATTACCCAAACCTAGCAGAGTTTCTCCAAATGTACAAAGAACAAGTACCAATGCAATCTCGTAGAAAAATCAGATCAAACCCATATAAAAACTCTAATGGGTCTGCTAGAATAGAAAAGAGAAATGAACCTATTGACCTGCTGTCACAGCAAGAAACATTAGCAAATAAACTGAGTGGTATTGAAGATGAGGTGGTGAATAAGGGGCACTCCCATTATGTTGTACATCCAGTATTGAAATCTCAAGCTCATAAATCTGGCCTAGGTTACTTTGATAACTCCAAGCTGTATCAAGAGATGGATGATTACAAAATCAAAAGCAAAGATCCTTTAATAGGTAGTCAGAAAGTTAGCTTACTAGAGGAAAATGATACGAAACAAAACATGACTGATAACCTGAATCTCGATGAACTGGATATATCAACGGAAGAAAGCCCCGGAAAAAGTGATGTCCCTGTTCTTGGTAGCAGTTTTGAAGAACAAAAAGACACAACACTAGAAATTGATGAATTGAAAGAATCGGAAGGGTTGCCTGTACTTGAAGATGACAGCACTGCTGTTGGAAAAGGTTTGCTTGATGTTGGTTGTGTGGATGAAGCCATGTCACAAAGGTCCTATAAAACAGCTCTAAGCGAGGATGACAAAACAATGATGTATTCTGCTATAGACGATACAGGCATAAGTGAGTGTGATGGAGAGAACTTGGACAGTGAGGAATATACATTGAGTGAGCACTACTATACTGACCTCACCACATCTGATTTGTCAAAGGTATCAAGAACTATGTCAGAAACAGAGAACTTGGACAATACAGGAATGACGGATGTGCCTGTTCACAGAAGAGTTTCGGACAAAGATTTTGATCAGCCGGAAGTCCGACTGTCCAATAGCGCCCCCTCTCTGAGCCATGTAAATGAGGGAAGTACCAGTACTATACTGTCTACAGATAATGTAGAGAGCAAACCAGAACTGAACTATGCCTTCTTGTCAGATAGTCTGCAATCAAATGTTGATAACAAAGGGGATGAAGCAGAGGATGAGGAGGCAGAAAATTGCAGAAGTCGCATAATTCTAGGATTTGACGATGTCATTCAAGGTTCCAGGATAGACATTGTAGTAGAGGACACTGACACAGATGATAGAGTGACACTATCCATGCACAAAGTTTCTACCACTATGCCCAGTAATGTAAGTCATGTATCGGAGGTTAAGCAGCCTTGTGGTTCCTTTGAAGAAACTAGACAGGAGGACTATAATATAGTCAAAGACTATCACCCGCTGTCTTATGATGATGATATTATCACTTTTGGTATATTGTTGAATTCAAATTCATGAGTTTTCTATCCTTTCTTGTTCAGTTGGTTCTGCTTTGCTTTGCTTTGTTTTCCTAACTTGAAAATTGAAAAAAATTACTTTTGAGACTTCAGACAAAACAAAGAAACAAAGTTCAATTTGTCTTTCATGTTGTGTTTCTTTGAATTTCTTGTTATTTCTTCAAATGACTGCTGCCATGATATGTCATTAATAAACAAGGGAAAGGAAATAGTGGAAAAGAAGTGAAAATGCAGTCTGTCTGGGTACTTTAAGGCTAAGCTATTCTGTCAACTGATGAATTACAGTGGCCTCAAAATAATTTTCTTTCTTGGTATGGAGAGATATTATTAAGAGCTTATATCTCCGGCACATGCAATAAGGAGATTATTATATTATATGGGAAGTCTACCATCATTATACATTAGAATGACAGTGTCATGCAATATGATGATCATTGGTTTTCAGTAAGATGATGCCAAACAATTCATACATTATCACTGGCATACATTGAAACATATAGTTGTATGTGCATTCAGTTAATTGCATACCATATACATTCAAAGTTTGAAAATTTAAGTTATTGTTATATTTGATAACTTAAAGTTAACATTCTTGTTAATGATACCAATTCTTTTGTTGTTTTGCTTTAAAGTTTGAATACTAATAATAAGAATTACAAATGTTTCATCGTTGTTAGAACTGATTGAGAAGTGTATTACATGCACTTATTTTAATTGTTAAATGCATGTACATAGCAATGAATATGTTAAACTTGATATGTGATGAATTTCTTTTAGTGAAAAAAAATTGAAAATAACAAAGAAAACCCAATTTGTTTTAAAATCTTGATAAAACAGTACCGCTATGGTTACAATTTACAGTATATCTAATTTCCTTGCAGACGATTTAACAAAACTGCTCAGAGAAATTATGCAGGAAGCCAGAAATCTTACCCAGGCTGAAAGGTCAGTATGTTGATGAATTTCTATCTAATGCCTTCAAGTGGCAAAAATTTACTGATTTTGATATTTATGCATTATGTCTTTTTATATGCACTAAATTGCACCAGCTATTTTTATAGCAGTAGACTGTGGTCAATTTAAGTAAACAGTAGCATGTTGAATCTCACGACCAAGAGCTTCCTGATCACTAAGAAAGTTATGTGGCCGTGTGACAAATGACAAGGCCACATTGTTTATTGATGTTGAGAGGCAGACAAGCCTCTGACAAGTCAGTTTTTGTGTTACATGCAAAGCATAATGACTTTGATAGGAAAATCTTGTTTTTATTATCCCTGAACTAGATTGACCTTGACTATCATATTATGAATTAATTGTTTTAAAGTGAATAAAAATGTTATCTGTAAATTAGTTTAAACTTTCACCAGACCTCTTCAATATTAATTGATAAAAACCCATCAAATTATTTATTTAATGAAATGTTGCCTATTGTGTGGAAATGAAGTGTTTTATACAGCAATGTGATAACAGTTCAAATTTCTAAAGCAAGGCTTAATTGTTGAACTATATTAATTCTCGTCAATTGGGAAACTATTTGATCTAGATATTTATTAGTAGGTGTTCTATTGCACTTAGAGTTTCAAAGTGTGTTTGATGTGATAAAGTTAAACATTGCGTTTGCATGAAAGGAATCTATTTAATTAGCAATGTTATTTGCCGTATTTGTGAAGTTATTGATTGAAGTGGAGGCTCTTAACATTCCGGTCCAAAGATTCCCGTGTTCATTAGAGCGCTCTTGAGAAAGGGAAGATGTTTCTTAGATTTGACATTCGCATCACAATAACTTAAAACATCCTGGAGAAATGATCTTACCCTAGAGTCCTGTCATTATTGATTCCAGAATGTATGGGCAAGTGCATTAATAAAATCACAGGCAGTAGTGCAACTGTAAATTACAAGTGATGGGCAATGATAGAACCTGATTAAGATTGAAAGTCCCTGTTTGTACAAAGGCATTGATTGGGAAAGATTAATGACTACACCATCATTTGGCATTTCACACAGAATTTTGATAAATATTTTATCAATTTTAGTTGTTCTAATATCAATATTTTATATTATGTATGAGTTTTGAATTGTTAAGCTCATATCAGCCAAAGGCTTGAATTTAAAATGTCATGCTGATAATATTACTACTATTAACAGTTCACTGACAGTTTTCTCTTAAATCTTGTATTTTCAATTGCCTTTTGCTATGCATGATAGATTTTGGAAAACTGAAATTGAATGCTTGGACTGTTGGTTTGTCTTCTCACAGCATGTGGTTCCAGACACGCCAATGAAAAATGCATCATTACAAGGGACATGATTTTACAGAAGTTTGTCTTCTTTGAAAAACTTTTGTTTGTAGAAGAAGACTGCTAGGTTTGGATTGTGTCATTTGCTGTGTGTCAAATGTGTCATTTTCTACAGAAAACCTTTAGTATGATAACCCCAAAGGCTATATACTTATAAACTAAAATAAAATTCTGTATGCTCAATGTACCTTGAGTATTTTATGTATCATCATACCAAAACCAAAGGTCAAAATTAAGAAAACTCCAAGCTGTCCCTTCTTTTAAACTGCAAAATATGTGCTTTGGTATTGGTGAGGTTGTTTTGCTTCATCAGAATAAGATTATTTTTCGATTATCCGACATAGGTTATTCTCAGTATTCTGACAACTTTCTGCAACATACAATTTACCAATATACCAACGTAAATGAATTGTGAACCATCAGTCTATGTGTTACTTCTATTGGTCTAGACAGAAGTAGGCATAATAATCTATTTTCACACTGCTCATGGATGATTCATTGTTTCAGATGCTCGGTTTTCCTTATCGATAAAGAAACAGATGAGTTAGTCGCTAAAGTGTTTGATGGTATCACCACTAATGACAGCGAGGTAACAACGTTTTTCTCATATTCATAGCAGTTGCTTTTTGTCACATTGAAAAAATACATCTAAAATTGACAAGAAATACTATGTACAAAGTCTGTATTAATATCTTAATTGCAATATTTTTGTCCCCCGCTTTCGCGAAAGCGCGGGGACATTAAAACCGGTTCGTCCGTCCGTCTGTCCGTCAGTCACAAAAAACTTTAACCTTGTGCATAACTTTTGAATGGTAAGTGATAGGGCTTTGATATTTCACATGTGTATTCCTTGTGACAAGACCTTTCCATGGATACCAAAATTTTTGACCTTGTGACCTTGACCTTGGACTTTGACCTACTTCTTAAAAACTTTAACCTTGACCATAACTTTTGAATGGAAAGTGATAGGGCTTTGATATTTCACATGTGTATTCCTTGTGACAAGACCTTTGCATGGATACCAAAATTGTTGACCTTGTAACCTTGACCTTGGACTTTGACCTACTTATTAAAAACTTTAACCTTGACCATAACTTTTGAATGGAAAGTGATAGGGCTTTGATATTTCACATGTGTATTCCTTGTGACAAGACCTTTGCATGGATACCAAAATTGTTGACCTTGTGACCTTGACCTTGGACTTTGACCTACTTATTAAAAACTTTAACCTTGATTATAACTTTTGAATGGAAAGTGATAGGGCTTTGATATTTCACATGTGTATTCCTTGTGACAAGACCTTTGCATGGATACCAAAATTGTTGACCTTGTGACCTTGACCTTGGACTTTGACCTACTTATTAAAAACTTTAACCTTGATCATAACTTTTGAATGGAAAGTGATAGGGCTTTGATATTTCACATGTGTATTCCTTGTGACAAGACCTTTGCATGGATACCAAAATTGTTGATCTTGTGACCTTGGCCTTGGACTTTGACCTACTTATTAAAAACTTTAACCTTGACCATAACTTTTGAATTGAAAGTGATAGGGCTTTGATATTTCACATGTGTATTCCTTGTGACAAGACCTTTGCATGGATACCAAAATTGTTGACCTTGTGACCTTGACCTTGGACTTTGACCTACTTATTAAAAACTTTAACCTTGACCATAACTTTTGAATGGAAAGTGATAGGGCTTTGATATTTCACATGTGTATTCCTTGTGACAAGACCTTTGCATGGATACCAAAATTGTTGACCTTGTGACCTTGACCTTGGACTTTGACCTACTTATTAAAAACTTTAACCTTGACCATAACTTTTGAATGGAAAGTGATAGGGCTTTGATATTTCACATGTGTATTCCTTGTGACAAGACCTTTGCATGGATACCAAAATTGTTGACCTTGTGACCTTGACCTTGGACTTTGACCTACTTATTAAAAACTTTAACCTTGACCATAACTTTTGAATGGAAAGTGATAGGGCTTTGATATTTCACATGTGTATTCCTTGTGACAAGACCTTTGCATGGATACCAAATTTTTTGACCTTGTGACCTTGACCTTTGAGTTCGACCTACTTTTCCAATAAAGCCTACGCTCACGCAGCAAGATACGCCCATTGGGATTTTTTTCACAACACATAAATATCTAAGTCCCATAACTCCATAAGGACAAATCGGATGAACCTGAAAATCGAAAGGCGGCTTCCTCTTCAAAGTCTGATCACAATGTACAAATATCATGAATATCTGTTGACGCATATTCAAGTTATTGCATTCCATGCACCTATATTTTGCCCTAAGCTTAACATGTATGTGCATATAACCCCCCCCCCCCCCCCCCCCATTACACATAATTTCTGGATAATGTGACAAAAAATTTAAGAATCCGTTATATATGTGAAAGAACATCCTTTCTACTTGAAGTATACAAAATTTAAAAACATTTTGAACAGAAATAGATTTTTAAAGAATTTTTAACCATTTTAGTATATTTTTACATTGTATCTAAAGTATCTAAGTCCCATAACTACGTAACGACAAATCCGATGAACCTGAAAATCGAAAGGCGGCTTCTTCTTCAAAGTCTGATCACAATGTAGAAATATCATGTAAATCCGTTGACGCTTATACAAGTTATTGCGTTCCATGCGCCTATATTTTGCCCTAAGCTTAACATGTTTGTGCATATAACACCCCCCCCCTCCCATTACAAATATCTCAGTTATGCGACCAAAAAATTAAAAACCCGTTACATATGTCAAAGAGTATCCTTTCTACTTGAAGTATACAAAATTTCAAAACATTTCGATCAAAAATAGATTTTTAAATAATTTTAAACTATTTTAGTATATTTTCACTGTATTTTAAAATACCTAAGTCCCATAACTCTGTAACGACAAATCGAATGAACCTGAAAATCGAAAGGCGGCTTCCTCTCCACAATCCAAACATAATGTATGAATATCATGAAAATCTGTCGACGCATATTCAAGATATTGCGTTCCATGCGCCTATATTTTGCCCTTAGCTTAACATGTATGTGCATATCACCCACCCCCCTTCCAATTACAAATATCTCAGTTTTGCAACAAAAAAATTAAAAACCCGTTACATATGTCAAAGAACATCCTTTCTACTTGAAGTATACAAAATTTCAAAACATTTCGATCAAAAATAGATTTTTAAATAATTTTTGTGTCGCCTGCGAAGCATAGCGACACTTAGGGATCACTTTGTCCGTCTGTCCGTCCGTCTGTCAGTCCGTCCGTCTGTCTGTCTGTCACACTTTGGGTGTCACAGCCCATAACTTTTGATTGGTAAGTGATAGTGCTTTGATATTTCACATGTGTATTCCTTGTGACAAGACCTTCCTACACATATCAAAATTTTTGACCTAGTGACCTTGACCTACAAATTTGACCTACTTTTCGAAAAAATTAAGAATGGATATATCTTTTGATTGGTAAGTGTTAGGACTTTGATATTTCACATGTGCTATCCTTGTGGCAAGACCTTTCTACACATACCATAATTTTTGACCTTGTGACCTTGACCTAGATATTTGACCTACTTTTGAAAAAAAGATAAGATTCGCTATATCTTTTGATTGGTAAGTGATAGGGCTTTGATATTTCACATGTGTATTCCTTGTAACAACACCTTTCTACACATACCATAAATTTTGACCTATTGACCTTGACC
This sequence comes from Pinctada fucata, assembly GCA_028142955.1. Lineage (NCBI taxonomy): Eukaryota > Metazoa > Mollusca > Bivalvia > Pterioida > Pteriidae > Pinctada > Pinctada fucata. Next base: position 19,575,871 of record AP027111.1, on the reverse strand, counting down.
TACATATTTGACCTACTTTTCACAAAAATTAAGATTGTATATATCTTTTGATTGGTAAGTGATAGGGCTTTTGTATTTCACATGTGTATTCCTTGTGACAAGACCTTTCTACACAGACCATAATATTTGACCTTGTGACCTTGACCTAGATATTTGACCTACTTTTCAAGAAAAGTAAAATTGGCCTTATCTTATGATTGGTAGGTGATAGGGCTTTGATATTTCACATGTATTTTCCTTGTAACAATGCTTTTCTACACATACCATAATTTTTTACCTTTTGACATTGACCTAGCTATTTGACCTTCTTTTTTTTTTAAAGATTTTAAGGTGGTATAAATCTTTTAATCGATATTTCAAATGAATTTCATTTGACAAGACTTTTCTACTGATACCAATATTTTTGATCCACTTTCTAGAATAATAATCAAACCGCTTCGCAGGCGACACAAGCATTCCTTGGATTGCTATTTTTAACTATTTTTAACTATTTTAGTATATTTTCACTGTATTTTAAAATATCTAAGTCCCATAACTCTGTAACGACAAATCGAATGAACCTGAAAATCGAAAGGCGGCTTCCTCTCCACCAGTCCAAACATGATGTATGAATATCATGAAAATCTGTTGACGCATATTCAAGTTATTGCGTTCCATGCGCCTATATTTTGCCCTCAGCTTAACATGTATGTGCATATAACCCACCCCCCTTCCCATTACACACAATATCATGATTATGCAACAAAAAAATTAAAAACCCGTTACATATGTCAAAGAACATCCTTTCTACTTGAAGTATAATACAAAATTTCAAAACATTTCGATTTTTAAATGATTTTTAACTATTTTAGTATATTTTCACTGTATTTTAAAAATCTAAGTCCCATAACTCTGTAACGAAAAATTGGATGAACCTGAAAATCGAAAGGCGGCTTCCTCTCCACAGTCCAATCATAATGTATGAATTTCATGAAAATCCATTGACGCATAATCAAGTTATTGCGTTCCATAGGCGGACGGATGGACGGACAGACGGACGGACTTCGCCATACCATAATACGACCCGTCAAATGACGGGCGTATAGAAAACTATAACCTTGTCCATAACTTTTCAATGGAAAATGATAGGGCTTTCACATTTCACATTTGTATTCCTTGTGATGAGACCTTTCTGTCGGTAACAACATTCTGACCTTGTGACCTTATGCATGGAGGTTGACCCACATTTAAAAACTTCAACCTCGACCATAAGTTTTTGATGGTAATTTAAATCATAGGTCTTAAATATTTCACATGTGCATACCTTTTCATAAGCCCTGTCCCTTGGAAACAAAACAAAAGTTTGGACCTTTTGACCTTTTCTTGGAGTTAATCTTTCATATTTAGAATGTTGATAATATATGAGATATATTATCAAAACTTAAGAATGGGGGGGGGGGGGGGGGGGGTGTCTGTAAGCATTTCTTTAAAGACAAACACCCAAAAGCGGGGGACCACAATTCCTTGAATTTGATTTTTGTGATTTTAATATTTCCCCCTCTTCTCCCAGGAAAGGATGTTATATAAGCATTTTTTCACAGTATTATTTCATAATATATCAAACAGATTTCATAATTGATATACTTGATCTAATTTGACATGACTATGTCATATAAAGTACCAAACTCTCATCCTCGATGCATCTTGGGTAAAACTTTTAAGGCAATTTGCAACATTTTCTGCTTGATTTTCAGTTGATCTATTGAAATACGTAATGATTTAGTACACATTCGAAGATTGAAAATTATGAGTATAAACTTTATTTATAGTTGGTATTGTATACTTATGGTAACAAATGAAATAAGTTATTATCTATTGCAATTTAAAGCAATATTTAATAAATGCTCTATTCATAAATTTCTATTTGTACATGTATGATTAATTTCACAATGAAGCAGTAGTAGTCAAAGGAATCTGTCATGTCTACTTTCAGCCATACTAAGTCATTTTTGATAAAGCAGAAAGTCTGCTTTAAGTTTTCATTTTTGATATACAATCCCTATGTTGATGTTGCAGGAGCAGACAGAGATTAGAATGCCGTCAACACGAGGCATAGCAGGTCACGTGGCAACAACAGGTATGCTAAATCTGTACTTGATATTCTATGTCGTTGTCATATTACATTGTATTTCACTATTAGAAGAAAGTATTGATATGTTGAGAATGTCAGAGTTGATTTAAATGATTTTGTCTATTTGCCAGGCACTCTACTGAATATTAAAGACGCATACTCCCACCCACTCTTTTTCCGGGGAATTGATGACTCGACAGGTTTCAAGACAAGGTAATTTTTCATGTCTGATTGAATAATTGAAATTTTGCATTTATTTGTGTTACAAAAATTTGCTATTTTATTAATGAAATGATATAAGAAGAAATGCCCACATAAATTTAATTAGTTTTACAGGAAAATTTAAATTAACAATACTTTAATTTTCCAGGAATATTCTGTGCTTTCCAATCAAAAACGAAAAAGGTAAGTAGATCGTCTCTTCTAGAATTTGTTAGAGCAACTCTGTGAATTTGTAGTCTTGGAAACCTCAATGTTTACTGTAAATGACAACTTTCATGGGAAAAAATTGTACAGCTTGAAAGTCAACAGGGAAAATGAGGCATGGCATGAGAAATGTTTCTAGAATGTTCTTTTAGAATTTAAAATGTATTGAAGTCATATTGTTCAAGTTAGAATGTTTGGTTGGCATTATGAATTTTAACAAATGGTGAGATAAATTTGAAAAATTAAGCAAATACAGATATTGCAAAAGAAGAAATGAGTTTTCTGCCAAGAAGGAGGGAAAAGATCAATGTTTAAAAAATTTTTTAGAATAATTTCTGATGAATTCCTAAATCTGATAAGTGAATTGATCTAATTGTAATTTATCAAAGGATAATAATGATATTGAAGTACAGATGTAATTCTCTCTATTTCAGGTGATGTACTTGGTGTTGCTCAATTATGTAACAAGAAAAATGGTCCATATTTCACGACATTTGACGAGGAGGTGGCGTCTGCTTTTGCCGTATACTGCTGTATAAGCATCAGTCATGTAAGCTTCTCATATACGTATACAACAAGTATTAATGGAATGGAAAGAATTTTTTTCCATTTTTGCCATGGATAATAATAACTGAAAAATTGAAATTGAGATATTGCCAAATGTCTGATATCGCAACCATTAAAATTTTGTGAATGGTCATTGATGATGGGGTTCTAACATTACTGTCCCCAACTGGTTCGAAGTCAGGATTTGGGCATTTCAGTAATTGGCATATTAAATATATTCTTTATGGAATGAAATTTATAACCAAAAGTCCTTTTAAATCTTATTTGTCAGAGTATTGATATGATTTTGCACAATGGAATATATATACATTTTGTAATGATGAAGTGTTTCTTACAGGTTACTCACTGTGAACACGATTTTAAGGCATTATACATAACAGTTATTTTCATTGAGCCCATATTGAGCTCATTACACCAAATGTGCACAAGATATATGAGAAATATACATGTACATGTATATATCACAAAAATTCAGACTGTGTTGATTTCCAGTATTTAAACCAGTTTTAGCAAATTTTAATAGCATTTTTGTTTTTCCGGCATGGCTCTAAATTTAGAGATAGTTGAACAATTATACATTTATTATGAAAATCAACAATTGCTGTTCTTGTTTTTGGTTTCAAGATATGAATATTCTCCTAAACATCTACATACATTTTATTAACATATAAAAGAGAAGTAATGTACAGTTTGTACCAAAACATGTCACCATGTCATCAAAGAACCTACAAATTTTAATGTTTATTCAAGCATGTTGATCGTAACTTTCATACTGTCAATACTGCTTTGAATTACACTCGATATTTAATTACAAGTAAACAACTTCTTGTTATATCATAACCTGTCAGTCTACGTGTACAAGCACTATTTTTCTATCATACACATTTAATGACACTTTATAAGCAGGGCAAAGTTTAAGGGGTCACTTATTTAAGCGATCTTTGTTTCCTCTTATTGTCTTTTAGTCTGTCTGCATGTCACTGTCTGTTGATTCACAGGCAAAGAAATATTGATACTTTATGCAAATTATTCTGAAAAAAAAAATTGAGTATACTATTCTCTTTCTTCTAATGAATGAAATGTTCACTGTCAAGATAAAACCAGTCAAGGTCAAGACAGAATAATATGTAGGCTCTGCTTATTACTGTGAAATATAACTTCGTGAGTATTTATTATAAAAAGATTTCATACACTATAAATTATTCAAACTGCATGATATTAATTGAAATTATTTATCTGAATCATCAAATTCAATTTGTTTGATGATAAGAAAAAGTCAATAAACAACATAATGGCATGCCCAAATAGAGATAAAAGCCTTAGATTTTCTATTCATAGTTATGACGTACGAAATGTCAAAATCTATTTGATATATTCATCCATATAACCACAAATTGAAATGAAAATTTCAGTCTTTGATGTACCAGAATGTAATAGCTGCACAAATACGCAACAACTTAGCCAATGAGCTCATGATGTATCATATGAAGGTATAAAGGAATAGCGACGTAGACTCATTCCGATATTATGTGTATTATTTATATACCTTACACTGTATAGGGCGTGGCTTTTACCATCTGAGTTTTCTGTCTATCATTACTTACGTCACTTATTTTCTGATCCGTCTGTCAGTTACTTGTGTCACTTATTTTTCATTCTCTTCTTGTGTATATTTTCTTTGTATTAATATCTCTTCATTTGCAGTGTCAAAATGCATTCTTTCTTTCGTTCTAAGCAATTCCATATCCTTAGTTATTAGACATTTCAGAAATCTTTTCAATCTGAATTCAAGACTAAGAAATAAAACAAGATTTTATTGAAAAAATGTAACATCTTTTGTGTACACAGTAGTAAGTATTTTGATCTATTATATAAGCAAAAGATTCCTTTTAATGACAATGCTAGGAGATGGAATTGCTTTCTGTAAAACGTAATATGTCTTTTGTAATATAAAACTCTTTTAGTTTTTGCAAATAAATTTCTCACAGAAATGAGAGAACTGGCAGTTTTCAATCTAGTCCCACTCCCTAGTGTATGCTTGAGAGAATCTTTTTAATCAAGTGTGGGTGAGATGCAGAAGAAAATATGACATGCTGCCAGTTTGATGGAAAGTGAGAGATTTATTTGCTGATCCTTTGTCTATAGCTGCGTGATCTCAGAGGGGATAAGTTTCTATGTTGTATGATTTTGATTTGAGAAGTAGTTGCTTTGTTTTCCAGTGTCTTATGTACAAGAAGCTTCAGCTATCTCAACACAGGAATAGGCTAACTAACGAACTTATGATTTATCACATGCAGGTTTGTTTGGGGTTCTTCTTTTCTTTTCATACATTGAAATTTCAGTCATATTTCTTGTATTTTGCTTTGATAATAACATTTATAATCAGATGCTTTGTAATTTTGCACTTATTCCTTTGAAATAAAAAAAAAAAGAAATCAAAGGAAAAAAGCTACTCATGGATAAGTTACTTGCTTGAATGGTAAGAATTCTTTGGTAGTTTTTGTGTTGAAATATAGTGATTTGAAATGTAATTCTCTCAAGATATTTTAAAGTAATACAATATATATATTATCTTTTATTTATGGATATAACAGATTAATAGTTATTCCTTTAACAATTTTCAACAACAACCCATCCCTACCCTTTCAAAGTGTTGAAAAGCTTAATACTCTTGTCTACTTATTTTATAAGCTATTATTTTTATGATTTCTATTCTTTCAAAAATTTTCTCCTTTTTTTTGTGTGATATTTGATTCATCTAGTGCTAGATGTTGTCCTTTATATTAGTATAGTATTTAGTATTGTCACATTTGATTTAAGTCTCAAAGATAACAAAAGTCTAAAGTTTGAAAATCAAATTCATCTATGTATTTAAACCAATAGGTTGGATATTTTGGAAGTAAAATAGTGTACACAAATCAAAAATAATTTCTTTGAGAGAAAATACTTGAATTTCTTTGAGAAGAAATATTTGAATTTAATACTTTCCATCTTCAAGAAATGTATATTATTTAAATTCCACATAAAAATTGCCTTAATTTTTAGGTTTCATACGAAGATGTACTTGCACATGTCCAGAATGAAATCCCTCCCACAGTGAAGTGGAGTCCAGATTTTGACAAATTTCCTTATCCACCCAGAGAAATCCCTGAAAATGATACCACTCTTGTAAGTTCTCATCTTGTACATCATATTTGACTAATGGTCAAGATTACTAATTAATTGAAGGTTTAAAATTTTGTTCTTTTTATGTTTTCATATATCTGCTAATGTAAAGTATGCATTTATAGTCATGTAAAGTATGCATTTACAATTAAGTAGCTCTGAAAAACTTCACTCAGTAATGATTATGTATAGATAGCCTACATAATATTGGATTTGTTTCTCAGAAAATGAAAAAAAAAGAAAGACGAAAACAATTTATTTTTCCTAGGATGAATTTTGTTTGTAAGGTTATACATAATCTGGTTGTATTGTAGGCATGTCTTACCATGTTTGAGGATTTGGGATTTATCACGAGATGGAGGATTAAAAAAGAAACATTAATCAGGTATGGCTACTTTACATGTACTTTTTTAGCATAACCATATTCAAGCAGAAAGAGCTGTTGACAATCAGACATAACAGCACATTATGAATGATGTCACTTATCAATATATAAGACATTATATAAGACATTAACTATTACACATGACATTTCAGTTTGCCATCTGTTTATTTGATGTTTTCATATAACTTCATTTTCTTGTTGTGTTGTTCAGATTTTTCTGGCTTAATTGGTTTGTGTGAGTGTGGGATGATATGTCATACTAAATTAAATCTAATCTCTTGTGCTCAATACAGGAGACTTTGGAAATAAACCTTGAAAGCAGTATCAACAGGATCTTGTTTATCGTGTTAAGAATTCCACATGAATGTTTCAAGATCTGATGTATCTTGATGAAATTGAAATTGAAACTGAAATATTTAGAAAGTGTTCAAATAAGGCATAACTCTAGTACCATTTACATTAAAACATATAATGTCAGCCATAAATAAATATAAGTAGATTATACGTCATAGTGTTTGATCCAAGTAATAGTAATGCAGGGATTATTTGGCAGTTTCCATTGATGAGAGAATTTTATGTTTTTAACCATTTTCTATGAGAGAATCTGTCAAAATCAAGAATTTCTATGTGAGAATTGTAAAAATTATTAGAGATTCTCTCAATTTCACAGCCCAAAATTATCTATGGTAATGGCCAGCTGTATTGAAATAATGAATATTTGACTTATTTTTTTTGCAGGTTTACATTAATGGTGAAGAAGGGATACAGAAACCCACCATATCATAACTGGATGCATGCTTTTGCTGTTGCTCACTTCTGTTATCTATGTATAAAGAATCTGAATCTGACTGAGTACTTAGAGTAAGTATAAAGATGATGTAAAGAAGGTGGTATACTCCTGAAAGTTTCTGTAATTTGTAGCTTGAAAATTAAGTTTGGTTGAATTGAAATCAGGTGACTCTTTCTCTAATCAGTCAAGTTAAATAAGTTCAGCAACTCTTACACATGTACTTATTTTCTCTTTTACATTTTGTAAAGTTTAATTGTTTCATCCGTCACAAGATCAAATCTTCACGTCATGGAAGGACTTTGTACTTTAACTCATATGAATATTTTCAAGTTTCTCAAAATGATCCAGTTTCAATTACTTCTTGATACCAAAAAAAAAAAAAAAATATGATAAAGAAATAATTTCAGAATATTTTGCAATGATTTTATCTCCAAAATTCCAAATTTAGGGTATTTACAATTCTATAAAAAAAAGATTTTGTAACACAACTGAATGATTACGGCTAACTTTCAGCGATACAGAATTACTGGCGTTATTTGTATCGTCCCTTGGTCATGACATTGATCACAGGGGGACAAACAACCAATACCAAATGGCATCAGTAAGTTATGTAGATTTATATGTGTAAAAACAATTCCTTAGAGGTAACCACTGCACGTGTTATTAGCCATGGAAATCTGCCAGTTGTTTCAAAAAAATTATGCGATAAATATAACATACATGAGAATGTGGACAGTTGGTGAAAAAAATAGGATTTTATTATGAATAGAATTTATCAAAAATTTAGATTGAAAAAAAAGAAACCCACAGATTTTTGGGAAAATGACAACTTCCTGAAGAATGGATGGAGTTAACATGTTTTTAGTGAATTTCTTTTTCTTAAGAATTTATTTATAACATACAGGTCAACATTAAGTGTACAAAAATATTTTAGGTTTCAGGATGTACATGTACAGTATATGGCAATATACAGTATGGAATTCTGGCAGATTTTCATGAGGTTTCCATAGTAACCACACAATAGAAAAATTCCCATCTTGTTGTCATTGTGATTCCTATTTATAATTTGTTGCACTGATGGATTTTGTTGTTTCAGTGATTTAGAAATGTTTGCGTTATTTGTGTCGTGTTTGGGCCATGATATAGACCATCGAGGCACTAATAACCAGTATCAAGTAGCATCGGTAAGATACAATCCTGCTGTATGGTGATTATAACCAATTTGAGTGCAGTGAAATTAACAATCTTCAAAATGTAGTGAAAATTACAGTTAATTAAGCAATTTGGGGATGTATTGATTTTGGCTCGTCTGTCTGTCTGAAAGGATTTTAACCTTAACGGTAATTTTTAAATAGGCTTTCATATTTCACATGTGTATTCCTCTTGAGGAGAACTGTACATTGGTACCAAAATGTTTTTACCCCTGGACATTTTATTTTGACCTATTTTACCTCTTGACCTTTGATTTTGACCCATTTTTCTGTTAACAGTTATTGAATTGACAAAGATGCTGACTGAGGCATTCAAAGAAGTCTTATAAAACATGTCTTGTACAAAATTACCTTTAAGTTTGTTTACCTATCTGAAACACGTTATAAATATTCACAGTATTCATAGTGAATTCCTATATGTAATAGCAAGGTCATTCTTGATATATTAAGAATTTAAATTACAATTTGTAAGAATTTTATAATCATTAGCACAAATATACTAGCAATAAAATAGTTGAAACCCATTTTGAAATTTTGACATTAAAATAAATATTTATTGCATGCTGATATGATCAAATAAATAGTTTTGATTAAAGGTGTAATAATTTCATCCAGAATTGTACATGTAGTAGTGACAGAAGTAAGTAATGTATATTAAAGTAATTGCATGTCTTTGAATGTTTTCTTGATATGAAAAACTGAGAATGTTTAGAAATACATGTTTAATGTACATTATTTTTATGTCTGGTAAACATGGTACATAGATTTCTGTAGGATTTAATGAAAGCACAAAATTTGCATTTCATTTTGAATTGCATGAAATTTTATGATTATATGGACCAAATGCTTATTTCTATACAAATTCATTACTTCATGTACATTGGTTTGAATATGAAATTACTCTGTATTTGTAAAATAAGGACTTACCATTCATAAGGCTAAACATAGCTTACTGTAACACACCACTAAACATTTCAAAGTTGAAACAATTACATTCAGATACTGGGCTAGTGTCTATATACATGTATGTTCTGAATATCCTTTCAATGCATATTTCAAACTGACTTTTGTACCTCAACATTCCATCAAGAACAATTTAAGAAGAAATGTAGAATGTTGACAAAGTTTTAATGTTTCATTCTTATTTTACAGAAATCGGTATTGGCAGCACTGTACAGTTCAGAGGGATCAGTCATGGAGGTAAGAAATACAAATAACACTATACATTATTATGGTTCCAGACAGGTAATATGGCCCGATATACCTTGTCTGGAATTTATATTCCCTGAGCTGAATTGAAGGCATATTCTCAAATTACAAGTAAACAACTAAAGTAATTCCTAGAAATTAATTTACAGTGTGACATACAAATATGGACATTTTCAGATCGGCCATTGAAAATTCAAAATTATTTAATTGCTTGGCTTTAACATATACAATATTGAGTGGAGTCTTAGTTATATCAGGATAGGTTTTCAACCTTGTTTTATTTGCATCTGACTTGTGACTTGTACAAATGCCTCCCTGGCAATACCTGTCCTATCAAGTATGTTATGAATTCCATTTGAATTTTCTCGTGTCATCTTGTTATATTTTACTCCTACTAAGGGAATAATATAATCTAAAACCAATGTGAAGGAGAGATGGAAAATTGTTTACTCAAATGTACCGAATTTAGCAATTCCACGATGATGCTTGGAGAGTCATGGACAAGCAAAATTGTGTACTACTCAAGAGCTGAAACTTAGCCATCACTCCTTTGCGGTGGTGTTGATTTTTTCTCCTATATTGCCCACTGATTAAAGCTAGTTGTAGGGAAAACAATTTGCCATTTCTTGTCCTCTGGAACATTGTCATGGTAGCGATAGGGATGACTTCAAGGTAAACATCCTCTTATCCCAAGAAAATTTGTTAGTTCATGTAATGGAGGACCCTTTAACCCAAAATGTTTTAATTTCCAATATTTGACTTTAAAGATCCGTATATCTTTATCTTTAATCAAACACATGTATTCTTTGAATGTACAAAATTATAAAATGTTCTTCCTTCATTCTTTGTAGAGACACCATTTTGCTCAAACTATGTGCATAGTGAACACAGAAGGATGTAATATATTTGAAAATCTTCCTAGTAAGGTAAATCCAACATTCTGAATACACGATAACTAATGAGCTGTTTAAACTTACTTTCATGAAAATATTCGAAAGTTTGCTTTTACATTCAGACTCTGTTGCAGATTTGCATGATAAACATGTAGGCGTTAATTAAACAGCCTTTTTGAATCAAAATTCCATTTTCTTGGAAGAGAATAGTCTCACCAAATAATTTTCTATATGGAGGAAAGTTAAAATTCGATATAGAAGAAAAAATAAAAGAAATTATCAGAAATGTCAAAGTCCTTATATAGTTGAGCTTGCTTGAGGAACATTTTCACTTAACAAAACTTGTCAATACTGTATTTAGGATTACACAGCAGTACTTGACTTGGTAAGGGACATTATTCTGGCAACAGACCTTGCTCATCACCTCAAAATTCTTGGAAATCTCAAAGAAATGGCTTCAGGTTTGTAGCATTTTGTGATATCAAGCAACATCAGAGTGCTGAATGGTGTTTTAATTTTACACCCACAAGTTTTTTTTTTGGGGGGGGAGGGGGGGGGATTGGTTGATGTAGAAATTTGGCTTTCTTTAATTTACAGAGTAGTTAGCTAGAGAATATATCCTCATCTTGAACCTAACTTCTTATTGAAAACATTTTTACATGGAGATGAAATGTCACATTAGAAGGTGAGATATGTAGAAATGTATTTCAGAAATTTGAGTTGTCTCATTTTCTGTGTTTTAACTAATTGTACTATTTATTATTATTTTTATAGAGGGATATGACAAGACAAACATCAAACACCACAAAATGCTACTATGTCTGCTTATGACAGCTTCTGACCTCTCTGACCAAACAAAACCATGGGACTTTACCAAACATGTGGCAGTAAGAACTTTATTTGTGCTTAAAATTGAAATTAAAAAAAAAATCTTTTCTGGTTTTTCACAAATATTTTACTGTTAAAAATTCTTTTTGTAAAAGTTAGTAATAAAATATCTTTTGTAATGATCACTTCATATCATGCCATGTTACAAATATATGTGTATAGATTTTTTAAAAATGTGTCTCTATTCTATCAGAGATTAGGTACATGGAACTTTTTTTCAGGCATTGATATATAGAGAGTTCTTCTCCCAAGGAGATCTAGAGAAGGCACTTGGACAGAGGCCCATAGAGATGATGGACAGAGAGAGAGCTAGAATTCCTGATCTACAAATAGGCTTTCTGGATCACATTGCATTGCCAGTTTATAGGTAGGAAAAGTTTTTATTTAAAATGTCAGTGATGGAAATTCATTCTGTAGTCAAACCTTCAAAATTTTATTATCCATTACCTTCATTGATTACAGAATTTGGAATTATGTTCTGAATTTTTAAAAACAAGCAGAACTTAAATGATTTGGGATATGATTACTGTAATGTGTTGATAACAAAAGAATGTGATCTTGTATTAACAAATTTTCATTGCATCATTTAAGTACCTTTGATAGGAAAAAGGTGCAAATAAAATCTGTATATTTTGTATATCTAAGTATTTAGAATCTTAGATTCTAATTTCATAATAAAGACACCGTTAGCTTGACTAGGGATTTCTAAAAGCTACACAAAAAACAAAGCACAAAAATATCAATATCGAATAACTTTAAATTTATCATGTTGGAAAATCTTTTCAAAAGACAAAATTACATGTAAGGAACTACATTGAACTATTTCAGGGTGCTGGGTGACATATTTCCGTCTGCAGAATCTGTAACTAACACAGTGGTGGACAACAGGAGACACTGGGAGAAAATATGTGCTCTGATCAAAATACGAAGGGGTGGGAGCTGTGAACAGATGAGTTACGACCAGATATTGGCTCTGGAAGAAGAAGAAGCTGATGCCGAAATTGAAAGTTATCAATTAAAACAACAACAAGCTGAACAAAATGGCCGGTGATGATATAGCTGAAAACCTATTTCTATTTATTTATTACACGTTATTATTTATTACAAATGGATATACACAAATTTTATTGTTATTTATTGATGACAGTGAAATGTTTTATGCACCATATCAAGTTTCATATATAGAATATAGTATCTAAACCTGAACTGAGGTAGTCAGACTGTCTAAATGAGGTGATAGAATTGCCAACATCGAACCTCCACTACTGATACATGTATTTATTATTTACATTTTGCCGATTCAGTTTACAACATATATCATTTACCATTATTAAAAAAGTTTACTTTACCTCAGTTCATAAATTTTCTTCGCAACAGCAACTTTGAAATAAAATTGTGAAGCAGTTTTGCTTCATTATATAATACCAACGATTTATCTAATGTTTTGTACCTTTGTTATATGGCGAGTTAGGGTATTATATATCGTACTTGTATGTTTTGCTATTGATAAGGGTACCAAATAAGTGTAATGTACAAGTTCTATTTAGGTTATGAGTTGTTTTGTTATGCATGAAAAAAATCTCTGAATAATTGATATAATATAACGGAGCTCCTTGATTAAATTTTCAAAGGTACACAATTTTTTCAAATATTTCCAGTAAGGGTATTTGTTAGTATTTTGAGAGAGAGAGAAAAAATATTTTCAGTGATTTTTCTATTTATCATAGATTTGAAATCCAAAATCTACTTGTATGAAGCTTAGATTTTGTGTGTACTTGGAGTTAAGTGTTGGCTTTTACCTATGAGGTGTCACAGAAGTGAATGAGAGAGAATATAAATTTCTGTCTCGTGCTATTCACTACTTGTTTGTCAAGATACAGTATTTGTCATGCTCGTGATTATAAATCATTATATCCTTTTATGTCATAATTTATTTGTTAAATTTTATAACCCTCTCACTGATGTACTTCGTATTTCTAAACAATACCAAATAAGGAAGGAAACCAAAAGTATATTTATAAATTCAACCACTCTTTAGTTTTCTATGTAACAAATCATCAAAACCATATGGGAATACAAATCTGAAAGATTGAACTTGTCTGATCTTACCAAACTTGGCCTGAAAGGAATCTATATATATCGTAGTAATTAATGTCATGCAAAGTTTATACAATGTATAGATAATTTATTACTGATCATATTTAATTTCTTGATTATGACTATTTAAATATGTGGAGATTACTGCTTTGATTTTTTGTTTCACATGAACATGTGTATGACAATCCTAGATACTTACCAATTAGATTAGGTGATACATGTTTTATTCTTTTTGATTAATACATTTTTATTAAAAAAATTAATGAAAGAATATACCCATGTAAATGTGGTAATTTTTCATCAAGGACTTTAGAATGGCCGTCTCTACAATTGATTGGTCACAGAACTATTTGTTCTATATATCATTGCTCATGAGATTTCCACCTATTTTACTTTACCTTTCTCTATACTTGTGATATTTTGTTGGCATTGTTTTATCTTTTATCAGTGTTATTCTCTTCTATTTGTTATTTTATATTGTTATAGTTTTTGTCTTGTTCTGGAGTATGTTGCAAACATGTTCAATGTTATTTTCAGTATCAGATAGGAGAATATTATATAACATTGTTAAGTTAATAAAAACAAGAAATTCTAGGAATTGGATGAGACAGTTGTGTTTTGAATTGATGTGGTTGAAAAATTGAAAGAATTTACCTAATATTGAAGGAAAAAGTACTAACTGTACTGCATTCAAGTAGAATTCAAAATGACATATACACTGTATGTGATCTTTTCTAAGGTCAAAGGTAAAGGCAATGGTAGTACCCACTTCAAAATGTTTGAAACAATTTTGATTTGTACAAATTCTTTTTATACCATAAATTGTTGACTGTTTTAGAACTGACTTCAGATTGTCCTTAACACTCAGTTTGTCCTTAATATACATGTAAGCTGTATGCAATTATAAGATTATAAAGGTTGTAGATTGTGTCAGATTTCACTGTACATTTGTTATTTTTTATCTGCATGATAGAATTGATTAAGATTTCATCTTTCTAAATGGAGATGTATTTTTAAAAAATATCTGCAGCTCTATTTTCTTGCTTGAACATATCATTGAAAAGTAAATGATTATACATGTACATAAGTATGCCTGCAGTTGAATTTGTTGTACTATCCAAAAGAACAAAGCATACGTAGAAAGGTCTTCTTCGTGTAAAATTTGAAGCATGTTATCTGAATAATTTGTTAGCTTGATGAGATAAAAGCTATGTCCTCCACAACAAATTAATCATAGATATAGTAAGTATCACTGTTTATAGGCAGTAGTTCTTTAATGCTCATTTTAATCTTTGTAAGAATCATGCAGAATGAGAGATATTAAATTTCTACATTAAGATACTTTGTTTTACTTTAGGAGACGTTATGTTTGTGTAGAAATTTTCAGACTTTGTTAAATTTTTTTTTTTTGTGAATTGATATTAATTAAGAACGAAATATTTCTCCAACTATCAATCAATATCAATTTCTGCCAAAATTTGATTCAAAATTATTATCATTTCATCAACATTTTATACTGAACTGGGTGTTTTGCATGACTCTTACTCTGAGCTGTGTTCAGTTATACATGTGTATTACCTCAACAGCAATGTACAAAATATTTACGTTGATAATATTTTTTCACTCGCTTGCATGCTAAATTTTAAGTAATTGACAAACATTTTACCACTACTCATCCATTTTAATTATAACTCATATAAGAAATCAAACAAGTATGTCTAATGAATTATGGAAAGTTTTAATGTTAATTAAATATCTCAAGATTCTTCCTGTGTTATTGACTGCCATCAATTTTAGTACTGCCTACTCTACATTATTACCATTTTCAAACCATGATAATGTCTCATAGTATGAGCTGATAGTTTTGCCACTATTGTATAGTATATAAAGCAGATGTCAGCTGCATAATTGGGAAAAAAATGTCAGCTCAGTTTTGAAGCATTTATGATCAAATGGTGGATGAAAAAGGTAATGTATTTACATTTCTTGCACATATAAGCAAACTGAAAGACCTTTGGTCATATTTTGGGCATACCATTCCATACAGATTTAGAAAATACATTACGTACATGTAAAATGCATGCATTTTCACTTTGGATGAATTGTTTTATACTGTCATTATCAGAGGTTTTTGGACACAAGTTTTTATGCCTCTGTCATGTATTGGCACATATACCAGGAGTTTGCAGCGTCTGTCACTCCATTAGACTTTCGAATCAGTGTCTTTACCTTTATCACTTCAGATATTGAGGGTAAAAAATTGAAATGTAGTGAGGCCTAGCTATTCTGTGTGCATTTCTTCCTTGTATGTACAATGTAGTTTTCCTAGGGATTCTAATCATCTTTAAGCTTTGTCTCGGTCATACAGTCGGGTAACATCATTGTTTTACAAACAACTTGTGAACCTTTTATCCAATATAAATGATGCATGATTACTAGTGTCAAATTAAGAGTACATATGACAAAGTACTTAGAAAAGTGTAATCGTCTTTCCCGAATGAAAAAACGATTGACCACATTGCAAATTTGCACAAGTGCTGCTAAACATGCAAGAAAATAAAATTGAACGTTATTGACACAATTCGAATATATGCACACGGTCATGTTATATTTTGATAGACTCGTGGGAAATAAGACTGAGAAACATCCATTTGAAATACATTCACCAGATTAGAAAGCAACATGATCTTCCGATAAAATAAACATTACCCCGGGATCGAACGAATATGGCAATGAAATGTAACTTGGGATCACAGCTTCTTATTTAAGGTCATTGCACTATCCTGAAGATGAAAGTTAGTAATGGAGTGATTATTTGGCTACATCATGTAATCTCTCGGGGACAGTCAGCCCTGATCTTCAATCGATTTGCATGACGGTTTATCTTCAGTAATCGCAAGTAGTGAATTGCACTATTGCTGGGTACGACTTGGGCAGACATGAATTATTTTTTTCATTTGAGTATAACGCAAAATGTACGTCGAAGTAAAATTTTCTGTTTGAAAAGATAGTAGATGTACCAATTTAAAAGATTTTAGAAATTGTTTCATTCGTAAGTTATCTTCCGTTTAGTGAAAAACGTCATCTGAGTACAGGGAGGTGGGGTGTAATATACATGCATGCTCTCCTTGTGCAAATATATAGTCATGTTTCGTAAGTTTGTATAATCGGAAGCTGATTTACTTCCTGTATACATGACAAAAATGTCGATAATGAAGTATTTAAAGCGTGTGAAGTATACACTACGATTTCCCCGTTGACCTTTAGCCTAACATGAGTAATATGATATATCTATGTTTTATACGACAGAGAATATTGACTTGGCCTTGAACATTTTATTTACTATAGCTGCAGTCAGCGTTTTCATATTTTCTCGGTGTTCCTATCAGCTGATTATGAAATGTCCATTCTACATGCGCAGGTAACACGTTCTATTATCACCTGGAGCAGCTCGTACATTTTGTACCTGTGTTTAAACGTGGTATAACCTTTGAGTAAAAGGAGCTGACCGAAATAGATAAAAGTGAAATGTAACATGGCAACTTTTACAGGAGTAGGTTGTATGTCCGGTTCTTCTCTGGACGGGCTGGACATTTGCTACGTGGAATTTACCGGAGATCTGGACACCGATGTATGGGGACATCGCATCATCAAAGCCAAAACCGTGCCCTACTCTCCAGAATGGGAGGAGAGACTGCGGAAGGCACGCACCCTGCACAGCGAAGATTTCGTAAAGTTGCATGTTGAGTACGGTCATTTGATTGGTAAAGAGGTGCGGGACTTCATTCAGACTGAGGGCATTGAATCTGTCGATTTTGTTGCTTCCCATGGACATACTGTATTTCACAACCCAAAATTGCGGTATACCTTCCAGTTGGGAGACGGAGAAACAACGGCCGTCTATTTGAATTGTCCGTTCGTGTGCAATTTTAGGAACAAGGATCTGGCTCTGGGTGGAGAGGGAGCACCTTTCGTGCCTTGTGGAGAAAAATATTTATTTAGTTCAAGCGAAATTTGTATCAACTTAGGAGGGATCGCAAATATTGGTTTCGTCGGCAAAACAGGATATGACGTCAGTCCTTGTAACTACGTCAGCAATCGTCTGGCATTAGCTTACAATCCGTCTATGAAATATGATGAAGATGGGAAGATGGCTAAAGATGGTAAAATTATTTCAGAAGTGTTCCGTGACTTGGAAGACTTGCCGTTTTATAAACAACCTCCTCCAAAGTCTTTGAGCGCAGAATGGATTGAACAAAATGTCATGCCTATATTAGATGTAAGTATTCTTTGCTTTTACCGTTAATTGACATAGAGAAATTATCAAACAAATTTTAAAGGCATTTAAATGGTTAGTTTTTTAGCAAACTTGTTGAGGCAAATCCAGTTGTTTCTTTCGAGCGAACAAAATATGCACTATGTCATCATGTTACAAAATCGATTGGGTTATGACATAATGTATCAAGTTTTAAAGTCAACAATGCAATCATGGGTTTTGAAGTAAAATTTATTTGAAGCACATTTGATGTTCAAGTATATAAAATTGAAACGAATACACTAAGTATATAAACCTCGGTTCTATTTTTTACAACAATAACGAATTTACAAATTTCAGACAGAGAAGTATGGAATCGCAGACCTGTTGAGGACTTTCTATGAGCACGTGGCCGTTCGACTCAGTGATGCGTGTCTGAATGGTAGTCTAGAGGTACCAGAGAATCACCACGGTCCAATAAAGATACTAGTCACGGGCGGAGGAGCTTTCAATAAAACACTGATGTCAAGCTTTAAGTCTAAACTTTTGAAAGAAAAATTTTTGGTAGAGGAAACAGACAGTCATACGATATGCTTCAAAGAGGCTCTGGTTTTTGCTTTCCTAGGACTTCGTTGTTTACTTGGCGAGGAGAACATTCTTAAAGACGTGACAGGGTCCGAGTCCGACTCTGTGTCCGGGAGCGTCCATCTGCCGGTGGCCTCCCAGAATACCCCGGGTAAATTACTGAGAACAAACTTTGAATTGAAGCGGAGAAGGGGTCGCATCTCGTGCAGTTTTAGTATTGACTGAGGAAAATAGTTATAATGAAAAAAATGTTGAGTTGTTAGCATATACATATTGAATTAAAAAAAAACATTATATGAGAAATCACAGGCAAATCTATTCATTCGTTGAACAAGACCATCGTTCAAGGTCATATATTGAAAGGGCGGGAATTGGGAAATTTCCTCTTTACAGCGATGCGAATTGTAGATGTGCTAGCTTGTTTTAAATCGATATTCATTTTGCAAATCAGTCATATCCTTTTCCGAGGAACTTCATAGCAATGTACTTACACTCAATCTTAAGCTTAAGTTGTACTAAAACTATTGCCAACACGTGTCTCACACTCCGTGTGTGATCTATATTTTGTGGAAAAGTCAATCGAAAACCCCAGGTAACAATACCCTCTAATTGTTTTTTTTTTTTTTTTTTTTTTTTTTTTTTCATAAAAAGTGTGTTATGGTTTAGGAGACTGAACGAGACGAAGATATCGATTAACGTACATTGTTCATTGCAATTGCTTTTTAACTTCATAATGTTGAGGCACATACAATACATGTATTTATCTCTTCACCTAAAAGAATATTCAATTTTGATTAAATGTACATGTCATAACTTATAATATCAAGGAAAATAGATAAGAAACCTCCATTTCTCTCATTTGCGTTCATATGTGACAAGGAATTCTGGGTAGCATTGGTCTGCTGCGTAAACCACGAATTCCCTGAACAGCCACTGTCCGTCACCGACCACGGAATCAAATCGTTGGTGTGTCTCTGTACAGTCGTCACGTCTACACGAGGGGTGGGTACAGGGCGGACGCCGAAACTTCCTGGGGTTGGGATCAGAGCATATGTAACTCTTACCCAGAATCATCCTCAGTATCAGCATCTGCTTGTCGCCTGGAGTCCTGCTCTGCTTGGAATCTGTATTAAATTATACATGTATAAACTATGATATGCTTCAGACTTTTTCTACATTCATGTTGAACTAAAAAGATATAATTGTTACGTCGTGCATTAATACAAGTACTAAAAAGTTCTGTTTGTGCGATTTCGATAGAGAAAGTCGTTATTGATATTTTGGTCTCGATTTTGCTTTATAAAGAAACTATTGTTTCTAACTACTTTGTATCGAATCTAGTTCAGTTTGGCGGACAAACAAATTATCGGTGAAGTTTCATTATATAAGGGATGTCAAATACTGAAGTTTCATGAATTAGAATGCACTAAATATGCATTAGCCAAACAGAGGTCTTTGAAGACCTTGGTTTGATACAATCTTCCAAAACCATGCGGCAATATCAAGGAATCTGATTAAAGAACTTTAACTATCGGGCGGTGAAGTTCGGCTGCTCTAACATATGTATACCTGCATATTGGTCTGCTTTAGTTGAGCTCTCGGCGCCGTATATGCCCATACCAAACATTGCCTTCTCACTGCTCATTCTATAGTCAAGGCCTTGGTGTATAATGGTCTGAATGATTTCAGGCTTTGTTCCATGAAACACATAACATTCATTGACTTCAGGAAAAAGCTCGTTACCTAATGGTCTCTTCAATTTATCTTGAGTCATTACGTTTCCTTTGTTCTCCACCGGAAGTTCTTTCAGCGTCGGAAATGACGTCAAATCATCGTCGGACAAACTTCGAAAGAATTCCTGCCTCTTGAGGGCATATTTTGAAAATAGATCTAAATTTTCGATTCGTTCGATTTTCTTGACCTCTATGCTCGTATGATTTAGATTGATTGCATCGCGGCCATGGCCTACAAGTTCTGCTGTCCAAGTGTCTTTGACCATTTGTTTTACGGCTTTTTCTGTACTCTTGTCCACGGGAACAACGACACATCTCCCGTTGCTTGCTGTGGTTTTAAGCACCTCGGACAGTGTTTGACATGGCGGGAAATTTGTCCAGTAACTTGGCACTTGTGTCTGTTCATAAGCTAGGGCAGTCCAGAACTGGAAATCACATTTCAAGGGTTTGTCAAGCTTGAAATCGCTGCTAGCAAACATACTTGACAATTCACTCTTACATGTGTGTACGTAACGTTTTTCTCCTTTCAGTATTACATTACCAGTTCTTTGATCTGGAATTAGAAATTAAGAATATCAGTTTTCCGTTATTTTTCAAAGAGTTGAAATTTTGCAATTTTACTTGCAATATTAATTAGAAACTGTAACGATTTAAACCCTGGTGAAAATGAGAGCGCGTTGTTCTCTGTTTAAGAAAATGATCGCCATGTGAAATGTTATGCCTAATAAATGTAGATGATATTTCCACAATACTCCAAAACGTGTGTGACGACATCACATCTTAAAACATCTTGTATGTTATCGCAATATGGTGTAGGGTATATTCTGGAAAAAGTGAACTCTGACAAGACGTCGTCGCAACATCAACAGCAAGAAACAGGAGATAGAAAACTCAAGATACAACAGCAAATGACATTAAAACATCAATGAATCTACGAAAGAATGTAAATAAATGTAATAAAACTACAATACATGTACCACATTAACAACGGGCAGCAGTAAGAACAATCAAACTACAATACATGTACCACCTTAACAACGGGCGACAATGAGAACAATCAAACTAAGTACTTTTATAACACATGTACCACATTAACAACGGGCAACAATGAGAACAATCAAACTACAATACATGTACCACATTAACAACGGGCGACAATGAGAACAATCAAACTACAATACATGTACCACATTAACAACGGGCGACAATGAGAACAATCAAACTACAATACATGTACCACATTAACAACGGGCAACAATGAGAACAATCAAACTATTATACATGTACCTCTTTAGCAACGGGCGACAATGAGAGCGATCAAACTACATCACGTGTACCACATTAACAACGGGCGACAATGAGAACAATCAAACTACAATACATGTACAACATTAACAACGGGCGACAATGAGAACAATCGAACTACATTAGCAACGGGCGACAATGAGAACAATCAAACTACATTACGTGTACCACATTAACAACCAGCGACAATGAGAACAATCAAACTACAATACATGTACCACATTAACAAACAGCGACAATGAGAACAATCAAACTACAATACATGTACCACATTAACAACGGGTGACAATAAGAACAATCAAACTATAATACATGTACCACATTAACAACCAGCGACAATGAGAAAAACCAAACTACAATACATGTACCACATTAACAACGGGTGACAATGAGAACAATCAAACTACAATACATGTACCACAATAACAACCAGCGACAATGAGAACAATCAAACGACAATACATGTACCACATTAACAATGGGTGACAATGAGAACAATCAAACTATAATACATGTACCACATTAACAACGGGTGACAATGAGAACAATCAAACTACATTACGTGTACCACATTAACAATGGGTGACAATGAGAACAATCAAACTATAATACATTTACCACATTAACAACGGGCAACAATGAGAACAATAACAACCAGCGACAATGAGAACAATCAAACTGCAATACATGTACCACATTAACAACCAGCGACAATGAGAACAATCAAACTACAATACATGTACCACATTAACAACGGGCGACAATGAGAACAATCAAACTACAATACATGTACCACATTAACAACCAGCGACAATGAGAACAATCAAACGCAATACATGTACCACATTAACAACCGGCGACAATGAGAACAATCAAACTACAATACATGTACCACATTAACAACGGGCGACAATGAGAACAATCAAACTACAATACATGTACCACATTGACAACGGGCGACAATGAGAAAAATCAAACTACAATACATGTGCTACAACAACGGGCGACAATGAGAACAATCAACAATACAAGTACCACATTAACAACCAGCGACAATGCGAACAATCAAACAATGATACATGTACCACATTAACAACGGGCGACAATGAGAACAATCAAACTTCAATACATGTACCACATTAACAACCAGCGACAATGAGAACAATCAAACTACAATACATGTACCACATTAACAACGGGCGACAATGAGAACAATCAAACTACAATACATGAACCACATTAACAACCAGCGACAATGAGAACAATCAAACGCAATACATGTACCACATAAACAACCGGCGACAATGAGAACAATCAAACTACAATACATGTACCACAATAACAACGGGCGACAATGAGAACAATCATACAACAATACATGTACCACATTAACAACCAGCGACAATGAGAACAATCAAACGACAATACATGTACCACATTAACAACCGGCGACAATGAGAAAAATCAAACAACAATACATGTACCACATTAACAACGGGCGACAATGAGAACAATCAAACTACAATACATGTACCACATTAACAAGGGGCGACAATCAGAACAATCAAAAATACAATACAGGTACCACATGAACAACCGGCGACAATGAGAACGATCAAACTACAATACATGTACCACATTAACAACCGTTGACAATGAGAACAATCAAACAACAATACAGGTACCACATGAACAACCGGCGACAATGAGAACAATCAAACTACAATACATGTACCATAATAACAACGGGCAACAATGAGAAAAATCATTCTACAATACATGTGCCACATTAACAACGGGCAACAATGAGAACAATCAAACAACAATACATGTACCACATTAACAACCGGCGACAATGAGAACAATCAAACGACAATACATGTACCACATTAACAACCGGCAACAATGAGAACAATTAAACTACAATACATGTACCACATTAACAACCGGCGACAATGAGAACAATCAAACTACAAAACATGTACCACATTAACAACGGGCGACAATGAGAACAATCAAACGACAATACATGTACCACATGAACAACCGGCGACAATGAGAACAATCAAACTACAATACATGTACCACATTAACAACGGGCGACAATGAGAACAATCAAACTACAATACATGTACCACATTAACAAGGGGCGACAATGAGAACAATCAAACTACAATACATGTACCATAATAACAACGGGCAACAATGAGAAAAATCATTCTACAATACATGTGCCACATTAACAACGGGCAACAATGAGAACAATCAAACAACAATACATGTACCACATTAACAACCGGCGACAATGAGAACAATCAAACGACAATACATGTACCACATTAACAACCGGCAACAATGAGAACAATCAAACTACAATACATGTACCACATTAACAACCGGCGACAATGAGAACAATCAAACTACAAAACATGTACCACATTAACAACGGGCGACAATGAGAACAATCAAACGACAATACATGTACCACATTAACAACCGGCGACAATGAGAACAATCAAACTACAATACATGTACCACATTAACAACGGGCGACAATGAGAACAATCAAACTACAATACATGTACCACATTAACAAGGGGCGACAATGAGAGCAATCAAACAACAATACAGGTACCACATGAACAACCGGCGACAATGAGAACAATCAAACTACAATACATGTACCACATTAACAACCGGCGACAATGAGAACAATCAAACAACAATACAGGTACCACATTAACAACGGGCGACAATGAGAACAATCAAACTACAATACATGTACCATAATAACAACGGGCAACAATGAGAAAAATTAAACTACAATACATGTGCCACATTAACAACGGGCAACAATGAGAACAATCAAACTACAATACATGTACCACATTAACAAGGGGCGACAATGAACAATCAAACTACAATACATGTGCCACATTAACAACGGGCAACAATGAGAACAATCAAACTACAATACATGTACCACATTAACAAGGGGCGACAATGAGAACAATCAAACTACAATACATGTGCCACATTAACAACGGGCAACAATGAGAAAAATCGAACTACAATACATGTACCACATTAACAACCGGGCGACAATGAACAATCAAACTACAATACATGTACCACAATAACAACCAGTGACAATGAACAATCAAACTACAATACATGTACCACATTAACAAGGGGCGACAATGAACAATCAAACTACAATACATGTACCATATTAACAAGGGGTGACAATGAGAACAATCAAACTACAATACATGTACCATATTAACAACGGGCGACAATGAGAACAATCAAACTACAATACATGTGCCACATTAACAAGGCGCGGCAATGAGAACAATCAAACTACAATACATGTGCCACATTAACAAGGGGAGACAATGAGAACAATCATACTACAATACATGTGCCACATTAGCAACCAGTGACAATGAGAACAATCAAACTACAATACATGTACCATAATAACAACAGGCAACAATGAGAAAAATCATTCTACAATACATGTGCCACATTAACAACGGGCAACAATGAGAACAATCAAACAACAATACATGTACCACATTAACAACCGGCGACAATGAGAACAATCAGACTACAATACATGTATCACATTAACAACCGGCAACAATGAGAACAATCAAACTACAATACATGTACCACATTAACAACCGGCGACAATGAGAACAATCAAACTACAAAACATGTACCACATTAACAACGGGCGACAATGAGAACAATCAAACGACAATACATGTACCACATTAACAACCGGCGACAATGAGAACAATCAAACTACAATACATGTACCACATTAACAACGGGCGACAATGAGAACAATCAAACTACAATACATGTACCACATTAACAAGGGGCGACAATGAGAACAATCAAACAACAATACAGGTACCACATGAACAACCGGCGACAATGAGAACAATCAAACTACAATACATGTACCACATTAACAACCGGCGACAATGAGAACAATCAAACAACAATACAGGTACCACATGAACAACCGGCGACAATGAGAACAATCAAACTACAATACATGCACCATAATAACAACGGGCAACAATGAGAAAAATTAAACTACAATACATGTGCCACATTAACAACGGGCAACAATGAGAACAATCAAACTACAATACATGTACCACATTAACAAGGGGCGACAATGAACAATCAAACTACAATACATGTGCCACATTAACAACGGGCAACAATGAGAACAATCAAACTACAATACATGTACCACAATAACAAGGGGTGACAATGAGAAAAATCAAACTACAATACATGTGCCACATTAACAACGGGCAACAATGAGAAAAATCGAACTACAATACATGTACCACATTAACAAGGGGCGACAATGAACAATCAAACTACAATACATGTACCACAATAACCACCAGCGACAATAAACAATCAAACTACAATACTTGTACCACATTAACAAGGGGCGACAATGAACAATCAAACTACAATACATGTACCACATTAACAACCAGCGACAATGAACAATCAAACTACAATACATGTACCATATTAACAAGGGGTGACAATGAGAACAATCAAACTACAATACATGTACCATATTAACAACGGGTTTCAATGAGAACAATCAAACTACAATACATGTGCCACATTAACAAGGCGCGGCAATGAGAACAATCAAACTACAATACATGTGCCACATTAACAAGGGGAGACAATGAGAACAATCATACTACAATACATGTGCCACATTAGCAACCAGTGACAATGAGAACAATCAAACTACAATACATGTGCCACATTTACAACCAGCGACAATGAACAATCAAACTACAATACATGTACCACATTAACAACGGGCGACAATGAGAACAATCAAACTACAATACATGTACCACATTAACAAGGGGCGACAATGAACAATCAAACTACAATACATGTACCATATTAACAACGGGTTACAATGAGAACAATCAAACTACAATACATGTACCATATTAACAACGGGTTACAATGAGAACAATCAAACTACAATACATGTGCCACATTAACAAGGGGCGGCAATGAGAACAATCAAACTACAATACATGTGCCACATTAACAACGGGCGACAAGGAGAATAATCAAACTACAATACATGTACCGCATTAATGTAGCGTTTTTGGCCTTTCGAGCGTTCTTTTGTATGTATTGTACCCTGTGACTAACTTGTCGCGTAGTCTGTTTGGTACCCTTGAATATTGTAAGTGTTGTATAAACAATCTACTTCTACCATTAGAAGTATACCGAGCGGTCATTTCTTCAACAGAGCAGGTCGTCTGCTCATTCTCCGTCACAACATCCAATGCTGTGACAATCACAGTAACGTAGATCACTAAACTAAGTAAATCCAAATAATCCATATTGAAATAAGAGTCGCAATAAAAGTTCACTAATTTATTAAGTATAAGTCTAATAATAATCATCATTGATCATGTTATAAAATCCATATCTACACACTACGTATACAATATACACGATTCGACTGCATACTGTAACTGACTGCTACCGACTGCGACTAATGTGATAATGCGACACAC
This sequence comes from Pinctada fucata, assembly GCA_028142955.1. Taxonomy (NCBI): domain Eukaryota; kingdom Metazoa; phylum Mollusca; class Bivalvia; order Pterioida; family Pteriidae; genus Pinctada; species Pinctada fucata. The sequence continues at coordinate 19,548,652 of AP027111.1, read as the reverse complement.
TGGCCAGGTGCGCGCTCCTTATATACTCTAGCGGGGCAGCTCGAAGTGAGCTGCCCCTACAACATGTTAAATGGGCAGCTCCAAATGAGCTGCCCCTCAAACCTTACATAACTAAGCGTTGTATAATCAATTAAAACAGCATTACGGGGTAAATATATACATATAAACAAGACATAATCATTATTTCGTTACAACTCCCCCCCTCCTAAAATTTGATCCCCTGATCGAAAAGCATAAAACATATAATCATACATCAAACGACAATAATGAATTAAATATCATAAATGCAAATTATAAAACAAAGAAATTCAAATGCAAAATGTTAAATAAATGTTCATCAAACAAATGTTCGTTCGTCCATCTACATCATCTGGGGACATTTCTGCACTGTCCGTCTAAAATCCTGGTCCAATATTACGGGGATTCCTGGTAACGTCCGTAATATACATCCTTTGTCCATGTGACATCTATAATCCTAAGTATACTACGGGGATTTCCTGGCAACGTCCGTAGTACATGCTCTACACTTCGTATTACAATAGAGTGCGCATTTAACGAGTGCACATATCAATCCTTATTATACCACGGGGATTCCAGGCTACGTCCGTGGTATACTTTAATCCAACGATGATATTACACATTTTACATAAAATCACATAAATCCAAATCATACTACGGGGATTCCGGGCTACGTCCGTAGTATTTTAATCCATCATTGAAATATAACACTAATAACAAACACACATTTAAAGTAATCCAAATATACTACGGGGACAATACATGTGCTACAACAACGGGCGACAATGAGAACAATCAACAATACATGTACCACATTAACAACCAGCGACAATGCGAACAATCAAACAACGATACATGTACCACATTAACAACGGGCGACAATGAGAACAATCAAACTACAATACATGAACCACATTAACAACGCGACAATGAGAACAATCAAACGCAATACATGTACCACATTAACAACCGGCGACAATGAGAACAATCAAACTACAATACAAGTACCACATTAACAACGGGCGACAATGAGAACAATCAAACTTCAATACATGTACCACATTAACAACCAGCGACAATGAGAACAATCAAACTACAATACATGTACCACATTAACAACCGGCGACAATGAGAACAATCAAACTACAATACATGTACCATAATAACAACGGGCGACAATGAGAACAATCAAACTACAATACATGAACCACATTAACAACCAGCGACAATGAGAACAATCAAACTACAATACATGAACCAGATTAACAACCAGCGACAATGAGAACAATCAAACGCAATACATGTACCACATTAACAACGGGCGACAATGAGAACAATCAAACTACAATACATGTACCACAATAACAGCGGGCGACAATGAGAACAATCATACAACAATACATGTACCACATTAACAACCAGCGACAATGAGAACAATCAAACGACAATACATGTACCACATTAACAACCGGCGACAATGAGAACAATCAGACTACAATACATGTACCACATTAACAACGGGCGACAATGAGAACAATCAAACTACAATACATGTACCACATTAACAAGGGGCGACAATGAGAACAATCAAACAACAATACAGGTACCACATGAACAACCGGCGAAAATGAGAACAATCAAACTACAATACATGTACCACATTAACAACCGGTGACAATGAGAACAATCAAACTACAATACATGTGCCACATTAACAAGGGGCGACAATGAACAATCAAACTACAATACATGTACCACATTAACAAGGGGCGACAATGAACAATCAAACTACAATACATGTACCACATTAACAACGGGCAACAATGAGAACAATCAAACAACAATACATGTACCACATTAACAACCGGCGACAATGAGAACAATCAAACGACAATAAATGTACCACATTAACAACCGGCAACAATGAGAACAATCAAACTACAATACATGTACCACATTAACAACCGGCGACAATGAGAACAATCAAACTACAATACATGTACCACATTAACAACCGGCGACAATGAGAACAATCAAACGACAATACATGTACCACATTAACAACCGGCGACAATGAGAATAATCAAACTACAATACATGTACCACATTAACAACGGGCGACAATGAGAACAATCAAACTACAATACATGTACCACATTAACAAGGGGCGACAATGAGAACAATCAAACAACAATACAGGTACCACATGAACAACCGGCGACAATGAGAACAATCAAACTACAATACATGTACCACATTAACAACCGGCGACAATGAGAACAATCAAACAACAATACAGGTACCACATGAACAACCGGCGACAATGAGAACAATCAAACTACAATACATGTACCATAATAACAACGGGCAACAATGAGAAAAATCAAACTACAATACATGTGCCACATTAACAAGGGGCGACAATGAACAATCAAACTACAATACATGTACCACATTAACAAGGGGCGACAATGAACAATCAAACTACAATACATGTGCCACATTAACAACGGGCAACAATGAGAACAATCAAACTACAATACATGTACCACATTAACAAGGGGTGACAATGAGAAAAATCAAACTACAATACATGTGCCACATTAACAACGGGCAACAATGAGAAAAATCGTACTACAATACATGTACCACATTAACAAGGGGCGACAATGAACAATCAAACTACAATACATGTACCACAATATCAACCAGCGATAATGAACAATCAAACTACAATACTTGTACCACATTAACAAGGGGCGACAATGAACAATCAAACTACAATACATGTACCACATTAACAACCAGCGACAATGAACAATCAAACTACAATACATGTACCATATTAACAAGGGGTGACAATGAGAACAATCAAACTACAATACATGTACCATATTAACAACGGGTTTCAATGAGAACAATCAAACTACAATACATGTGCCACATTAACAAGGGGCGGCAATGAGAACAATCAAACTACAATACATGTGCCACATTAACAAGGGGAGACAATGAGAACAATCAAACTACAATACATGTGCCACATTAGCAACCAGTGACAATGAGAACAATCAAACTACAATACATGTGCCACATTTACAACCAGCGACAATGAACAATCAAACTACAATACATGTACCACATTAACAACGGGCGACAATGAGAACAATCAAACTACAATACATGTACCACATTAACAAGGGGCGACAATGAACAATCAAACTACAATACATGTACCATATTAACAACGGGTTACAATGAGAACAATCAAACTACAATACATGTACCATATCAACAACGGGTAACAATGAGAACAATCAAACTACAATACATGTGCCACATAAACAAGGGGCGGCAATAAGAACAATCAAACTACAATACATGTGCCACATTAACAAGGGGCGACAATGAGAACAATCAAACTACAATACATGTGCCACATTAACAACGGGCGACAATGAGAATAATCAAACTACAATACATGTACCGCATTAATGTAGCGTTTTTGGCCTTTCGAGCGTTCTTTTGTATGTATTGTACCCTGTGACTAACTTGTCGCGTAGTCTGTTTGGTACCCTTGAATATTGTAAGTGTTGTATAAACAATCTACTTCTACCATTAGAAGTATACCGAGCGGTCATTTCTTCAACAGAGCAGGTCGTCTGCTCATTCTCCGTCACAACATCCAGTGCTGTGACAATCACAGTAACGTAGATCACTAAACTAAGTAAATCCAAATAATCCATATTGAAATAAGAGTCGCAATAAAAGTTCACTAATTTATTAAGTATAAGTCTAATAATAATCATCATTGATCATGTTATAAAATCCATATCTACACACTACGTATACAATATACACGATTCGACTGCATACTGTAACTGACTGCTACCGACTGCGACTAATGTGATAATGCGACACACTGGCCAGGTGCGCGCTCCTTATATACTCTAGCGGGGCAGCTCGAAGTGAGCTGCCCCTACAACATGTTAAATGGGCAGCTCCAAATGAGCTGCCCCTCAAACCTTACATAACTAAGCGTTGTATAATCAATTAAAACAGCATTACGGGGTAAATATATACATATAAACAAGACATAATCATTATTTCGTTACAACTCCCCCTCCTAAGATTTGATCCCCTGATCGAAAAGCATAAAACATATAATCATACATCAAACGACAATAATGAATTAAATATCATAAATGCAAATTATAAAACAAAGAAATTCAAATGCAAAATGTTAAATAAATGTTCATCAAACAAATGCAGTTCGTTCGTCCATCTACATCATCTGGGAACATTTCTGCACTGTCCGTCTAAAATCCTGGTCCAATATTACGGGGATTCCTGGTAACGTCCGTAATATACATCCTTTGTCCATGTGACATCTATAATCCTAAGTATACTACGGGGATTTCCTGGCAACGTCCGTAGTACATGCTCTACACTTCGTATTACAATAGAGTGCGCATTTAACGAGTGCACATATCAATCCTTATTATACCACGGGGATTCCAGGCTACGTCCGTGGTATACATTAATCCAACGATGATATTACACATTTTACATAAAATCACATAAATCCAAATCATACTACGGGGATTCCGGGCTATACGTCCGTAGTATTTTAATCCATCATTGAAATATAACACTAATAACAAACACACATTTAAAGTAATCCAAATATACTACGGGGACTCAGGGCAACGTCCGTAGTATGTCCATCCAACGTTGATAATATCTTATATAACACAGAAAACACGAACACATGTAAATCCAAATATATTACGGGGACTCCGGGCAACGTCTGTAGTATATATCTCTCCAACGTTGAAAATATACACTTTTCTGGGTAATAGCATTACTGGTCCTCTTTTCACTCTACGTTACACACTTTTCTGACGTTTAAAAGTAACTGTCTTATCGCAATGGCAACACGGCTGTTGATTTAACCCACCTCAAGGTCACGATACTTTTTCGTTTCTCCATCACAGAAACTTCAACATCCATATTTGAGTCCACGGGAATCTATTACACGATTCCAACTCATCATCAATCCTAGGAACAGGGCACTTTTCACTGACGGTCCACGCTACAAGGCGGCGGTATTCCACTCACGAGCACCATGCAACGTCCGTCTGTATCACTATCACATGGACAAGGGCTTCACTTCCCTCCCATAATGTCCTCATTTTCACATCCTATCTGAATTATAGGAACTCTGCGCAGTACTTCTTCAAATGACCTCTCGTCATTTCTCTGTTTTACACCCGGGAAATCTCCAAATTCATGACTTAAACACTGTCACATGAATTTTTACCATAAAATTGCCTTTGAACATTTCGGCACACCACAAAATACACTTCTTCATACACCTTCGATGTCGAATTCTTCACTTAAACGGTCCACTTACACTCGGAACCGGTGCATATAGCACAATATATCACAGTACCCACTTCCGTACACTAGTTCCTCCACTGGATTGAATACACAATTCACTATTGCGAGGGGATTCACATCATCGACGTTGGTAACGTCGCACGTTGCCGTTAGTTATCATTGATTGCACATTTTGTTCGTTCGTCTTACGTCCACACACTTGTCCCAGTTATATTCTAAAACGTCACATGTATCTGTTTCATATACGAATTCTGATTTTTCCATTAGGTACCAGCTTTATTTAACGTAGTCTTTTCACTTCCAAACTTATGATCGGCAAGCATCTTAATACACGTTCCATGTAAGATCGAATAGCACTTTGAAGTTGCACAAGTTCACATTGAATTAGGAAGCAACACTTTCCATGAACTCCTGAGTACACTGTGTGATCATTTGTAAATTGATCACCAAATGCTAACTTCGACACACAGAAATGATTAATACGTTTTACGACGATTTCGAACACCAGTCAGGTTCGTTGGGGCACACCTCTCCAGTAATCTTTGAACGAAATGAATAACACAAAATTGTGCTTCTCGTGTGCCCTTTATAACTACTTCTGCTTCGTTCGGTGTCGGATCAAAATTCGATTCACTAGACTTTTTCGACACACATGTATGTTATTCATAAATAAAATCACGTCTACGCAGAATTTGCACATCACACGGAAACTCATCACTATACACAGAACTGTACCCACAAAACGCACAGAAATACAACTAAAATTGTTTCACAAATGTCGCATTTAATGAATTAAAAAAAATATCACGCGTTTTCGATTACTTTTCGGACACTTAGATGATATCGTCACAAGCACACATGCATAGTCTTATAAATGCACATACAAATCGGCACTGAAATACCGTTAATACATACAAAACATGGCTTATTGTTGCACATACATGTACATATCGATGCACATTGTATCGAATAAAAGTACACAAGCACAGATAACACATAATTCACTACACATCGCGCACGAATTCACTAACACATATCTGGCACAGATAACACAAATTCACGCGCGTGAACAGTAAAAAACCAGAAGTCTCTGACGAGACTGTAGCTCTCCTAGTTGTTTTTTCTTTAAAACATCAATTTCCTTTCTTAAAGACCATAGGGAGCAGGTGCTCAAACAAATTATAAGTAGCACGAAAAAACAACATATCCATAAGACTGCAACTATAAAATCACTCATATAATTTATAATATCCGAGATATAGTATTTCAAAAAAGAAAGCCACATCAATTTTAAAAGATGCTAGGGGCCAGAGGCTTCTAGCTCAAATGAACTATCAATGACACAACTAGACCACAGATCCATCATATTGCAAAAAGAATTAAGTCTCCATCACATGGAGTTATTTAGGAGAAAATGACCAAACCCATTTTCTAAGACCCTGGGGGTCAGGGGCTCAAACAAAATATCAGGTGCACAACTAGACCACAGACCCATCATATTGCAAAAAGAATTAAGTCTCCATCATTTATAGTGTCAGAGGAGTTGCAAGCACAAGATTACATAGAATGATAAAGGAAAAAATGACCACACCCATTTTCTAAGACCCTGGGGGACAGGGGCTCAAACAAAATATAAGGTGCACAATAAGACCACAGACCCATCATATTGCAAAAAGAATTAAGTCTCCATCATTTATAGTGCCAGAGGAGTTGCGAGCACAAGATTACATAGAGTTATATAGAAGAAAATGACCACACCTATTTCTAAGACCCTGGGGGTCAGGGACTCAAACAAAATGTCAGGTGCACAACTAAGACACAGACCCATCATATTGCAAAAAGAATTAAGTCTCCATCATTTATAGTGTCAGAGGAGTTGCGAGCACAAGATTACATAGAGTTATATAGGAGAAAATGACCACACCCATTTTCTAAGACCCTGGTGGTAAGGGGCTCAAACAAAATATCAGGTGCACAACTAGACCACAGACCCATCATATTGCAAAAAGAATTAAGTCTCCATCATTTATAGTGTCAGAGGAGTTGCGAGCACAAGATTAAATAGAGTTATATAGAAGAAAATGACCACACCCATTTTCTAAGACCCTGGGGGTCAGGGGCTCAGACAAAATATCAGGTGCACAACTAGACCACAGACCCATCATATTGCAAAAAGAATTAAGTCTCCATCATTCATAGTGTCAGAAGAGTTGCAAGCACAAGATTATGTTACATAGAGTTATATAGGAGAAAATGACCACACCCATTTCTAAGACCCTGGGGGTCAGGGACTCAAACAAAATATCAGGTGCACAACTAGACCACAGACCCATCATATTGCAAAAAGAATTAAGTCTCTTTCATTTATAGTGTCGGAGGAGTTGCGAGCACAATATTACATAGTTATATAGGTGAAAATGACCACACCCATTTTCTAAGACCCTGGGGGTCAGGGGCTCAAACAAAATATCATGTGCACAGCTAGACCACAGACCCATCATATTGCAAAAAGAATTAAGTCTCTATCATTTATAGTGTCAGAGGAGTTGCGAGCACGAGATTACATAGAGTTATAAAATAACCACACCCATTTCTAAGACCCTGGGGGTCAGGGGTTCAAACAAAATATCAGGTGCACAACTAGACCACAGACCCATCATATTGCAAAAATAATTAAGTCTCCATCATTTATAGTGTCAGAGGAGTTGCGAGCACAAGATTACATAGAGTTACATGTATATTGGAGAAAATGACCACACCCATTTCTAAGACCCTGGGGGTCAGGGACTCAAACAAAATATCAGGTGCACAACTAGACCACAGACCCATCATATTGCAAAAAGAATTAAGTCTCTATCATTTATAGTGTCAGAGGAGTTGCGAGCACAAGATTACATAGAGTTATATAGGAGAAAATGACCACACCCATTTTCTAAGACCCTGGGGGTCAGGGGCTCAAACAACATATCAGGTGCACAGCTAGACCACAGACCCATCATATTGCAAAAAGAATTAAGTCTCTATCATTTATAGTGTCAGAGGAGTTGCGAGCACAAGATTACATAGAGTTATATAGGAGAAAATGACCACGCCCTGGGGGTCAAGGACTGAAACTTAATGTCAGGTGCACAACTAGACCACATACCAAGTAGGATGCAAAAAGAATTAACTTTCTATCACCTATGGTTTGAGAGGAGTTGCGAGCACAAGAATTGTTTACGGACGGACGGACGGACAGACGGACAGACGGACGGACGCCGGACGACGGGGTATCGCATAAGCTCGACTGGTCTGAGACCAGTAGAGCTAAAAAATGAATCGCACACATATAAATTATCACAAAATTATACACACTATCGTGTATGGAATGGTCACAAATAAATGTCACACGCAAACAAAATCACTGAAAAATGCACAAGTCTTGCACAAATCAAAATAAAACGGTCGCGCACTTAATTAAAACGCAAAACTTATATACATGTATCATACGCAATCGCGCACTGTCACTGAAATTTGTACGGTATCAACCGTACACTAAATAAAAACGAATCGATAAGTTCACTGATATATAATAACGATATTTACACACAAATATTATACACACATACTTCACGGGGAAATATACAAACTAAGTCACTGAATCCACACGCAAAACACTAATCTTTTTAATACAAACTTTAAGAAAATTGTTTCACTTTTCCTCCGCAAACTTCATATTGTTTTTCCGAATCCATGTAAAGGAATTTTTGAAATATTCAGAAGAATTCCTCACATTCCACTCGCGATTTCACTTCTACTTTTCTCACAAAATGTATGTATCCAAACTCGGTGTAGTCGTACACGCGAACGAATTTTGTCGATTTCTGAATATCCATTTTGAAGAATCACACACTGTAAATACGCACACTGAACGCAATTCTTTACTGTAAATCCCAAGATTAGTGTCTGAAATAAACTTCTGCAAATTTAAGAAAGATTTATATTCATATTTAGTGAATAAAAAGAGTATACTTTACCCGTGTTTAGTTAAATATCCAAATTGCACAAATTAAGAATCCTGCGAATTTTCACAACACAATAAAATCCTTAAATTAATTTCACTGTCACGCGAGCTGCACCAGTTGTAGCTTTGGCTTTTATGTGTAGGTTATATCCCATGAGCTGATACAAGTTGTATCCTGTAGGTTGTATCCCACCGCTGCCACCAGTTGTAGCGTTTTTGGCCATTCGAGCGTTCTTTTGTATGTATTGTACCCTGTGACTAACTTGTCGCGTAGTCTGTTTGGTACCCTTGAATATTGTAAGTGTTGTATAAACAATCTACTTCTACCATTAGAAGTATACCGAGCGGTCATTTCTTCAACAGAGCAGGTCGTCTGCTCATTCTCTGTCACAACATCCAATGCTGTGACAATCACAGTAACGTAGATCACTAAACTAAGTAAATCCAAATAATCCATATTGAAATAAGAGTCGCAATAAAAGTTCACTAATTTATTAAGTATAAGTCTAATAATAATCATCCATGATCATGTTATAAAATCCATATCTACACACTACGTATACAATATACACGATTCGACTGCATACTGTAACTGTCTGCTACCGACTGCGACTAATGTGATAATGCGACACACTGGCCAGGTGCGCGCTCCTTATATACTCTAGCGGGGCAGCTCGAAGTGAGCTGCCCCTACAACATGTTAAATGGGCAGCTCCAAATGAGCTGCCCCTCAAACCTTACATAACTAAGCGTTGTATAATCAATTAAAACAGCATTACGGGGTAAATATATACATATAAACAAGACATAATCATTATTTCGTTACATTAACAACTAGCGGCAATGAGAACAATCAAACGACAATACAAGTACCACATTAACAACCGGCGACAATGAGAACAATCGCTCCATATGGAAACAAAGCAAAGATGCCATTGAAGCACGAAGGGGCAACGTATAAAAAGGAGATTAACTAATGTGCATCCTGAACCGGTTTTGGATGGTCAGCTGCTATAATGTTCATATAGCGAATTGTGAAATTATCCGGTTAACATGCGCATAACCCACATGTTCACATTCAGACACACAAAAGTCTCCTCCTTCTCACTGTATCGTGGTATTACAAACAAGACAGTGAGTTGCAAGGGTTACACAAAAATTTTATGTAAATTGATAACAAAAACATTCAATTTGCATGGACATATGTTAAACAGTTTGTGCTCTGCTGGCAGAAGTAAGATCATGATCAGTCAGCTGAGAATTTCACTCTCAGACAGGAAAAAAGGATCAGGACTAAATGATACATACTCTGTTACTGGACTCGTCCCGAATGTCGAAAGGAGTACAGAGTAATGAAATATAAACGAAACTAGCGAACAAAGGAGTAAATGAAACAATACGTACCAACACTGACACACACCGCTCTGCCCTCCTTGTTGACATGCTGGTATATTTTTCCCTTAAGTCTCATGGGTAAACCAAGTTGTTTTGGATTATGAACTGTTTCTGTATGTAAGAGCTTGTCTCTGACCTCTTGTTCAAGTCTCCGCCTTAAACTAGAAAGCTCGTCTTCGGAAGCACTGATTGTGATTGAACAGCTGATGATTCTATCCCTTCTTTTATGTTTTCCTTCATCTTTCTTGGTGTCTACAATTAGGATGTCAGCACATTTCCATGTTTTAGCCAATTGTATGTTATTCTTTCAGATCATAAACAGGAAGTTTGGTTCATTATTATCTCATCTCATAAATTTTGCAAACTTAACTCAAAGTCTTTGTAACATGTAAGGTTTTTAGATATGTTCATACGAACCATAGATCACATTGATCTCGTTAGATTATCTTATTTTTTGTCAACCCTAACTACTGTGACATTACCGTACCTGTTTCCTCTGTTGTAAGAGGCATTGATGGTGAAGCAGTCTTTGGAAGCTCGGATACCAAAGCAAGGTACGCCTTCTCTTCGTATGCTACTATTGTTATTGTCTGAATACATTTAAATAGGGAATAAATAAAAACAAATATTAAACATATTTAGATTTTCTTTTTCCCGCCAAAGAGTTTCGTGTATTTGTTTACCGAAACTCGAAAGCGGTGTATGTATGATATTTTTTTTATGAATGTTCAAACTAAAATTAAATTTTGGGGTTTCTTTTGGATTTGTGAGGGTGTGTGTGTTTGTTGGTAGTTGTTTGTTTGGGGTTTTTGTCTTTATTTATTTGTTTTGTTTTGTTGTTGTTCATAGATCGGTATTCGAGACTCTTAAATTTGTTCATACGTAACCAAGGTATATTCTTCAGTTTGTACCTTAATACATGTTGTGGGGTCGGTGGAGGCTCTTATCGCTGCATCCACCATTGTCTTCACAGTGACATCTAGCGGGAATCTCAGCATCCTTCCTGTACCGATAACGGGAAATGAAATACTCCGATATCCTGTAGACAAACATTTTTGGAAGCATATGTCCAGCACACTTGAAAAATTCTGAGAAAAAAGATACCATTATTCCATTAAGAAGAAATGTTGACATACACGATTTTTCCAAAGTGTGGTGAACTTTTGAACCGTTTTTCGTAAAAATTGGTGATTTAATTAATTTGACTTTATTAGGTTTACAGTCAGTAGATTACAATTTGACTAAAATTGAAAATTCAAACAGTCATTGGAAAAATAGAGGTTGATGAATACGACTTGAGATGCAGACCTGTTGAGAAGTGTCCTTCCATTGGTCAAGTACCATCGTATATACTTCTTTACAAGATAGATTTCCGCCGCTTGTTGAAATTATGTCCTCTGAATCGTCAGAATTTGCTAAAAGCTGGAAAAATGAAAATGGAGATTTGAAGTGATTTTTTTTTCATAGATGTAGAAAAGAATATTTCTATGGTCCGATAAAATTAATTTTCCCTTCAATAAAATGATTTCATATCAAAACATCATCCTAGCCTAATATGAATATCGTAATATTCCTCTTGATGAACAGAATAATGCATGAAATCACTTCTAGAAGATTGCGAGTTGGTCAGGAACACCTCAATTTTCTTATTATCTACACTTATTTTCTTTTGCAGTGTAGAGCAGTTAAACACATTCCCCGCAATTCAATGTTTTAAGCGTTTAAAAATTACTTTCTGTCCAGCTCTGTTGCCTGAAAGAAGTTTTGTTTAAGCTCTGTATTATTTGACATCATATATTACTAAATGCTATTTTGGTGACTTATCATTTCATCTTAAAGTATCATGAAAATTAATGGAGATTAACCATCCTTGCACAATCCCTCCAGTGTCCTTTGGTCATATATTTTATTTAAGTACGCTACTGAATGGACTCTATAGGATCCATACACACTCTAGTAAATATTTACACAAAATTCAGAAATCAAACGCTACTAAACATGCTAGAGTGCGCTAACTGAAATAACTTTGGCTTAAAATAATACGGAGGTGTTCCAAATCTACACCCTCTTGAAGAAAATTTCAAACCAATTTTCATGCACCAGACACGTGTTTCGAATATTAAATTCTCATCAGTGATGCTTCCAGCCGCCTTAATTCATTTCTTAGGCGCCTTCTTGTGTTATTTTGTTTAATTTAAATTTGTGTATTTGCTTTACAGAGAGTGAGCGGCTCCAAATTTCCTGTAGGGTCGATTCAGTTAAAGCACCACTGATGAGGATTTACTATCCGAAACAGGTGTCTGGTCTATTAATTTTGTTTTGAAGCACCACTGATGAGGATTTACTAACTGAAACACGTGTCTGGTCTATTAATTTTGTTTTGAAGCACCACTGATGATGATTTACTGTCCGAAACACGTTTCTGGTGTATTAATTTTGTTTTGAAGCACCAACGATGAGGATTTACTATCCATAACACGTGTCTGGTGTATTAATTTTGTTTTGAAGCACCACTGATGAGGATTTACGATCCGAAACACGTGTCTGGTGTATTGAAATGGGTTTGAAATGTTGTTTAAGAAGGTTACTGGTTTGAACATTTAAATTTTCTTGTAAGAATTAGAAGCTCATTGCTGCCCTATGAAGTATTAGAAGTATTCATTTATTAAAACGATTGAAAAGAAATAAAGAAACCAATTAGTCTGTCCACCATTAATTATACTTAATATACCTTATAAAAGATAAAAAAAAAACCCTCTATAATACAAGGTTGACTTGATAGGATAATATGGAAGTGTTCCAACTCTATACCTTCCGAAGAAAATTTCCGTAGTATTAAATGATGCTATTGAACTTGAAGACGTTTAACATTTGTACCACTTGGTGACTGTCACTGCAGTTGGACCAGAAGTCACCGAGGGCACATGTAGCCAAGTTTGATCAACTCCGGCTGATCCCTTTTTTCAACACATTCGAAACTTTCTGTTATCAATTTCTTGAAATTTCTAGAACGCGGGTCTTGCTACGTCATTTGGTACGTTTTTGAACATAATAATTTTCACACTATTTGGCCATATAACATTAATTGTTTAGATAAAGGATCACTAACTATGGCTACGTACCCGAAACGTGCATGCATGTCTGATCCATGCTGCAAATCAGTTCTTAAATGATGCTATTGAATTTGAAGACGTTTAACATTCAATGTATTAAGATAAGTTCAGAAACACTAAGGTTTGTTTAGTTTTAATAATTGATATAAGAATGTAATACCATAAAGAAAAGAACCTGTGTTAGAACAACTAAGTTGGCTTGATTGAAGATGATTTTGACATGAGAATGTAACACCCTGTAAAAGAACAGCTGACGTTGGCAAAAAGGAAGAAGATGTATTACATAATGGTTGCAATGAGAATGGCATACCTTTTAAAAGAACACTAATATTGACTCTATGGAAGGAGATTTACTAAATGATTTAGATGACCACAGCGGTGGTCGGGGCCCTGTCTTCTCTAAAGATGTTTGGACAGGGCCCGTCATGGAGTTCCGTCGTCACAGTCAGTTAGGGTGCAAGTTTTAAGAATGCGCTGGTACAAGACTTTAGATTGGCCTAGTGCCCGTCTGGTGACATTAGGATCATATCCATGACATAAAAGGCGTTTGATGATTCTGACGCATTTTCGATAGTTATGTTGTCTATCTTGTCCATCTTTGATCCGTCTTATCTTGTTAATTATGTCACCATAAAAGGCAGGTTGTGAAATAGAAGTATGATTCACTTTAAGTCGAAGATGATTTATTCAAGATATAAACATTAAAGAATTGAAACATTTAAAATGGTGAGATAGTACATGTGAACTGCATTATAGTTTTATTCATGATACAGTTGTGCTAATTCTGATGCCTTCAACACTAAATTGTGTTTCATGGTAGACCTACTGAAAATGTTTTCCGTCGTATTTGTTGTTCATTTTCCCTTTTGCTTCTCTTTTTGTTCTTGTTTGCTCTGTATTTTTTGCATTTTTAAAAGGGTTTTTCGATGTTTTGTTTAAATCTAAATTTTAAAAAAATACCACAAGAGGGCGCTTAAGAAACGAATTTAGGCGGCTCCGCAAAATCACTTTCGCTGGAATTCGAAGCATCACTGATGAGAATTTGATATTCGAAACTCGTGTCTGGTGCATGAAAATTGGTTTGAAATTTTCTTCAAGAATGTATAGAGTTGGAACACTGCCGTATTATTATAATAAACACTTATTTCTTGTTGCAGCGTGGAACACTTAAAATCGTTCCCCGTGACTTGATGTTTAGAAGTGTATTAATTACTACTTTCCAGCTCTGTCGCATATATATTATTCTGCTATTTCGGAAACTTGTCATTTCATAAAAAAAAATACAATCGACATTAAAGGAGGTTAACATCTTAGCACCATCCCTCCAATGCCATTTTGAACATAGATTTTACTTGGATATGCTACTGAATCGACCCTACAGGAAATTTGGAGCCACGCACTCTCTGTAAAGCAAATACTCAAATTTAAATTAAAAAAAATAACACAAGAGGGCGCTTAAGAAATGAATTTAGGCGGCTCCGCAAAATCACTTTTGCCGGAAGCATCACTGATGAGCATTTGACATTCGAAACACATGGTTGGTGCATGAAAATTGGCTTGAAATTTTCTTCAAAAAGGTATAGAGTATCAGTTCTTAAATGATGCTATTGAATTTGAAGACGTTTAACATTGGAACACTTCCGTATTATTGGTACTGCAACTGAGTCGTGTTAGAGAACCCCTTTCATCTATGAGAGATTGTGATACTATTTACTTCACACGTGATGAAAATCACCAATCTTCATAAGGTAGATAGGTGAGTATTAACTTAGAATATATTGGAAGAACACAAAATGATGATTTGCGCAAAGAGAAGAAATTCGAATAAAGAATGACTGGTATTATATACATTTTTGGACATAATAATTTTCATACTTTTTGGCCATATTACATTGTTTAGACTGAGGATCAGTGACGAGGGTTAAGTACCCGAAACGTGCATGTCTGGTCCATGCTGTAAATTTATCAGATTTGAAATGATGCTATTGAATTTAAAGACGTTTAACATAATAACTACTTGTAAAAGGACATGGCCTCCAACGTTGATAAGATGAGAGGAAATGACGCTCTCCTGGAAATTTCTATTCACTCCTACCACGTTCACGATCACGTCAGTCTTAAAAAGAACAATTTGTGGTGAATAATTATGGAACAAACACAACCAGACAAGTAAAGAGACAAAAAAATTGACAAAAATAGCTATTGACATTAAAACACATACAGATATTCATAGAACATAAAACACTCCACAGTATGTAATGCGATTGGTGACTATTCTTTTGCATTCATCATCTTGTTCTCATGTGAAATACCTTTCACAAGAAACAAAACAATGAACGAATTTTGTCTAAAAGAAGTCCGGGGATGTGATTGACAAACTAAAATCTAGATATTCCAAGGCTCATAAATCGTCGACTTTTTCATATCCGCTTGTCGTCAAAAAATAAAATAAAATGAGGAATAGATTCTAAAAATTTCGCTTTCTTGAATGTGTAAAGAAATTTTCACACAGATTACCCTCAGCCTTTTTTTTTTTTTTTTGGTAAATCAGAGCTTTTAAAATTCCAGAAAGTGAACTTTACATAAAACGTAAAGTATCCATTATTAAACAGACGTACAAAAGATTCCTCTTAGTTACAGATCAATTTTCAAACCATTAAAGTGTACACATGAAGTAAGTACAAACTCACTGATAAAAGTTTTGATTAAAATACTCAACCTTTTCCTTAGCAATGTCTCCAAGTCGAATGACTATCTCCATTCCATTGATTATTGCAGATTGTTTTGAGCCACGTGCTACTTGCTGGCCTGGCTGGCCCTTCCTGGAACTATTTCTGGGTATACAATACAAACCAATAAACGACTGGCGATATTTGACTCAAGAAGCTTTTTTTGTACAATTGGACAAAAGACAAACGTGTTTTACCATTGGATTCTGAGTAGATTATTCATTTATAATATAACGTTGTCTTTCACGTTTCAATGAATGACGATATGTTATTGTCTCCGTCTGTTTGTCCCTTTTTATCTTATCATGAGTGTTACCTGCTCTTGTCACTGCAGCATCGTCATGTTTACGACCCCCCCCCTTTCTTTGTCTTTATTCAATGTATAAATGATCTTTTCTCTGATTATTAGTGAGTGGATCTTTGATTAAATACTTCTATCTATTCTTCTCTAACAAGGACGAATAAAAGGAGGGGAGTTCAAGTGGGACTCGGTTGCAGAATTCACAGCAACACAAACATGCGATCTTGGACAAGCACAACAAGAGACACCAAAAGGACAAGGAAGATCAAAACTACACATATACACGATGGAGACCGATGGGCAATTATCACCGACTTACGCCTTTGGGACGTGTGTGTTTGTGGATCGAGGCTACATGCGCTGCGTTTTTCTGAAGACGCAAGGAAGGAAGTGGCAAGAGTACGGAAGGAGCGCGTCAACGCACGGTTATATGGGTGGTTACATTCATCATATGTAGCGCAAAAAAAGTAAGTGCGTTGCACGTACTTACGACTTGCGCGCAACTTGCTTACAACGTACTTTCTCCATACGTCTTCTACGTTAATTATTATAAAGATGTCGAATTTACACGTACTGCTAACGCACGGAGTCCTCACTTCCTTGCGTCGAAGGTGCGTTGCACGTACTTGCAACGTACTTACAACATGCGTGTGGTACTTCTTGTTGAATTCGTAGATAGTACGCAGACAGGACGCAGCGAAAGTTCTGTATGCTATAAAACTGCTACGTCCAGTCTGCGTACGTGTTCCCAAATCCACAAGGAGGCCGTACGGGACAAGTACTGACAACGTACGAACACCGTACGGATACCCAAGGTTTGCCAACGTTTTTGCACGTAGACCACCGCTTTAGGACGGTCATCTGCCATGCTAGTTACAAATGGTGAGGTTATCTGGATGACGCACGCACAACCCTCCTACTTGACCCAAAACGAACAATTATTTTGTATAATAGTCTCCTCACTGTGAGATTACGACACAAACAAGACAGCCAAACATAGGATCCAAAGTTACAAACTGATGAATTTCATATGTAAACGGATATTAAAAGCATTAAGAAATCCCGTGCATTCCTTCCTTGGGAGAGCTAATGCATGTAATCACCCAAGGAGTCCAACCGACCTTTATAGGTGGTCTTCTCTGACTAGGTTTGGACAGGGTTATCATTGAGTCCCGTCGTCACAGTCATTGTGCAAGTGTACAATGTTTCAGTGTCAAACAGTATCATTCTTGTGACATCAGGATCATATCACGGTGTATCAGGCGATCCATTATGAAAATTCAGTCTGCCTTTGATCCTCCTTATTTTCTTTATTCAGTCCCCATAAAACAATGTAAACTTTATACACTTGCATTTTCTTTTCGCTATGTATATCTTGTAAAAAGGGGAGGATGAAATTTGCAAGTAAAATTCTGATAACCTTCATCCATCATGGAAAGACAGGAGGAGATCTTAAAACAAGACTCGGTGGCAGCACACACAGCAAAATCCCGAAATCCCAAGGCGAAAACACATAGTAACACATAGTGAGAACGTCTTATACCTTCCAGCACTCCTGGGTGGCGACTTTCTTTGAATCACAGGAGGTCGAATCGTCTCTTTCTCATACCCAACTTTCAATTCACACCCATGACGCCTTTCAAAATCTCCAATGAAGTCTTTTCCGGCTTCATGTCGCATACTTTTAGCTATCACATATTTCTCCTCTGGGTAAAAAAAAACCAAATGTGATCATCTTTCAGTTACATTGCATTCCATTAGTTTCATGTCTATCATGTAACTATATGTTATAATGATAATAGAATGTCTTCCGATTCCGCTCTACGATTTTTCTAACTCTATACAACATTACAAATCTAAAAAAAACTGAATAAAATTTCAAGTTCTAGATATAAAAACGTACCTGCATTGTAAGTTTCATCTAGCTTTAATACATCCGATGCCTTTGGGTATTCATGAGGACTCCGTTTACCGTTGTGACGTCTTCTTGAGGAGTATTTTGATTTGAAGGAGTGTCCTTTGCCACGTGCTCCTTTGTATTCATTATATCCACCATCATCAAATTCGGTATTCCTCTGTTTGTCTACATTGTTCTCGTTTTCAGATTTATCAGCCTCGGATTCAGATTTATCAGCCTCGGATTCAGATTTAACAGCCTCGTTTTCAGATTTATCTGTCTGGGATTCAGATTTATCTTTCTCATATCCACGTGTATTAATAGGGCGGCTAAACTCTCCATCAGAATCTCGTTCAGAGGTCTTGCTGTCTTCGCTATCATATCGTCTGGAAGTAGAATCCCGTACAAGAGAATTTCTGTTCCTCCGACTTTTGGACTTTCTCGTATGTGCCTTTCTTTGTCGACTAGGAGGAGACCATTTCTCGTTCTGACTATCAGAGTGAGTATCTGATATTGCTTGGGCTTCATCACTGGAACTTATCTCTGACTCTCTGTGATCATTATCTTTGATACGCAGAGTTGTTTTCCAAGATTCTTCAACTAAGTGCCACACATGTATAAAGTTTACATTTAACATCCTGAACAATTCTTTTATATTTTATGGACATTATGAAATGCTTAGGTGATTCTTATGGTTGAACAGTTCTAATAATCATTTGTACTAGATATAAATGTATATAGTTTATGCTCCAATCCAGATTTTCTTTGTGATATACTTGAAATAGTTCAATGTATTAGTTTAGACAAAACTCGCAGCAGTGTTCAAGCTTTGTTAGTGGATGTGAGACTCCATGAAACCTGAAAAGATACTTTCTCAACCAAGGTCTTGGGAAAGGTAAAAAGAAGCAAAATATAAAGTAAGTAATAGAGATTTGAGGAAGGCTTTAATTTCCCCAAGCAAACAAATTTCATGCAAATGAACATGTATTTTAAAGAGATAGCCTGTCTTTTGTGATTTTGTCTTGACTTTAAGTAAAATGTACTTTATTTTACGTTAAATGATGAATACATTTTTGTATCTGTCCATGGTAAGAATATTGAGTTATCCGGAACAACATCGAACGATTGATTCCTCCTCCTTTCTCTTGAATGGTCTCTTAAAAAGATTAAATGACCTTGTTTTACATTGGCTTATGAACAATTAATCAAACTTATCTGTCATTGGCATAAATTAATATAGTGTATCCTCCTTCACCACTTTGGTGACCTCTGTGTACCTCCCATTGTACCCATCAGTAAATGGCTTATATCCAATGAATTGTCAAAATATTTTGCATATCAATCGAGTTGAAACCTTTTTCGCAAAAGTGATGCCATTGAATTTGAAGACGTTTAATATCTGTACCACTTGGTGAGTGTCACTAGTCCCCGAGGGCACATGTAGCCAAGATCGATAAACTCTTCAACGCATTCGAAAATTTCTGTTATCAAATTTCTTGAAGTTTCTAAAACGTGGGTCCTGTAGCATCATATCCCAACCATCATGCTACGTTATTCGGTACATTTTTGGACATGACATAACTTTCACACTCTTTGGTCATATTACATTATCACTGATGAGGATTGAGAACCCGAAACGTGCAGATCTGGTCCATGCTGCAAAACTGATGCTATTGAATTTGAAGACGTTTACCTCTGTACTATAACACTGACATTCTTAACAAGCGATAATCAAAGCCATGACCATACAGTCAATCTTTGTTCTATCAGGATAACTTCTTTACTAAGAAGTAACCTCGACGCTGCCTTCATTCAAGAAAAAAAAACATAAATTGATATTCACCAGTGTGCGTGTTAGATATTCAAGATCGAGAGAGCGTCCATAGTCACATGCAGGAAAGAAAGGAAATTCAAAAACAAAATCAGCGTCGACGAGGTAGCAGATATTTATTTCAACTTGAAAACAACATGCGTAAAAAGCAATGTAAAATATTAGTTCATAACACAAAACAATTATATAGACAGGCAGCTAAAAAATTCTTAAGAACCAAACCCAGTCAAGGTTTACCATCGATGGCAAATGTGTCAGATGACGATATATCCTTTCCTTGTTCGTCTTCTTCTGTGTCTATTAATTTAAGACGTCCACTGACAGTATGGGATGTTGGTGGCACCTGACATTCCGGGAAATAACACCCCTCCATATAGCGAGAACTGGCAGGAGGCGCAGTACGACTGCCAACATTTTTCAGTGGAGAGGCAGTGCTACGTTTTGGCTCTTTCCGTTTGGGAAGTTGAAAACACATATCATGGAATTCTGGGTAGTAAGGTTCTATAAAAAGTTCCGTGTGACGCAATATGTGTGAAGTGGAAAATACACGACCAAGAACTGCAATAGAAAAGCATACATTGTAAAATCACAGTACAAGATGCATTGGTAGGAAAAGTCAATATTATATTTCTAACACAGACTTTAATAAATTCTTTACTACAACAATACAATAGTACACTGATACGGGAGACAACATGTTATGATGTATTTCTGTTTCTTTTTGGTCAGTCTTACATGTACAATCATATATCAGAGAAGCAGAACAGTCTTGTTTAGGTCGATACAAGATCATAATAAGTAGCCAGAACCGAAAGATACCGTAAATGAAATCAGTGTCATCTCGCAGATCATTCTGCAACACCAGATTCTCTCTGGATAACCTACTTCTACTTTCCTGTATTATTTCTATATGATGTCGGAATAGAGTGACCTTCTTAATCTCAACCTATCTTATGATACTATTACAATACAATACTTATGATGTAGTGCATTGTCTAAGGTAGAGGAGTTTAGTTTTACAACAAGTCGTTGGAAATGCTTTTTCATCTATAAAACTAGGTAGAACATCTAAGATATGACACTACGTTTGCTAGACACACATTCTAATGCAATATCATGTCGCTATAACGACGAATTTCACTCGTTGTTTGCTCCATAGTCATGGCCGTAAAACGAGAACATACTAAAAAGTACTAGGCATTGACGTTGCTAACTTCACATTTCGCTTTATATTCACAAAAATATAGATTGCATAAGAATTGGAATAACTAGATACTGACGTTATGTTTGTGGACGGTAAATGCTGATTTTACGGTGCAAAAATCCGTTTTTCTGGCTCAGCTAACGCGTCACCAGAATTATTCAGTTCGCGACCGTAAAATCAGCATTTACGTCCGATAACATAACGTCAGAAGCTAGTTATTCCCTAAATAGACTTCAAATCATAATGACACTGCACATTACAAGAATATAATAATTTGGTCACCTTCCTTTACATTTGGGTTTGGAATTTTGATGATGAGAACACCAGCAACGAAATCCATATGGCTGTATTGTCCACTCACTCCGGACTGGTCACCATCAAAGTAAGCCTGTAGCATTGTCAGGTCGGCGCCCTCAGGCACATCTACCACAATACCCTTGGCTGGCCCTACTGGAGCTAACGTAACTAGCTTATCCGCGCTGTATACATTGAGATCTGACAAAATATCTGTAAGGTTTAGAATTTATATGAAACAATACAAAACAATTTATACAAAACAACTTTATTACTTACCTTTATTACAGTACCTTGTATTTGCAAATGATCGTTGGATTTTTCAAGTTAAAGTGAAGCTATAATAATATCGTTGTCTTCTATTGTTAGTGACATAACCTAACAGAGAACGACATACGGCACACATTACTTTGTGGGATGGAATACTAATAATAGTATTATATTAGAAATCTTTTGGCGGCCGCTTTTGAATTTTGCTTATAGAAAAAAAAAACTTCTTTAGTGTCAAGTTCCAGAAATTCCTCTTGGTGTGTTTCATCGGACCTCTCATAGGAAAGTACATTTTAAAGTTCATGGAATAGTAAAATTCTAAGTTATCAAATTTTGAATTTTTTTCTAATAAGATGGTAGAAATACTATATTAACATAAAAATGCTAGACTATAACTTACTTGTGGACTCGTCAAGTAGAAGCAGGGCTACGTGACGACAGTCAGAATGGAAGTACACAGCTTTAGTCTTAATGCCGAATTGTTTCTCTACAAGATCAGCTAGGTCAGCACTGCTCAACTCGGAGGAGAAATTCTGATCGTAGAAAAGGCAGGTACAATGTATGATTGAGAATTCTCTTCAACCATTGACGGTACGTATTAGTTTGTATTATCTTTTTTAATTCAATACTAGATATATGTATTTTGTAGTTCTATTTAAAAACATATGCCTGGTTTAGACAAAGATTTATTTTTTCTATTTGGCAGGGAATATTTCATCAGGGATGATTTTGGCTTTAGTACAGACCATTTCCCCTGGCTTGATGGTGATGTCCAAGATTACCATCATACGGTATTTACTCAACTCATCACATACGTTAGAATTTTAAATTGTTTATCTGAAGTTATTTTGAATACTTTGTTGTGTACAGCTTCTTAAGTGCGCCGACTAATATAGTTTTGGTCATAAATTAACATTTGTCCACTTTTTCTCCTCTAGTGAGTGTATGTTCCGCTGTTGTTCACAATGGTATGTACGTATGTCCATTGACAATAACTTTTGGATTCTAATTCAGGGTTTGATGTTTGACTTTTATATACAGTAACTGACTGTTATCATTTTATATATCTGGTCTGCAAATCTTAGTCATCCGTGTCTGGTTGTCTTGTCTGTAACATCATCTTACAGTGGGAGTTCTCTTACATGTACAAACAAACTATGCTTGATGTTTTAAGTGTACGGTGGATGATCCGGAAAACTACGTCTTCGTAACTACGTGTATGATTTATTTTCCATGTTTCATTGTCAACGACACTTATAAAAGCCGATTACTTCTGGGGTTTTTTTTTTTTCTTCTTCGTCTCTTCATTTCTTTGTGTTTGGTTTGTTCGGGGTTTTCTTTTAATTTGCGTGTTTGTTTTGAGTTGTTGTTCTTTCATAATATCACGTGTTCGTGTGATATAATTAACAACTACATGGAAGATTTTTAATGAAAGATTACCAGGAGACAGTGAAGAACATGCAGGACAGTGAAATAAGCCAAATCAAAACTAAGTTTAAGATTACCAGTCACATTTCAGAATGAAGGCCAATTTAAAGAGAACACAAATCGAACGATCCAGAAGCTTCAATATAATGGCACATTTATCACGATTCAGGGAGTATATAACTGCATACCATAGTTCGCAAACTTATGTGTCCATGAAATATTTCCTGATAGATTTTGAGTACAACGTACGGAAAGAGGAAAAAATAATTTCCCATCTTCCGTTTAAAACAATAGTGTGTCTTAAATCAAGATTTTATTCGATAATTTCCTCATATCGTTCAAATATTTAGCATAGAGTTTATAAAACTGAAAATTTTCATTTCGATGCCAATACATGTCGGATATATCCCATGTTTGTACCATTTCCATTGAAGGCACTTGCAAGTTCTTTATCCTAGCTCCTCATAGTTGAATGGAGCAGAACATTTATGGGAAAGGGAAGGGTCATATATGCACCTCTGCATTACATTAGCATGAATTCTTTTGCTTTACAACTCGTTATAATACCGAGTATTGTTAAAAATAAAATATTCATGATCCACTATCATTTCACGGCCTATACAAAGGAAGGGGGAATTATAGTACGTAGTAAGTAAGTGGACATCCCCTCTTGGGCGCTAAAACTTTCATTCATCACGAGATAAGGGATACGAACTAACTACGTGGAAGCACAGGGCCTCTCAGACATAGTGAAATTGTGCTGGGGAGAATAATATAATCTTACACAACCATGAGGGAGGGATGGCGATTTCTCAACCCGAGTGTACAAATTTTACAAGTCCATGACGAGGCTTGCATCCCTCCCTCATTGTGGTGTTTGATTGTTTTTCTTCCACGTTATCGACTATCTATAGTGTCTGTTATAATCACCAGTTTGCCTTACTTCCATAACGTCGCTTTGGTAGCGATGACGTCAGAGGGTGAGATCGGTGACGTCAGAGGGTGAGATCGATTTGAGAAATTTGAGAGTTCTCAGTCTCAAGTGGGAGAATTCGAAATTTCTTTCTTTTCTCTCCAGCACAATTTCAGTATGTCTGAGAGGCCCTGTGCATGCAAGAACATTGACTCTGTTCATGGCCTCCCCTGTAATTTGCACCCCCCCCCCCCCTTATTTTTTTCCAACATTGTTGTACAATTTGTCGAAATTGAGACTGGGTTGTTTAGATTCACAGGAGGTCATAAATATGCTGACCTGTGTTGGTAATTTTAATTTTACGTTACAATATATTACTTTTATAGACTTGTCTGTCAACAAATTTTAATTTTAATTTGAACGAACTTATTTTTGTTATAATGTTTTGTTACCTTGGCGACAGCTACACGTGACGGGTTAATGCCTTTCTTGTATATACCCAGGGGCATACTTCCACGCCCAGCGGCCATTTTCCCTTGGTCAGTGCAAAATCCAAAGATAAAAAAAAACTCCACCTTACACAAATTAACACATGACAATATGTACATGTATCACAAGCGTATTTTGATTTTCCTAGATATTCACATCCTTCCGCGTATGATGTCTCAGTTTCGTAAAACTTCCGGTGTATTACGTGTGTTGATACTTACATTTATAACTGCGACGCAGTCGAATATTCCACATTCATCTGATTAATCTACTTTTACTTGAAAAAATTCTAATATTTTTCGGTAAAACAGGAAATTTGAATTCTTTGTAATAAATAAAATGTTTTGTATAAAACTATGCCCCCCCCCCCCCCCCCAAAGCTCCGTCTCTGTGTGTAGGTGACGCCCACGCAGGATCAAACTATGGTACCTAAAAAAGTGGAGTAACGATACGTACCGCGATACGTCATCTTGACGATACGTCTTTCACGATACGTCTTCAATTTAAACGATACACAACAATACAGAATTTTTTAACAAAATTAAGAACTGTGTAAGGCACGGTCCATTTGATATTCTGGGGGGGGGCCTTGGGGTTTTTTTCGAAAAAAAAAATTTTGCTCTCAATTTTGATGAAAAAAATTAATTCGCTTATGGTGTGACAGAAAAAAATAATCTTGCTCTTACAACTAATCTGAATTTGAAGAATAATTACCATAAAATTTCGCTAAAATTCATGAAAATTTTCCGGCTCGCTTCGCTCGCCGCAGTTTTCAAATTGTATCACAAATTTTTGGCGCACCATAGTTTTCTATCAAAACATATTTACTAATGGCAAAGTTCATATATTTGAAGATATCAAAAGTTACACGTGTATTACTAAGTGAAAATCAAAGCACTAAATGTACTGAGTGCGAATAGCCAGAATAATATCACTTACAATGTATGACAAAATGTTGTGTTTTCAAAGTTATATTTGTTCCTGAACACCTTCCTAGGCCAGTTTATGGAAGTATAAAGACAGAACTAAAATGCAAATGCATAATGTTGTCGTAATGAATTGAAAGATGATGTCTGACAGTGAACATGAAAATGAAATAACATCACATTAAATCTACCCCTCCCCCCTAAAAAATACAACAATCCAATATGACTATCGATTGATGATTCCATATACAAGGAAAGAAGACGAATCTTATTTTCTAATCTGATCCCCACTCTCTCTTTAACCTTTCATGTTCAATGTTAGGTGTGTGCTAAGAATTTGAAGGAAAATTCACTTCTTTTTTAGTATATGAAAACATGATACATCCTAAACGGGAATGTTTTGATCTTTTATTTTTCATAATTGTTAATATCATATTTCATGATGGAAGTTCCTAATTTTTCCGTCGTATACAGATTTTATTTTGTGAAGAGGGGCAAAATAAGCCTACTTGAAGTTAGTTTTACGTTTCAATGATTCAACTTAATATCTTTATCGATAGCACCGTTTCATTTATATATTGTCCACTAAAACAGATAATCACCTGGTAATGGAAAGGGGTTTCCAACACACTGTGTTCATCTCAGTACATACAGATGCAATTTTTCATTAGGTCATGCATGTACATAACACGACAGCTCGATTCATATAGATATAATTCATTGATTCAGACAGTGATCAGACTTTATACCGATCATGACGCTGACGCAGTCCCAAGGTACATGTAAACAGAGTAACATCGTTTATACATACTCAGTAGATGGGGCTCCCATAAGTGAAGAAATCAGGCAATCGCTATGTGCTATTCGCACAAAAAACTATATGCCCCCGAATCTTCGATTACAGGGGCATAATGAAAAAGGGCTTCCTTAAAAGCTTAAATATATTATCAATATTTATGTATTGCTATTGATACATGTTGCATATCATATATAAGCCCCCTTCACACTTTCACGGATCGGGCCACGGATAGCTACGGATCGAGAAAAATTTTACATCCGTAGCTATCCGTAGCAATCCGTAGCTCGATCCGGCACTAGTCGTAGCTATCCTTGGCAATCCGTAGCTATCCGGGATGAGACAGAAATTTTTTGAACATGTTCAAAATTTCCCACGACTCCGCTACGGATAGATTTGTCGTAGCGGAGTCGTGGGGGAGTCTTAGCAACCCGTAATGGAGTCGTAGCTATCCGTAGGGGAGTCGTAGTAACCCGTAGCGCATCCGTAGCAATCCGGGACCATTTTTGTGATAAAAATAGCAATACGACTCTGCTACGGATTGCTACGACTCTGCTACGGATTGCTACGACTCTGATACGGATTGCTACGAATCTGCTACGGATTGCTACGACTCTCCTACGGATTGTTATGACTCTCCTACGGGTTGCTACGGATAACCAAGGATAGTGTCTTATATAAACTTCAAATTTATTAGGTTTCTGTGCGTTTTTCGGTCAATATATGAGTTAATACTTCAACTATTCAATTTCAGGTCATGATATAAAGGCATGTATAACACCTCAATACTGTTATAAAACAAGTGAGACCATCTCAATTTGAAAATATTCGGTGTTTAGTAAATAATTATGGATTAAAATTGCATAGGAAATTCAAGCCAGTCCTTCCAATCCGTACTGAAGTCGTAGCTATCCTTGTCCGAATCGTGGCTATCCGTACTCGAGTCGTGGTAATCCTTAGCAATCCGTATCTATCCGTACACGTGTCGTAGCAATCCGTATCTATCCGTACGCGTGTCGTAGCAATCCGTAGCAATGTCGGGACGATATCCGTAGCAATCCTTAGCTATCCGTACTCGATTCGTATCAACCCGTAGCAATCCGTACTGGAGTCGTAGGTTCATGGTTCATCGAACAATTTGCGTCCCGACTCGCCACGGATAGACCTTTTTTGGAGTCGTAGCGGAGTCGTGACTCGATCCGTGAAAGTGTGAAGGGGGCTATAGAGTCTAATTTTATGTTCTTGTAAGCTTGGAAGGAGAACTTCACTTATTCACCAATTTACAATTCTTAGTAACATTTCAAAATTGGTCTAAGAGACCTTCCCCTCAGACCCTCTTATACATGTTATATACATGATGTACCTTATATGAAATATTGAGAATTGTATTGTGAAAATCTTTTATCTATGTTTAAAAGTGAATACTTGCATAAAAATAAACTAATATATCAATATTTAGAGTTTTGAGCAAAAATATAAATAATTTCTATTGATAAAACACAAGCATTCTTAATATGCGCATCACTTTGTTAAAAAAAAAATTTCCTTGCTCCAACTTTGCATGAAAAAAATAATTTTGCTCCAGTCCGGGGCGAAAAAAAATATCTTGCTCCGACAAAAAACCCAAGCCCCCCCCCCCCCCCCCCCCCCCCCACGAATATCAAGTGGACCATGCCTAACAAATAGAGACAGCTTTTTCTGTATCATTTACTTATATTGCACATTGTATAAAGCCAATAGTATATATCCACATCACCATGTAACTTGTGAGAACCCTCTCTATGCTGTTAAGACTAAATTGATGTAAGTATGTTAAGTTTTTCTTTAGATTCAAGGAATATGTGAGTGTAGGATAGGATTGAAAAGTGTATCGCGAGATGTATCGCATCGTGAGCCCTGTATCGTGATACGTATCGTATCGTGATCTAGTGTATCGTTACATCCCTAACCTAAAAAAAAAAAGATTTCGTCTTTTCCCTGATTTTGTTTTTGTTTTGTTTTGTTTTGTTTTTCATTTGAAAACAAGAAAGAAATTCTTATTTGTAAGTACATTTTTTCCGATTAATTTGTGGATGTTCCATTTGAACGAACACAAATTTGTCATTGAACGAGCCCAATCTGACCAGACATCAACAAACGAAGAAATCAGAGTCCTCGTCTTCAGTTGGATTTTTTTTTCTTTTTTTGATGAGTGAATTATTGCCATTATTTAAACAGAACTTCAGTGATGTACATCAAAATTTTACTTTTTGAACGTGCAAACTCTGCATGTTCATTCCATCGATCAACGCAGACAATTAATGAAAACAGCACATATTGATATATCTTTTATCTTCCTGGTTGATACAGTATAAATATAACAATATCATACCTATAGATCATCATTATGCGACAAAGGTTTCATTCTAAAAACATGTTATTTAAATAATAAATGTCATGTTACGTTATCACTGTAGCATATCACGTGATATGCAAATAATCTCTAGCCCGGGAATTCCTTTCGATTAAACAATGTAATTACTGTCTGAATCTACCTTATATGAAAGTACTTCAGGTCTATCATATGAGCATCAATATCATTTATACGATGGGAATCTTGATTATTTGCTGTCATGTGATGCGCTACCGTGGTTATGATATATCCCAGTGCATTGTTTTATTCTTTATATATATTTCATTCCCTGTCATTTCTTTTTAAAGAGGGGAGGGGGGGGGTAAATTCCATATAAAATCATAGAAGATAAAATGTATAATGCAGTTAATATAAAGCTCATTAAGCTTGAATGATCGGAAAACAATTTTTGGATTTTTCTAAGTGAAATGAAATCACTGAGCGGGTCAATCGCATATATATTATAAAGCTGTAAATATTTCTGAATTATAAAATTGATATATTTCACTCTGGATAATTATTAGACTCTGTCATAGGTAATGATGTACTCCGGTAAGCACTTCACAGCATCGTATACGATAAACTCCCGGAATAACCACTTTCCATCTGCCACTACAGAATCAAAGTTGACATGGGTGGCATCAATACACTTTTCGCTGCGACAGGATGTACACGGTGGGTGTTTGAAGGCGTTAGGTTGGTCTGTCAAGTATATCTCCCCCATCAGAAGCCGCACCAGTAACATCTTTAAACCTTTGGTTGATCGCTTTGCTTTGTCATCTGCAGCAAGTAATTAAGAATCCTTATTATGTTTTGAGTGTAATCACGTGACAGTAAATTGGAAAGCCAGACAAGAGAAACTATCTTGAACAATAGTGAAAAGCATATTTATGAAATTAAACCATCATTGCAGCGCAAATTACATGTAATAGGATGAAACCAAAATTTCACTTTCCATGATTTAACGCAATACCAAAATAAAGTTTGCCATCTGGAATTGAAAATATCGGAAAATAAAATCTTAAAATAAATAAAGAATGAAGATAACGATACAAAACTATGGGAAAAACCCTCTATGATATATGTACCTGCGTACTGATCCGCCTTGGTGGATGATTCCGCACAATAAATACCTGAACCAAACATCACGTGATCGTTGCCTTTCTTATGGTCCACTCCTTTATGAGCTATATTCTCCACATATTCAGCTTTAGTGCCGTGCAAAAGATAATGTTCGTTTATTTCAGGATGCATGTCGTTTTTCAAAAGTTTGTCCATCATTTTCGTCGTCAAAATTTCCCCCTTTGAGCCTGAAATTTGTTCTAAAGCATCGAAACATCTGCTTCCCGAATCTTGCAATTTTCGAATAAGGGTGTTTCTCTCCATTAAATATTTTTCTCGTAAATCTAGATTTTCAATTCTCTCTACATTTGTGACTGATATGTTCTGGTGACTGAGACCTACAGCGTCTCTACCTTGACCTACCAGCGTACTGTTCCAAGTTTTTGCCAACAGGCCCTCGATGACACTGTGAGAGCGCGAATCAACTTGATAGACCACGCACCTTTCCGTCCCTTTGAACTTTGACATTAGCGTACCAATATAAGCACCGGCCTTGAACTTTCTCCAGTAGGGGGCAGTTGTGTGGTTTTTAGACAGCTCGTCCCAGTATTTCTTTGACCCCTTGTGATGTCTGGGTTTCCATGTACCCCCACGTGACCTTCCATCAGCAGACAACTCATCTTGTTGTTGATTTAGGAGAATTTTTCGTATTTCGTTGGCAGCTATAAGTAGATCCTCTTTTTCACCTTTGATAGAAATTTTGCTGTCACCTAGAATTAGCAATGAAATGAAAGGCATCTTACTGTAAAATCTTTACTGCTTCATAACAGCTCTGATGAAGAGATGACAAGATTTAGTAAGCTTTACAAGAGAGGGCATTATATAATGTTGTGTAAACTTTTGCCCAATCCTTTTTTGATTATTTGAAATAATTAAGCTTTGTTTTCTTTGCATGCAGACAATAATCTTTAAAAACAAACATTTATCGTTCTTAATCGCTAGAATTGTCATGATAAGCATACATTTGTACTCAATTTATTTATTTATTGGTTTCTGAGTACTCTCTGTATTAGAAGAAAAGGGTACCACTGTTTGAATTCTTAATGGAAGAAAACTTCCATAATCATTATTTCTATCAATAAGTTGATGATGTTTCATACATTCTACTCACCAGCGACGATTTTTATTTGGACACATTTGTCTCTTCCCTGACTCAGGATTAGTTTCCGTGTTTCTCTGGGAATCTTGTTTGTTTTCAGTTTGATTGTTTCTTGCATGAGGCAAACATCTCTCATTTCTTTTGTCAAGAGCTCCATTTTCTTGTCAAGTTGTTTTTTGGATGGAGCATACAGAACCACTTCTACCATTTTCACACTTCCGGTTGCATGATCAGACACTTCCGTTTCAGATGACGGGCGCTTTTGTTGCTTTGACGCATCTTTACGTTTTGCTCGTTGAGATGGACCTGGTAATTTTAAGATTGGTGAATATTTCGCTTTCAATACTTAGTAATAAACAACACTTTAATTAATCATTTGATTGTTTGCTCTTTGCTACATACATGTAGGGTGAATTTGAGTCCGATAGCCCTTACTTGTATCTCCTGTAAACTTATGGAACACGTTGTAACATCTCAAATCATGAAACACCTAGAATCAAATAATATCCTCTATGACCTCCAACACGGCTTTCGACATTCCCGCTCTTGTGAAACACAACTCCTCTCCTTTGTCCAAGAACTCCACTCCACTAACAATAGCAACACACAATCAGATCTCATCATTATGGATTTTGCAAAAGCTTTTGATAAGGTTCCACATCGCAGACTTCTCTACAAACTAAACTACTATGGTATCTCTGGTCACACTCAAAACTGGATTGCCTCATTTTTATCCGACCGCACCCAAACAGTTGTTCTTGATGGTTTGACATCCAACACAGTCCCTGTCACATCTGGCGTGCCCCAGGGCACTGTCCTTGGCCCTGTTCTCTTTCTCGTTTATATAAACGATCTGCCTGATTACCTTTCCTATAGCAAACTCCGCCTCTTTGCCGATGACAGCATCATCTACATGCCTATTTCTTCTGCTCATGATTGTCTCAAACTTCAAACTGACCTTGATGCTGCCGCCAGATGGGAGAGGGACTGGTTGATGGCTTTCCATCCTGATAAATGCACAGTCCTCTCAGTAACTACTAAACGCAAACCCATAAAACACAACTACACCCTACACAATCACACCTTAGAACCAGTATCATCCTCTAAATATCTTGGCATCACACTCCAATCAAACTTGAAATGGGACAACCACATACACGACATTACAGCTAAAGCAAACAAAACATTAGGATTCTTAAAACGAAACTTAAAAACAGCAAATCAAAACATCAAAGACCAGGCATACCGAGCTCTTGTTCGCCCAAAACTCGAATATGCAAGCTCAGTTTGGGATCCCCACACAAAAGAATCTGCCAGTAAACTTGAAATGATACAAAGGAGGGGAGCTCGGTATGTCTGTAACAGATACCACAATACAAGCAGTGTAACAGAAATGATTGACACATTAGATTGGCCCCCCCTCACACATAGAAGACTACGTACCCGTCTAATAATGATGTATAAAATCACACATGCCCTTGTTGCAATCCCCTCAAACACAATCCTAATCCCACCAGACACCAGAACCCGTAAACAACACACACACACATTTAGACATATCCAAACATCCAAAGACTCATACCGCTACTCTTTTTTCCCATATACAATTACCCAATGGAATCAACTACCTGCACCAGTTATCCTGTCTCCCTCAGTTGAGATTTTCAGAGAACAGCTGACCCCAGCTGTTCTCTGCACCCTCCTGTAATTCTATTTAGATTTTGTAAATAGTTTTAACTCCACCCCCCTTTTTGTGATAAATTTTTGTTTTGCACATTTAAATTGTATATACTGTAGGCCACGCATGCACCGGTAAATAATCTTCAATTTTGATGGTATACCGGATACTATGAAGAAGAAGAAGAAATGGACATGCTATACTTAGTGTAGATAAATATTAAATCAATAAAATTTTTGAATAAAAAAAATGAAGCTTACTCTTTATGCAACAAGACATTAGTTTAAACTGTATTTATTCCAGATCATATAATCATATAAATTACAAGATATATAACAGGATTTGGAAACAAGTAATGGAATTACTTATACTAATCCATCTCCTTTGATCAATAAATTGCTACAGAAATATATATCATGAGCGAGGGGAGGATTGTGCATGTATAGTGCAAGGGAAAGAATAAGAAAGAAAGTGCAAATGTGAACATTTACATGTTAAATGCAATGGTAAAGAAAATGAAAGAATGAACAAAGAGGATTTTGTGTGCATCCGAAGTCTTATAAACGAACAATTATTTAGTTTGAAAATCTCTTACTCTGCAAAATGAAGTCCTGTACTACAGAGAAGATGTTAACGTTATCCTGGTAAGGTAAAAGAATATTTCCAAACAAGAGAAGCTCTAACGATTTATTTTGTAGAGTATCGATAGTCAGCGAACGGATAGTATCGTATAGAGGACAATGTAACAGATAGTGGCGTGTTGTTTCTAATGCTCCACAGTCACAATTAGCAGTTGTTGAGGAGATGAGCTCTTAATCCACTACTTTCGGTCCTTAAGCGACAATGGAAAATTTGACCCATACGGGTACCCGAGTTAAAGTATGACGGTGCTGTGTAGTCAGATTCATTCAGAAAGTGCTTAAAGCTTTGTATGGATGGGTTATTACGGATATCTAATGGGATTTGATTCCAGGAATGGATGACAGAAGGTAGAAAGGAGTTTTTATATTTCTGTGTTCTACATAAAATTGTGTTTGAGTTGTGTCTGTTCCGTGTGTCACGTCCATGAGTATCGTACGTCTGTCGTGGTACTAGGTCACAGAGATAAGAAGGTGAAGATCCATGATACATGCTGTGAAATTTAATAGCGAGCGGAGCTCGCAGCAAAGGCCCGAAGGGCCTTTGCGAGCGAAGCTCGCATTTATGGTAACGCGTATACGTAAGTATGGGAAAATGCACGAGCAAAAGATATATATACTTGGAGCTGAAAAAGTTTGGTAACAGTATCGCGGATACGGGTAAAAATGACTCGATTCCCTTAAACGACAGAGCAGGAGAACATACCTTGACAAATTCCCAATGGATAGAATTCTTCTAATTTATGGCGCAATAAAACTAAGTGTAACTCGCCGAATTGTTCGTCTGAAAATCAGAAATTCAGCAGCAACTAATCCGCCATCTTTATCACTAATGACGACACAACGGTACGTAACTCTGCAGTATACTTGACGTCATTATTCCTCTAAATGTGACGTCATTGTAGCAGTGCGTCCATTTTCACGTGCAAGAATGGTACACGATTGTAGTACTGCAAGAAGGAAAAGTAACACAAAACAGCCGCGATTTTCTAACACTTTTCAGTGTATCATACAAACAAGATAGATGATCGAAATAATTATTTGGTAAAGATGAAAGATTTGATTTTTTTCAATTGATATCAAGGTCACTAGAGAGGAAAGGGGAGGGAATTAAGACTCCCTCGCGAATGATCTACGTCTGTGTAAAGTACATGGGACGGGTCCAGATCAAGTTGTTTTTTTGTTTTTTTTTTGGCAGTGGGAAGGGGAGGTCCAGCTTGACCGGCGGTTAGGATTCCTGGAGTCCCAAGGTTATGATTTCGAAAAGTTTTCGATTTTGAGATCAAGGTTTTTTAGGTTTTACAAAATTTTTGGTGTCTTTTTCCTCCGCTCGCACATAAGGCTTTGCCTTGATTCATATTAAGTTTATGTTTAGTTCGGCGTGTCTGAAGAGTATCCCAGCCTGCTTCTTTAACGTAGCTCGCGGGGAAGCTTTCATCACAATCAAATGTGTACGCAGGTTTCACCCTCGAATTTTTTTATGTGCACATCTACGCTATGACGTCATAAACCTTACTTGATCGTAACGTCACGTTACGTTGCGCGACATATATCGTTAGGGCGCAAATAATGGCTTTTTTTAAATACTTATATTTTCTAGTAAGCGTAGCGAGCCAAATTTTTTAAACATAAACTTTACATTGTGTCTAAATTCAGTCAATGTATTTAGACACGCTTGCAATGAGAACCGGAAACTTTGAGGGATGTTTGGTTATATTTTGACTATTTCTGGGGAATGATATATGAATGCAATTTTTTCTTCAAATATTACGTCGGAAATTAATGTTCTTTCATCCATCCACCTCCATCCTTATCTAATTTCTTTATTTTACCATATAGACGGACGGAGAAGGCTTTACTTTTTTATTGTTTTTATTCACCACAACTTGTATGCTGACATAAAAAATGCACATATCTTCTATAGATAATGATAACATAATATTGCTGTACTTGCAAGTTTCGAGGCACCGGTGATAATTCTAGCGGCTTCGAGATGTAAGCGTTTAGAAGTGTTGGAGCATCCGTCCCGGATTACGTCGGCATATTCTAAAATTGGACGGATAAACGTGAAGTAGATTTTTTGGAGAGTGAGTCTGTCAAGATTAAGTTTTAGTTTACGAAGCATATTTAGTTTCTTTGAAGCCTTATTTACAATTTCGTCTATGTGAATGTCCCAGTTTAAATTATGAGTAAAAGTTATGTATACCAAGATGTTTGTGCTGCTCGACTTCATTTATCAATTCATCGTTCATGTACAGAGAGGGATGGAA
The DNA here is from genome assembly GCA_028142955.1 of Pinctada fucata. Lineage (NCBI taxonomy): Eukaryota > Metazoa > Mollusca > Bivalvia > Pterioida > Pteriidae > Pinctada > Pinctada fucata. The sequence continues at coordinate 19,512,443 of AP027111.1, read as the reverse complement.
TGGAGTGTATCGTTAGGTGGAAATAAGAAGTGATTCTGTTTTATTTGGGTTGAAATCAACTAGCCATTGACGGTACCATGTATGTATTTTATCGAGATCATTATTGAGGAGTTCTGCTGAGTCTATCGGATTATCAACTATGATGTATAAACTGGTGTCGTCGGCGAAAAGTCTGATATTTGTACTAATTTCACATATTATATCATTTATATAAACAAGAAATAGAATAGGACCTAAGATTGAACCCTGAGGAACCCCCGCATTTATTTCACCCCTATCAGACATATATATTGATTACTAAGATATATATTTAGGATAGTATTGAATAGAAGGCCAAGGCGACGGAAGTCTCCCTTTTCTCACCACATTTTTTAAATTCATGTCAGTGCGATACTGCCCCATAAGGAGCCAAGCACATCATCGGAAAAAGAAGAAGAAGAAGGACCAAAAACCCTGCATCCTGATAACAACAAATACCAACCAAATGAGCAGAATCCACTACAATTTGACTATGTATATGACTAAATATATATTGAAACAAACAACAACAAAAAACAAACTTTAGGGACAACACTAAGGTTAATGAAAGTTACAAAAAATAAAAAAATACCATATATCTGCAAAAACAATGAAATTCCCTGAGATATTAAAAGGAACGTGCTGCATTTTGTATGTTAACGCTCGTCACAATGCATAAGATCTAAAGAAACATGCCGCAATGGCTGTTCTAACCTGCAAACTGAGCCCGCGATGGTCTGAATTATAACGTCACCCTTTTACATAGAAAATGCGATTTCAGAAAACAAGAATGGTGCATATATATATACAGACATTTGTCATAATTTGTGGTTTTGTTACGGGTATGCGACACACAGCAAGTGCATTTATCGCATGAAATGCGCTAACGTGCATTACATTTACGTACGTGTACGATAAATGCACTCGCAGTGTTTCGCATACCCGTAACAAAACACAAATTTTAAAGACACTTATTATCATTATTTACATATTGTTTTTAAACGCCTACTCAGTTTTGAGTTCATTTCACGATGAACGTATGTTGACCCAATTCACATTACGTGCGCGCACGAATTTCAAACTTTGAGCGGGGCATACAGATGCTGAATTTGCGAGTGGGAGGAGATTTTCCAACATGTCGACGGTGATTAAAACGATAAAAAGAAAAGAAAAAAAAAAAAAACAGACGGGGACAACCACAAAATTCCTCCTCAAAACATTGAAATGTGAATAACAACCCTATGTATATATATATACAGTATCAAAAGACTCCATTTGTAAATATGAACTTCAATGTAGATGGCGCTACCGAAATGAATTTAATACTTTTACACTCTGGTTCGCGGTTCACGAGATTTGCGCCTGTCGAACCAGAGTGTGGAAGCCAGAAGCGGTTCTCGAGAGATTTGCGCCTGTCTAACCAGAGTGTAAAAGTCATGAACGCAAAAAATAAGACATACAGGCGCAGATCTTTCGAAAACCGCTTCGCGGTTCACGAGATTTGCGCCTGTCAAACCAGAGCGTAAAAACCATGAACGCAAAAAATAAGACACTCATTCCTTAAAGATATCATGCCATGATGCCAATAGCTACATTTCATAGAATAACAATTACCAAGTGCTTAGTGAGGAATTAGATAAAATATATATAATTAATAAACTAATATTATTACTGTGATAGCGCTTACGATAATGATGTTTTCCATGTCGATGTAAATGAAGGTTGTAATTCTCGAATGATTCTGCAAACAAGTTATTTTGATATATGTGTATAATAGGGGTGTGCACAACGAAGTACTTTTAAAAATACAATCATCAATGGATAATGAACCAGTACGTGTACTGGAAATCTTCGCTCACCTGTTATTTCTTTGCTTCTTGGACCAAAGATGAAAGACAAAGGTCGTCTTGTTTCCTGAAGTTCACTGTGACAAAATTTTAGTTTCTCGATGAACTTTGCAACGTCTTTTTCCTCGAATATCACAAAGGTTATTGCCTGCATAGTAATTAAAGTGAAAACAACACGAATGTTTTGTTCCGTTCCTTAATGTGCATGTACATTTTTTTGTAACTTGAGGTAAAGAAAGAAATGGACCGGTATTATATAATATCTATCGTAAAATACAAACCGAAAAACCAGTAGGAAAATTGAACAGAAGGAACGGTCCCCACCCAAAATATCGTCAGAATAAGTTGGTATCATTATCAAAATAACAAAACTCAGTAATGGAAATAAAATGAATGAAAACAATATCTTGTGCTAATCTTTTTAAATACTAGTACATGTAGTATCAGATTAGCTCTAAATTTAACACAAGAGCCCCAGGGGGCACAACGCTCACCTGATACCCATGCACGCTCTAATTGACATACTGACATTGAATACTGATAGTGCCAGTACCAGGATTTTAGCCCACAACCTTTCTAACAAGATTTTTGCCGGATGCAGACAAGTTTTTTTTTCAGACAACCTTTAAAAGTACAAACAAGAGAAAATAGTCACATTTCAAAACAACAACTTTTTTACTGATTTGAAAAGATGGATTATGCAATCCAAAGTCATATGCCCAGCTAGTATAGTTCGATTATGCAACATCAAAAATAAAATCATTTTGTAAAATTCCACATTAATGTGCAACAGAAACAGAATAATATTAAAACAATGAAATGATTTCATAAATTAAGTTTATTTAAAATTGAACACCAAACCTTTCATTATTAATAGCTAGTATGCCAGAAAATAATAAAGCCTGTGTTTGTGAAACACGAATGCCCCGCGGTGGCATCTTTGTTGGTATAAACACCATTTTCTGTTAAGTATGTGAGAGGTCAGGGTCAGAGTAATGTTGGTATCAATGGAAAGATCTTGTCACAAAGAATACACATGTACAATATGAAAGCCCTATCACTAACCATTCAAAAGTTATGCCCAATGTTAAAGTTTTTGAAAAGTAGGTCAAAGGTCAAGGTCAAGGTCACGAGGTCAAAAATTTTGGTATCAATGGAAAGGTATTGTCACAAGGAATACACATGTGAAATATGAAAGCTCTATCACCTTCCTATCAAAAGTTATGCCCAATGTAAAGTTTTTCGGACAAACGGACAGGCCAAAAACTATATGCCCCCGTATCTTTGATTCCGGAAGCATAAAAAACAAAGACTTTTCGGTTTTGCCTTTATTCATATAAAATTATACAGAAATCTATGAATGAGAGCTTTTGAATAGTATTGATTTCATCTTAATACGTGTAACGTACAGTCAAAATCGTGTTAATCCAATTAACACAGACAAGTTGTTAGCGGACAATATTAATTCAAGTGAGTTGTGCAGAAATTGAGCCAATTTATTTTCCAAACAGCAGTGTACGGTGTATCAAACCTCATGACCCAGTGAAGCCACTTGGACTAATCAATCAAGAGATATAGCCAATATTAGATTTTTAGAAAAGTAGGTCAAATATCTAGGTCAAGGTCAAAAGGTCAAAAATTATGAAATGTGTATAAAGGTCTTGTCACAAGGAATACACATGTGAAATATCAAAGCCCTATCACTTACCAATCAAAAGTTATGGGGTGTGACACCCAAGTGTGACAGACAGACGGAGGGACGGATGGACGGACAGACGAACAACAGACAAAGTGATCCCTAAGTGTCGCTGTGCTTCGCAGGCGACACAAAAAGTCAACATCTAAAAAATAAATTCAGCGTATATTTGATAGCGTATGTGGCCAAGTTAATTCGAAGTATGAAAATAAGTACACAAAGCCAAACTAGCTATAGCTTGTCTTATTTAAAAAATCATTAAAAATCTAAAAGTTGATATTTTGACAAAATTCTTTCACAGTTTCATTTCTAGCGATAAATATAAAAATAAAAAGAGAAAAAAAACTGAAAAAGGGAAAAAAAAATTGTTGGGGTCCCGCCGGGGTCTGAAGCTACTCCCCATGGGTCCATTTGGCATGGAAAACATACATTATACCTATGTACAATCTTAAAAAATATTCCTTAAAAATCCAAAAGTAGATATCTTGACAAAATTCTTTCACTTGTAGGGTACCATGCATGAGTACCTCATACCTACAAATTGTCATGACAATCTGAAGAGTGGTTATAGAAAAGAAGCAGAAAATGTATGAAAATCAACCCCCCCCCTTCCTTTTTACATAAGAAAAAAATTCATAAAAAATCAAAAAAATAAATTTTAAGCATAAAATACATATCAAAGCATTAAGTAAGTTAAATATGATAAATATGTAGTAAATGAGTGTGTAAAATCATACACTTATTGAGTTATTTAAAGAAATAGTGCAAAAATGTGCATTTCTGACAAAGTCCGAAAAGACGTCAAAAACGCGTCAAAAATTTGACTTCGAAGTGGAACCAAAAATAACAACACTTCTTAAGACATCTCTCTAGATCATCCTGATGCTTTCGGTTTGTCGATACATGCTTCGGTTCTGAAGAAGAAGTTTGTCAAAGGAGGGTACCCCCCGTGACCTACTTTTGGCTGTGGTGGCGCCACCTGTTGACAGATCCGGACGAAAAACAACAACACTTGTAGGGGACCATGAGTACTTCATACCTACCAAGTTTCATCAAAATCCCTTCAGCCGTTCTGGAGAAGAAGTTTAAAATGTGAAATGTTTACGACGACGACGGACGACGACGACGACGACGACGACGGACGACGGACGCCGGACGCAACACTATGACAATAGCTCACTTGAGCCTTTGGCTCAGGTGAGCTAATGAGCAAGTTTCTGATATGCAATATATCACTTAAGGTGGTTCGGGTATCGTGTGATGTCATCCTCCATTTCCAAAATTGAAGATCATTACCACTGTTGCCTTAATTGTTTGCAAATGTTGAAAATAGTATGTTTAACAAATGTTTAATCTTGTTTGAATAATAAACCCTTCGATTTTCAGAACTTTTTAGTTTGTTATACGAGTTTTTCTTTAATTTTTTCTAAAAATATAACATTTTTGTATCTAAATTTGCAATAGCGTTAAAAATAATGATCGAAACTCCTTAAAATTTGGTATGTAAATGATGAAATAAGTGCATTGCAGGGGGTTAACTTTATAAGAGGGCATACATGTATGAACATATGCTCTGACATATTTCTTCATCAAATATTAGAACGGAAATTGTGACAATTTATTACCATTTCGGTGATATTCCTCAAAATTTTATGGTTGTCGTGTCTTCTATTGCTAATACTGTGTGTCTGCAATTCTTACACAATCTTTATTGTTTAGACAAGTGGACTTTGGATGCCTTCAATTCATTTTTGTTCAGTTTTACTTGGATATACCCAATTTTGGCAAAATAGGATTTAGCACTAAAATGCCTAATTTTGTTCAAGTATTAGACCTTAAAAGATGCCTTGCACCATGCAAATATTTTCTACATTTTAGATGATTTGAATGTAGATCTTTAGTTAAGATAAAAAATAAAGTTAGTTTGACCATTATAACAGTATCAAAATAACGATACTTAAACCTCCTTAAAATGTAGAGGGTTCCCTACCTGTAATTTATTTCTATCCTGGGCCACTTTGACGGCCGCTCTCACCAGGCTGTCGGCCACCACCCTCCCGGGATACCGCATTATTTTACCTGTACCCACCGCCGACATGGAAACACTGGTTGCTTGTAGTTTGTTTACGGTGGCATAGAGTTCGCCCATGGCAGTATCTAAATTCTGCAATGGTATATGATCATTATATAATTTTCCTTGACATTCGATCTCTTTTCTCTTCTGAAGATGAGTTCATGATATTTTTCATAAATACCTCTTTTGAAGCGTCGCCCTTCCATTTGGGAACTACTACATGGCATACATGGTTACATTTGTGTTTCAAACGTCCAGTACTTTTAGTAGGAACAATCAAACTTGAACCGTCATAAGCATCATCAAATTCCTAAAGAAAAGATTAGGCAAAGTAAGTACGTATGGCTTTTACACTAGTAGATATCTAACATCCCCCAAAACCATTATAGATGATAACATGTACTCTACCTAGTTGTTATGTCATAGGGGGCTTTTTTAATACTCCATAACGCTTTCAATTTTTTCTTCTTCCAAAAAAAAAAAAGAAAGAAAAATAAGTAAACACAGACAGACAGACAGACAGACAGACACCTAGTCAGTATAGCTAGATAGAACTGTGCATGATCACAAATTGCCAGTTGTACGCACCTCTCTCATTTCATCACCTCCCTGTTTGAGAAATTGTTTGGCCAAGGCCCCATATCTCCAGAGACTGGACTCCTCCATAAAATTGACCAGTACTTGTGCCTATATATAGATATGGTCAACATAAGAAATGAAAAAATATAAATATTAATGGACGACTTTGGACGTATCATATTTCAAAGACCATGCAGTTTCTTTTGACGGCGGTGTTCTCCTAGTTTAGACCGCTATCATATGATAAGCATTGTTTTCAAAAATTGCACTGGAAATACACATAATCACTGAAAATAATTTAAGCCAAGGTTTAAGCGATCATAAACTTGTTACAAAACAACTAGAAAATTGTATTCCTTCAAGAGCGTCTTTCTTGTAGGACTACATCGGTCCTTGTGTAGGCCAAAACTATTGGACTTAGGCCTTGTATAGGAGGTTCTGTCCAGATAATCATGATAACAGCACTATTTTCACCTCATATGGTTAGGGTGCCAAATTTTATTGCATTTTGAGTGTACAATGCGGGTCTAAAGGAAACAATTTGGAAGAAAAAATCAAATAGAAGAATACATAAATTCAGATACCTTTTCGTCAACAATATTTCCTCGTTTGACAGTGATGACGACGCGCCCAACTTGGATGGCATACTCTAGCTCCTCGTGATCAGATTCTGGGTCAGAGGAGCTAGCAGACGACACATCATCCAATGACCTTGAAGCTGATCTGAAATGTGATAGAAAGATTGTAAGAGTTTTATACTCTTCGTAAAAAAATCTTTATACAACCACACCATTAGTTCACCGATATTTAACTGGAGTTTAGCAAAAGAATACATCTGTAAAAAGCTGAGGACAAAATACTAACAACATTAGTAACCTCTGTATATTGATTTAACAAAAACGTTGTAAATGTAAATAGGCAACTGTTTCACAAAAAAAAAAAAACCATACGAACAATTCTGGGCACTTTCGTAACTTTTGATCGCGTAGTACTTCTTAAAAAACTAAAAACTGCGATATTTTGTTTCTGAACTTATATTTATTATGTAGAATATTACATAGCACAATATTATCTAAATTGAAAAACATTTGAAGCTTTTATTTGATGATGAAAGATACGAAAATTTCTGAAAGTTTTCCTAAGAATGTTTGTGAAACTGGGCACTGAGACACAATTTATAAAACAGCAAAAACAACCAGAACTATTTAGACTTCTTTCCTTTATGACATACAGACTGTGGTTATCCGGATTACACGCGAACAACTCTGGGTTTTGTAGGTGAACAGGGAGTTTATATAAGACTTTTGATTTTCTTTATTTTTTCATAATCTTGGTTTAGTTCTGCTATATTTTCATTTGTTTACTTTCACTGAATCTCGGATAATTACATATCTTACCAAATAAATAAAAACGGAAGAGTTGAAAAAAAAAGACAATAAGTAGCGGACAAACGCCAAAATCAATGAAGAAGATAAAATAGACTAACCTCGCTTCCTCCAAGATAGTGTCTGTGGTGATTATATCTACACCAATATTATTATCTCTCTCAAACCTGCGCATCAACTCTGTACCCTTTGTAGACTGCAGACATCTACACAGTAGTACTTTATCCTCGTCTTTTTCTGGATTATAAGAGATGAATGTTTTTTTTTCAATCAAAATACAAACTTCTGAACAAGGCATAAAACATAAATACATGATATCAAGGACTTCAGGGATTAGCTGCCCAATTTTCCCTTTGTATGAGAGGATCAAGAATGAAGGGAGTCAAGATATGTTGATCCGGATGGGCACTCCCTCCAGAAAAAAAACTTATTTTTCTCCCGTTTTTATGAGTAATTAAACAAAGTCACAAGCAAAAATTTACCCTTCTGGGTAAAAAAATTCTAGATCCATGAATTTAGAAATCGAAAGAATGTTGTGTACCAGTCATATACTTTTCCAAAGATTCTATGCATGATTTATAGCATCTTAATTTAACTGCATTATAAATCTATATATAATAAATCCGCTTTTTTTTAAAGACGCACGCAGTCAATGCATGGTATGAACTAATGACAAAATACTTATAGAGCACTGATAAGGGATTTTTCTCTTGTAATTTCCTGAAACACACTTATATAAAAATGTTTGTGAACAAGGATGTATAATGATTACCCGATAGTTTATCATGTGTATTAATCTACAGAAAAATAAAATATTTCCAAGAAAAAATTGAGATTCAAGAAATCAGCGCAGCTATGTTAGACGTAATTGATAAAACTATCCAGTGGTATTGACAGGTCTACGTATACATTTTCATTCGGAATAATCTAACTTATTAGTATATCCAGCTCGATGCAGGGATTTATGGATTGAAATTGAACATTGAGCAAGGTAAACAAACAAAAGTAGATAAGATGAAATGCTTTCATTGAAGATACTGTAGAAATTTAAAGAATGTAATTATACATGATTCTTTTTATCATGTTTGCTTGTTGTTGTTGGGTGTTTTTTTTTTTTTTTTTTTGTCAAAAGACACTAAGTGTGAACGTCGTAGTTCTGCTGTTACCTACATGCACTTTCTTTTGTGAAGTGTAAAGAGCTTGTTCAAATAAACCTTAAACCAAGTCGACAGAATTATAAATATGCATATAGAAGTAAATTCAAATTCAAATGCATACAGAAGTACGAGATTTGAGCAATTTACCAACAATAAAAACGAACTAATCAAATGAATTCACTAGCTACCACCGTTCGCACATGGTGTCTTTTGACAGTAAAACATCCAGATTCCTAGTAAAGATGCTGACACTGGCTTAAGCAGGCAAAGCAGAGACTGTGATTCATTAAAGATTTTCGAGTTTGATAATTGGGGGGGGGGGGGGGGTTACATTTTTATATCGGCATTTTGGGTCCCAATCCATGCACAGTACTTCCATCCACAATAATAGTTGTTCATACCTGATTTTGAGGTTATGATCTTTTTTATGTCTATTTTTCCTTGGACGATTCTCTGCGTCAGCTGTCTAACTTCCTTCTCTTTGTTTGCGTCCACTCCGGTCATTGTAAGAGTGACCACACCATCTTGACTATGGACCTCAAGATGTCCGTCCGTTTGTCTGACGTTGTAAATTCAAATTCAGTGAGTTATAATTTTAGCGAATACTATAGTCATAATTTTAATGAATACAAATAAAAAATCATTTTTATATAATATTATAATTCAAACTATAATTTTTAAGTTCGGTATACATGTAAGTAGATGAATTCAGGAGCCGGGAATTTATGAAATAAATCTTTAGTGCATTATCTTCCGAATGTCTTTAAGAAAACATATTTTGGTTTTGTTTAGTTCTTTTATATAACATTTCACAAACTGAAGGGAAATATCAGTGAATTTTGAAAAAAAATTATTATTAAGTCCACTTTTCACTTCCGTATTATTAATAATAACACTTATTTCTTGTTGCAGTGTGGAACAGCTAAAACCGTTCCCCGTGACTTGGTGTTTGTTAAGTGTATTAATTACTTCTTTCCAGCTCTGTCGCCTGAAAGAAGCTTTGTTTTGGCCATGTATCAATTTGACATCATATATATATATTTTTGCTATTTCGGAAACTTGCCATTTCATCGAAAAATATCATCGAAATAAAAGGAAGTTAACATCTTAGCATCATTCCTCCAAAGCTATTTTGAACATAGATTTTATTTGGATATACTACTGAATCCCCTACAGGAAATTTGGATCCGTTCACTCTCTGTGAAGTAAATATACAAATTTAAATTCTAAAAATAAAACCAGAGGGTGCTAGTGAAATGAATTTTGGTGGATTATGAAACGAACTTTGGCTGTCCTCATCCAGAGGCATCACTGTTGAGGATTTAATATCCGAGACATGTTTCTGGTGCATGAATATTGGTTTGAAATTTTCTTCAAGAAGGCAAAAAGTTGGAACACTTCCGTATTATTTTCTATAAAATGTGAGTAAAAATACTACTATGTTACCTTATCTGTGTCTTGAGTTGCTCAAGCTCTAGTTGTATTTCTGTGCAGCTCAAAAAGCAACGCCCAAAACCACCCGGCAACACCAGTGGTTTGTTGTCACTTTTCTTCTGTAGTACAGCTTTAATTCTGGCCGCTGAGTTTTTGACATCCATGCCGATTCCTTCAATTATGACCTCTTTGCTTGTCATAGATATGTCTACATCTACCAGACTTTCATTAATGACTTCTGTCTTTAAAGCTTCCCATCCGCCGCTTACAATAAAGTGAATATGACCGTCGGTAAATGGTATATTCTCGGTACGAATTTCGCTCTTGACGCTTTCGATTGCGTCCTCTGCCACGCTTTCCGAGAACGCCGCCGTACATAAGTAGTCACCATCTTCATTTGTAGACAGGTAGACATAGGCGTCTTTCATTTGCGTCAACTTTTTTTGTAAATACGATTGTCCGTTGTCCTTCTTCAATACTGTGGTAACGTTTGGAGAAATTTTGCACCGTTGTCTGACGATCGTATTCAGCTTTTCTAAGATAGACAATTTGATTGCCATGCAGGTGTCTTCGTCCGTACTGTGTATTGTTACAGAGCCTGATTCTATGTCATACTCCAAATCGCAATTATCCATGTCTTGACCAAACTTGAAACGTTCTAACAGACATAAATCTACTTTATTAACGTTGATTGTGTCAGTGTATGGTAGTTCGTGTCTGCTTTGTGCTCTCTTTCTCTGACCTGCCACGTCGCTTTTAGCATATTCTGACGTCACTTTTTCATTGACGTTACGTTGGTGCTTCCTAGGCGGACTTTCCACGTCAGGCTGGTCTTTCACACGAGTGCCCTGGCTTGTATATGGCGAGGAATACTTCTTAGTGTCCACATTTTTCTGTTTGTTTGGTGGTTGTGATGGTTTAGATTGTACATGTTGTATTGCAGGCTTATGAATTGTGTCGCTCGCTTCATCTTCTTTGTCGTCTACATCTGAATCAGAGTCGGCTCCTATCAACAGTAGATTACCTGAACTGGCATTCATCTTTAGTAATTAAGTTCCTCGATTCAAATCCCTCTATGTTACCAAACCTGTTTGAAGGCCCAAGTACTACACGGGAAAAGAAATAGCCTTTAAATTTACACATCAACTGCAGGTACTATGGTGTTAGATATATTTTGATGTTGACGTTATAATGTACATTTGTATTTATAAGTCCGACATCAGTGATTTCTTTGCCATTTCAAAAAATTAAAAATACCCCTACCCCTACCCCTTTTGTTTGGGAAATATGCGACATTTTGGAATATTCAATCAATAGGAAAATTTCAGACCAAGGCTACATCTTATTTTAACTCAAATACATGTTGAAAAATTTGGGTAATATAAAGCACTCAAACTATCATGATTTAATACATGAAGAAATTCGTATTGCATATAATTTATATTTCAAAACCAAAAATTTTAGGACTTTTGAATTGAGAATTTAATTTATACCTAATATTTTGGGAAAATAAAGCCAAATTTTTGAAAGGGAAACCCTATATTCGGTGGTAAATGGGGCCAAAAAATCACTGGACATTGTGTCTTGTTGGAAAACTTGAAACCCGTTTGGAGAATCGGCCTAGCGACCATTCAGGTGCGGATCCAGAACCGCAGTTTTTTTTTTTTTATTTTGGGGAAGGTGCCTGTGCCTGTCCTCTTTGGGAAAATTTGCGACATTTTGCTTGAATTGGGAAAATTTTTATACAAATTCTCACCACAGTATAACCCTAAAGTACCATTTATTAAAACTGCTCAAGTGCTCAGCCATTGATTTGCCGGCTTGAACTGAACAAGGGATGAATGAAAAACTTAAAGATGCTCTTAGAAATAGGATATTTTGTGCTGACTTCCAGGTTTTGAGTCTTATTTTCTCAGGTGATTTTTTCATAATTCCTCTTTGGGAATTTAAGAGCCTGAGTGATTTTTTGGGAAAAATAAAGGAAATTTGGCATTGGGAAGGGGCCGAAATTCGGCCCCAAAACAAGGGAAAAACACCCTTGAACCTCAAACGTATAGGAATATACACTTCTCATAGGAATGACTTGCAAGTCCCGAATGTAAGGAAGGGGTTGTTGAATCAGGATGGGAATTCGGGGTCTCCCCCCTCCTTCCCCCCCCCCCCAAAAAAAATTGAAAAAATTAAGCAATTCGGTGATGCCGGTTTTTATGGGGCCTCCCGAGAAAAAATGAAAAAAATAAAGCAAATTGGTGGCCTCAGGAGCTTATTCAACTGAGCTTGTTGATTCCAGAGTGTCAGCAAACGATTGAATGCTTTTAAAACCTAAATCCAAATGCTATACACCCTTTCAGCCATCTAGAACTTCTTCCGGGTTGAATCCCTGCGAGGACCAATTTTCCGGGGTAGGAGTGAGTCCAGTCCATGACGAAGAAAAAATAATAAACGGCAATGATATACATGTACATTAAAACTGGGGGAAATAAGTTTTTCTTGCGAGTGCAGGATAATTTTCAAGTTTTTCAGTTTTATCAATCACTGATTCAGTGAGATAATAACTATATACGGTGGAGTGTCTTTATATGATATAAAGACACTCCACCGTATATAGTTTTATGATATTGTTCAAAATCGAACTTTCCTTTTAGCCTTACTCTAGCAAAAAGAAACAAGCTATCGTGTAAAATACTTCTAGATTTTCACCTTATTTATGTTATAAATGAATTTTAAAAACTATATACCAAAACAAGAACAAACCTAAAGTAACTGTGAAGCCGTGATCTTCTGCAAGTTAAATGGTTACGATTTATATTAATTTTCTCTTTCTATTTCATTCATCACTGTAAATTCCAAAATGTTGTCATGCTATTATATGTATTACACTTTCGGTTTGATAGTTGTATGTGGACTTTAAAATAAGAACTTTATCTTCGATGTGCGCACTTGTAAATTTTGTAAACGTACAGGTTTAATGGTAAGCATATTCATACAAATATATTTTTTAAAATACATTCGCTTGGAATATGTTATAATACGTCGTAGAATAAATAATGCTTTGTGATGTTTAAGCGATGAAAAAATATGTCGAAAAATTGTTTGCAGTCAAAGAGCAGATAACTCTCAAATCGTTGTGTATGTGTAATTATCGTTCTTGCTGAAATTTCCTACTTTTCGTTTCTCTTTCGTTTCCAAGCAGTATCATTCATTCAATGGCGTGTAAGAAATCTTAAATAATTTATGGAGTGTTTGTCAATGACTGACAGTGTTTATGATATTTTCAATCATATTTTTCATCCTACCAGCTGACCAGCACCATTGGCCATCCGATTAATTCTGTAATAAGCGCCTTTTTTTACCTTTCTTTCTCTCTTTCTTTCTTTGCTTCGTTGATTTATTTACAAATCACGTGAAACGCAAGTGATATGTTCCACATACTGGTGTTGGAACAGTTTCCGGACAGTAACAGTTTCCGGACAGTCGCCCTTTTCAAGTACTTTGAAAGAAATTATTTTCAAAATTTTGTGACAATTTTGTAGATTTTTAAATGCAGAATTCAAATCACGAATCATATAAACAAAATTTTGCATCTAAGATGCTTTTATCACACCACTTTTTACCTCTTTCTGCCCCGTTTAATATCGCGCACTGGGGGAAGTCACCAAGAAGCAAGGGCGGATTCAGGGGGGTTTGGGGGGGTTCGGGAAAACCCCCCCGGTTTCCCAAATTTTTTTTTTTTTTGTAAGATTAGCACACGGAAAAAAACCCTGCAAACTGAGTAATAAAAAAATTGCTTTATGTCCACCAGAATTCACTATTTTGAAACAAAATTTACAAAAATTTTCTGATACATAATCTATCGCATATCGATTCGATACCGTATCAATTGGCGTATTTGTGGATTCGTACAAACCATCGCGAAGTTTTTGTAATGTACGTCGCAGAGGGGGTTTTCTGTTTATTTTATTCCCGAAAATTAACATTAACAAATACTATAATATGAACATGTTCAAATAATTTGCAAAACATGTACGTGTGTCAAACAATCAATGTAAATGGTACGGGGATCGAAACCTACACATTTCTGTCCTCATATACCCGGTTTGAGTATTTTTGTCATCTACAAATTTTGTTAAAAACATACTTTGAAATAACCGGAAAAATGGGCAAATATTTAACATTGTATATAGCTCGAATATGCTCCGAGGGCCTATAATTAAGCATTCAATTTTTCAAAGCCAAAACCCAATGATACTCAACATTTTTTACTCGATATCGTACCAATATTCTAAGTACATGTTACAGCAAGGACAAATCAACAAGCCAGGGGCAAAGCCAGGCGTACATTTGTACGCTAGAACGTCCACATCGTCTCGCGAAAAAAAAGGAGAGCGCCTCCCCCAGTTGCCAAAAAGAAGGGGGAGGGTCTTTTGAAATAGTATTTAAAGCAAACTACTGTTCAGAAATAGATCAAAGACACTCCAGAAACCACCGATTTGAATGCATTTTTCGTAATTTTCTCGTGTTTCATTAGAACTCAATACAACCATGCGCGGATCCAGAGGGGGGACCGGGGGTCTGGACCTCCCTCCCCCCCCCCCCATGAGATTTTCGGAGATGGGGTCCAGCTTTGGCCCATTTCTAATTGAAATGGGTCTAAAATGCATGAAAGGGCTTTTAAACCTAAAATTTCGGCTCGCTTCGCTCGCAGAACTATTTTTTCTGCAAAATTCCTTAATTATTATCAATTGTTCATACTAAATAATTTTATATAATTGTCTTGGGTCTCAGGAACTCATATTTTGAACAGTCCCTTACTTCATAGGATGTAACCTCCTTCATCTTTTTCAAGGTTTTGTCATTTTAAGATGTCTGATTATTTGGAAAATGACACATCTCCTACTGTATCTATTTATTCTCATGAAATTCGCTCCGCTCCTTGATATAAGGAGTGAAATATTCAATGTTATAAATAATCATCTCGATCGAATCAAGTCAAATTAATATTTCATATTTAAAAAATTTTCTGGCTCGCTACGCTCGCCAATTCTTCATGAAAATAAACGTGAAAGGAAAGCTAACAAAATTGCCCCTACCCATCATGTGCACCGATATATATGTACCTACATGATAGGTGGACTTCCTTAAAGTTTGGGCCCCCTCTGACCAAAAATGCTGTATCCGCGCATGATACAACGATCGCTAACAAAGTGTGAGCGGTCGATTGGAAAGACTTTATGTGGACGTACATATATAAGTATTTAGGGAATGTCATGTTCACATCTCAAGTTTTTTCATCTTAGATACGGTTCATCGTCTGCTGACATCGAATCATATGCGTTATCCTATCTAAATTCAGCTCAAATACACTCCAGAGGTCAGCAATTTGCTTCATTTTTTTTTTCAAAATTTTCACGGGGGACCCCCTTCAAGGGGATGGGTAACATATTTCCATACTGTCCCCACTTGACCCTTCGGGCCTCGCAAGTCATCCCCCCAAAAAGTGTCTGTGCCCCCAGACAGCTGAAGTGCTTGGTCCAACCCTTCTTTATAGACGTCCACATCGAAAACACCCTGGCTACGCCCCTGCCAGCAGTAAAGGAGAAATTATTTTATTTAGAAATCTTTATTAACCACATAAATTGAGTGGAAAAAATGGTCTGAATATACGAGAAGGTAAGGAGAAAATGTGCTCCAGAATGCGCCATTTTATTCCATTTATTCAAAAATTTTCCGGGGGAGGCCCCCCGCACCCCCACCTACAGGAGGGGGCCACCCCCTCCCGTACCCTCCCCTGCTCGGCACTTCGTGCCTCGAATCGACCCTTTGGGTCGATACAAAACCCCCCCACTTGCCACTCTGGATCCGCCACTGAGAAGCATACTATTTTAATATACGTGATTTGAGAAGTTTTGGTTCTATTTTCAAAATAATTTTTTCACAGTCATTTGAAGAAAAGATTGAAGAAAACAATATCCAAAACTCATCCAGTTTGGGCAGAAATTGATTGAGATTGACAGATTTAAAACCAGGTGTCCGGAAACTGTTCCAGTGATTTGCGAAAAATGGCCAAAATATAGGGTCATAAAATAGGTCTAGAAACCATATTTCTTGAGAGATTTAATATTTTCTTTCAACATGAGTATCTGTGGGAAGGGCATAGCATTATTTGAGAGAAATTTGAATTTTTTCCATTGATGGACGGAGGAGTTGTGAAACAGAGATTGAATTAGGCACGGTCTATTTGATATTGGGGGGGGGGGGGCTTGGGTTTTTTTGTCAGAGCAAGATTATTTTTTTTCGCCCTGGACCGGGGCAAAATTATTTTTTTCTTGCAAAGTTGGAGCAAGGAAATTTTTTTTACAACAATTGATGTGAATATTAAGAATGGTTGTGTTTTTTCAATAGAAATTCTTTATTTTTACTTTTATGTAAAACTTGTATTCACTTCTAAACTGAGAGAGATGAAAGATTTTTACAATATGCGATATATAATTTTCAGTAAACAAAATGTATATAAGGTCATGTAACATGTAAGAGCTAGGGCCTGATGCAATTTTTTACATGTAGAAATGAAAACTAGTGAAAAATTTATTTAAATTCTCCTTCAAAGCTTGTATATAAAATTAGACACTATGGTGATACATGTATCTATTAATAGTAACAAATTATATTGATAATGTATTTTGGCATTTTAATTGTTTCAGTTACATGCATTCTTTTGATATTTTCAAACATGAACTTGCCATTACAGAAGAAAACTATGGCGAGCGAAGCGAGCAAAAATATATTTATAGAAAGTCAAAACTGTGGTGAGCGAAGCGAGCTGAAAAATTTTCAGGAATTTTAAGCGAATTTTATGGTTATTCTTCAAATTCAGATTACTTGTAAGAGCAAGATTATTTTTTCCTGTTACACCATAAGCAAATTAATTTTTTTCATCTAAATTCAGAGCAAAATTATTTTTTTCGAAAAAAACCCAAGCCCCCCCCCCCCCAGAATATCAAATGGACCGTGCCTTAATAATTGAACTAATCATTGAATGATCAACTGAGCCATTCACTATCCTTAAATGACCTGACGTCCATTGCCTAACGTTTCGAAAATACAACACGGCAAAAAAAAGGGGGGGGGGGACGAATATTCTCTTTGGCATGTTTAAGAGAAACTTAAAAGGAATTTTAAAAAATCTCGCGATTTTCCATTTTCAACTACTTTTTAGCTCACCTGAGCGAAGCTCAAGTGAGCTATTGTCATAGCGCGCCGTCCGTTGTCCGTCCGTCGTCCGTCCTCGTCCGTCTGGCGTAAACTTTTAACATTTTCGACATCTCCTCTGCAACCGCTGAACAGAATTTCACGAAACTTCACAGGAAGCAAGTACTCAATGCCCTCTACCAAGTTTGTGCTTTTTGAGCCGATCTGAAATCTGAGATGGCCGCCACAGGCTCAATCTTATTAAAACGCGACTTGAACTTGGCTGACACATTTTCGACATCTCCTCTGCAACCGCTGCACAGAATTTCATGAAACTTTACAGGAAGGAAGTACTCAAGGTCCTCTACCAAGTTTGTGTTTTTCGTGCAGATCGGTCAACAAATATGGCCACCGAGTGCTCTGATTGGCTGACACATTTTCAACATCTTCTCTGCAAAAAAACCACTGCACAGAATTTCATGAAACTTTACAGGAAGGAAGTACTCAAGGTCCTCTACCAAGTTTGGGTTTTTCCTGCCGATCGTTCAACAAATATGGCTGCCAAAGGCTCTGATTGGCCAACACATTTTCGACATCTCCTCTGCAACCTCTGCACAGAATTTCATGATACTTTACAGGAAGGAAGTACTGAAGGTCCTCTACCAACTTTTTGTTTTTTTTGTGCCGATTGTTCAACAAATATGGCTGCCAAGGGCTCTGATTGGCCGACACATTTTTGACATCTCCTCTGCAACCGCTGCACAGAATTTCATGATACTTTACAGGAAGGAAGTATTCAAGGTCCTCCAACAAGTTTGTGTTTTTCGTGCCGATCGGTCAACAAATATGGCCGCTGTAGGCTCTGATTGGCTAACACATTTTCGACATCTCCTCTGCAACCGCTGCACAGAATTTCATGAAACTTTACAGGAAGGAAGTACTCAAGGTCCTCTACCAAGTTTGTGTTTTTCGTGCAGATCGGTCAACAAATATGGCCACCCAGTGCTCTGATTGGCTGACACATTTTCAACATCTTCTCTGCAAAAAAAACACTGCACAGAATTTCATGAAACTTTACAGGAAGGAAGTACTCAAGGTCCTCTACCAAGTTTGGGTTTTTCCTGCCGATCGTTCAACAAATATGGCTGCCAAAGGCTCTGATTGGCCAACACATTTTCGACATCTCCTCTGCAACCTCTGCACAGAATTTCATGAAACTTTACAGGAAGGAAGTAATCAAGGTCCTCTACCAAGTTTGTGTTTTTCGTGCCGATTGTTCAACAAATATGGCTTCCAAGGGCTCTGATTGGCCGACACATTTTCGACATCTTCTCTGCAACCACTGCACAGAATTTCATGATACTTTACAGGAAGGAAGTACTGAAGGTCCTCTACCAACTTTGTGTGTTTCGTGCCGATCCATTAACAAATATGGCCGCCAAGGGCTCTGATTGGCTGACACATTTTCGACATCTCCTCTGCAACCGCTGCACAGAATTTCATGATACTTTACAGGAAGGAAGTATTCAAGGTCCTCCAACAAGTTTGTGTTTTTCGTGCCGATCGGTCAACAAATATGGCCGCTGTAGGCTCTGATTGGCTAACACATTTTCAACATCTTCTCTGCAAAAAAACCACTGCACAGAATTTCATGAAACTTTACAGGAAGAAAGTACTCAAGGTCCTCTACCAAGATTGTGTATTTTGTGCCGATGGGTCATCAAATATGGCCGCTGAGGACTCTGATTGGCTGACACATTTTCGAAATCTCCTCTGCAACCATTTCACAGAATTTCATGAAACCTTGCAGCAAGCAAGTACTCAAGGTCCTCTACCAAGTTTGTCTTTTTCTTGTCGATAGGTCAACAAATATGGCTGTCAAGGGCTTTGATCTGTAGAAGTATTTTTGTGACTTTTAACCCTTTGTCTGCAACTCAGGTGAGCGATGTGGCCCCCTTGGGCCTCTTGTTTCAATGTCACGGGCGGATCTACATTTTTACAAGGTTGGTCTAGCTCGCTAGGGAAAGGGATCTAGCCTATGATTTTGAAAGAAAATATGTAAAAACTTGAAATCGTGTGTGTGGGGGTGTGTGTGTGATGAAATATTTCTTCCAGCATAATATTTATTCCTTGGAAATTTTATTATATGATATTTTTTCCCAGGAACTTCTATTATGTATTAAAAATTTCAAAAGGAAATTTTATTATGTAATGAATCTTCCATGATCATAATGAAAGTTCTCATGCATTGGAAAATTTATTACATAACAAAACTTCCATCTTAATTTTTTTTAATGTTCATAATAAAAGTTCTGATACTAGTACCATGGAAAAATCTTACAGAAAAAAAAAAAGGATTTCATATATGTGCATAATAGATTAATAATTGTCACTGGAAAAAATATTATAATGAACTTATTTAAAAATAGAATTCAGACTAAGAAATAATAGATTCCAAAAATAATGACTGTACAAGTACAACATGTACAATGTACTGTACAGCATGAAATTACTTGTAGAAAAAAAAATAAAAAGTTTAAAAATTATTGAAATAAAACTGAAAAGATAAATGTATTATCAATACATATGAACACTGAACCATTCCATAGAATTATTTCTGTAAACTAACTATGTTCTGTAATCATTGAAATGTTTGAATTATAAGAAAATATATATAAGTCAGTCATTTATGTGTTCATGCATAGAAGGAAAAAATATTATACATGATACTTACATATAATATTTCTTCTATTTTAAAGAAAAAGTAGTCCTTTGGGTAGTGAAAAAGAGTTAAACATCAACAATTTTCATAACAACGTTTCCGTCTGTATAGGGGGGGGGCAAATACCGGGGAAGGGGGTGTCCTGACTCCAATCCCGCTCTAGATCCGCGCTGTTAAAAATGTTTCAATATGCATAGGATTAGCCACCAACGAAACCAGATTGACAAAACTCGTAAGATTTCGATTGAATTATGTACTGACGGGTACCCTTGAATATACTTTTCAGCAGACACAAAGATATGATAATATCATAATAGCGGAATATTCATGTAGTTTTGAATATTTGTTGTAAAACTTGAACATGAACAGGGGAATCCTTCACCACATCTCCTAGAATCCGCTTCCTATGTTATTGTACGTAGTCTAATTACACTGCAGTTTAAAAAATTCAAACATCAGTTTCCCTTTTATTTTCTTAACTTTATTTCCCCTCATTTAACAGCAAATTCTGGACCGAATTTACCGTTGTTTTCTTTGAAATCTACTTTTGAAATGCGTGAAATTCTTAACTGTTTACTGACCATGAGTAGTTTTCGTCTACTTGGAATGACGACTTATAATTACTCAATCAACGGTGATAATTGTTTGATGGCCTAACAATTGCCGTGCAACAAGTGGATTATTCAACTGCTCCTCGGGCTACACCCTCGGAGACAGTAGAATAACCCTTACATATTTTTTGCAGATACTGCATGGTTTTCCAGTATTGTGGAATTGAGAATACTGGAATACCAGTATTGTAAATTCAACAATACTGGTATTACAAGTATTGTAAATCCAACAATACTGGAACGCCAGTATTGTTCATCTGATAATACTGGAAAACCAGTAATTGTTAAAGGTACAAAAGGTCTTGTCAATATCAAACCATGAATCAACTATTTTTGTCAAAATTTTAACGCAAACGAGTCTATCATGCTTAGAAATTAGAAACTGGCTGGTTACAACAGTCACATATGCCCTCACTACCGAGCTATGATCATTTATTGCTTATAAAATGGGTACCCTTATATAATAAAAAATGTAGCAAAATGGGTTAACACACAATCTTCCTCTTTTTCAAGTGCCAAGGAGGGAGATCTCCCTCTTTTTAAGATTTCAAAGTTGACAGGTATGAAAGGAAGTGAGGTAATGGTGAAAAAATAAGAATTATTCTACATGTGTAACCTAGTTTGTGAAGGTAAAGCACTTGGGTGATTAGAAAAGGCTGTAGAACCTTTTCAAACTTGATGTAATTATTGCTTATGGCTTAGGGAAGGACCATACACACTCAAGGTTTAAGGTCATGATCCCTAATGGTGTCATATGTAAGATGCTGAATTTCACATCATGCCATGGTATGTTATAAATATATTTTCCCTCCAAAGTCACCAACAAGTGACATCATAGACAAAAGTAGGTTACCTACTTTTGTCTATGGTGTCATTTGTTGTTGATTTGGTTTGTACTTGTTAGACTGCTCTTTCAGATGATATTTTGACAAACCTTAACGCATATGTTTGCGTCTTCCAGCGCAACGTCATATGTTTGTTCCACTTCTTTCCACTCTCTATATGGCCTTGCCTTCGCCCCTTAGGTCCCATATATTTCTCAAATTAATTAGAAAGGAAATAAGTGTAATTCAGATTGTATATGGAAATAAAGTTTGAAGAACTGCTTTAGATTAAGGCGCCAAAAATTAAGATTAGTTTCATTTGTTGTTTTGCGATGTCATTAAATTGCAATGATGTGATGTCATAATAAGACCACCGACAGAAATCCTGTCAAACTGGGGACCCCTGAATCCAAGGGTACTTTGCAATGAAGCGTCTAGCTGTCTAGCGGAAAGCGATGAAACCCGAGTTGCACTAAGATGCATATGTATGCTATGTATGGATGCCCTTAGAATTGTCACAATCTTTTTGCTTTGACTTCACGTGATAACTTTTTCTGTGTTTTTTAGGAGAAGTAAAGAGATTTTCATAATGGATGCTGAGGGAGAGGTGAGCCTAGGTGAACTGTACAACAAATATGACTTTGAGACCAATGTCATAATAGTCAAAGTAAGTGTGTACCCTTAAGATTATCAGCAATCTTTATTAAAGTGAAAGAGGAAAAAATAGGTCAAAGTTCAGTGTATGTAGTGAAATAGGTTAAAAAAGGTCAATGTAAATAGTGAAATAGGATTTTTAAAAAGGTCGAAGGTCATTGTATTAAAGCGAAATAGAAAAAAAGGTCCAAGGTCAATGTCAATTTCACTTAAACATGTTTTAAAATCTTGCTTTAACACATGAAACTAATTTTGCTTCAGTATCCACTTCACATGTTTACTGTAAACGTGGTTATTTTCGCTGGGGGAAAATTTTGCGATTATAACATCAAGACATTACGCATGGGGGAAATTTTCGCAATCAAAATGTGTTTCCCGTTTTAAGAATGCAGTGGTGATATTTTCATGCGGGAGAAATTTTCGCGATGTCCATAGATTCGCGAAATATTACCCCCACGTGAAAATTTCCACGTTTACAGTAATAAGGTCTAGGGACGATACTTTTCACACAAATTTGTCTTGCTTAAAGGAAAACCCTATTTAATTTATGGTCAGGAATTAAAAAATGTCATTTAT
This sequence comes from Pinctada fucata, assembly GCA_028142955.1. Classification (NCBI taxonomy): domain Eukaryota; kingdom Metazoa; phylum Mollusca; class Bivalvia; order Pterioida; family Pteriidae; genus Pinctada; species Pinctada fucata. The sequence goes on along the minus strand of AP027111.1, from coordinate 19,489,678 downwards.
AAAACCTTGAATTAGTGCAGAAATGCCATTCTTTAGCAATGTTAGCTTTACTCCTCTTTGTCTAGACTTATTTTGATGATACATTTATTTTATTCATATTTGGTATCAATGGAGGGGTTAAGAGGAAAGTTCCCTATTCTGTATTTTTGAAAACAAGAGTTCCATCCCATTGGAACGGTATCTGATGTAGACTAATTGTGATGTCTTCAAATTCTATGGAAACGGTATTTAAAATCTGGTAAACAACGGTATAAAATTGACATTGTCATAACATTTTCGTGACGTCATAGTGGTTTTACATCAGATACAGTCTCATATGGGAAATACTTCTGTTTTTCGCAAAGATTCAATAGTAATGGACAGCTCTTGTAGCTTAAAAGCTGTGTATCTAATTTTTTGGATGATTTATCATGAGCTGGCTTCAGTCAACAGATACATCATAGTACAATATGTGATTTATAGCAAGTTTTCTTCTCTAGACTGTGTAAACACATAAGCATTGTAGACTAATATTGGCCTCTTGTTTTCAGGAAATTCCAGGAAGTGTTGGTAAAGAGACGTTAGTATATTTTCTTGAAGTAATAACAGAAAACATATTAGCTGTCATCTTTCCTCATCATGGCCCACACACCAATATTATAGCTGTCTTTACGGAACCTATCACAGGTACAGTGTATGTTACTCTGTTATATTTCTCGTGCTATTAAAGCTTATTAAGCTACAGGCTCAGGAGTTCTTCCTTTAAAATGAAAATCCATGAGTCACTTACTATAGTAAAATGCTGATTGGATTAAATTGAATGATATGAAACCAATGAATTAATAATACATTTGTATAGAAGCAGTTTGACTGGAAAGTCTCGGCAATAATCCATTAGGTTGGAGAAAATTTTACATCATAATTATGCATCCATGGTAAGTGCAATGAAACCCAGCAGAAATCCTATTTCTAATTAATAATAGAAAAATAAAGAAAAAGACGTGTTTGTGAAACACAAATGCCCCCGTTGGCATCTTTGTCGGTAAAACAGCTGAAAAGTAGTTCACATTATGAGGTCAAGGTCACAAGGTCAAATTTGGTATCCATGGGAAGGTCTTGCCACAAGAAAGTCATAAGTGAAATATGAAAGCCCTATCACTTACCATTCAAAAGTCATGGCTAAAGTTTAGATTTTCAAAAGTAGGTCAAATTCCAAGGTCAAGGTCATAAGGTCAAAAGTTATGGCCAAGGTTAAAGTTTTTCAAAAGTAGGTCAAACTCCAAGGTCAAGGTCACAAGGTTATAAATTTTAGTATCCATGGAAAGGTCTTGTCAGAAGGAATACACATGTGAAATATGAAAGCCCTATCACTTACCATTCAAAAGTTATGATCAAGGTTAAAGTTTTTCAAAAGTAGGTCAACGTCCAAGGTCAAGTTCTCAAGGTAAAAAAATTTTGGTATCCATGGAAAGGTCTTGTCACAAGGAATACAGATGTGCAATATGAAAGCCCTATCACTTACCATTCAAGAGTTAAGGCCAAGGTTAAAGTTTTTCAAAAGTAGGTAAAACTCCAAGGTCAAGGTCACAAGGTCAAAAATTTTGGTATCCATGGAAAGGTGTTGTCACAAGAAATACACATGTGCAATATGAAAGCCCTATCACTTACCATTCAAGACTGACAAGAGTTATGGCCAAAGTTAAAGTTTTTCAAAAGTAGGTCAAACTCCAAGGTCAAGGTCACAAGGTAAAACATTTTGGTACCATGGAAAGGTCCATCTCGCACGCAAGGAAACAAAGTAGACAAGCAAAGTATCCTTGCCTGCAGCTATATTCTCTTACGCGGACTTTAGTCTATGACGTCATAGACGCGCTACGTCTCAAAAGGCCGTTACGGCGACTTTAGCACTGAAAGTGCCTGTTTACGTAAGATGTGTGTTCGCTACGAGAAAATTTACAAAATCCATAATGACTGTAAGAGTTTTATCTTCACTGAAACAGTTTTCAATTGGATTGTAATAGAAAAGAAAATCTAAAAAGAATATCTTTATTGATGTATCTCCGTTCCTGAAAGTTATCGCAAGATTCTTGCAGAAAAGTAGTTCGGCTGATGGCAGAGGTACTTTTCCAGATGAAGTCCCGCACGGAATCGGAAAATACGGATGTGTGCAGAATGGGAAAGGTCTTGTCACAAGGAATACACATGTGCAATATAAAAGCCCTATCACTTACCATTCAAAAGTTATGGCCAAGGTTAAAGTTTTTCAAAAGAAGGTCAAACTCCGAGGTCAAGGTCACAAGGTCAAAAATTTTGGTATCCATGGAAAGGTCTTGTCACAAGGATATGAAAGCCCTATCACTTACCATTCAAATGTTATGGTCAAGGTTTAAGTTTTTGCAGACAAACAGACAGACAGACGGACAGACCAAAAACTATATGCCCCCGAATCTTGGATTACGGGGGCATAAAAAACTGATATAAAATTCAGTGTATCCTTAATTCTTTGCCATTATCTATTGCAGACAAAGAATCAGTTCTGTCCAAGAGTACACATAAGAAGCTTGGTGGATGTAAGGTAAAGGTACACTTTCCCAGCTCATCAAGAGCCATAGTTCTGTATGGATCCCATCCACTCCCTAGTCAAGACCATCTGGAGCTCTCTTGTGAGAAGATATTCAAACAGGAATGCAGCGGTAGTCAAATCTGTGATGAAAAAGGCATAGCGGTGTTACACTTCCCTCACATGTCTAAAGAAGGTAACAAACACACTGTATTGAAAGTTCAGAGTTTTAATTCTTGAAATGTGTCATCATTTCTATGTTCATTATGTGTTTTGTAGAATTTTTTGAAAATGAAAATCTTGAGTTAATTCAAATCAATATTTTTAAACATATAGTGGTATATACATGAATGTATGGGAAAATTTTGAAGAAAATAGATATTGACAGTGGCATAGCTGCAATTATGCCAAATACAGCTGGGCATATGCATTAATGCTAAAATAAGGCTAAGGGCGGAACGATGCCTCCCTCTTCTCATGATCAATTTAAGAAAATAGCATATACATGTACATGTACATAAACTCTTCATTTTGATGATCTTTTTTTGTCAATATTTTTAAAAGAATTTTCCAAGGCTCGCTATCACGGGCCATTTTATAAAGTTACAGATTTCAAGTAATTTCCTCTGGCTCACTATTGCTCGCCAGTCATCTTTTTTAGAATTCAATTGAAAGTCATTATAATAAGCATGGACTGCGAAATAAGAATAACTTCCAAGGCCCCCAAAGCCCCTGCCTTTCTATTACATACACATTCATTGTACTCTGGCTGATTGGTAAAAATATTCATCATATATATATTTGATGAAATTTTATAAATTATTGTCCTGACATATACATATGACATAGTATTTTTTCTTTTTAACATTTATTTTGTATTCTTTCAGATTTCTCACGGGTGCAGAATGATAAGCCCCGTCAATTGTTACAGTTATATAGAATGGAACCTTACCTTCCAGAATTTCACGATGACTTTATCAAAACTAGGAAAGTACAACCATCCATCAAATCCAATACAACAGCTTCTTCAAAAGTGCCTTTCAAGCAGTCGGAAGTTTTAGATTATGAAAATTTAGCTCAAAATTCTCGGTCAGATCAGGTAAAAGTATGTCAGGTGCTCCCTTTCACAGTCCAACAGCCGGTCAAAGCAATAGAAATCTTACGAGGGAATGCAGATCGGAATGTCCAAGCTGAGCCAACAATCCTTTATGAGAGAGATGAGCAAAATGGTGCAAAAGCTAAACCTGAAGTCCTTTACAAAAGAGAACATACAAAACCATGCCCAAATCTAAATCTCTTTGATGACGATTTTGATGCTAAGTCAGAATTAACAACTACATGTGATGTTTATACGGAATCAAACGCTACTAATGACATTGATGACCATTCAGATTCGGATGAATCTGTAGTATCTCAATGCTCTAACCCTGAGAGTGGTCAGAGGAGGTCTACAAGGAGGAAAGGTCGTTATCGAGGCAGGGAGCAATTTGATCCAAACGATCCTACCAAAGTGACAGAAACAATGCAATTGACAAAGGGTCAAATTGTAATGCTTAAAATAGGTCGGGTATCACAGAAAGCACCTGAATGTAAGTTTGATCTCGATGCTAGCCAAGAAAAAGTTGTTATTCAAGGCGAGACTTATGAAAAAGTTAAAGGTGCAAAGATTGAAATTCACCAATTATTGAATAACCTTAAAGAACATTCAGTTCGTGAAGATCAAGACATTGTTAAATTATTTTCCAGTTCAAGGGGGTCTGGATTTGTTAGATCAACTCTAAAGAAAAACAAAACTCGTGCATTTGTAGGGTTTAAGGTTAATTCCTCTGAAATGTTCGCATATGCATATAGTATGAAAGAGGCCAAGGCTGCAGTGACTTTGATAGACTCATGGATTGGAAGGCACGAGTGCATCGTGAATGACAACCACTCTACGTACTTGAGTTCGCCAGAGTGGAATGCCTACATGGCGAGGAGCCAAAAAGAAAATCTCGTATCAATACGAGTCAACGTTAATGAGAAGAAAATCTTTATCACCGGAGTAAAAGCTGTGGTCGATGCCACTGCTGATGAGGTCAACATCAAGCTTTCCTCGGTTGACAGAGCTAGTGATGTTGGTGGCAGAACTGTTGATATTTCTCTCAATAGACCTTATAGAGACACCAGTAGTGACCATACAGAAACGACCACTGGAGGAGTGAACAAAGTGGAGTCATCAATGGGAGCTCATCAACATGATAGGCAATCAGACGGTAGGAAGTATACAGAGAAGATTAAGGTAGAGGAAGGATATGCAAGATGTCTGAAGAAAAACAGAAATCTGATCTATGATCAGGCTAAGTCAAAAGACTGGATCAGGTACAGTAAATTTCTAATTCATGTAAATGTACTATATGAATATTGCATGGTAAAAGTATTCTGTATATCAAATTGAAATATTCGACTTGCAGAGCTGCACACACTCTCTAAATCACAAAAAATACTGATTCGAAATCTCATTTCAAAATATATAAACTGTATTGAAAAATGGCTGCATGACTTTCAATTTAAAATTCTTTTCAAAAAATGATAATCTTGAAAATTTAAAAACACCAGATTTCCATCAAAACAAATTTTAATCATGTAAGCAAAATAAGACACATCTTGGATAGAAATTGGAAAACTAATGCAGCATACGCACCACATATGATGCAGTTATTCCTTGATTTTTAGTATTGATACCTCGGGCCACCAAAACTTTATCATTCAGATTCCTAAAAGGACAAATATTGATATGTACAATTTCACTGTTTAAGATGTTTGCTTTCAGTGATATTGACATTAAAGTGAAAAAGAAGGGACAAGTTACTATAGAAGGTACCGATCAAAGCTTTGTCTGGAAGGCGAAACAATGTATAGAGGAGGTTCTAAAAAATGTTTGGAAAGGAGACCTTGACCTTGGGAGGATTAGCAAAGATGGTATGTCTAGTTGTATGATGTAAATTTATCCTTTCTATTTCCTTTTGCATTGTTAGTGTCAGGGCTTTTCAACAATGCCTTTCTATTGGTAACAAAATGTGTGACCTTGACCTAATTTATGGTCATGGTGAGTGAAAGAGCTTTTATCAATTTTTTATGACCCTGTAATAGGAAATTCAGGGTCATGTAGTTTTTTATCTGTCTGTTTATCTGTCTGATTGTCCACAAAAACTTTAACCTTGGCCATAACTTTTGAATGGTACGGTAGGTGATACATCTTTCATATTTCACATGTGTATTTCTTGAGGCTAGATCTTTTTGATCAAGTGACTTGGCTAAGATGTTTTGTTTAGCTTAGAGTGACTTATTAAGAAGTTTGGGGTAGTTCAGTATCTGACAAAGTACTGGTATTACAGAAACCCAACTTGTACAAATGATTCATATTTGGATGCTGAGATGGACCCTTCCAGGATCTGACCTACTTTTTCTGCTTGAGTGATTTTGCTTTTAAAAGCTAACATTAAGCAAAGTATTAGTGCTACATGTACCAAATTTACACACAGAATATCTTTGATCAAGCTTGCATGAAATGACCTTGACCTTCTTTTAGCAATTTTACTTCTTAAAGCCAATATAATGAGAAAAAAAATTCTCACAAAGTGGATTTTATCATCCCAGTTCATAGACTTTAGGGCAAATCGTTTTTAGCCCACCTCAGTGAAGCTCAAGTGAACTATAATGTCATAGCACACCATTTATGTCTATTGTCCGTCAGTCTGTTGTAGACTTTTAACTTTTTCAACGACTTCCTTGCAAAGCAAGTACTTTAGGTCCTCTGCGAATTTTGTATTTTTTTGTGCTGATTGGTCAACAAAAATAGCTGCTAAAGGCTCTGATTGGCCAATGCATTTTTGACATCTCCTCTGCAACCTATGCACAGAATTACATGAAACCTTACAGGAAGCAAGTACTCAAGATCTCCTACCAAGTTTGTGTTTTTCGTGCCAATCGGTCAACAAATATGGCGCCCGAGGGCTATGATTGGCTGGCACATTTTGGATATATCCTCTACTACCGACCAGCAGAATTGCATGACACCTTAGTCTCACAGGAAGCAAGCACTCAAGGTCCTCTGCCAAGTCTGTGTTTTTCATACATATCAGTAAAAAATACGTCTGCAAAGGGCTCTTATTGTCTGATACATTTTTGACATTCCCTCTGCCTTTGCTTCACAGAATTTCATGAAACGTTATAGGAAGCAAGTACTCAAGGTCCTCTACCAATTTTGTGTACAAGCAGTTCATGCAACAAACATGGCCACCAAGAGCTCTGTTTGGCTGTAGCATTTTCGACTTCTACATAACTGCTGCAAAGAATTTCACAAAATAGTATATTGAAGGTCCTCTACAATTTGGCCACTTTCAGCCTTTCGTAAGCAACTGATTTTCGCGATGTGGCCCCCTCAGGCCTCTTGTTTCTTGTCTGTGTGATTGTCTCTACGAACCATTTTACATTTATCTTTCAGATAAAGATAAAGCTATAATGTCCCATTCCCTTCTATCAGCAAAATGTGGGGAGTTCATCAAGATGTTTGAACAGCAATACGCTTGTGGTGTCATTATCAGCCCAGGACACCAACGGCTCACTCTACCTCCATCTCACTCCACACCTGATCTCTCTCACCTTAACAGGTAAGTTTTCTATTGAATTGTTTATCAGAATACTGACAGCTTACTCTACCTCCATCACACTCCACACCTGATCTCTCTCCCCTTAACAGGTAAGTTTTCTATTGAATTTTTTACCAGAATACTGACAGCTTAATACTCTACCTCCACCACACTCCACACCTGATCTCTCTCACCTTAACAGATAAGTTTCTATCGAATTGTTTATCAGAATACTGACAGATTACTCTACCTCCATCACACTCCACACCTGATCTCTCTCACCTTAACAGGTAAGTTTTCTAATTTTCTTCCTCTTGAAATTTAGAAAATTGAAAAAAAGTCCTGTTATACATTAGACAGTTAACTGTACTGACAAAGAGCAACCTTCCAACCATGTACTAAAACAATTTTGGATTTTTTACGAGAAGAATATGGTGTGATATTTTCTTAATTTGAAAATAACACACTATATTCACCTCTTAAAAAAGTCCATAATTGATTAATATTTTATATTTACATTACTAGTAGATTCCCTATGGTTAAAAACACCCATTAGGCAACTAGAATTATATTCCAATAACTTGATTTGCTATTGTGACGTCACATTCAAGTTTTGCTTGTAGGGAGAATTTACCAACGTTAGAATACATTTGTCGCTGTTATAGGCAAAATTTGCAGTGTGCATGCGAATAAAATGACTGATAATTAGAATAAATGTAAATAAAAGTAATGCAGTAATTTCTTCTATATTGATAAATGGTTACTTAATTTTTGTAGCTCCTCCCCCAGACCTCCACACAGATCAGCCTCTACTTCAGCTCTACAATCTGCAGATCACAGATCCTCACACTCTGATTCTCCTGATAGAGCACCATATGTACCTCATACTCCGAGATTGGATCGTGTAGAGTCATTGCCGTCTCACCATATTGAAACAGCCAGGAGCCAACCTTCAGGACAAAATGAGACTGTTGTTATACAGAAAGGAAACTTTAAGGCTGTCTTGAAGAAAGGGAAAATAGTGGAAGAAAGGGTAATGAATTATTTTGTGCATTGATGATCCTAGATACTAGGGCTGAGCAGTTTTATCATGGTACGGGTATATTGCGATACGAGGCTTCAATACATACCATGGTATTTGTTTTTAAAAACCGGTTTTTGACAATATTTTTTTATCTTCATATTTTGATGCTGTTTCTTTGAAAATTATGAACGAACACGAATTACTACTCAAAAGGCTCATTTTAATTGCCAAAAGTTCATTCTTATGTACGTGTATAACCGTTAAGTTAGAACGTCGTTAATTACATCATGCTCTTTTCAACTCTTACCTTTTATGTTTCGTCGGATAACAGCTGTGATAAAATTATAATCAGCTCCACAATTTTCTGATTAGCCACTTTTAAACACAACAAGATGTCTGTTCTATGCTACATAGGGTGTAGATTCCAAGGAATAGATAAATAACGCTTGCTTGGCCTGTAAAATTGTACGTCAACACACTGTTTATGTCAAGGACAAAAGAATAATCATTGGTATACTAAGCTCGATTCTTAACAAGTATCTAGTTCATGATTGGCAGATTGTTTACATGTAAAACGTTGTGGTGTCTTGTTCGCCTTAATTTCCTGTCGTGTATTTGATAAGGGTACTTTAAATGAAGTTTAAGTTGCGTAGTCACTTTTTGCACCATCTGTCCACGAGTGTCCGCTGATGTCCCAGCAGAATTATCACATTAATACTTGGATAAATTTTAGTTTCTTTCAACCAGATATTCATGCATGTATGATTGACTTCGAATGTTGCAGAAGGATTTGTCTGCTGCTGCACATGTCCATCATTAGTTTGTAAAGACATTTTCAGATTTTTTAATAAAATTTTGATAGCAAAATTGAGGTAGGAAAATGAAAATCATGAGGAATCTCTATGCTATGAAATATTGCAATACATTTATATCGCAATATTTTTCCAAATATCGCAATACAAGTTTGACCTGCAATACTCAGCCCTACTAGATACATGTATGTGGGTCTGTACGTGTGATGTAGATTGAGATTTCATTTTTCCTGACCAATTTTGTGAAAAGTTGTGGATACTCTACTTGAAATTTAATGAAATTTGCATGTAGTATCCTTCCTTACTACAGTGTAGTACATGCATATATCAAGTATCTCTTTGTTTCTTATTAGGCTAAAATACTGGTGAATTTCTTTGGAGTCAATGGGAATCATGGAGTAATATCAGATAGTTTTAAACGTGCTGGAGGAGATGCATTCAATCAGGTAATATATAGCAATAATCTGTGATACAGGTATATATACACATGTATCAATATAATTACAACTTTCCATCATAGCATAGCTTGTACGGTCCTGTCTGGCCTCTTGATCCAATACTCTAGTGGGAAGTTTTAAAAAAGCCTACAATTACAGATCAATTACCTTGATTTATTTATCATTCTTGTTGTAAGCTAGGGTTCCACTTCTTAACGTATCCAGTGTACAAATGGAGATCTCGCGGACGTCTCGTCCATTTAAACAGTGTTAAAATTATCTCGGTAATCTTCGGCAGTGTCTTGATAGTTTCCGTGGATTGAGAGAAGGTTGGCATGTTGACCTTTGATGATAGAAACCATTTTTATGTTGTATAAGGCATATTAAGGAAAAAATATTCAATGATTCTAACTATATAATACACTTGATATTTATTTGTACAACGGATACCTTAAACTTATTCCACCAAAATGTTAAGTTTCATGATTTTGGTATCAGAATATAGGTATTTTCAGAAGGAACACATATTATGTATTTATTCCTCATGAAAATACTTATATTTTGACACCAAATTTTTTTACCTGTGACCTTGACCTTGGAGTTTTACTGAATTTTTTAACCTTTCAAAACATATCATGTGGAAATTTTCAGACATGGGGAGAAATTATAACTTGATATAATTTTTGACAAGAAAATCCTACTCTTGTGTTTCAGATTTGCTTTTTTTGTGATTTACAAGTTTAATTCGGCACTCTCAAGTTGAATTTCCTTTTCAAGGATTACAACTGTTCTGTTGATAGTTATTCTTAGTCTTTAAAGCTTTGAATCTTCACTTATTGTGTTTTACAGGGTCTTACCAATATAACAGGGGAATCTATATCACCTTTGTCATCAGGAGGCACCTTACCATGTCAATATGTTCTGAACATCGTACTGGAAGCATACAGAAATGCCCAACATCTACAGGTAGCAATAAGGAGATGTGCAATTATAGTAGACGATTTTCACATTACCACAATTTGGTATACGCCAAGACCTGTGATCAGAATGTTTGACATAACTTTTGACTGTAAAGTTGTCACATAACTTGTGATGACGTTAAAGTAAAAAAAAAAACTTCCAACGTAGTGATGTGAAGTCTTGGTGTGTCTTTAATGCAAGTCTAGCAGTAATACGAAAATGGTCTATCAAAAGTTGTCTTTGCAAAACCTATTCATCATTTTGCTAACCGGGAAAAAAGGGGCACCACTATGATTTCCTCAAATTTGTAAAAATATAGCCCAAAGAAACATCGTTTTTTGCTTCATTTTGAAATAATAAAAGGACAACATGAAATATCATTGAGAAAATTGTATCGGTATTAATTTGTATAATTGGTTATTCTAATCGCATGCAAAATTCAGAATACCTTTTAAAGGTTTAATTTACTGAACTATTTATACCCAGATCATCTTTTCCTACAAGGCAGTCCTCTACCCATTGAGTTATTATTAGTCCCCTACCGGCAACGCCAAAGGGGACTCTTAGTTTCCTCTCGGTCTGTCTGTCTGTCCGTCTGTCAGTCCGTCCGTCTGTCCCATTTTCAGTTTTCCGGACCTTTCCGCTGTTGTTGCATATATTGAAGTCATTTTTGGTATGTGGATATATCTCAATGTGATACAGATCAAGTTTGAGATTGCTTTTAATTGACCTAATTTAACAAGAGTTATGACCCTTGGACTTAGCAAATTTTATGGAAATTTCAGTTTTCCGGACTTTTTTCCGCTGTTGTTGCATAAATTGAACTCATTTTTGGTATGTGGATAAATCTCAATGTGATAAAGATCAAGTTCAAGTTTGCTTTAGATTGACCTATGTTTACAATAGTTATGGCCCTTTGACTTAGCAAATTTCATGAAATTTTCAGTTTTCCGGAATTTTTCATGCCTGTTATTGCAGATAATGAACTGATTTTTTGTATGTGAATACATTATAGTGTGATGCAGATCAAGTTTGAATTTAATTTAGAGTGACTAATTTTCACAAGAGTTATGGCCCTTGGACTTAGCAAATTTCGTGAATATAGTTTCCCAATCTCTCCTTGGCTGTTGTTGCAAATGATGAACTGATGAACAGAGATGCAAGACATAAATTTATGCCGCCGATAGGGGACTTATATCGCACAGCGATCATTGGATTTTCATCTTTAACCCTAATGATAACTTTTTTTCAATCAACAAAAATTTAAAAAAAATTATTACCATCTAATACGTGGGATGCATTTTAGATGTTGCAATCCCGCATAGAGGAATGTTTTATGTGGTGCGGTACCCTGGGAGCTACCAGTATAGCTTTCCCTGCCGTGGGCGTAGGCAGACTCTTAAGGTACCCTGCAGAAGATGTGGCAAGGATCATGAAGGAAGAGGCAGAGAGGGCTCTAGATCAATCTCCAAGGTTACAAGTAAGTGTTGCTTTTCTAAGTAAGCCAATTGTCATCTAAAAGTAAAGGCCATTATTCTAACTACTTAACTATCCTCAGTCTATACACTTTTAAAAGGTAAATTCTATTATTATCCTATAAAATTCTTCCAAATGAAGTTTTGATTCAACCTAATCTACAGCTTACAACAAGTGAACCTTTTTCCATCTCTCTTTGGGTAAAATTTGTACTTACGTATGCTTCCTATAATAAATGGAGGGTACGTTATACCACCAGTAAAGGCAAGGGGGAATACCGGTTTCAAAATACCTGTCTGTGCATCTGTCTGTCCATTCACAGTCACAATTTACCTAAGTAATTCTTGACCTACAGTAAAGAAAATTAATATACGTGTACATTTAGATTTTTCCATGAGGAAAGTAGGATCCTTACTAAAATATTTCATGGTCAAAAGGTTAAAGTTCAAGGTCAAGTTTGACTTGTTGTTATAGTATTGTAGTATATTATGAAGAATATATATCTGAGCTTTGTTATAATACTTCATATGAAAAGTATTAAATATTTGTGTGTTCAAATGATAAAATGTAAATTGTATTGTTTTGTAGTCTTTGAGTTTTGTAATATTTGACGACGAAACTTATGGAAAATTCCAAAGAGTCATGACGAATTTACATTCTAGACAAACAGGTTTGTAATTGCTTATCATTAAGTATTTTCAGATAAATAACTGAATAGGGAAAATATTTTCCAAACAAAAAACAAATCTTACTTTAAACATTTTCATGAGTCATTCGTTATTGCTGCAATAGTCTAAAAATGCATGTTCCTTCAAAGTAATTGTACCATTACATAGGTATCTGATTGGAAAAATATTTGTATAAAGACTTACTTCTACTGTCCTGTTCACTAATTCCAGAGAACCTGTTTTTCCCGGTTTTCTCTAAATATGATAATATCATCTTACAATAAGATATCAATTTTATAGTACTCCTTTAGTCGTAACAGAAAATACCATTGTTTTGGCTGTGCGTCATCTAAGTTAGAAATAGGACGGAAAATAAAAAGTCTATGGGGATTTTCTATAGTAAAATCACTGAAAATGGGTGACGTCAGAGGCTTTGACATCACTGTTTACTATTGTTGACACGGAGAACAATATGGCGGCGGCTTGAAACTAACATGGGAATTTTCCATAGACATTTTATTTCTTCATATTGCGGTTTGAAGGTAGCTGATATGGTAAGTTGATGTTTATTTCCAGTTACGACTAAAGGAGGTCAATTCTTGGAAACAATAATTTATAGCAAAATTCCTCAGACGACAGAATAAATCGCCCAAACAGGGTGCTCTGGATTTAGTGAACAGGACAGTAGGAGTAAATATAAATACTGTATTAAACATAAGAAGTAGCTGTGCATGCAAAGTATGGTTTTGGTAAATTCAATAGTTGTTATCAACCTGGGTGCTGAGAGATATGTGTGAATCTAACGTAAGAATATCCTAGTATTTGCTGATAACAGATGTAAAAGATTGGTGCCATCTTTTGTTTTAGTCTTTTTATGCCCCCGGAATCAAAGGTTCAGGGGCATATAGTTTTTGGCCTGTCCGTCTGTTTGTCTGTATGTCAGAAAAAACTTTAACATTGGACATAAGTTTTGAATGGAAGGTGATAGGGCTTTCATATTTCACATGTGTATTCCTTATGACAAGACCTTTCCATTGATACCAACATTTTTGACCTCCTGACCTTTTCCTTGACCTTTGACCTACTTTTCAAAAACTTTAACATTGGGCATTACTTTTGATTGGTAAGTGATAGGGCTTTGATATTTCACATGTGTATTCCTTGTCACAAGATTTTTCCATCAATACCAAAAAATTTTAACCAAGTGAACTTGACCTTTCACATACATGTGCTTAACATTTTGAATAACTTTTGAATGGTAAGTAATATGGCTTTCATATTTCACATGTGTATTCCTTGTGACAAGACCTTTCCATTGATACCAAAATGTTTGACCTCATAACCTTGACCTTTGACCTACTTTTCAAAAACTTTAACATTGGGCATAACTTTTGATTGGTAAGTAATAGGGCTTTGATGTGTATTCCTTGTAACAAGGCCTTTCCAATGATACCAAAATATTTGATCTCATGACCTTGACCTTGACCTTTGACCTACTTTTCAAAAACTTTAACATTGGGCATTACTTTTGATTAGTAAGTGATAGGGCTTTGATATTTCACATGTGTATTCCTTGTCACAAGATTTTTCCATCAATACCAAAAAATTTTAACCAAGTGAACTTGACCTTTCACATACATGTGCTTAACAGAAAATAGTGTTCATGCTATCAAATTGCCACCGGGGTCATTCGTGTTTCACAAACACAGGCTTTATTTTAAATGCAATAAAATGGACTTACAAGATCGTATACGGGTAGTAAGTGCTCGATGTCTTATACCAACTTGAAGATAAATCTGCCATAGATGAAACATGGGCTGTTTCCTTGCTTTTTTTTTTTTTTATTTCTGTCATGCTTCCTCCCGTATTTTACTTGATATCAATTCTTTTCATAGATATTTCATTGATATCAATGACTTCTCATTCATAGATTACCATCTATTTTCTTCCTCTATTATTCACATCAATATCTTCCCTTTTTAGCTCACCGGAGAGCTAATGCCATACCCTGGGCATCGTTGTCGTCGTCGTCGTCCGTAGACAAAACTTTAACCTGGGCTATATCTCTTGAACTATAAGGGGTAGGGCTTTGATATTTCACATGTAGATACCTTGTGACGAGACCTTTCATTTGAGACCATGACCTTTGACCTAGTGACCTTGACCTTGGATTTTGACCTACTTTTCAAAAACTTTAACCTGGTTTCTGACAAAAACCTGTATAGGCGAGCTATGTAATCTTTGATTACCCTATGTTTTCAATATTAATAAATGTATAGCATTGTAAAATCCTTGTTTTTCTGTTCTCATCTAGGTCTGGTATTGTCAGGTCCCCTTGTGCTGCCAAGTAGACAAGGGATGGAGGTACAGCATCACCCTGAGGTCAGAGGTCGTCGTCATGACTACCAGGGAAGGAGAAGGAGTGAAGATTATGGAAGATTAGATAGAAATGAAGATAGGCATCATGATGTCCACAGAGGTCATCGCTATAGTAACAGAGACAGTTACAGCAACAGTAAAGACAGAGACAACTATCATGACCGTCCCAGACGTCACCATGGTGATGATGGTTACCATAGAAACAAACATCACCATGACAACAATAACAAAAGCGACAAGCCACAGGGCAATGAAAATATCCCAGAAGCCATCGTAACTCTTTACTGTAAAGATAGGAATAGCGGAGAGAGCTGTCGAGGGAAATTATCAAAGGAAATCCGAGACCGATTCTTATCTGAGGAAGAATGTGATGTACCATTCGGTGATAAGGAAGGAAAGAGAACTGTATACAAGATATGTAATAAGCACAATGTCTTTGTTGCTGAAGGTTAGTACATATAGTATCATGTATACCACCATGTCTGTCTGTCAATATGTACGTCAGTCTTAATCAAAACTTTGTCAAACTCATTTATCTGATCTAACCTATGATAGGACAAGATAACATGTTTGCCTTGTCAAATCTAATCTAACTGAACACAAAATTGTCACAGATATACAACACACAGCAAGTGCCTTTATGTACATGTAATGCGCATTAGCCTATTTCATGTGATAAATGCATTCGCTGTATGTTGCATACCTGTAACAAAACACAAATTGTGATACTTATTCTATATACATGTATACTCAACAATTGTCAGTTTCATTCTTATTTTCTGAAACTGCGTTTTTCCAGTTAAAAAAATGACTTTATGAAGGTCCACACAGGTTCATTTTGCAGGTTAGAACAGCTGTTACAGCATCATTCAATAAAGCTTATATATTCTGACATCACAAGCGTTTATATGCAAAATGCAACAAGTTCCTCTCAGGGAAGTACATTGGTTGTGCATATATAAAGTAATGTTATATTTATTTATCTTAATGTAGTTGAAAAGGACAAGAAGAAAACCATCCCAGTCCTCAAGGGAGAAAAAAGCGCCGTTGATAAAGCAACGAAAGAAATTCTTAGACACTTTGCCTCTGGTGATGGTAGTAAGGAAGTGAGGAGGAAGCGAAACAATGAGCATAGCAGAGGTACAAAACAGTACTGGAAATTCTACGCAGATGAACCGCCTACTCCAAAATACTGGAGACATTTCAAAGACGGTGTAGGGCTTGTTGATGCTCTCAGAAATTGGATTGGTAAAGCTAGAGTAGAAAGATATGATGTTGATCCAAAGACTTTCAATGCAATCAAAACTCTGGTAGAGAAAACATGGGTACCAAAAGCTGGTGTGGGAGCAGATGCCAAGAACTTAAACCATTCCAAGCTTAAAGTCCGCAAGGTGGAGAGGATAGAAAATATCAATCTCTACAAAAAGTATGCAGAGAAACGGAAAGAGTTATTTGCACGTTTGTCAACTGGAGGTTCTGTAAAAAAACTGGAAGCAATTCAACCAAGTGGCAGTGCCGGCAATTGCAAACCAATACTCACGGCCAACATTGACGACAGGATGAATTCAGATGTTTTTCCAGAAATGAATGAATACTATCTTTTCCATGGAACAAAATCAGACCTGGAAGATAACATTATCCATAAAGGATTTGACCAGCGTTACTGTGGTGATAATGCTATGTTTGGTCGAGGCGTTTACGCAGCAGAAAGTTCTACTAAAGCCGATCAGTATGCAGGTGAGAATTTTGAAATGTAACTGATATACATATGTGTATTGGCATAATTACTGTATACAGGTACAAGTTTCGCTCTTTTCAACCAATGCCATGAGGGCGAATTTAAGATAAAGCAAATAAAATTATACATAGAAGAGAAAATATATGTATATATAAGTGGGTGGATCCAATACAGGGCAAATCAGTGTGTCCTATCTGCATAATTCCAAGCTGTATACAGTATGTAGGCTGAAGATACACTATCAAAATTGTGTTTTTCCACCTGATCCATTAAACAAGATGGCCACCATTTGGTATGATTTCAGGACAAATTTTAAATCTCCACAATTACTGCATACAGTTGATAAAAGCCTATGTATAGACTGAAGCAAGTACTTCTCCAAAAATCATGGTTATCTGTACTTGATCTAATCAAATTTCATTCAATGATTTGATGGTGCATCATCGTTTAAAATTATCACTTGTATACAAATATTCAGAATGTATAAAAACTTTTGGATTCATATAAAAAAATATCTATATGAGTTTATTTAAAATTCATATAACTCCATAACAGGAGATTCAGGGGCATATAGTTAGTGGCCTGTCCATATGTCTGTCTGTTTGTCAGACTGTCTTTTTGTTTACCTTAGCCTTAACTTTTGACTTTTATATTTCACAAGTTCATTCCTGTGTCATGACATTTCTATTGATACATGTACCAAAACTTTTGACTTCATTACCTTAACGTTGGAGTTTGACCTACTTTACAAAAATCCTTAACCTTGACTGTGACTTTAAAATGGTAAGCGCTTTCATATTTGATACATACATGTATATTCTTCTTATACCGTGGTATCAAAATTGTTTACCTCTCAACCTTCACCTTAGAGTTTGACCTTCCTTTAATAAAACATCAATCTTATTGAAAGTAGCTCAGTTTAGGACTGATTACTGTAATTGCAACACAAAACGTATAACAACACTTAATAACAGTTCACAATGGGATTTAATTCAGATGAAATAAAGTCATTTAGCTCTCCAAACAACTTACGATCTACTAATGAATCTCTGTTGTTTGGAATGGGGCTCACCAACTTACTCGTAGGCATTCTTTTTTTTTTACTATGAACTAATTACTTGTTAGGGACTGACAATTATGATTAGTTTCATATTTGTTTCACAGATGCACCAGGTAAATGAAGAGTAGCACGTGAACCTCATTGCAAAATTGTGCTGGGGATTCTCAGGACGACTATGGATATTTAAATCCAAATTTGACCCTGACATGATTCTTTTCTGAGTGTTATTAGATGTTTTATGTAGCAATCTTAGTGAGCAGATACACTACCTTGTGACCTTGGCCTTGGAATTTAACAACCTTTTCAGATTTTTTCTCTCATACTTACAAAACATTCATGTTTCACAAACACAACTTTTTATAACTTTTTTTTTTTTTTTTACAGATGATAAAGACAACAGACGCAAAAGTAATTTACACATGTTTTTGGTCCGAGTTTTACTAGGTGAAATGTACGTCTCCAATGTTCCAAAGAGATTTGATTTGCCTCCTTGTAGAAACTGCCGGAGTGAGAAATGTGCTGATCCAAAGCACCACCCTTACGATTCAGTCGTAGGAGATGGAAAATGGTTGTTTCGTGAGTTTGTCGTTTATAGCCAAGATCAGTGTTATCCTGAATACGTAATAACATACGACAGAACTTGACGGTCATCATATATGTGACTTCATCTTTATACACTGGTAGCATGTTATTTATATAAGCCCAAGGCTCAAAATATTATTTTTCCTGCCCTAACGTCCAGGATGTTCCAGGGTCTTTCTTTAATGTCCAGTGTATTCAGTGTTTTACATTTGTAAACATTTTGCGTTTCTTGATGCAAAAACACACGAGGACAGGTATATGCTCAAATTTAACAATATTTAGCTCACCTGAGCTGAAGGATCAAGTAGGTGTTTTAAAAGAGAAATATATTTTGCCTTCTAGTTGTTACTATTTATATTCCTATTACATATGTAGAATTTTCTTTTAAAAGTATATAATCTTTTCCTATTTGTTTTTTTAGCACGCTAACGGCCTTTTAAAAGTAGATGTTTTATGCCCCCTCTCCCTAAGCAAAGTTTGGGAGGTATAACTAGGAATCATAGGGCCTGTCACACAGATTATTAGTTTTCTGGACTTATTTTCAACATTTGTAGAGATGTTTGGCTGAAATTCAGTATAAGATCAAGTGCTAGTTTCCTTAAAATTTAAGCAATTTAAGGTATCCGTTGTACAAATAAATTTCAAGTGTATTATATAGTTAGAATTATTGAATATTTTTACCAAAATATATCTTATACAACATAAAAAATGGTGTCTATCATCAAAGGTTGACATGCCAACCTTCGCTCAATCCACGGAAATTATCGAGACACTGCCGAAGATTACCGAGATAATTTTAACACTGTTTAAATGGACGAGACGTCCGCGAGATCTCTATTTGTACAATGGATACGTTAAAGGGAATTTATATTGCTCTGCAGTCAAATACTTGTATTTCACATGAGAATTCATTATTTCTAATATTTTATGTGATTTTGATCTTTATGTTTGTTACTAAGACACCATAGACCAGGGACCACAACTTTTTATAATGCTTATATGCATATTGGATAATTAAGAGAGATAAATGTATATTGGTAAGAGGACTTTGGCATGTCTAGTCATCCATTTGACCATACATCATTGATTTATTACTGATGTGTTAGTATAAGATCAAAAATATCAACACAAAATACCAATATAACAAGAAAGAGAATCTTATTAATTTCAAGCTCAAAGTAAAACAGCCACCAATAACAGTAGAGCTATATTCAATTTGACTGTATGCAGAACAAACTTCTAGTTTGCTATTAAGAAAAATAATTGGATGCAGTTCTAAGAACTCTTTAGATTGTAAAGGCTAAAGGTGAAGGTCTCTGTACTGAAAGTCACAATATGTTTACTTATTTTAGCAAGAGTTATATGTTAGTTGAGTTAGTAGATCGTTATGATATAAGCGGATCATTCATTTTTGAAATTATTCATGATTAGTCTAATGCTGCAATATCTGCTCACTTCATACCCATTTCCACCGAGATTTGGTTATGCTGAAGTAATTACACATACTGTAGTCCCTGGTTGGTATATTATATTGTGCCAATTTCTTTATTGTTATTGTTAATCATGTCAGAAGTCTGATTTATTTGTAGAAAGCATTATACAAATAAATATATTTCAAAGTGGATGATGAGATGGATAGAATTTTTCCCACCTTAATTTGAAAAAAATAGAATGAAAAATTGTTGTCAAATAAGGAGTCCTTGATGTGATATAATCACCATATCTGTTTATAAATGTGCCTTGAATGTTCCTTTACCTGCCTATATGTCTTCAAATGTCTTGATTTACTGATGTGCAATGAGATTACAATGGTATCTTAAGGTAATTTGGGTAAATTAAATAAACTAGTAAGAAATGTGTGTTTCCCCATGAATGGGTCTATCCTATTACAATGGATACTGATAGAAAGTTCCTTCTTCTTGATTTTTGCCCTATCTAATTAAACTGTAGTGCCAAATCTTAAAGTCTACATCTTTTGTGCTCTTCATCAATTTTTAGTTTTATTAATTTCTTTTCATTCTTTTTCAATAATTGTACATTTAAGAGTTTTGTTATGCTACACATTTTTGGTGCCAAGATTTATGTTTTTCATGATAATCATACTACAATGTATATGGTATGTTCATTATCGCTGTATCGTGTTATTTGTTCAACCTTACACAGTGGCGGATTTAGGGGGGTGCGGAGGGGGCGTCCGCCCCCCCGGCACTGACCCAAAATTTTCCAAAAACAGGTATATTTTGGCCCATTTTCAGTAAAATTCGGCAAAATTCGCCCCTTGACCCCCCGGCAAAGGGGGCGCTGGATCCGCCACTGTTACATTGACTTATTTTGTGATATTATGGAGGCTACTTTTTAAATAGATATCTATATCTTTTGTAGTTGCTACTTACAGTGTGTTAATATTGGTTGTCTGTTAAAATATATGCGTAAGATTGTTAAGATGTCGGTTGGTTGTTGGTTGGTCACTGATTACCTAAATTCGAATGATATTTAAGAGAATTGTTGCCCAGAACACATGGATGTATCATGACCTTGATCCAAAGGTCATGGTCATAGTACATGTGGGTTGAGAAATCTTGTCTGGACCATTATTTTTTCACTGCATGCAAGAATATGAATAATATTTCAGTTTCACAGAATTGTCGTTCAAAACCCGAGGTCTTATGTCAAGGTCACAGTACATATGTTTTGAAATATCTTCTCGACCCCATAATTTTCATAGCTTGCAGTGATTTGAATGAGATCTTACAGAATTGTTCCCAATGATCCAAGGTCATAGATCAAGGTTACAGTACATTTGGGTAGAATTTTTTGTCCTGACCATCACTTTTCATTGCCTGTCCGGATCTGAATACCAGTAATATAAAGGTAAAGGTAGGCGTTTATAGTCTCCTTCGCCTGAGACTCACGCGACTTCTACAATTACCTCCCTGGCGAGACCTGTACAATCCAGTGCATTCTCAACTCCCTTGAGAGTATTCAAGCAGAGCTGTCGTTAAGGCCCTAATGCTTTTCATTAACATTAGAAGACCAAAGGATCTGTTCATATCAAGGCCAGAGGTCAAGGTCACTGTGATAAAGAATTTAAAATCTTGTCCAGGGAGTAAACTTTTCACTTCTTCAATTTATTTGAATATTCATGAATACTTGTCCAGGACCCAAATTTGAGTTTGAACTAAGGACAAGGTCAATTTGCTTAGTATAAGAAAGAGTTTTAGGACTTCGATTTATGCAGGTAGGGGACATTGCCTTGTTCATTTTGAAAGTACATTTACCATTTAGTGATATATTGTAAATCTATAAATTCAATGCTAATTGTGAGCAATAAATATTTTAGATGAATGAATGAATGTATTTCCATATTGCAGAATATTTTTATCAATAAAATATATGGTTTAGCATGAACTAATGTTGTTTCAATCTTCATACTAGTAGTACCCTAGGATGTGACAGGTGCATTTGTGAGCAATACAAGGTCTTCACTTCAACAGTTGGAAACTATTGGATAGAGTAATTCTACTGTTTTTAAGTTGGTTGGTGACTGAATGTGCCACACTTTCTTGTGCGCACTGTAAGGACTGACTTTAAATTAATAAACTTGTTATTTACAAAAGAACTCTGTTAATTTCAAGGGCAAACGTAAAGGTCATAATTGCACTTTAATCAAAATAATGTTTTGCTCGCTGCGATAAATGTTCAGAGAGGTATTCTCGTACCTTAAGCGTCTACACTCTGGGTATGCAAGGCTATATCTCTTGAAATATAGAGCTTTGATATTTCGCATTTAACTTTGTTGTGACAAGAGACTTCATTTCATAACTTGCCTTTTCACCTAGTAACATTGACTTTGGACATTGACTTACTGAAAAAAAACTTTAACTGTGGCCAGAACTCTTGAAATATAAAGATTTAGGGTTTTATTTTTCATTTGTAGATTCCCCATGGCCTTCATTTAGTATCATGACTTTTGACCTAGACAATGAGATTTTACCAAATGACCTTAGACTTTGACTTATTTTTGGAAAAAAAATTGACCTTGGACCATATCTCTTTGATATTTCACATAGGTTACTCTTGACCAGAGCTTGTATATGATACCACAACATTTGACCTAGAAACCTTGACCTTAAAGTTAGTCCTACTTTTAAAAACTGTAACCTGGACCATTTGTCTTGATGGATCTGATTGTTACAAATGACATTTTAGCAAGTGACTTTGATCATGTACCAGCTTGGCTATACTTCTTGAACTATAAGTGGTAGGTCTTTGCTATTTCACATGTAAAAAAAACAGTCATACAGTGATAGCACGACCGTTTTAGCTCGCCGGGACGAAAAAGTCCGGAGAGCTATTGCCATACCATCGGCGTCGTTGTTGTTGTCGTCCGTAGACAAAACTTTAACCTGGGCTATATCTCTTGAACTTTAAGGGATGGGGCTTTGATATTTCACATGTACAAAATGTAGATACCTTGTGACGAGACCTTTCATTTGAGACCATGACCTTTGACCTAGTGACCTTGACCTTAGACTTTGACCTACTTTTCAAAAACTTTAGCCTGGTTTCTTTCAAAAACCTGTATAGGCGAGCTATGTAATCTTTGATTACCCTATGTTTAACTTAATAGTTTTGACCTTGAATATCAACCTTATTAAACAAAGTTAACCTTGGGATTTGAGTATTTTCATGGATATTGTCATTTATTAGATACACTCAGCTTGGCGAGCTATGTTGCCTTTAATGATTAGTTATACTAATATTCATAAACAGTGACAACAGAGTTGGTGAAATTTGACAGTAGATTATGATGGGATTGGTAACAGTAACAATTGGTCGTAATGGTGAATCTTAACAGGATCGTTTTTCGTGATGTTAAACTGAAACCGTGAAACTCAGTCGTGACGTTGTTCGTGACAGATACAAAAATTGTTATGTTAAATCGAAAGAGTGGCAGTCGCTCGTGAGGGAGAATCGTGACAATGATAGTGGCAATTCAATTGTGCATGTAAATAGTAACAATTACATTCAGTCGCGACTATGATTGTAACATTGAAAACCAGTTTAATGACTCTGTATTGTGAAAGCAACAATCAGTCGTGACATTGAATCGTGATATTATCAACCAGTCGTAGTTTTATCGTAATTATGACATTTTGTCCCGACTATGAATCATGACAGTGAAAATAAGTAGTGCTTTATCATAATCACAACAATCTGTGAATTATGATAGTGACAAACAGTCGTGATTGTGAATCGTGAAAGTCATTATCTTATCGTGACCGTACAATCTTTCATGACTGAATGGCGATAGTGACAGCCAGTTACGTTGTATCGTGATCGTAGCAATTTGTCCTGACTTTGCATTTGTGTCTCTTTACTTTGTATTATGGCTATGACTGTATTGTTTAATGCCAATAAATTCTGAAAATTCTGACTATGAATCGTGAATGTGACGATCAGTCATGTTATATCGTGATTGTGACAAGATGCCGTAATTTTGAATCGTGAAAGTGGCATTCATTTGTATCGTAATCATGACAAGTTATCGTGATTGTGAATCGTGATGGTTACAATCAGTTTTGTTTTTATCGTAATCATGTCATGCTGCCATGACTATGAATCATGAAAGTGACAATCAGACGTGACTGTGAATCGCGATCTTGACAATCAGTCCGTGATTTTATCTTGATCGTTCCAATCTGTCGTGACTGTGAATAATGCCACTCCAGGCAATCGTGATGGCGATTCTTCGTGATAGCGACAATCGATCGTCACAACGCCAATCTGTTATGGTATGGCAGTGATATTCAGCAGTTATTGATCATCAAGGCATTTCATAGCGAATCTTTACAATTGCATTTATTGCTCTTAGCATATTTGAAGTTTGGTTCTTTCACTGAGTTATTAACATTGTTTGTTCCTATTATACATCAATTTAAATTTATTCGGTTATTTTGATATCACAGTTTCGTCTTGTACATACAGGTCTAGATTTCAGAGTACATGTAAATTTGTTTTAACAATGTTTGGCATTAAACATGCTCTCGTTTGTTTTGCCACTTCCGTAAAACTCGATCTTTAAAGAAAGTAACCTTTAAATTCCTTGCTTTGGGTGTTTTCCTCTCCGTTTAGTTCCTATCCTTTGTCACAGTGATAAATACATGTTAAGAATCTAACCACATGAAAGGATTCTCATAGGATGAAATTTGCACATTAAAGATGTTTGTTTTGAAAGGAGTAAAAACTATTTAATTTTAAAATGCAATAACTAAATCAGGTTATGTTATTTTCATACTAAGTTACTAAGATGCAAGGGAATACATGTACCGATGTTAGAGAGTAAAGACCTATCAAAATATTAGAGTTCAATTATGATGATTTCTATTCATGTATAATAAAATATATATAGACTTTTAATCAATATGGTTGTATTTAAGAATATACGTATCAATCAGGAACGACTGAGATTAGTCTTTTTTGGCTTAATGAGTCAAAGCAAGATGTCAATGTGTTAAAGATAGATGCCAAGGAGCCAAAGGAAGATGTCATTGTGTTAAAGATAGTTACTAGTAGATGTCAATGAGTTGTAGATGTCAATGAGTCAAAGCAAGATGTCAATGAGTTAAAGGTAGATGTCAATGAGCCAAAGCAGGGGTCAATGAGTTAAAAATAGATGTCATTGAGTCAAAGCAAGAGGTCAATAAGTAAAAGATAGATGTCATTGAGTCAAAACAAGAGGTCAGTGAGTTAAAGATAGATGTCATTGAGTCAAAGCAAGAGGTCAATGAGTTAAAGATAGATGTCAATGAGCCAAAGCAAGAGGTCAATGAGCTATAGATGTCAATGGGCCAAAGCAATAGGTCAATGAGTTAAAGGTAGATGTCAATGAACCAAAGCAAGGGGTCATTGAGTTAAAAATAGATGTCATTGAGTCAAAGCAAGAGGTCAATAAGTAAAAGATAGATGTCATTGAGTCAAAACAAGAGGTCAGTGAGTTAAAGATAGATGTCATTGAGTCAAAGCAAGAGGTCAATGAGTTAAAGATAGATGTCAATGAGCCAAAGCAAGAGGTCAATGAGCTAAAGATGTCAATGGGCCAAAGCAATAGGTCAATGAGTTAAAGGTAGATGTCAATGAACCAAAGCAAGGGGTCATTGAGTTAAAAATAGATGTCATTGAGTCAAAGCAAGAGGTCAATAAGTTAAAGATAGATGTCACTGATTCAACGCAAGAGGACAATGAGTTAAAGATATATGTCAATGAGCCAAAGCAAGAGGTCAATGAGTTAAAGATAGATGTCATTGAGTCAAAGCAAGAGGTCAATGAGTTAAAGATAGATGTCATTGAGTCAAAACAAGAGGTCAATGAGTTAAAGATAGATGTCATTGAGTCAAAGCAGGAGGTCTCAATGAGTTAAAGATAGATGTCAATGAGCCAAAGCAAGAGGTCAATGAGCTATAGATGTCAATGAGCCAAAGCAATAGGTCGATGAGTTAAAGGTAGATGTCAATGAGCCAAAGCAAGGGGTCAATGACTTAAAGATACTAGTAGATGTCAATGAGTCAAAGCATGAGGTCAATGAGTTAACGATAGATGTCAATGAGCCAAAGCAAGGGGTCAATGAGTCAGAGATACAAATGTAGAGGCCAATGAGTCGGAAATGGAGAACATTACATCAGAGACAAACTGCCTTAGCGAGGATATGTTTTACATGTACATCCATAAACAGTCTTT
This sequence comes from Pinctada fucata, assembly GCA_028142955.1. Classification (NCBI taxonomy): domain Eukaryota; kingdom Metazoa; phylum Mollusca; class Bivalvia; order Pterioida; family Pteriidae; genus Pinctada; species Pinctada fucata. Next base: position 19,463,638 of record AP027111.1, on the reverse strand, counting down.
GATACCATATATTCAGATTCAGGGGCGGATACATTTGCAAGGGAGGGGGAGGCACTACGTACCAAGTACTCCCCTGTATGTTGCTCACCTCACCCCCACTCTTTTATGTACTAGTAAAACAATTTTTCGAAATCGATTAAAGTTTGGACCCCGAAAGATCTAGTTTCGGAATAGGTTTCGAATCCCTCCCCCGGTAAGATTTGCAGGATTTGCGTCTGAGATTGAATTGTCATAAATGTCATTAAGACATGACTTGACACTGTCATTATTTATACCACTTTGATATCACGAATTTTTGCTAGTTGATCAACACCTTATCTGTGCTATACCATGTTGGTAAACAACCATTGTTTACAAGGGCAGATCAAATAATGTTAAGGAGATATGAAGAACTCTCATAAAATTTTGTAATGAAAATTGACAAACTTTTAGAGCATAAGAGTACATTCGGAAGTAAGATGGCTCTGCACTTTTGGCTTTGTGAATGAAAATAAGAAAGATGGATTTTACTGAAAATGGTTTGAGTAATTCAATCTAGTCTGTAAAAAAACTTTCAGAATGAGAATGTAACCTATATGTATATTTTTCGTGTATAGAGGAAGCAGAATATTAATCTTATCTAAAACAGGTATTTTATGATGACAAGATAAACACTAGAACTCTCGCACGTCTCTTAGATAACTCGAAAGGAATGTTGTCACTTTTTAATGTGTTCTGCCACTCATAGAATATTGCTCTTTTCACGAGGGATTAAACGAAACGAAACTCGCCCTTTTTGTCACAGGAAGCTCTAAATTTGGTCTCTAAATTGTCATAAATCCCTGCATTTATAATGCCAATGACCAATTTTTGCTATCATCTTCGTTCATAAACTGTAAGGAAAGGGCTTTCATAATGTACGTTCGTGTAACTTCTGTCCAATCCCATTTCATCTGTTGAAATGAAATATGTTTTACACTAAATGACTTTTTTCAAAGAGGGGGTTCGAGTCCATGTATTTCTCATTACGTTACGTTTTGCGTTGTATGAAATTTAGGAATTGTACCCAGTTCCCCTATGTCCCAAACTTTGAGAAGTCTGATTAACCTATAACAGGTCATAAAAGATGAGTAAGTTTGAATCAAAACTATGAAAGTAATTTTCTAATTTCGTATCAAAATCCCAATAAAGATCCAAGTACAAATGTCTTTATCTTGAAAGAACGGACACGAACAAGGTTAACAAAACACAACTAAGTGTCCTGTTATCAATTTGAAAGTATTTTCTTGTTAAATTTTCATAAATTACTCCGGGGCACCCGGATTTAAAGGGCATTTCCATTATTCAATTACTATTACCTGTTCTTACTTCTATCAACAAAAGAAATACTCTTGGCGTATGTTTGGAACGGACAATGGTCAGTATTGTGGTATGGGGGGTCAGCAAATCTATGTTTGATATGTTAAGGGTGGTCAAGAATTTATAAAAGTTCGACAAGGATCTCAAAATAACACCCATGATATCATTATGAACTTGGCCTGACCACGCCGTCTTGTGGTCAATGGGAACCTCACCTGGATTTCTAATTAAAGATGGGTTGTGACGTCACACAGGTGTACGTGGAGACATTAATAAAGCTGTAATCAGGGGTTTATCTCAGCGGAGAGGATTATTTATATGGGGGATTTTCTCGTATTATAGTTGATTACTCAATGAAACCTGTACACGCTCAGTTGTCCGTAGAAAAACCACGTGGATTTACGAAAAGTTGAAAGAAAAAGTTACAAGTCAGGTAAGCCTTGAGAAATTTCATTCAAAAACTTTTTTTGAAATATTATTTTATATGCGTTTTGTACATGTATCACAAAGGAAAGGGAAAATATACAGGATGAGTTATATATCTATAATACTACAGCTTTATCTATAAATTCCAGACTTTCGATGTATATTATACAAAATGTAAGCTTTAAAAGGGGATTGAATATCCCAGTCTGACCAGGTGCCTTGTTCCTGATCATAGAAATTGACTGCATGCCCTGGTTAGCATAAAAAAATCGACCCCTACCCTTTAATAAATTACCTCAAAACAAATATTTTCTTGATTATCTAATTAAGATTATAGAGTGATTCAGAGAACCAAGAGAATAATTCAAAAGTTCTGTTTTACTCCAAAATAATCTGATCATGATTATGCTTTAGAATTGCTATAGGGACTTTACTAAAATTATAACCAAAACAATGTAATCAAAATCTACTGGTATCGATAAATATGAATAAATATGCTATTTGTACGTTCTCTCAGTAATTACAAACATTAATCTCGTTCACAGAGTCCATTTATAAACGTTTGTGACTTCTTGAGTAATTTAAAGCCTTTTTGACTGATAGGTATAAAAATATAAAATCCGACATGTAAGCCTGTCATCTTTGGACATATCAATCGTGCGTCAAACTACACAATGGCAGTTTTATTCAAATCTCAATTTATTTGTCATTAGAAGGGGATTGTTAAATCGCGGGATGTATCTAAATGTATCTTTTTTATTAGAGGATTGGAAATCGTAGCGTGAGGACTTTTTTTCAATGAGGGAAAATTGCGAACGCACACGTGGGAACCGCCGTGCATAGGAAACTTCACGTAACATATCGTACAGTCATGTATATATATTTATAAACATCTCTTTTTTATGTAGGTAGACGATGTTTTCGTTCCTATATAATGATGGAGTGGATTTTACCGATACGATTTGAAAATGTAAGTAAACGCCTAGAGTACCTGAATCTCTAATGATCTGAAAATATATTTCATATTATTTCATGGAGAAAAAAATAATTGTAAATCAAATTCTTCTGTCTGAGTTATAGATGGTTCATAACATCAAACAGCCATTATTACATTCTTTCTATATTAACTATAAGCATTCCTGTCTAGAGAAGAAGGGGGGAAACGTGAATAGGTGGTCCGTTAACCTAACATCCTGGCTTAAAAACAATGTCACTTATCTAATACGTAAGGGCATGTGTTTACATATAATTACGTTAAAAAAAACACCGTATGTGAGTAATCTCTCTCTCTCTCTCTCTCTCTCTCTCTCTCTCTCTCTCTCTCTCTCTCGCTATATTTTAGATGTTCTGAACATGATGTCCAGAGACAAATAAATAAAGGCAATTGATAGCTTCCAGAGGAAAGGGATGATACAAATAAAAACACAAACACTCAAATACACAAATTTTCGGCCCCTTGACCTTTATCAAGTGTAAAAACGCCGATCTATAATTAATGGTTCTAAGTAAAACCCATCCTTGCTTCTCTAGCGTTCATTGCAAAATCAATGAACGCCAAAGAAGCAAAGATGGATTTTACTTATAATTATAATAGATCGTCGTTTTTACACTTGATAAAGGCCCAGGGGCCGAAAAGTTGTGTATTTGAGTGTTTGTGTTTTTATTTGTATATAGATATAGACTGGGACATGATTGATCAACAGACTAATTTGTTCATCATTGTACTCTCTGAGTAAAGCCTACATGCATGTATACATACTAGAACATACATGTACACTAACCAGACTTTGAACAGAAACACAAAATAATCATCAGTTTTATTATCTATGGATAATTATTATTACAGTCGTCATTGCCAAAAGTCTTTGTACTATAAGATCTGTAGTGCATATGTAGATGACACAGACAAGTTTATCGAAAATAGGTGGGGATTATGATTGTGGAGTGCATGTACACCAAAAAGACATGCGATTAGATAATGTTAGAATTTTACTAACAGGCTGGGCGTTTTGAAGAAAAAAACATGCGATAAGATAATGTTAGAATTTCATTAACAGGCTGGGCGTTTTGGAGATTGCTACTTTTTGATGGAGACGATTTGTATTCCAGAAATTCCTTATTCTTCTACAATGAAATATAGAATTATTTATATTAATTTCGATCCATATGGCAAGCCAAAGTGGGCAAAAATCGTCGTTTTATAATATTTGAAATTTATTTTAAGCTCAAACTATGTAGTATTTTTATGTAGACAGACGGACACCAAAATTTACGAGTTTACATGCGATTGTGCATCAATGTTTATTTTCATATTTGTGTTTTACGTGTCATTTTTGTGTTTTACAGTGGGTGTTTTGGGAGGTTGCTGTTGATGCTGCAACTAGGTGTTGTTGGAGATCCCCTCCTTTCTTTTCACTATTATCATTCATGAATACTGTTGAATTCCATACCGATCCATTCTGATTTTTAAAGTACTTTTTCTGTTTTTAAACGAATTGTATGAGGAATTGTAACATCCAAGGTTCAGTATAGCTGTTACCACAGTGACAAGGGATGATAATTATAGTACCTGATGTTACATACATGTATAGAACAATACAATGTGACTATTATTATTTTGTAAGGTTTTGTGACAAAATTCTTTTATCTTATGAATAGGCGCTAATGACGATCCATAAGTCTCCCTTTATGTCTGTTGTCTCTATGATCCTCTTTAGTACGCCCTTTCCTGACCAGAATACCGTGTTAATATTTGTTTTTCTTAAACAACATCTTTCTCTTGTTCTTTTGAATCATCGGGGTTTTTTTTTTTTTTTTTTTTTTTTTTTTTTTTTTTTTTTTTTTTTTTTTTTGATAAGCAAAATTACATGTCCAATTACGTAAAAACATAACTAGCCTATCTTTATATCGTAATTGTCAGTATTGAAATCTATTGTAAAAAAATCAATGAACTGTCCTATGACATAATAAAATTAAAATTTAAACATGCATTAATGACGACTTAATTTTATTAAGTCATAGGACAGCACCATACATTGTATGCGCTTTTCAAGAGAGATGGGAAGGGGCGGGTTGCATTGAAGGTTGTTGGCATCGAGCTCCTGTGATGAATATATATGAAGAGCGAATTTCTAAGTATGACCTAAAAATTATAATGGCGAATCAGCTGGACAGAGCTTTGCAATCAGGGAGATACCCCTTAGTTTTAGAGAAATATATCAAATTTCGTGAAAAAAAAAAGATAGAAGAGAATCCTTGTTCATGTTCTTTATTTCACGAGCACAAATGCAGATTATTTTAACATTCAGACTCGTGTAAGCCAGAAAATGCATTGAAATTACACGTCCTAAAGGTTGTAACGTAGGTTTTTATTTTTGCAAGGTCCAATGACTTTTAAAATTCAGTTGCTATGATATCTAATTGCTTTCAGACAACTAAAGATGAAAGAATGTTATTGTTGCTTGAGGACAAGACGTGTTGATTCACCTTTAATGTAAATGGAAAAAAAGCGTAATAGGAAGTTTCACTATAAATATAAGTATAATCCCTCGAAAAATTTGAGACGCAAATATACTCATCACGTTCGCCACGAGTTACTACTTACAGTACTAAGTATTTTACATTATGTGCTCTCATAACATCGATAAAAAGAAAAAGACGTAAAGAAAAAAGAAACTCCAACGCGCGCATTAATTTGAAGTGTTTTTTGAAAGGAAAACTCTAACAGAGGAATCTTTGAAGGGTCTTGTATATGTGTTCATTAAGTATTCACTGTAAAGTAACACGAGCGCCATAGCACAGCGGGAAAACTATTAAATAAATTATAGAATACTCTTAGAATGTATTTCATCATTTAGATCATAGTTAGACGTAGTTGATTACATCACCAGATGTCTGGGAAATTATTGAGTATTACTGTAAATACACATAGTTTCAACGGTAAGGAAAACTACATTATTTATTGCAATTTCTATTTATCTTTTTATCTATTTTTGTGTCGCCTGCGAAGCATAGCGACGCTTAGGGATCACTTTGTCCGTTGCCCGTTCGTCTGTCTGTCTGTCTGTCACACTTTGATATCACACCCTATAAAAGTGATTCCTGAGTGTAGCTATGTTTCGCAGGCGACACATGCATTCCTTAATTTTGGAATGATTTTTTTTTTATTTACATATTAATTATCCATTTATTTATTTGGGCATTCATCAACTAGAATATGTACTAATATTTAAAATAAAAATGGGTTTTTTCAAAATTTAATGAAAAATTTCTTAAACTAATTGGTATCTCCCTGATGGCATGGCTCTGTCCTTAGTAGGTTCTTTGCCAGAAATCTTAGGTCAATTTAAAAATTTGCTCTTCAAAATTTCATATTATTTGGATTTCCTCTTTACTGGCCTCGAGCATTACTGATAATACCTTACTTGTTGAAATGCACATATGGTGCACTGGAATTTTATAATAGAACATATACTAGTATTTCAATATTGACAATTTGCTCTAATCATATTTCTGTCTCATTAACTGGACTATCAGTCGACATTTCTTGCACCTCGTTGAAAGTGTACAAAAATGTATCTGGTGCACCGGATTTAATTGGGGGGGGGGAGTGGGTATCCAAAAAAAAAAAACTGTTCTCTTGCAGCAGCGTGGAACACTCTTGTTAACACTGATTGATAAAATGAAATGGAGTCCTGCGACTGTTGATTTTATAGTAAAGGACGGGGGCAAAATATCTGTATTCAGTGCCAACAAAAGTATTGAAATACCAGACAGTCAGTGTAGTTTAGTCTATGCATCATCATGCAATGGCTTAGATGATATTTACATCATTAGTCACGTCTTTGTTTTTTGGAGCTGCATACATGTGCAAACATTAACCCACTTATTCCCTCATTTTATCTTCCCCTTGGCTTTATCGGTTTTCCATGTAAGATATGCCTGACATCCATATTGTTTTTACATATATCATGATAATTATCGGAAACTCGTTCTTAAAAGTCTGTATTAACCTAAATGCAAGTGCAAATTATCTGTTTCTGTTGAGAATAGCGAAATTTTTATATTAAGTGGAGCTCTTTCAACTCATTGAATTCGAAGTGAGGTCATATTTATATATGTTTCTTTGATTGAAATGTCCATAAGGAATGATCAATTCCATATGTATACAAACCAGTACACGCTCGCATGCGAGCTACGTGTCGTGCAAGTTCTCTTCTCCAGACTAGAAACAGAAAAACGCACGTCCAAATACTGTTTTTAATTCAAGATCGTAAATAAACGTGCCATCATAAGGATCAGTATAGTATTTACCTCAGACAAACTGGTTCTGAATTAAAGTTGTATGTTAAATGCACATGAGCTCGATGCCAACGATCCACAAGAATATCCGCCCCTACTTTCCTTATATAGAGAGATGGGAAGGGGCTGGCGTCATTTAGGGTTGTTGGCATCGAGCTCCTTTGGATACTAAATGATAGTGATGAACAAGTTGTCGACGACAATCGGTTACCGACCGCCAAAAGTCTTCTGGTTCCGATTATCGATTTCAATTTTTTTTTACAATCTATGGTTCTCATCCTTGGGGTAATTATGTGTTGTTTTGTACGTAAAGATGATAAAGCATGTAAACCATTTGCATGGTTTATTTTTTGCTTTTCGTAAGATTTTTTCTCAATATCAGCAAAATAATCAAGCCTATCTGTCTTCTGTGTTTCATCTTTTATGAAATATTGTTTCCGATTCAAATCGATAATTAGGGAGCAACCATTTTATTTTTATGGGGGGGGGGAGACTTTTTTGCCAGCCGGAAAAATTTTTTCAGCCATTTTAAGAGCCGGAAAAATTTTTTCGCCGGCCCTTCGGGCCGGATTATTATTATTATTTTTTTTTTTTTTGTAATTTTCCAATGTTGAAAATTACTCTAAAGTTTAAATAATTCAGCGTGATTTTTCGGCCATATTAAACACCAAACACACAATGAGTTCATCTCTTGCCAGCAGCTCACTTCATTTTAATTTCTTGAATGGCATATGGTGCCTATAATCTGTTTACTAAAATGATACTCAACGGAGACAGGCAATATGGTGCTAATGACTTTTGAATTTGATTTATTCACTCCAAATTGCGTAAAGTTTGTTCCATTTTTTATACTTTGTTTATGATACACAAAAAAGTGTTTACTGGGCAGTGGAAAGGTCGGAAGAGAGGGGTGAGGGGCAATTTCATGATCCGGAAATTTTTTTTCGCCGGCCCTTCGGGCCGGAAAATTTTTTTCCCTAAAATTTCGATCCGGAAATTTTTTTTTGCAAAGTCTTCCTGCCCCCCCCCCCCCCTATAAAAATCAAATGGTTGCTCCCTTAATCGGCTCACCCTTTCCGATTTTTTTTCGATTATCAATTCCAAAATATCTTCCGATGTACAACGCTAGTTAATGGACTCTTTTTCGAGGGTTAATTCATGTCAAGTTAATTTTTCAAAAATCGTTTTCGCTTTTCCTTGTAACGACTTTAATGGGACCGGTGGAGAACTAGCAATCCTTCAGACAGCAAATAGTCTCTTCCAATTTCTGAATGAATACAGTATTGTGGTACATTTATCGCTCTATACCAGAAAACTTCAAACAAAAGCATGAATAATTACATGTATATATAGTTTTTAAAATTTCTATCATATGAAGGTACCTGAACAACTTTTTTTATTATCGATACCGTTCATTAGACATATGACTATGATGTTTAAAAACAAAGTTGTATATATTTCAAAGAGTCATTCATTTCGAATGTGTTACAGTAAAGAAGTGCTATCAATCTAAACCCTTACACAAACCTCCAGCAAAAAATTCTAGTTTGAAATATGACGAAGTATATGGCATATCATGTACATGTATATACTAGTAATACAAAATGTACTAACATACAATATATTTACATATCTTTTGATACACAAGGGTGACGTTTGGCCATTCGCTTTACAGATTCTGACTCGGAGATTGCGCTTCCTGTAATGGCCGAATTTGTGTTTCCTACTATGGCTGACTTTGTGCTTCCTGTAATGGCCAACTTTGTGCTTCCTGTAATGGCCGACTAGATGAAAAAGACGTAGATGAAGCAGTAATAAAAAGTGTTTCGTTGCCACTGTCTAATCATTGAAGATATCTTTGCCAAATTGAATGACTCAGAAAATGAGGAAACGAAAGTCATATTCGTGTGTATTACAATACTGTGAAACTTTTTTCGCTATAGTTGTGATTTTAGCATGTTTGTATACAATATATTCAACTGTGAAATCAACAAATGGACGAAAAACATCAGAAATCGGCTCCAGATTCGATGCGCTGCAACATGCGCAAAATAGTTTCAAACGAATAATGAACAAGATCAGTCTCAGAGAAAGTACGACACAAGACGTCATAACTATAGCCGATCCGCAATCGGAAGTGTATTTCGATAACTATAAAGAATGGTTCCAGAGTAAGAATGTGACTTTATACGAAACTAAGGACAAACATCCGAAACTACCGAAAATATCTATCAAGAATCCAGAAATATGCAAAAATACGAAAAATGTGGATATTTTGATTTATATACAAAGCCATTGGGAAAATATCGGTAAAAGATCGCTGCTTAGAGAAACATGGGCAAATAGGAATGTATTTCGTGATATTTCGGTACGGATTATATTCATTCTCGGGAAACCGAGTAAATCATCTGACCAAATGAAGGTCAAAAACGAGAATTTAGCTCACCATGACATCATTCAAGGAGACTTTATTGACAGCTTTAAGAACATAACTTTGAAAAGTATATTAGCTCTACATTGGATTAATGAACATTGCTTGAATTCCAGATACATCCTAAAAACCGACGATGATATGTTCATCAATATATTTGCTCTTTTAGAATATATGATCAGCGAAATATATTCAAAGAATAAAGTAGTCATGTGTCAGTTGAAGCAGAATGGAACTAGTCCCATAATGAGAGATCCCAAAAATAAATGGTACATTCCGGAGGAAGTTTTTCCCGGGAAAACACATTTCCCACAGTTTTGTAGTGGATATACGGTGCTATTTACCTCGGATCTAATTCCAGACCTGTACAAAACGTCATTCACCGCGCCTTATTTTTCTGTGGACGACGTGTACGTATTTGGATATTTATTACCTCAAATAAAGAGTGTGCAATACGAGGATGTATCTAATGCTTTGACATTAAATACAAAATCAGGACTTCAGGAATATGAAGGAAATGGTTCCCTTGTCCACGTTGCTGTGGGCGCGGCTGAAAAAGGCGCTATGGAAAAACTCTGGACTCGAACTCTACAAAAACTGTCTGACTGGGCAAAAAGACACGCAAAAATTGTTGATGTTAAAAACAAGCAATTGGTAACTTAGTCAGAATATATTGGGATTTCTCCGTTATAGGTTGTTTACTGGATATGTTTACTGTAGATGGATGTATATTTTACATGTGGTCATTATACTTTCCTGTCCATATTTCTTTTTTGGAACTATATGTAATAATTTGCGAAATATTTACATCTGTTGCTTGAATTCTAATTTAGTTTCATTCAGACAGTGTAAAATGTTTGTCACACAATGAACTTTTAATGTTCTTCTACCAGAAAAGTTTAATGATTAACAAAAATATAAATTTGGTTTTCAAACTTAGAATATAATATAATTATTTTCTAAAGTAAATGGAAATAAACTTCAGGAACCGATTGGTTTGACTTTCTGTCATGTGTGATTGTCTTTTGAAATCCATGTATTACTTGAGCTTCCTTCAGCCAGTAAAGCACAAAGTTCTTTTTTTTTTTTTTTCGCACGTGAGACTTTGCGTTTGTTTCGAAACGATTTTATAGTTTTTGGCGAAAAGGGTATAAGCGCATGCGCAAATCTGGATTTAATGTTCATTCTATAGGGGGGGGGGGGAGGGAGCATTTGAATTCTTTTTCACTTCTGATGCCTACTCCTCATGTCCCGGCTTGGCTGTCAACCATGGGTTTCCAGTGACGCGACTTTATAGGTTTGTAATTTCCGTGCTATTGATTGAGTATTGTCATCGTCTATGTCAGTAAAAACAGCTGTTCCACTTCTGTTAAATGAGAACCTTCCTACAGGAAAAACGACACTTTGAATGATGTACATTTGTCACTTATTATGCCCCCCTTCGAAGAAGAGGGGACATATAGGTTTGCCGCTGTCGGTCGGTCTGTCGGTCTGTCGGTCTGTCGGTCCGTCGGTCTGTCGGTCTGTCGGTCGGTCCGCGACATCAGTTTCCGTTCAATATCTCTGGAATGGATTCACATATTGAAATGAAATTTTGTATACAGACACATCAAACAAAAATCTAGGTCAAGTTCATATTTGGGTCCGATCAAAAAAATTTTGACAGAGTTATGCCCCTTGCATTTCGAAAAATACCAAAATTTCAGGGTTTCCGTTCAATATCTCTTGAATGGAGTTATATATTGAAATGAAATTTTGTATACAGACACATCAAACAAAAATCTAGGTCAAGTTCATATTTGGGTCCGATCAAAAAAATTTTGACAGAGTTATGCCCCTTGCATTTCGAAAAATACCAAAATTTCAGGGTTTCCGTTCAATATCTCTTGAATGGAGTTACATATTGAAATGAAATTTTGTATACAGACACATCAAACAAAAATCTAGGTCAAGTTCATATTTGGGTCCGATCAAAAAAAATTTGACAGAGTTATGCCCCTTGCATTTCGAAAAATACCAAAATTTCAGGGTTTCCGTTCAATATCTCTTGAATGGAGTTACATATTGAAATGAAATTTTGTATACAGACACATCAAATGAAAATCTAGGTCAAGTTCCTATTAAGGTCCGATCGAAAAAATTTGGACAGAGTTATGCCCCCTGCACTTTGAAAAATACCAAAATTTCAGGGTTTCTGTTCAATATCTCTTGAGTGGAGTTACATATTGAAATGAAATTTTGTATACAGACACATCAAACAAAAATCTAGGTCAAGTTCTTATTTGGGTCCAATCAACAAAATTTTGACAGAGTTATGCCCCTTGCACTTCGAAAAATACCAAAATTTCAGGGTTTCCGTTCAATATCTCTTGAGTGGAGTTACATATTGAAATGAAATTTTGTATACGGATACATCAAATGACAATCTAGGTCAAGTTCTTATTTGGGTCCGATCAACAAAATTTTGACAGAGTTATGCCCCTTGCATTTCGAAAAATACCAAAATTTCAGGGTTTCCGTTCAATATCTCTTGAGTGGAGTTACATATAGAAATGAAATTTTGTATACAGACACATCAAATGAAAATGTAGGTCAAGTTCATATTTAGGTCCGATCAAAAAAATTTGGACAGTTATGCCCCTTGCACTTTGAAAAATACCAAAACTTCAGGGTTTCCGTTCAATATCTCTTGAGTGGAGTTACATATTGAAATGAAATTTTGTTTTCAGACACATCAAATAAAAATCTAGGTCAAGTTCATATTTGGATTCAATCAAAAATTTTTATGCCCCCCTTTGAAGAAGAGGGGACATATTGCTTTGCCGCTGTCTGACTTTCTGTCTATCGGTCCGTCGGTCGGTCCACAACATCAGTTTCCGTTCAATACCTCTGGAGTGGATTCATATATTGAAATGAAATTTTGTGTACAGACACATCAAATGAAAATCAAGTATAAAGTTGTGACGGACTTTAATCACAGAAGGGGTAGGGGGGCATTAATGTTTTACAAACATGACTTTTAACTTGTTGTTTTAGCATGTATTATTTACATTTGTGCGAGGACATCCGCTGTTGAAGGCTATTGCTAATTGATAAACATATTGTTCATGCTTCGTATGAATGTATGAATTTCCTCAGATTTATCTTAGTTGACCCTTTGTGTTCAACGACATCGTAGGAACTTATTTCTTTATTTTCATAAGTTGTACATAAATACATGACCCGATCCCTCCTTCTCTTTCGATTTTGCGGACTCATTATTCAATTTATTTTCGAAATCTTTTAAAATAGCAATGCCAACGCTGCAAGATACGCCAGCCGGGGTATTAATATCTCATAAATGATAATATGCTGGATGCAATTATGTCAATTTTATTCTCAAAGTGACTTGACCTTTACACATTTCTCATTTAATATGATTAAGAGACAAAATAAAAAGAAAGAAAGAAAACTGGTGAGAAATATGAAAGAACATGACATTGTGTTGTTCTTCAAGTGCATAACATTTGAATCAAAAACAGTATTCAAATAAATTGTCATAATAAAAATTTCCATAACAAACCCTGTTAATTTCATCCACAAAATGGCATTGACCCCTAACCTTACAAAAACTTTAAGGCTCTTTGACTTGCTAAAGCCAACCCACATGGTAAATTTGAATGTTTTAGGGCTGAGAGCCATTCTAAGTTCAAGGTCCATAACTCTGCAAAAAAAGTCAATTGAACACAAACTAAAACTGGATCTGTAATTCGTTATTATGAAGGTGCATACCAAGTTTCAATTCAATAGCTACAAAGGATGCAAAAAGAAATATGGAAAACTGTAAAATTGTTGAAAATTTCAATGTTCAAGGGCCATAACTCTGCTGAAAATGGGTCAGTTTTTATGAAACTCAAACTGGATCTGTAATTATTTATAACAAAGGCATATATCAAGTTTCAATTCAATAGCTGCAAAGGCTACGAAAAAAAGGCCGGAAAACTGTAAAATTGTTGAAAGTTTCTAAGTTCAAGGGCCATAACTCTGCTAAGAATATCTCAATTTTTACGAAACTCGAACTGGATCTGACGCCGCTTGATATGAAGTAATGCGTGAAGTTTCATCCAATATCTTGAAAGGCTTCAGAAAAAAAGTCCGGAAAACATGACCTTGGACGGATGGACGGACGGACTCACGGACAGCGCCATGTCCGTCTTAAGACGGGCGTATAAAATGAGGACAGTAGTTGAAAAAGACAGTATATTTTTGTGTAAAACAAGTGTTTCTTTTTCTGCAAATCTCTTCAAAATTAGGTCGTGGTAATGGAATATTTTGTTTTAAGTCCGCGGGAGGGTACCTTTCCGAAAAATTCTTCAGAAAAAGAAAACACACGCACACAATAATAATTATTAAAATAAATGTAAATATAAGAAATGACTGTCTTACTTTTGGTGTTCATGGTTGTATAATTCTGGTTGGACACGTGCAAATTTTCCGAGAATCATTTGCGATTCACGGAATTTGCACGTCACCAACCAGAACTATACACTCATGAACACCAAATGTTAGACAGTCATTTCTTAAATAAATATATGTTACAGGGAATAAGTGTAATCAGGGATTTCATGTAATTCCTAAAATTTAGGGATTTCGTGTAATCACTGTTTCGATTAGTTATTATATGTATTTCCTGAAATTAACCAGGTATTTCATGCAATCAGGAGACGCTGACTCTCCCCGGGCACCTGGTTTCACTTCGGAATATTATTCATCCCGAGACTCGCAACCGTTCCAATGGAAATTCTAATGATTTTGCTTTGCCTTCTTGACTTTGAGACTGAATAACTGATAGGTACTTCTTAAATATTTATTTATATTATGAACATGTAAAATATCTATCATATCGCAATTTTTCGTAACTTTATCGCAATCATTTTCATATAATTTTTGGCCGTCAAGAAATAAGTGCAAAAATGCTTAAATATTTTAGAGATAACATGTAATCCCTAAAATTTTGGGGATATCATGTTATCCATAAAATGACCAGGAATATTACACGTAATCACTTAACCTTTCAGGAATTACATGATATAGTTTACTTGAAGCTTAAAGCACATACATGCTCTTAGCATTACAGTACAGATACAAAACATACATGAAAAAGGACATAATTAGTGCATACATACATGAGAAGCAACAATAAATAATTATTACACTAATGTAATCATGTTTGCAAATTGCATCTCTAAGTTTCGTCGCAACAAAAATGTAGAACATTGAATATAACTTTTAAATGATGACAAGGCACTGTCTAAAATTTTGATCTGGAGGTCTCGACCTTCCTTAGAATTTAGCTTGGTCTATACACATAAGATTAAACTGGCATGTGGACAAATCTTGATTTGGCAAAGAATTATTCAATAAAAAGAGATCGTCGAAATATTGAAACTTTTGAAGGTGAGATTTGCAAGAGAATTCATTTTGTCTTTTCAGAATGCATGAATTTGTCGTTTGGAACCACCTAGGAAGTTTCAACTTGGAAAATGAAAGCTGCCTTAAAGAAAATAGTACTGTCTATTCTTAGTTTTATGGGAGCTTTGCTACTGCTAAACTTTCTTTTCATGGGGAACACAGACTACCAAGTGGTGACATTAAAGGAAATCTCTTCACAATCACATTACAGCATTGATACAGAATCTGCCGACGGTAGTGTTCAGATTATATTTAAATTACCGAATTTTTCTTCTCTAGCTCAAAAATTGAAAAAGCAACACAAGGACAAAACAGACGGTGAGGATGTCGACAGCAAAAATAAAGGAAACGTCAGAAAGAGAAAAGGGAAGCAGACTCAGTACCCGGTCACACTCACATCTCCATATTTGATCAACAATCCTTCCATTTGTTCCAATAAAAAGTTGGATTACGTAATCATAGTTCATACATCAACAGATCATTTTAGTCGAAGACGTTTTATACGACAGACTTGGGCCAATTTAAACGCTTTCAAAAAGCATTCATTCAAAATAGTGTTCATTCTCGGTCTAACCGGAAACAACGACACGCAGACGATGATTGAAAACGAAAGTAACGTTCATGGGGATATAGTGCAGGGTTATTTCAAAGATTCGTATCATAATTTGACACATAAAGGTGTATTAGCCTATAGATGGGTATCAGAATTCTGTCTCAATGTCGACATGGTGCTAAAAGTTGACGATGACATGTTTGTGAACGTTTTTCATCTCATTGAATACCATCTTCCACTTTACCGAAAATCGTCACGCTTGATGTCATGTCACGTGAGACCTAAAGGAACAAGTCCCATTGCCAGGAAGGGCAGCAAATGGACCGTAAAAGGGGACGAATTCAAAAATATGACTCATTATCCTGTTCCTTATTGCAATGGATACTTTGTGCTGATGACTCCAGATATAATAAAAGAGATGTACCGTGCATCATTCATGACGCCATTTTTCTGGGTTGACGATGTGTATTTATATGGTCTGCTTCCCTTTAAAGCGGGCAAGGTTCAACATAAAAACATCGCTGGAAATCTATGTCTTAACCAAAAGAAAGGTGTCGAATGTTTTAATAGAAATTCTACATGTAGACTTTTAGCATCGTATGCCTCTATAGACGGTTATATGGAGCAAATGTGGTTTAGTGCAATATCAATGTATAACTCTTTGGCGAAAAAATTCTTAGCCAATGACTTTTTCACGTAGTCCTTTGTCTGAACTGGCGTTTCCGAATTTTTTTTTTCAATTTAGTCCCTTAGTAAAATACCTCAGAATCTGTCCTTATAACCTTGCATATTTTGTTCTTTACTTTTAGAGATTTCGAACGGAATCTAAAGGATAATAGCCATGGAGGGTTTTTATTTTTGTTCTTATGTTTTTATGTTTGTTTTTTCTTTTCTTTTTAAGGAATTCATTAAAGTTTTATTTATAAAGATGTCTCAAATTGCAATTTCAATGGAATTAGATATTCAGAAACTATCTTTTCTTTTATCGCCTATACTTTCGATTTTTTTCACAATAAATACAGTTGAAATATGTACACCTATGAAATCTTTATGTATAACCAACTAACATTTTGTTTAAGGTATAATGATCATAAAACAGGTTCATGTACTGATACATGAATATATGTATAATGTTATAAAAAGCTAAAAATAATAATATTATAATAACGACGTTCACTATTCAGTAATGTCGGATCCGCCCATTGAAGGGCGAATTCACGTCACATGAACAAAGAAAAATATGAAAGGCACAAAGAGGTCGAGTGACTAAAACGTGTTCAATCTAGAGGAAGGGATAGTCCGTCCTTCCATTGGGACCTTGGATGCACGTATGTATGTTCTGTCCTTTGGCTGATTTAATTAACATACTTTGTGAGGCATGACTGATTAGACATGACTCTGACTGAAAAATAAATGTAACCCATTTAGTAAAACACGTATTTATGCCAACAATTTATAAAAGACTGGCAAATTAATTAATTAAAAATAATAATGATAAAGAAAATCCGTGTAGTACTGTAATTAAGGAAAGAATTTTATTATGAAGGTTGAAGTCGACCTCGTCTTCCTAGGTATTAAAGGTGATATACTACATTGGTCCATGTATACTTTTTTTCATTCATAGTCTTTGATCAATTTCCGTACGTACTACAGTACCATGTAACATTTTCTATTGATAATGCTTAAGAAATAGAATAAGTACAACAGCAACAAAGACAGAAGGAACATAGTCGTGCAAGGACAAACAACAATGTAGGCACGTAGCCAGGCGTACGCAAGTACTAAGGGGCTTCCAGTCTTCTGCATCCTCTGGCCAAACAAAAATGGATAATTCCATATGTTTATATAAGTGTTGTCACACTCCTTTAGATGGTAGGTAATATAGAAAAAAATAATATCAACGTCAACGTAAAAAGAACTCTTGAGTTACAAATAGGGCGGACCTTTTCCTGTCCTCGCAGTCACGGTGCATAGCAAGCATTTGATAAGAAATGCGATTGAACAGCTTTAAAATGATCGATATTGTACAATTTGCAAAATCTGATTCTTTAGTATTATTTAGTTATAATGTTGAGGACGCTCTCTGCAAAGGTAACAGAAGGAATGCAACAAAATATCTTTTTGGTCTTTTGTTTACGAAAGAAACCTTTTTTTTTTTTGTCTTGTTTGTAAACTCACCTTGCAATGAGTAGATTTTGTGAACTAGAATAAGTTGGAGTGTTTTGCGCTTGTTATTCGGACACTTCAGAATCGATAATCCCTTATAATTGGAAAATAAAAAAATAAATAAATAAAATAAACAGAAATCGATAATTATATATAAGGTGCCCGGAAGACTTGGCATCACCTGCTTTGTAGCTATAACATTCACAATTCAATTCAATGTTCGTTAAATTTATTATAGATGCTTTAAATTGTAACGATCCCTTTCTTTCTTATTGTGATATTTTTTTAGTTTACTCATCAATGGCATCATTGAATCCAAATTTTGATACATGTTAAACTGTACCTTGTCCTCACACTATATTTACACGGCTGCCACATTTCATTGGTGCCACGTTCAGTTTATTAAGTCAGTTGTCCAACCCTTCTCCTCTTGTAAGCGGTTTGTACGTCAAGCATGGTGTGTTTTGTTAGTATTGGTATTAGGAGGGGTGCTTGATCTTCTGTGAACTAGACGTCAGTGAGGTTCTGCTAAGCTGTAGATTTCAAACTAAACTTTAAAAGCGCCGACCAAAATGACGCTCTCGATTTGTGAAAGGGTATATACATGTATAGTCCACGACTGTGACAAACTCATAATGATACATTTCACCTGTTACTGCGGGATGGTGTTACAATGTTAATCAATTACGACAACATAAGTACCAGGTCCTGTGGAATCATGCCATAAATGGTTATAATTATTTTAAATTGTTGTTGCTTCAAATTCCCGATTCTCTGTGTCATCCCCGATTCCAATATTTTTTTAAACACCACGGACTCGAGAACAATACACATTTAGACAAGGACATTTTTTACTTTATCACATAATACACCCGTTATGCAGCTTCATAATATATTATATGATAACACGTTACATATCACTCTGCTTGAATGCGATTGGTCAAGTTTGGAACCTAATCACATAAACCTTGACAAATGTGACCTTTCAAATATCGGTGAACTGTTAAATTCAGACCCGGAGTCAATATCAATGATTAAAATTGTTGTTGTTGATTTAATTTTTGCTTTAAAATACTATTCAAAATTGAAATACTTTTCTCTTACGCACAGAATATCTACAAACATGTATACGATGGGGGCACTACTTCTCATGGCGTAGCAGACGACTTCTAGATCACGGCGTGATTCGCCTCTGTAGTTCTCGGAAACGTTGATTTCACGTTAGAAATACACATTTTTAGGCAATATCATGTGATAAAAATAATCTCAAATGAATTTTCATTTCATACGATGTATTATGAAACGAGTTGTGAGTTTTATATCCCCGAGCCTTGGCGAGGCAACGAGTTTCATAATACATCGTATGAAATGAAAATTCATTTGAGATCCTATATATATATGACACAGAACATAGATGAGTATATAAATACCTAAAACGTTGGTCCTGTAGCATCATATCCCACCCATTCTGCTACATCTTTCGGTACATTTTTGGACATAATAATTTCACGCTTTTTGGCCATATTACATTGTTAAGACTGAGGATCACTCACGAGGGTTAAGTATCCGAAACGTGCATGTCTGGTCCATGCTGTAAAATCCGGTCTTAAATGATGCTATTGAATTTGAAGACGTTTAACATATATCGGCCGGCCCGTGGTCCTAGTGAGGCTCGAAGAAGCAACCTTGAAATAGATCGAAATATTGTATTTCATGGTAACGAAACCACATTGTGTAATTCACAAGTTTGCATCAATGTCATTCACTCGGTTGGTATCTATACTGGTGGACTGTTAGTCCGTGAGGAAATAATTCGCCAAGTTTCACCCACAGGAGCGCGATGTCGTGGATCACAATCGCATCCTGCTGTAGAGAAGGGGCGTATATAATTCGGGGTTGTTGGCACCGAGGTTTGAACAGTGGTTTCACCGTGCTTCTGCACTAAATTCGATAGATCATTTCAAAACGACTAGTAATTAAGGGAAATATACCCGATTGTATAGCGCTGACTCTTTGGCATCCATTTAATGTCATGTTTAAAATTTTATTTATTAGTCGGATTTCCTCTCTTTTTGGTCTTGAGCACGCATCACTGATGAGAAACTATTTGGTGAATACGCATACATGGTACAATAGAAAATATTTTTAAAAATAACGAAATACATGTAGCATCATCTTATAAAAAAAAACCGTATCATATATGATAAGTTTATATGAACCGTGCTTCTGCACTAAATTCGTACATAACAACGTCACGTAATATTGTGTTCAATAAACATTTTATAGATAACAAAAGCAAATCAAATAAAAACGAAAATGCATTTATTAAATATTGAAACAACAACTAGTAAGTAATTTAAAACCATTTATAAATATGATAACGATGTATATTATGATAATATAGGAACGAAACAACCTGCATTTTGAACAACATTATTTCACAAAATTTAGCATAATAACGAAATCCCACTAAAGATATCGACAGTGTTCCATAATTCTTTCAATTCGTCCGCTAATTCATTGTGAAAAATTAATCTTATCTAATCATTCTACTCAGTTATATGCACTGTTGCTAGGACACCTTGTGAAATTACGATGGAATACCGAAAATAAAGAATAAGTACATAGAACGAGTTGAAAAAGTTGCATTGTTAAGGTCTTGAACTACCTTTGTAAAAGTCGGGCTCGGTGTTCGTGATTTGATTTAAAAATGTAAACAAAGCGAAATCTGCTGAGAATATCAATATTTTTGTGATTTTGTGCCAGTTACACTTCGTTTGAGCATATAATCTCGTAAAGATGCCGATCACAGTGTTTTCTGCAGTGACAGCAAAGATTTCTCATAATTTTATTTCAATTTTACCTATGGATGTTGAGCCGTACTCAGTCTTACATCGGATGTGTGTATCTGTCGGCACAAACCTAGAATTGGAAGCATCTACTGGTAATTATATTGTAAACGGAGACTGGTTCCATGTACAACATCTCCATGTTATACTGACAAAATTTATCTCTGATTTCCTGCTACATAGACAGTCTTCTTTTGAACCAAGTTTCCATGATGTTGCATTTATACCCAACCATGATTCCGTACAAAGTACTTTATATTCGAAGGAAAGAATTGAGGATGCGAATAGATACGAGCCAGAATCTACTGATACTAGTTCAAGAAACATTGAAGTTCCAGAATCTCGAAGTTCAGATGAATCGTGTCGTACCAGCACTTCATTAAACTCTATGCATACAATTGAGAAAATATTATCGACTACATGTACAGCGGTGGTGAATAATTCGACACCGACAAACGCCAATGCTTTCTGTACTGACGGTTATTATTCCTCATTACATATGAGTGAACAAATTGAATCGTCGTCGAGGAAGGATGAAAGTGTTGACAGCGTTACAAAACAGACAAAGAAAACGGTGTCGTGTTTACCGAGCGGTCTGTGTGAGGGGAACAATGTACCATATAAGTGCAAGGACTGTGAATTTGTAGGGAAAAACAAAAATGCACTTTGCTTCCATCGACATAAGATGCATCTATCAAAACCGACCACTTGTGTACTCTGTGACAAAACGTTTCCGAACGAGCGATATATGAAACGTCATCTCCAGTCACACGATAGGGAACCGTCAGTGTGTAATATATGTGGAAAGAGGTACAAAAATCCTAGATCTCTAGTAGTACATAAGAAAAGTCACACTGAAAATTATGTCAAACCAGAGTACAAATGCGATCATTGTTCTAAGACTTTTCAAACTGTCCAAGGCCTTGAATCTCACTGTAATTCGGAACATTTAGGTCAAAAGAAAAGATTCTTATGCACATCTTGCGGAAAGAGTTTCTCCACAAAATATACTTTACAACAACATGCTAACACACATACTGGGTCCAAACCCTTCAAATGCAATGAGTGCTCCAAGTGTTTTGCATATGAATCAGCTCTTAGGGAGCACAAGTTGATCCATTCAAATCTTAAAAAGTATCAGTGCCAAAAGTGTTCAAAAAGATTTAACAGACGAAATTCATTGCAAGTCCACGAAAAGATACATAACGACCAAAAAGAATACCAGTGTGAACAGTGTGGAAGGAGTTTTACTCAGAAGCAAGCATTGGAAAGACATGAACGGACCCACACAGGAAAGAAGCCATATACTTGTAAAATTTGTGGTAAGAAATTTAGAGTGGCATCTGTTATTCGAAGACATTTGATATCTGTGCACAAGATTGAGAAAGATGTAGACATTTGGAGGGAAGATATACAAATAGAAAGTACTGACAAAGAGGACCCTACATCCAACTCTGTAGTCAATACAGAATCTGAGACTTTAAGCAACTTGGGGTGTGAAGCAAGTGGAGATCAATATTACAGTTCTATGGAACATACTCCATCAAGTAAGAGTGGGAATGATAAAGAATCAAGTCAAGGAACTTCTTTGATGAATGACGAACACCAGAATGTTTCTAACATGGCCATACCCATGCATTCACATGATCAATCGACAGCCTGTGATCAAGACATTCACAACAATTCACAAGCGCTATTGTATCATCAACACAATGTTTCATTTCCATATAATTCTACAATGAATGTCCAAGGAAGTTTTCAACCTTCGATCGCCCAAAACGAAAGTTATCCAGCATTTTTACCGGCAACATCAATCGGATCTGTGGAGAATTCCATAAACTGTCAGCAAAGAATCTGCAATGAGGATGGAATCGACCCTGCAAGTAATGAAATCGATGGTACTCCGTTTCAAGCACAAGAACTGAGTATTAAATCTCAAGCGAATTTAACGGGAGAACTCACGATATCTTTGGAGAACCAGAAGCTACATGAGCAAATACCCGTCTCACAACATAGCATTGATAGTGTATTAACTGAAAATCATAATCAAGTTGAGCAACAATTTCATGAAGATTCCGAATCTTGTGAAAAGATAACAGAAACTGATCAGCCGAGAGACCTACATTACCATGAGCAGACAGCGGGTGTCTCAAACTTTCAAACACATGACAACATGCAAATTGGTACTGCCGAGTCAAGATGCACTCGTATGGAAGGGGAAGTCTCGGGTAATTTGTCGACGGACCAAATTAATGTTTCACATACTACGGAAATAGAAAATCAAAGATTCTCTACGGAACAACACAGTTCTTTACCTAGAGTGGAAAATCTTTTAACGAAAAGAATTCAGCAGGACGAACCACCAGACAATCTGTCCATCTCTTCTTTGTACGCCTACTATACGAATCTCGCCTCCCAGTTCCTAAGCACTCACTACCCGGGATATTCACAGTCACATGAGAACCAAAATCAGTAAATGGATGTAACTTGCTATAATTTCACATTTAGTTCTATAGAAACAAAGACGCTTTGAAATGCCATTTTCAGTATGAATATAAGGGGTTAAGCCAGGTTTCTTAACATAACCGGAATAACATTCTTATCTTTTAGATATTGCAATAGAACAACATATAATATTATACAATTGATGTCATATATATGCCAATTTAATTATGAATGATATCTGTTTGTAACTTAAGCATTCAGTTGTAAAAAAGTATAAAATAGAATTAACTTAAAACAGAATTGTCACTGATCATTCTAATACAAATAATATCGAAGAAGTACCCATCAGTTATTCAGTGGTCAAATTCATCAGAATTTTCATTTTAAACGTTGCGAACCCCGAAATAAACAATATACCGAAGTGAGACCAGGTGTCCGGGGGTAGATAGTCTTTCCTGTTTGCATGCAACAACCATCGCAACAGTTCCATGAAAACTTGTCTAAGTCCAATCTCCTACGCATGCGTCCGATTTCAGTTCCGCTTTTCTTCACTTTGAAATCTACCTCTGCCGTCATCGCCTATTGTTTGTCTGCAAGATTCTTGCAGACTGGAACTGGGGTTTTATATTTGTAAATTAAGTATTGCAAGTATATACATGTACCATCAGGTTTGACTACATTTCTGAGGTATACAGTGAACATGCAATGCTTTTCTTTCGATGCAATACGATGCAGTATCAGGGTTTCTTTCTTCATTCGTACGTTGCCAACACGATCAGCTGAGCGAGAAGTCTTCAGTAAAAATACAAATTCTAGCTATAAATCGAAACCTACAGTCTTTAGACATGAGTCTTGTATGAATTTGTCTGCATCAAGAAAAGAATCGTTACCTTCATTGCCCATTTACTCGCCCCTAAACACTCAAATATGTGCCTCTGCCTTTGAATCTTTCGCACTGTTTACGTCAGAAGTCCGAATGACGTCACTGTGACGACATGCCGTACCTGCGATGCCTCTCGGTTTTTATCATTGCGTGAAA
This sequence comes from Pinctada fucata, assembly GCA_028142955.1. Lineage (NCBI taxonomy): Eukaryota > Metazoa > Mollusca > Bivalvia > Pterioida > Pteriidae > Pinctada > Pinctada fucata. The sequence continues at coordinate 19,439,639 of AP027111.1, read as the reverse complement.
TGGCGTAGGAAAATAGCGATGACGGCAAGGTTATATTGCAAGCCTGTGCCGCCTATCACCTTGTTGCAAGTTGGTCTAAGTCGTGGAATGTCTCGATGTTCATATTGATGTACCATCACGCCTGTCATACAGTGAGGTGTTCAAATGGCCGTTTACGTCAAAATGACAAATATGGATAATGACCATATCCCTGTTTACAGTACAAAATCGATAATTCAGAAAATCAGAAACCGAGGCATACGCAATCAGGATAAAACAGGAACAAAAGCAAACAAACAAAAACCTCCACCATATGAAAAGAAGCGAACTCCCGATATGAGAGTGAGACCAGGTGCCCAGGAAGAGTAAGCATCTCCTGCTTGCATGCAACACCCGCCGCTTCAATTCGGGGTAGAAAAGATAGATGTACATGTATATCAAAGTACGATGCGGATCTGCTGCTCGATCTCGTTATTTCCCTTGATCCCTTTTTCATGAGGTTAGATTTCATGTAGGTGATCCTTAGCGTTCGGATTATTGATGGACAAGACGTCATCTATGCATTTGTAGGTAAAACTGAATTGAGATGCGATGTACTTTAGTCCTTTGGAGAGCAAAGTATAGATGAGTCAGCTTCGTGTGAATATAAAAATATGTCTGTAAGAAGTGGGCCGCAATTGGTACCAATGGGGATGCCAACTATTTTCTAGAATGTGGTTCCTCCGAACACCACAAAAAGTTGCCAATCAAAACCTCAAGCATCCGGATGGTGTTGTCTTCGGTATACTTTTTATCTGAATCAGAATGTTCCTTCCCGCCATATGACAATGTATTTTTTATCTCCTGTTCCTATTTTTTGAAAGAATTATATTGGCCAGTCTATGACAAAAAATGGATAATGACCGTATCCTAATATATAGTACAAAATCGATACTAGTAATTCAGAAAACCATTAACCGAAGGCATACAAAATCAGCATAAAACAGGAACGAACGCAAGAAAACAAAACCCCCATCACATGAAAAGAAGCGAACTCCCAATATTGGAGTGAGACCAGGTGTCCAGGAAGAGTCAGCATCTCCTGCCTGCATGCAACACCCGCTGCTTCAATTCGATAGAATTGTCACATCCGATTACTTCCATTTCGGAAGGTACAAGTATATTCTATGGTTGGATGGTTCAAATGGTCTAAGACATAATACATCGTCCACCATTCTGGACAGTGGGACATCATAGTGTATGACGAGTTCCCTGTAGAACTTCCTTAGTAACGATGTAAGTCGGTCACAAACGTATCTTTAACTGAGAAGCTTATCTCAACGACGCCTAGCTCCAGAACAAAATCTGTATACATGTATTTGGTACTAGCTCTGGCAGAGCGTATCAATTGAAATATGAACGAGCCATAACCAGGCGATGAAGGGATGTGCTGCTGAAATGGAGGTCGTCACGTTTGTTATAGAGTGAGGTCAGTGTCGTAGAACACCATTTTATGTCAAACATTATGTTTAAGCTTCTGGTGTGGAATGGTAGTGTAGAGCATTGAGGAGTCGAAAAACTTTATAACTGTAATGTGATTGAAATTGGTGGCTGTAGAATTCTTTAGGATCCACATCTGATTTATTCCATTTCCAATTTGTTGTCTCGCAATATGTTTGATGGCCTTGTTTGATATGAGTAATTATTTTCATAAGGAAAATGGATACATGTTTTGTTGAACACTGGCCGATCCGCCAATGAAGCGATGTCTGTAAGGGTTTTTGTGCATTTTTGGGAATACAGTAAATATAAGTTAGTACAAGGTCAGAGTCATCAGTATGAATACCAAAGGATGCGAGAACAGATTTATGGTTGTCAAATATTTCAGATACATATTTTTTACGTGTGTATGTATGATTTCCATGTTCTGAATGTAATCCCAGTTCATCTATAGGGATAGGGATATGATGCTACAGGAAATTAGAAATTTGAGAACATTTTGTAAAAGGAAATTTTCAAATGCCTTTAAAGAAACGACCAACCGAAATTGATCGAACTTGGCTACATGTGCCCTTGGGGACTCCTGGTCAACCGGCAGTGACACTCACCAAGTGGTACAAATGTTTATATTATAACGACTTCAAATTCATTAGCATCATTTTACAACATTTAAATTTACAGCATGGACCAGACATGCATGTTTCGGGTATTTAACCCTCTTCTTTGGTCAGTTCTTTGGCAACAACAGGGTCATGAAATATTGACTCGCTCGTGTCTGTTGTAAACCGAGTGCCGAAGACGCCATATTCTTCTTTAAGTAATTTTCCGATGGTAAACGTCTTATTTTATTAAATTTTATTGTGTTAAAGTGATTTGAAGAAACAAAAATGCCAGAGAAACATCGAAAACGGAAAAAATGAAATGGATAACTCATCAGCATCACAATTAAGATTCTATACGTATGGAATGGACTTCTTTAAAGGGGGACGGTTATTAACAAACTACGGTTTGGGTGTCGATCAGGGTCTTTTGCTAATCTTTTAGTTCATTTTGAAATATTGAAATCATATCTTAACACTACAAGTGTTTTTTGGTCAAGCCAAAGCATGGACTGTCAAGGGTAGACGTACGTGTACTTTATTTGTTTAAACATGTACATATTACAATGGTTTTTCATTGGTAGCATCAGTCAATGACAGTCAAACACAAAACTCCGAAATCGGATTCCAAAATTCACAATCAAAAGGCTTACAATGAAAAGAAAAAAAGGACAAACAGACGGAGATAATGACATAGCTTCATAGAAACACGAAGGACAAACAGACGGAGATAATGACATAGCTTCATAGAAACATGAAGGACAAACAGACGGAGATAATGACATAGCTTCATAGAAACATGAAGGACAAACAGACGGAGATAATGACATAGCTTCATAGAAACATGAAGGACAAACAGACGGAGATAATGACATAGCTTCATAGAAACATGAAGGACAGTTTAAACTGATGAGCAATGTCTAAAGTCCAGTGTAAGTACGAATACATTGTAGGTGACGCTTAAAAAACGGTGCCATGTCAATTGTTACAGTTTAAACATATTCAAATATAACGAATCATGAATCATGTTAGGAAAATGATGCAAGTTATAGAATCTATAAGTAAGTTAGGACAAAAATTGAGCTTAAAGTTTGTTTAATTTTCTCTCTACGTATTGTATATAAACAAGGGGGAGTTTCCGAGAGCTCATTTACCGTGGTATGATAACTTAGAACAAAAATTACCAAAATGATTGTAAGTAGCGAAACCCTGAAAATAATCGGTGAAGTATTTTGTCATTTTACACATAAATTGTAATAATGAATTGTCTTGTAATTTCTGTCTGACTCTTGTCTTGACTTTCTTATAACACAGTCTCTAGCTGCTTTTTGGTGAAGTAGTTGTATATTCTACTGACATTAAGATTTGTTGCCAGTAGCAAGTCACAGGTGTCCAATATATCCAGCTTCTGTTTTTAATTTTGGCAATCCGTGCAAGTCATTTTTCACATCTAGATTCACAATTGTATCCCATCAACAGAATAAAACCTCTAATTTGGTTTCATATAAGCGGCAAGAATACCCTTTGGACGTTCTTTTACGCTCCGCATTGAGTGGTGACACCTATAATGAGTAAATGACATACGTTTTTACACTCTGACTATGTGGATGTAATTCACATACATAGTGCTGTCCTTAATCTTCCTGTGTCAATGTTTTTGTCATTTCTTGAAGCATTACTAAAAACAAATATGTTCGTGTCAGAAAATCACTTTTGACTTGAAGTACCACTGATGTGGATTTACTTTCTGAAACATGTGTCGTGCGCATTGGTTTGGAATATTACAATTCCATTTTCTAATAAGATATTATATTGCGTTTTCCTATGAAAACATCCATTAATATTTACATTCCTACTGCGTTTCCCTTATATAAAGGTACCAAACCAACTGTTGCTTTATTTCTCGATAATCGCAAGAGCCTATCACGTGACTAGAACCTACGCGGATTCATTTCTGATAAAATGCCCATTTTATGTATTGCTTTAATACAGATTCAAAACATGTATCCATTATCAAACGACGCCGTCTACCCCCAGTGATTAAATGTGTCAAAATCTAGGTCAACCACATGTACACTTCCAAGAAGTGTGACGTAGTAAGTCGATCACGCGTCAGTAGACGAAGTTCAAGGACGAACTGCATTGTTGTCTGCAGAAAGATGCCGTGTTTGGATGAGCGAATATTCAGGCATAAGTGGATCAAATATTCAGTATTTAGGACGAGGATTTGATTCACTTGTGTCATTATCAACAGTTAATTTATCTGCTTCTTATGGATTCATAATATCAGAAATACTTCGAGTATCAGCGAATCTTTAGCCATGATGTTGAGGTATGTCATGAAAATACCGAAAGTTTTCGCGTTTTCGACGGCTGTACTCGACTTTTGCATTATTCTAATTACTTCCAGATGAAATAGGGTATTTACAGAAGTTTGTATAAAATAATACCGATTGATTTCAAATGTCTAAGCAGTTTAACAGTGTTAAAAAGAGTTTTCAAAAGCTTTCCCTTCAGTTCTGTGAAATTTATCCGGTTTAACTCTCCGCTATGTCTGCATTATGTTGGACAAAAGTCACGAATTTTCACGATTCAGTTTTCTTCAGTTTTAATTGAAATGTTCAAAATAAAGCAACAGGACAAAATTCAGTTTCTCATTTGTCAACAACGTTTCCGTACAGAAGGTACTACTTCGAATCAAGCGAAAAACGTCGAACGTTCGTTTGCTCTTACGTCAAATGGCGTTCTCCCTCCGCAATGATATTTCAAATGTAAAGAAACTGTCTGAAAATTGGCAGAAATAACTTAGTTAACACGTAAAATGTAAATATAAGGATTGTTTTTCAGCTTTTGCGCTTTATCGGTGTGTATTGGCAGTAGGAAATGGAAACAAAATTCATGAAAAGCACTTTGTGCTTTACACATTTTGTTTCCATTCCCTACTGCCAATACACACCGATAAAGCGCAAAAGCTGAAAAACAATCCTTAAATGTGTGTCAGTACATCAACATGCCGCAACAGCTGTTCCAGCCTGCAGTTTTTAAACTGTACCTTCAGTGACCTAAATGGTAGTTTATCTTTTACATGGAAAGCTGAAATTTCAGAAAGTGAGAATAGAATTGACAATTGTGGTGCAGAGATTGAACAAACGGCTGTTATCTAAAGCAATTACAGTGCGTGGACCATTATAGTTGCGTTTCTGATCATACAGTCTGGCATCATATTCCGCTTAGTAATTAAGTTGAAGGCATACACTGGGGTCACAATACAGACATGTAAACTAGTATTCTTACTCCGTCCACGGTTTTTTTTTATAAATTAATACGCACACTTGTGATGAATGAGGTCAACCTGTGTTAGGTTTGTGTAATAAAGAATTGTCAAGATGCCAAAATATCTCCAAAAAGACTAAATATCAATTATATATTTAGATATTTTCGTTGTTCGGTAGTCTTTTGTGATTATTGTTACGTCTTCAAATTCATAACGTCATTTAAGAACAGATATTTGCAGCATGGACCAGACATGCACATTTCGGTTACTTTACCCTCGTCAGTGATCCTCAATGAAATATGGCCAGACTGTGAAAGTTATGTCTAAAAATTACCGAATAACGTAGCAGCTAGGATGGATGGGATGTGATGCTACATGACCCTTGTTTTAGAAATTTCAAGAAACTTTTATTAACAGAAAATTTCGAATACGTTTGAATGAGTTAAAGAAGATCCTGACGATAATCTCAACAGCACTCACAATAAATGAGCATCGACGGATCCCTAGCAAGCTAGAGGTGAGACCAGGTGCCCGGGAGGAAGAAGAAACGATAAACCAATCGAACTCGCCTACATGTGCCCTCAGAGTCTCCTGTCCAGCAGCAGTGACTCTAACCAAGTGGTACAAATGTCTTCAAATTCATAGCATCATTTAAGAACAGATAAATTTGCAGCATGGACCAGACATGCACATTTCGGGTACTTAACTCCCGTCAGTGACCATCAATGTAATGTAATATGGTCAAAGAAATTTTAAGAAAACTTCGAATGCGTTTAAAAAAAAGGAGGGATCTCCAACAACACTGTTGCAGCACCCACAGCAAAACCACAAAAGATCCAATGCAAAACACAGAGCAGACACTCACAGAAAGAGAAGCAAAATGGGCAACACCAACTCACACCATAGAAACATGAAGCACAAAAGACCACACATAAACCAACGAGACCGGTGGGCACTCGGAACGGCCATCTGCCATGCATTTATAACGAAGAGAAAATGTAGAAGACGTGTTGTCGTCTGTTGACAACGGAAAGTTCGCCCGACGTCGTCTGTCGGCGACTGGAGCCTGGAATGTTGGCGCGTCGCTGGCCGTATTCCCGAAGCGCTCCAAATAAAGTAAGAATAAAGACGTAAGGATATAGTCAGTGATATGAATCCGAGTTTCGATGATTTATTATACACTTCAACGATGGATATTGAAAAGTCCAATATGCGATATAAAATAAACAATAACAAATTCCAACTTTATCAAAGACGAGACGGATGTTGTCAGTTCAACGTCTGACCTCCGAACTCAAGATTTCTATTCAAAAATCAAGTTATAAGATTAATTACATGAAATGGCATGTTGAGTCAATATAATTGAGAGTTAAGAAACAAGTAAATTAATTTAGTAACCAAAACAAACAAATCAGTTGGTAACGTAAGTGGACATGACACTCTGTCCCTTTTGATGTAAAGAATATATACAAATTCTAAAGAAGGATTAATTACGCAATGTGAAGACGTTGAGCGATGGACGTTGATTTAACTATAATGACCGTAGAGCAGTTTTACAAATAAACGAAAATTGAATTAATCCTAAAGAATAAATGATCTAAAGAAATAAAGATTAACAAGAAAGTTCTCTGTAAACAAACACATTAAAATAGAATGTCATAAATTTGATAAAATGAATGTCTGAATATAAAGATGAATGTCCGAATATAGAAAAATACAAATTATGATAAAAGTCCAAAATTCCTCTGTGATAATATCCCCCTTCCGTCGGGAAAACTCGTCCCGAGTTTTAGAGAAAAGTTCCACGACGTGATCGGCGACGTCCTCTTTTGGATTGAGCGTTTACGTAAGGCAACGGAACATGTTGTGACGGGGCGTTCGGCTGATGGAACGGAATTGTCCTCGGTTGCTGTACATGTTGCATCGGGTGATATGGCATATTACATTGCATTAGCTCATCTATTTCATTGTTAAGGTCACAAATAAGTTGTTGGTCCTTCTCATGTAACAGTTTGAACTTTTCTCTCTGTGCCATCTCCGTTGCTAGCATTTGCTTAAGTTCTTGATTCCTTTTCTCGAATTCGAGAAATTCCTTGTTTGAGTTTTTAATAAATGCCTCACAGCATTGTTTGTGCATGTCACGTTCCTTTTCGAGTGCTTGAATTTTGTCCTTGAGAGCTGACACTGCATCCTTCTGGACACTGGACACATTCATCTTATTTTGTATGTCACGCACAGTTTCCTTTAATTTTGAATTTTCTGCAATTAATTCTGAATTTGTCGTTTTTAAATTCTCCACTTCCGTTATAAAATTATGTTCCTTCACTTTGTACGATTCTTCTTGGAGATGTAACTGATGCTGTAGATCGCGCACTTTTTGTTCCAAATGAGAATTCTTTGTATTTATGTCTTTGACGTTCTCAGCCAGCGTTTGCTCTTCTCTAACGTAAGTTTCCTTCACTGTCATCAATTTACATTTGACGGATTTGAGTTCTGTTCGTAACGTACTGCGTAAATCCATGCACTGAGCAAGGGCAGCATTGCTGATATTGGCGAAAGGAAACTCCTTCCGTAAAATTACATTTTGATAAAAAGTTTGAATTCTCTGTTTGTCACGTTGAGTTTTCTTGAATGATTTAGATTTTTGCGTACATGTCTTTGCAAAATGTCCAATTTTGTAACAAATGAAGCATACCTTATTCTTAGCTGGACAGACGTTGTTAAAATGTCCGTATCCGCATCTATCGCATGGACGTTGCACGTAGTATGAACGTAATCTGTTTCCATCCATCGTTGTAAGTCGTCATGGGGAATGGTAATACTCGCTTGACGTTGAGGCACTAGGATCTGACTACTGCAAAATATATGCAGCAGCCCCGGGTACTGTACCCGGATTCTCCACCAATTATAACGAAGAGAAAATGAAGAAGACGTGTTGTCGTCTGTTGACAACGGAAAGTTCGCCCGACGTCGTCTGTCGGCGACTGGAGCCTGGAATGTTGGCGCGTCGCTGGCCGTATTCCCGAAGCGCTCCAAATAAAGTAAGAATAAAGACGTAAGGATATAGTCAGTGATATGAATCCGAGTTTCGATGATTTATTATACACTTCAACGATGGATATTGAAAAGTCCAATATGCGATATAAAATAAACAATAACAAATTCCAACTTTATCAAAGACGAGACGGATGTTGTCAGTTCAACGTCTGACCTCCGAACTCAAGATTTCTATTCAAAAATCAAGTTATAAGATTAATTACATGAAATGGCATGTTGAGTCAATATAATTGAGAGTTAAGAAACAAGTAAATTAATTTAGTAACCAAAACAAACAAATCAGTTGGTAACGTAAGTGGACATGACACTCTGTCCCTTTTGATGTAAAGAATATATACAAATTCTAAAGAAGGATTAATTACGCAATGTGAAGACGTTGAGCGATGGACGTTGATTTAACTATAATGACCGTAGAGCAGTTTTACAAATAAACGAAAATTGAATTAATCCTAAAGAATAAATGATCTAAAGAAATAAAGATTAACAAGAAAGTTCTCTGTAAACAAACACATTAAAATCGAATGTCATAAATTTGATAAAATGAATGTCTGAATATAAAGATGAATGTCCGAATATAGAAAAATACAAATTATGATAAAAGTCCAAAATTCCTCTGTGATACATTTAACAGACCCTCCCAATTTTCGGATTACCCAGAGGAACCAAAAAACGCACAATTGTGGTGTAAAATAAGATGAACATCCTCACTCCCATATCGGGAGTTCGCTTCTTTTCATATGGTGGAGGTTTTTGTTTGTTTGCTTTGGTTCCTGATTTATCCTGATTTTGTATGCCTTCGGTTTCTGATTTTCTGAATTATCGATTTTGTGCTGTATACAGGGATATTGTCATTATCCATATTTGTCATTCAAACAGACGGCATGACGCAGGGATCCAAGAAACACACAGATGGATGTGTAAATGGATATAAAAACATGCAGAAGGCATACAAGATACAATCCGTGCTCTGCCGGCTGTAGCGATCGAGTTCATGCCTTTGAACACACGAGGAGCCCGATGTACTGCCATTCAGAGAGGTCAGACAGGTAGTAGGGACCCTGTATTCTCTAAAGAGGTTTGGACAGGGACCGTAATGAAGTCCTGTCGCCAAAGTCAGCCAGAGTGCAATTCTTGAAAATTCGCTGGTACAATGCTGTTACAGTAGATTGATCCAGATCCAAGCCAAGTGTCCGTCTGGTGACAGAAGGATCATACCCACGGTATAAAGGTGTTTGCAGATTCTAACACAATTTCGATAGTAATTCTGTCATCTTTGACCATTCTTATTTTGTTAAGTATGTCACCAAAAATGCAGGTTGTAAAATACTCAAAGTAACATACTCGGTATGGATCCGAATTTTAAAAGACAATTAATATTTTTTTGTAAAATTTCCATAAAGTCTTTACAAGTTTGTGAAAGCGAAAACCTTGATCTAAAAGTTTCTTGGTAATTTGTAAATTTCTTCTATAAAAATCCAAAACATCAGTACATGATCTAGCATACCGGATGAACTGCGAAATATAGATTCCGTATGACGGTAATCTAGGAATATCACCGTCAAGTCAGGGAAAATTTACTGTGTTGAAACCAAAATGACCGTTTCTTCAACGCATTCGAAAATTTCTGTTATCAAAATTTCTGTTATTGAAATTTCTAGAACGTGGGACCTGTGGCATCATATCCCACCCATCCTGCTACGTCTTTCGGTACATTTTTGGACCTAACTTTCACACTCTTTGGTCATATTACATTGTTTAGATTAAGCTAAGATCATCGACGTGGGTTAAGTATCCGAAACGTGCATGTCTGGTCCTTGCTGCAAATTTATCTGTTCTTAACCGATGCTTTTGAATTTGAAGACATTTTACATTCGTAGCACTAGGTGAGTGGCACTGCTGATGGACCAGGAGCCCCCGAGGGCACATATAGTCAAGTTTGATCAGCTTCGGTTGATCGTTTTTTCAACGCATTCGAAAATTCATTTTATCAAAATTTCTTGAAATTTCTAAAACGTGGGTCCTGGAACATCATATCCCACCTATCCTGCTACATTTTGGGCATAACTTCTTTCATACTCTTTGGTCACATTACATTGTTTAGATTGAGGGTCAAGGACGAGGGTTAAGTACCCGAAACGTGCATGCCTGGTCCATGCTGCAAATTCATCTGTTCTTAAATGATGCTATTGTATTTGAAGACGTTTAACATCTTCTCTTTTGTCATACATACTTGTATGTCAGTCTTTCCATCAACAATTTTGATATTTATGTCCAAAAATGATGTGTTTGCAATGTCTGCCTTGTTTAGAGTCAATTCGTTTGAATAAATAGCATTTTTATACTTTTCAAAAACAGGATTGTCGATAACAAGAATTTTTATATCATCCAGGTACCTATAGAAGTACCAACGAAACATTTCGAATCAACATGTTTTCTTTGCTTTTGAAGATTTTGGATAAATTCTTTTCATACGTATATAAAAATAAATTTGCAACAAGAGGGGCTCAATTAGTACCCATTTGAATCCTTCGTACCAAATCTTACGTAAACTTTGTCCAAGAGGAAGGACAAGGCAGTACACATGTCTCTACAATGTACATGTCCATGATTTGTATGATTTGTATTCTTCAGCGGAAAAGAAACCCTTTGATTCAGATGTACAAATATAAGATTTCCCCTATCGATCAAAACACCATTTTATGAGTTTGGACAATCGATCATTAATTTTGTCGTGAGGAAGCGTGGTGTATTGAAGAAACGACTAACCCAAGTTGATCGGACATGTCTACATGTGCCGTCGGGGACTCCTGGTCCACCAGCAGTGACACTCACCAAGTTGAACAAATCATTTAAGAACAGATGAATTTGCAGCATGGACCAGACATACACGTTTCGGGTACTTAATCCTCGTCAGTGATCCTAAATTAAAACAATGAAACACGACCAAAGACTGTGAAAGTTATTTCTAAAAAATATCGAATGATGTTTGATTTTGCTTACGTCTTTTTGTGTTTTGTTTTGTCTTTATTGTTTTGTCTTTCTTGTCCCTTTGGTGGCGCCAGTGCTCGTCCGCTCTGTTTTCATGTTTTTTTGGTGTATCGGTCTTTTGTTGTTGGAGCTGCAACCGAGTCTTGTTTGAGGTCCCCTCCTTTACCTCTGAGGACATGTTACTAATTTACAGATGAGTTTCATCCAAAGAATGACGTCATATTTATTAGTTCGACTGAGGTAAATTAAATATTTTCATCTTGTTTTCCTTTTACTCCTTTGTAAGATTCTACGCAAAATATCAACTTGAAAATAGCGAGGAGGACATCACCCAATGTGTTTGCCTATTGTGTATTTGTCTACGTACCAAACTGATCTCCCTCCCTCTGGACTATTATCTTTATCCATGCATAATCTTTTTTCTGCATTTGCTTCTTGGAATTTCGTTTTATTGCTTGGACGAGAAAGCCAATGCGGACAAAGTACTTCCTATACAATCGGGGATGAGAGGTCAGGTACATGTATTTCACTCATCTCTGTTCTAATTGTCATATTGGCAGAATATGCAACGCTGCAAATAAAACCTTTGCTGATCTCTTACGCCGTAACTTCAAATTCCATGACCAAACTGTTTTAAAATCAGTTGAATATCATGCCACTGTAAGACCCGTTGTGCAGCAGTGCTTCAGCTGCTGGGATCCTTTCACACAAGGAGATGTTTCTAATTGTCAATATCGAAATATTTGTTCTATAGTACCAATTTTATTAAACTAGAAATGGCGCAGTGACGTGCGGCTTGGTTGGTAATATATATATCTATAGTGTCACAAATTTATGTTCACCAAATAAGTGACCAAAGACGTACTGATGCTAGGCTATTCATGCTCTTCACAACCATAGTGGCGAAGTGTCAGTCCATTTCAATGACAAATATGGATAATGACCATATCCCTGTATACAGCACAAAATCGATAATTCAGAAAATCAGAAACCGAAGGCATACAAAATCAGGATAAAACAGGAACCAAAGCAAACAAACAAAAACCTCCAACATATGAAAAGAAGCGAACTCCCGATATGGGAGTGAGACCAGGTGCCCAGGAAAAGTAAGCATCTCCTGCTTGCATGCAACACCCGTCGCTTCAATTCGGTAGAAATGTCAACATCCGGTTACTTCCATTTCGGAGGACATAGAGTACAATCTCTGGTTTGATAGTTCAAATGGTCTATGACAGAATATCATCCACAATTCTGGATAATGTGACATCATAGTGTATGACGAGTTCCCCATATCGACCGTAGAGCTTCCTCAGTGACGATGTTAGTCGGTCACAAACATATCCCTGACTGAGAAGCTTATCTGAAAGACGCCTAGCTCTCAGATCAAAATCCGTATATGTGGTACTTGCTCTAGCATATAGCGTATTAACTGAGATATGAACACGCCATAAGCAGGCGATGAAGGGGTGTTGCTACTCAGAAAAGGAAAGTTTGTAATGCTGAAATTGAAGTCGTCACGTTTGTCATAGAGTGAGGTGTTCATGTGACCATCAGTGTCGTAGGACAGCATTATGTCCAAATAGGATGCTGCATTATTTGTCTCTGTAGTTTCTTTGACTTCAAGCTCCGACGGATAGATACTGCTGAGGTAATCCGCGAATTTTGGATTATTGATGGACAACACATCGTCTATGTATCTGTAAGTGAAGTTAAAGTCAAAGGCTAAGTATCTTTTCCCATCAGAGACCAAAGATTGAATACCGGTAAATTCAGCTTCGTACGAGTAAAGGAAAATGTCGGCAAGGAGTGGGGCACAATTGGTCCCCCGGCAATTTGCTGGAAGACCTTTCCTCCAAACACCACAAAAATGTTGTCGATCAGAAAGTTTAACATCTGAATAATATCTGTTTCGGTGTACTTGTTTTCAGAATCGGACTTTTCTTTTACAAAGTATGTTTTGTCATAGTTAACAACAATAAATTTGTACTTGCGATTGCCGTTCTTACTTGTAAACGCATTACTTATATTTTTAGTTCTAGTGAAGAGAAGAGATAGTGTAAAGTGTAGAAAAATCAAAGGCTTTGATCGAATGGACTCTACTAAAATGAGTGGATTTAAGATGTTCTAAAAGTTCCTTCGAATTCTTTAAAATCCACATCTGGTTGATACCACTGCGAGAACATACTGTCGAACAATATTTTTGAAGCCCAGAATCTGACTTTGGACGCTTTCAAAGAGGATACTCTTTTGGCATATTACATTGTTTAGATTTGAGGATCACTGACGAGGGTTAAGTACCCGAAACGTGCATGTCTGGTCCATGTTGCCAATTTGTCTGTTCTTAAATGATGCTATTCAATTTGAAGACGTTTACATTTATACTACTTGGTGAGTGTCACTGCTGGTGGACCAGGAGTCCCGAGGGCACATGTAGCCAAGTTCGATCAATTTCGGTTGATCGTTTCTTCAACGCATTCTAAAATTTCTGTTATCAAAATTTCTTGAAATTTCTAAAACGTGGGTCCTGTAGCATCATATCCCACCCATCCCGCTACGTCTTTCGGTACGCTTTTTCGATATAGTACATGTAACTTTCATACTCTTTTGGCATATTACATTGTTTAGATTTGAGGATCACTGACGAGGGTTAAGTACCCGAAACGTGCATGTCTGGTCCATGTTGCCAATTTGTCTGTTCTTAAATGATGCTATTCAATTTGAAGACGTTTACATGTAATGATTGTGTGCTCTTTTGATCACTTCATTCCCAGAATGTACTAATTCTAGTAAATACTTTTTGGTTTTTGGTAATTTAAGTACTTTCATTGTTCTTTTTTTTTCTCTAGTTTTTAATCTTTTCTCTTCACTTGTACTAACTACGAGGACTGATTGATATGTTGTGAGCCTCGTATTTCATAATTTGAATTTCATCAGACATTTTGCATTATTTTTCTACATAATCCCCTTCAGTATCTAAATAGATAAACTTTTGCCACCGGCATTTAAGGGCATCAATACCACCTTTAAAGAACTCCTAATCTTGACTGGTCAGAAAGCCATCTATCCATTGAAAGTATGACGTCATCATCGGACTCCGATGGAGCAAGATCAAGTGAATAAGGAGAATGTTCAATCAAATTAAAGCCACAATCATGAATGGCAGCCATGACAGTGACAGACTTGTTAAAAGGAGCGTTGTCGAGATGGAACAACACACCTTTATCTAGTGAGCTTTCCGTAGCACTTTAAAAGTTTAAAGTGATATTAGAACATCTGTGAAAATAGTATATAGCATTAGCTCTTTAAAAATGAAATTTTTCATGCTGTAACCACAGAAAAAAAAATCCTGGTTTTCGAGGAAATCGACATTTTTGTCAATTTACCCAATAAATTTTCGGGATCTACTGTATCCTTCGTGGGTCTCAGTAAATGACGTCATAAGTTGTACACGACAAAGTGATTGCCTGTTCACGCTCATGTGTATACGCATGTGTTTACCGTTTCAAGAATAAAAAAAATCAATATCTGAAACATAGTTTTTTATTTATTGAGCAAAAAAAAAAAAAAAAAAAAAAATAGATAATAATAATAAAAGAAATAAATAAAATAGAATAAATAAATAAATAAATAAATAAAGGGCGCACCGGTCATTTCTAAACATGCTCATGGCTGGCGATCACCTGTAGATTCAGGACAGAAGATGTTTGACATAATTTATATTCTTATTAAGAAAAATAATCGTGCTGGCCAATATTTTTGATAGATTCTATATCTACATATGGAATTATGGATCTATCACATGCCGAATATTAGATCGTGGTTTGCGGGGGAACACCCCCCCCCCTCACACACATACACGCACATTTGTCCGTTTTGATTCGTTGAGAGAGAGAGAGAGAGAGAGAGAGAGAGAGAGAGAGAGAGAGAGAGAGAGAGAGATCATCCAATCTTTTCTATCATCAATTGCCTCTCATGAAAACGTATGTCAGAAATGTTTTCAAATATAAATTTATTGCTTCGTTCTTTTATATTATTGTGCTATTCCATAAAAACAGCTAGTTGTGACCATAACTTAATGATTTAGAAAAAAAAAAAAGAATAATGTCGAATCGTTTTTCGTTGTTAATCCCTAAAATTGTGACCATTATATATTGATAGAATGAAATTTGATCCTTATTTTAATCAAAATAGATTCCGTGACATCGACCTCCTCAGAATAATACTAAAATTTACTGATGTTTTAATACCCACTGAGGAGCTCGTGAAATAAGGTCTAGATACCGTATATCCCTTGCACCAATGCAGGTGAATTTTGAAATAATTGTTTATGAAGATGAAGTTTTAAAAAATATATGTAAAAATAAATTAATAATGTTTTGTTTTAGTTATTATACCCCTCACCCCCATTCTACGCTTCTCAGAAAGATTGTTTTCGGTGTTCACTGTGATCCGCCCTCCCTATTTTAGATTCCTGAATCCGTCTATGCCAAAGATATCTCCATCTGTCATTTGTCATTAAAGTGAATGTATATGACAATATGAATATAGGTAATAATATGTTGTACACTAAGCTCAATAAAAGAATGGGCAGGGGGCCTCCCGGTCTGAAACTCCAGTCGCACGCATTCCAAGTTAACCCCCCCCCCCCCCTCTTCTGAAACACGTCGGGCTGTATATTCAACCATTGTTTCAAATCGTGCGTGTTTAGAACAAACAGTAAAATAAGACAGACAGAAAATATGATGTGACATCATGTGTGAAATCATCCATCCCAAGACCCTTTCCCCCTCCCCTCCCCCTTTTTTCTCACGGACAGATGCTCGGTTGCATGCAAATTACTAACATTAAACATTTACATATTAATCCTCCACATGATCAAGAAATCATCAAAAGATGTGAAACTGAGCAAATTAAATGCAAACTCAGCTTCAATACCTCAACGGTACATTGCATTGTTTACACTACTTTCGTCTTTCGTGTACAACTTTCTACGTCATCAGTGTCTCCATCATATTTACCGGAAGTGCTCATTTATAGAATCAGGGTTTCTGTAAATGGCTGAAAATAGCAACTTCAAAACTGATTTATGATGTGTGCGGTAAGAGCTGAAAACAATTTTTGGCGTATTATGGTTTATTTTTAGGGAAAGTTTTAGGTAAAAGTATTATCTCATATGTTCTAATATCACTTTAATATTTTCCCGTAACTGTGTCAGAAGTGATGCATACTATGTGCCATTGATTGTTTGTCCTTTTTGGAGATAATCTATCAGCAGAATACCTTAACCGAGGTTCACAACATATCAATCAGCCCTCGTAGTACATTTTTGTCTGTCCTTTTAACAACCAGTCTCCCATTCACCATTTATTGTCTTCCGCTTTCGCTAAAGCGCGGGGGACATTAAAACAGGTTCGTCCGTCCGTCCGCCTGCCTGTCTGTCAGTCACAGTACCTTTTCCCCTGGTCATAACTTTTGAATGGTGAGTGATAAGGCTTTCGTATTTCACATGAGTATTCCTTTTGACAAGACCTCTCAGTGGATGCCAAAACTTTTGACCTACTTAAAAAATTCAACCTTAGCATAACTTTTGAATGGTAAATTATAGGGCTTTCATATTTCACATTAGTATTCCTTGTGGCAAATCCTTTCCATGGATATCAAAATTTTGACCTTGTGACCTTTACCTACTTTTCGAAAACTTTATCATTTGGCATATCTTTTAAATGGTAAGTGATCTAGGGCTTTGATATTTCACATGTGTATTTCTTGCAACAAGAGTTTTCAGTCGATACCAATTTTTCTTACCTTGACCAAGGAGTTTGACCTACTTTAAAAAGCCTATACCTTGACCATAATGTTTGAATGGTAACGTGATGAGGATTTCATATTTCACATTTACTTTTCCCTTGGTACTACATATTTTGATATTTCACATGAATAATACCAAAAAATTGACCTTGTCACCTTGATCTTAGAGTTTGACCTACTTTTGAACAACTTTAACCTTGGCCATAACTTTTGAAAGGTAAGTTATAGCAGGGATGTATATAAGATATATGTGCATACGTCCCTGGTGATAGGGCTTTCGGATATTTCACATGAAAAGTCCTTTCCATGGATACTCCATCCCTACTGACTTTTGCCAAATGAGCTCATTGAATTTCTTAGTTTTACAAGTATATTTTTGTCAAAATCGTGGGCTGGAGTCCAGGAACCCCTCCTCCTTCCAATTACCTGACCTCCCTACCCCTTCAAAACTTTTCTTGATACGCCCATTTCCTGTGCAAAGCCTTTTTAAAACATGTTGCCATCTGCACGCCGTGCAGAAAAAAAGCAATGTATAAGCACATATATTAGATAAGAAAATATCAACGGTTTTTTTTTTAAATCATGCGCCGAACCCTTTCTGAATTCATTTCAAATACGCTTCCGATGTCACCAAATTGCTCCATTTTTCAAAATTATCTCGGGGTGGTCCCTCGAACCATTTAGAGAAAAACTTGAATTTCAGCATCTTCCCAAGTCGCGGTGATCGATTCGCTTCTCCTCTCTTACAGGAGAGACGCGGATCGATCATCGCGACTCGTGAAGATTGAATTTCAGAAAAGTGACACCCCCCCCCCAAAAAAAAAAAACAAAAAAAAAAAAAAAAAACAAAACAAAACAAAAAAACAAAACAAAACAAAACAAAAACAAAAAACAAAAAACAAAAACAAAAACAAAAACAAAACAAAAACCCACGAACGTTAAAAAAAAACATTTGGGGAAAAATTCAAGAATTTAATCACGTGGATGCAATGGTTTATGTATTCATCTAGTTGAAAATATTTTGTATATTTTCTTTATATCTTCATTTGTCTACTTATTTGATTAATATCTCATTTATAACAGCAATGCCAAAGCAAGGAAGAGTTAACTTTTGTAAAGAAAATTAAAATTTGCAAAAACCTGACCTTATACTACTATTTTGTTTCCATCAATTTATGTACATTTTACCCAATTAATTGTATTAATGAAAATGATAGTTCTTGAGCTGAACTGAGTAAAGGTAAAAGAGTTCTGACATAAAAATCTTGTTTTTTGAACAGTTACACTATTCATTAAAAGCAGGGACGTTTATATTCGTTCCTGTTAAAAGGTGATAATTTTATTGTCATTTTTGGGTTAGGCCATATCTTTGTTATTTTCTGTTTTGCGTCCTCGTGCTGGTAGGTTTTGAGCCCAAAGCCATAAAACAAAACAAAAATAAAATGATAGAATTTTTTACCAATTAAATGCGTTTTCTACAAATATTTGAATGTGTCTTTTTTACCAAAAAAAAAAAAAAAAAAAAAAAAAAAAAAAAAAAAAAAAAGAAAAAAAAAAAATGAGAAATTGTTTTCTTTATATTTTATGTAAAAATGTAAAAGTGCAATGTAATGCATTTTGTTATCTATCATTCTCTTGCTGACAAAAATCTGTGAATAATCAAATGAAACAGGTCTCTGTCATATATCACATGGTCACATGATATGAAATTTCAACTTTGTTTTATTTACTTGTTTGTTTTTCTGCCTGGCTGGCTGGTAGCTTTCTCAATTTCAAAATGACGCAAAACAGAATAAAAACAAGAAATGGCTTTACTTATTCTAACAAATATAGAAAAGGTGGATTCGAAAAGATCAGCAGGTGCCCTCATTTAAAATGCTATAACTTTGTTATTACTTGGAATTATTTGGTTCTGTTTTCTGTTTTGCAATCTAGAAAGTATGAACTTTTCAATACATTTAATTTTTTTTATTGCGTTGAAATATTTGAAAATTTGTTTGGCATTGCTATTTATAATGTGTGAACGAAAAGATGTTGGATTCAATGAAATTTTTAAAAATCGGAGTCGAGCTACAGCGGAACTCTTCATTGCGGAGGAAAGAATTTCCGCCATATTTTGAAAATCTCGACTTGTTTTGGCATGTTTTCTTGTGGAAAACAATCGTCAAAATGACATTTTGACAGTTGTGGGTGGTTTGATTAAAAAACTGGAATTTTTGCAATAAAATGTAGGTCACATAAGTATTAAAACAAACTTTCTTAGAGCTATATCTTGCATTAGAATGATGGAAACGGTCGCACTTTTTCTGGCACTGGTGTCTGGAGTATCGAAATTCGTCGGCTTGTTTCTATCAAAATTTGGTTAGGTTATGAACTTTATTATGCAATAAGACAAAACGTTGTGAGTGAACTTGCCTTTCAATCACTGAATTCATTAAAAGATAGCCGATCTGATTTGATTTACACAGGCTAGAAGACAATCTAGCCCCCCCCCCCTTGCAAAAAATTCATTACAGTAGTCTGCAATCTATAAAACTAAATTTATGTACAGTCCCAGATTATCTGGTTAGTTGCACATTCTGAAAGATCACCTTGAAACTGAGGAGCTTCTTTACTTTTTGTCTAGGCGCAACCTCAGTTTCAAATGCGTGCTTCACAACGTGTGTGGGGAAAATCGGCGATCAGAACTGGTTGTGTATCTTTTGATTATCAGTGTATTTTCCACTGCCCATCCAAAAATAAAGCATGTGTATTAAAATGAAACATGCATTTGTTGAATCCTACCTGAAAATGTGAAAATTAATCCATTTAAACCATGTTTAAAACAAATATAGTAGAATCATGGCGGATGCTGCAGAGATTACAACTGGTAGATAACACAGCAGAAACATGGTTTGAATCACAGGCACATGTAGAAAGATCGTCAATATCCTGTATGATTCCCCTTTACAGGTCATAAGGGAATACATGTATATGTATAGAAAAACAATGCTTCCGCCAAATGTTCAGCTGGAGGTAGCACCTGCATTTTTTGCTTTTGACATGTTTGAAGGGCAAAATGGGGTATGACCATAAAGATTGAGTTGTATACTTCCTAGAAACATCAATAATTCACCCAAAAAGATATCATAACATAGCCTAATCGCCTACCAAAGTTGGGCTGTTTTCTACTTTCTGTCTTGAATCTCCATTGCCAGATTGGACAAATACTGATTCATTCAGAGGCTTTACTCTGCTTACTGTAAGCAGAATAAAACACCTGGATGAATCAGACTGGCTAATCTGGCAATGAAGATTCAAGACAGAAAGTAGAAAACAGTCCAACTTTGGTAGGCGATTAGGCTTTGTTATGAGATCTTTTTGGGTGAATTATTGATGTTTTTAGGAAGTACATGTATACAAATCAATCTTTATGGTCATACCCCGTTTTGCCCTTCAAATGCAAAAAACTGCAGAGATGCTACTTCTAGCTGAAAATTTGTCTGAAGCCTTGTCTTTCTATAGATACCAGTATTCTCTTATGACCATACAGGATATCGACACTCTTTCTACATGTGCCTGTGGTTTGAATGGATTATTTTTCACATTTTCAGGTAGGATTCAACAAATGTATGTTTCATTTCATACATATATTCATATGACAATGCACTATGACAATAGCTCACTTGAGTTTTGATCAGGTGAGCTAAAAAGATTCATAAAAATTCCAAAAAAAAGTAAATAAATAAAATAAATAAAATGTAAGCTCAAGATATATATTAAATCATTAATTTATTACATGTACATATGACAAATACACAGTAAATAAGTGCACAAAATGGGGGAAAATGAAAGTAGAAGAATAAGAGTTTTGGTCAGAAATGAAATGAATGATATTCAGATGATTTTAGATTGCATAAAATTAATTTAAAGCTCACAAAATGGCGTCAGGATTTGAATCCACAAACTTTGGATTCATATGCACAGTGAACATGTACAAAAATGTAACTATTTATAAACTTTAAAAAAAATTCATAAGAATTCCAAAAAGTAAAAGTTTAAGCATATAATATGTTTCAAAGCATTAAGTAACTTAAATATGAGAAATATGCAATAAATGAGTGCATCATTATTAAGATCATATATTTATTGTATTCTCTTAAAAAAATAGTTCAAATATGAGGATTTCTAACAAAGTCTAAAAAGATGACAAAAACACATCAAGAATTTGATTTCAGAGTGGAACCAAAAACAACACCACTTGTTAAGACATCTTTCTTGATTATCCTGATTCTTTCAGTTTGTCGATATGTACTTCCATTCTGAAGAAGTTTGTCAAAGGAGGGTACCCCCAGTGACCTACTTTTGCCTGTGATGGCGCCACCTGTTGATGGATCTTGACGAAAAACAACACTTGTAGGGGACTATGAGTACTTCATTCCTACCAAGTTTCATCAAAATCCTTTGATTGGTTCAGGAGAATAACTCCAATATGTATGAAAATACCCCCCCCCCCTTCCTATTTACATAAGAAAAAAATTCATAAAAAGATCAGAAAAATAAAATTTTCAACCAAAATTAATATAAAACCATTGAATGACTTAAATTCGACGAATATGCAGTAAATGAGTGCAAACAATCTCAAATTAAAAAGATATTAAAGGAAACAGTTCAAAAATTATAATTTCTCACAAAGTCTGAAAAGGTGTGAAATTTGACTTTGAAGTGGAACCATAAATAACAGCATTTCTTAAGACATCCATCTAGATCATCCTGATGCTTTTGGTTTGTCGATATATGCTTTGGTTCTGAAGAAGAATATTGTCAAAGGAGGGTACCCTCTGGGACCCACTTTTGCCTCTAGTTGCGGCACCTGTTGATGGATCTGGGCGAAAAACAACAACACTTGTAGGGGACCATAAGTACTTTATTGATTATTCCCCCTAAGTTTCATCAAAATCCCTTCAGTTGTTCTGGAGAAGAAGTCGAAAATCGGAAAATGTGAAAAGTTTACAACGGACTACACACGAACTACGAAGGACGACGGACAACTCGCTATGACAACAGCTCACTTGAGTTTTGCTCAGGTTAGCTAAAAACAAACAACCAAATAGGAACAATTTGCCCCACATCAGACTTGTCAGACTTTCTTTTCACCAACTGCCATTTGTTATGCCACAAGTGCAAATGAACTAAAGACTTCTGTCAGTGGAGCTCACTGTATATATAAGAAATTCTTTTTAAAGTTGATGTTATCAGCTGCTTTATCTAAAAATGTTGTTCAATAAAATGATTGTACATTAGGGTTTAGATTAGAATTTGGTTCAAGGATTTTCAGACTTTACTAGAAATGTAATGCAATTTTCTGTTCTTACCTGTACTTTAGAACATATCAATATATGAGCAGCTATTACGTTGTACATTTGTACTGTATAACTATAACTCATTGTCATCACAGTCTTTGATTTCATTCTCACCTACCATTAAATGTAATTGAGACATTTTCAAATGTTTCGCAATATTGTTACACATCTTGCATTATAAACATGATACTTTTTACTATCACACCTTTATTCAGATTTTACATAGCAGATATCTCATTCTCATTCAATTATATAGACTAGTCTATACAATGAAAATTAAGATACATGTATTGACAAAGTGAAATGTTAATATCGCAATATTGTTACACATCTTGCATTATAAACATGATACTTTTTACTATCACACCTTTATTCAGATTTTACATAGCAGATATCTCATTCTCATTCAATTATATAGACTAGTCTATACAATGAAAATTAAGATACATGTATTGACAAAGTGAAATGTTAATATTGTTATCAGTACATGTAAAGTTGTACTGGTACTGGTACATTTAATTGAAAAAAGAAAATGGATTGTCATTCAACTTCAAGATCAAATATTTAAGACATGTCTTACAATCAATCAGTCAGTGAAGATGAAAAACTTCTCTAAATTCTTTTTGAATTTCCAACTAAAGTCGGGATTGCTGCTTTCTGTATCTGAAATGTGCAAGTATCACTGTGACTAATGATATTCTTTAAAATTTCAGAATACTCAAGATGTCTGGGAAGACATCGGCACAGGCCCAGCAAAAGTTTACAAACTTACGTAAACGACTCGATCAACTCGGCTACAGGCAAACCCTGGGTTTGGAGTCACTCCCCTTGGTTGAAAAGCTATTTGCAGACCTTGTTCATACAACAGAGAGTCTCAAGAATGCGAAGCTAGAGATTGGGAAGAAAGAAGTTCAGACCAAAGACTTTGACAGTGCTGTAGAGCCGTATAAAAGTGACAATGCCAAATTGGTGAAGGAAAATAACGATCTTCATCAACAACTTATAAAGCAGAAAGATGAAGCTGATGCCATAGTCAGAGGTACATGTAATGATGCTTCCCTGAAATTAAAGGTTTAGATTCATGTACATGATGTGCATTATGATCTGTTTAGTTGTTTGTTAAAGAGTTGCTGTTCTGTATTATACATCTGTATACTGTAGCTCCTGTGTAGTTACAAAAATTAAGTTAGAATTTTTTTTTTTGACATGGAACTATTTTGTTCAAACTTTACTATATCACTGTGGCATATCACGTGATACGCAAATGATATGTTCCAAGGGAATCCCCTTTAATTAAACCAAGTAAATACTGGTAAAATCTTCTTTATATGATTTTACTTTAGGCCTATCATATGGCCATTATCATCAATTATATGATGGTTATCTATTCTGGTCAAGAATAGATGTGTATTCGGAGAACACTTAAACTGAAATTTTTCAATGCTCAACACATGTTATGATATGGTGCATGGACAGATACAAAATTTACTGTTGAAGTGTTCTCCAAATATACGTCTATTCTTGACCAGAATAAATTACCATCATATAATTAATAATAATGACCATATGATAGGCCTAAAAAAATTCATATAAAGTAGATTTAGACACTATTTACTTGGTTTAATCAAAGGGGATTCCCGTGGAACATATCATTTGTGTACCACGTGATACCCCACAGTGTATATGTAAAATAAATGATTTCCAAAAAAGATTCGGTCAAATTGAAGTTATATGTTTCAAACTTGCAAAGGTAAGAGTAACATTATGATCATTTAGAAAATGTGAAATCTCTTATATCTGGTACATGTACTGATTTTTACTTTATCCAGAATATGAGAAAGCATGAAATAGTTGTTAATTTTACCTAGTGCAGAGCATGTATTATTTATCATCTTTTTCTTTGTAGAGTTGAAAGCCTCTTTAAGAAAACTTGAACATGAAAATGCAGATTTGAAGTTTTTGAACAACCAGTATGTCCACAAAGTACGACAGATGGAGAAAGAATCCAAGGAGAAGTCGGATAGAATTCTACAATTACAAGAGAAAAACTTCCATGCAGTTGTCCAAACTCCAGGTACTATGTCGTCGAATTTATATATAGTCAAATGAGAGAGGTAAAATATAGCTTTTAAGTGAGAATATTTTCAGTTAGATGTACAATAAACTTTTTCTTGTTCAGGTTCACTCGGATCACTTTTGTCTTCATACAGAATTTTACCCTCTCAAAACAACTATAAAATGTCGTTGCATTGCATTACCAACTTGTACTTCAGAGCAGTTTGACTCCATTTCATTGTTTTGAGTGGCAAAAATAACATGGGAAAAGACAAAGTGAAAATTCATGCATTGTATACAAGATTTAAAGTAATATTTAAAAGCTACAAGTGCATGTTTTCATGAGTCAATGTTTTGGATTTAAAGGTGGGAAAAAGAAGAGTATTCCATTCCGTAGACAAAGAATGGAGATTGACACTGCAGTGCCCCCGTTTGAGGGCCCCAGCAGGATATCGGTTCCCCCTCCTGACGACCCCTATGTGGCTGATCTACTACAAGTGGCTGATAGCAGGATAGCGGAACTAGAGAAACATGTGAAAATTGTCTGTGATGAAAAAGAGGTGTTGGAAAGGAAGCTTAAAACATTCAAACAGCAGGTATATTCACATGCTATATGTAAGTCATAATTTATTATACATGTAGATTTAAGGTATCCATTATACAATAAGGCATTTTTTTTGTTCATGATTAAACTATGAGGGCTGATTGATATGTTGTGAGCCTTGTATTTAAGGATTTGAATTTTATCAGACATTTTAATCCCCTTCAGTGTCTATACACTTTCGCCTCCGGTGTTTAAGGGCATCAATACCACTTTTAAAGAACTCCTTGTCTTAACTGGTCAGAAAGCCATCCACTGCTAGTATGACGGTTGCATCATTAGACTGAATGTGGGTGCCAGAAATAAATGCTTTCAGTTTTGGGAATAGATGAAAGTCTGATGGAGCAAGATCAGGTGAGAAAGGCGAATGCTCAATCAAATTTTAAAGCCACAAGCTTGAATGGCAGCCTTAGGAGTGACAGACTTGTGAACAGGAGCATTGTCCAGATGGAACGACACACCTTTAACTATAGTAAGCTTCCTGCGGCAGTTTAATATTTTCTCGTAACTGAGTCAGAAGTGAAGAATAGTATGTGCCAATGATTGTTTGTCCTTTTTGGAGATAATCTATCAGCAGAATACCTTCTGCAACCCAGAAAACCGAGGCTCACAACATATCAATTAGCCCTTATAGAAATACATGTATTTTCTGTAGGGTAGTAATATCCACGGCAAAGACATAAGATTTTTGGGTTAGAAAACAAAGGGAAATATTTTTTTGAAGTATTTTCATATTTTGCTGTATGCTTAATAGTTTCTTCCCTTTTGTTATCAAGTCCTGGGAATTTTATATCTGTACTTGTGGATTTATCTCCATTTAGAAAATATACAGTTTATTATTACACCTCATATGAATAATTCTATGAAACGCATAATCTGATTGGTTTAGACGCTCACGTGCCGGTTTTGCTAAATCATCTCGACTCCCTGGGGCCAGGGAGAATAAAAATGGAGTCCCCCCTCCTTCAGGTTCATCGCTTTTGTGGTCATAATCACCTGGAGTCCTGGACAATATAGCAAACACTGATTAAATTTAGAGAAAAATCACCAGTGTAAAGAGAAAGCTTTGAAAACTGATTGTTTTTACTTGTTTTCAATGGTATGAATACTACTACATGTACATGATTCCCACTTCATGTATGTACACCAATGTGAATACAAAAAAAAATGTACTACTTAATACCAATTCTCTGTAAGGACCAAACAATTTCAGCAACATTGAGAAAAGCTAACATACATGTGCAGTAGATGTTACTGTAAGGTTGTTCTCAGAAAGATATTTTCCCTAATGATAATTGCTACATACATGTATATTGAGCTAATACTGTTATATTCATGGCATAATCTGTAGATATGTAACTTCATGTAAAGATACACAGGTTATCATTATTTGTGTACAACGTGCAATTCTGATCTTATATGTCTTTATGAATCATTCAACAATGGTAATGTGGCATTTTGTTGAAAGTTTTAAAAACACAACATATGTATTAGGTTAGGTTATTCATGAATAACATGTAAAAGTGAATTCACTGCTGCTTTATATTTATTACTGCTTATTGGAAAATTCTCATACTGTATACATTGAATCATTTGCTGTGTATAAACCTTTGCTACTTCTATATTTGACCTCCTACCGCGAAAGTTTGTCTCTGTGAATCAAAATACCAAAAGCATAACTCCATGAGACCCATGATGCAAAGTTACATGTACATATATGTAGTTTGCTTAGAAACTAATATGGCACCATTTTGTCTTAAGGAGAGGGGACGATTATTCAACAAAGCAGTAGAAAAATTACTAACATATTAAGTTTGTATGTTAAAGTATTATAAGCGCAATGAACTACTTCTGGTTTGTTTTGACTATGAAAAATTAATATTTTCAATGTCGACTGAGTTTAGCTGATGTTGTTGGACGGAGTTTTGGCCACAAGTGTTTTATGCCGAGAATGATCATGGTATCAGTTGTACGTCAAAAAGCAGTGAATACTTCATATATGCCATTAATCTAACAATAAAAGTACTCATTTTGCACCAAAATTCTCATTTAGCATCTAATACCTCAGATTATTTGACCTACCTCTGATGACTGGCCAACTTTCTCTGGCAAAGTGGCGTATTTAACCAGTGGTTACATTTGTATGTCAATTTGACCAGTGTTTGACCAGTGCAAGTTTTCTGGTGGTCAGAATTTAACCTCTGGATAAGGGATTTAACCACTTAATAACTTTCACCAGGGTCTGTTTGTCTGTAAAAAATTATTGTGCTCAACTCCTCTGAAACTTAAGCCCCTGACCCCAGGGCCTTATAAAATGGGTGTGGTCATTAAGTCTATGTGATCATGTGCTCACAACTTCTCTGACACTGAAAATGATGAAGACCTAATTCTTTTTGCATTATGATGTGCTCCTGATATTTTGTTCCAGGACGTGGTCATTGTATCTTTTATATTCTATGTGATCATGTGATCACAACACCTCTGACACTATAAATGAGGGAGGCTTAATTCTTTTTGCAATATGATGGGGTTGTAGTCTATATGTGCCCTGGTATTTTGTTTGAGCCCCTGACCCTTAGGAAATAGGAGTGGTCATTTTCTCCTACATAAATGCTCTCAACTCCATTAATACTATAAATGATGGATGTTTATATGACCAGCATATACAAAGCCCCTGACCCCCAGGGTATTAGAAAATAGGTGTTGGTGTTGAACTCTACCAAAGACTTCTGGATTTATTTCTTGAACTTGACATTTGGAGTTTTATCTAAATTTGAGGAAATAAAAAAAACCTTGTCATTGACTTCTTAATTGTAAATGATAGGACTGTCGCTTTTCTTTTGACCTGTTGACCTTCACCTTGGAATTCAAATTCTTTTAGCTTCGCTTTAATACTAAAAAAGAACAAACGGAGGGTGGTCTAGCGCTCTCACATTTCACATGTGCAGTATTTTTGGAGGACCTCTCCATTGTTGACGAAAGTTAAGATCTTGTAACCTTGACCTTTGAGTTCCAATTACTTAGCAGAGGATAGCATAATACTAACAAAGATGCCAATGGGATGTTCGTGATTCATAAATACATTATATGTACATCTTGTTACTCTTTGTAATGAAAGATTTGAATTAAGAGTTCAGAAACCAATTTGGATAAAGACTGTTGCGCTTAGCATTCAACAAAAGAATTAAGACTCAAAATCTATGTCGTCATGGTGCATAGACTAGAGAAACAAGTGAATGCAGGTAGCAAGACTCAGTTGTCCTATTGTGTCTGTATGCCAGAAATCGAAACTTAAATGAATTTTTCATAGCTTCTGTTGACGCTCACTGGCTGTGCAGTTTTATGATAAATGTTTACGATTTGCGTAGGAGTCGAGGACTTTTAAAATCCTTTAAAATCCCGTAACTTTACATTTTTAAGTCCTACATTTTCTGTGGTCGTTTCTTTGGCTTTATGATTTTGATTTATGAGAAATTATTGAGAGATAAGTGCAACATAATTAGAATTTTTTAAATAAAATATTTCAAATATTAACTTGTATCAACTGCTTGAATTTTCCTCAAATTTTGAGTATTCTCCTCAAGTGTATTGAATTTTGTGTGTACTGGGAGATTTGAATTTATGTGGCGATTGTAGATACCACAAATGAATGTCACATTGTTTTGAATACCCATTCTTTAAATCGAACAAAATCTCTCTCTCTCTCTCTCTCTCTCTCTCTCTCTCTCTCTCTGAGTCTCTCTCTCCGTGTGACATTTGTAATTTACAAGAAGAAAAAATCAAGCCCATAGTGTTGCATTTGTCGCTATTTGACAATCACAGTATTGGATTGAAGTTTACTGAGCTTCAATACTTCGTATCAGATCAAATTCATGTTAGATAAATACCATAGTTACTCATGCCTTATCGACTAACGTTTTATTGCTATCTCTGACCATTTTTCAGCAAACCGATAGGACCTTTAACACAATCTGTTCAAACCTTTAACAGAATTTGTTAAACAAATTATTTAATTTCGATGCAGACTAAATATTTAGATCATATCGCCCACCTGCCAATTGAAAATAATTTATGATAGAGTGCAATGTTGATAATACCGTATACTCCTCCTGCCTTCACATTTACACAAATAGAGAATTTTATATTCTAGTAAATATTGTTTTCCTAATACTTTTATCTTTCATTTAAGTGTCATATATGTTTTTAAAGTTACTTGATTTTCATTGAAGTATGAGCGTAGTAACAAAAAAATTAATTAGTGACCTAATTAATAAGTTATTAGTATAATTAATTGTTTTATATCGTAACTTGAGCCGCATAGACCAAACAATAATAGGCGACACGGGGCTTTTCATTATTCATAACAGTTTGGAATATTCACATCCATTTAAATGTACCGGTCCCTGATAAGTTTAGCATTGGAATTGAATAAGGGTGGGCAAGTAGTGACATGAACATAGTAATTTTATAGTAAATTCTACTCCCTATAGCGGGAATTTGCTTACATCGAGTGTTTATGATCCCCATTTGTGTATTTAGGCATGAGCATTTAGGGGACCTGACTAAATACAAGGGTGAACTATACATTGAAAGGTGAGAGTATGTTGATTTTATTTTGAAGTTTTTAAGAAAATGAAATATTTCAAAATTTAAAAAAAAGTTAACATATTTTGTTCAAAATTAAAGGATGGTTGTAGACTGTGAAGATTAGGTTGTGCATTTGAAGATCTGAAGAGTACGTTTGTACTAGAGATCTGGAGATTCAGTCGTGCTTTATGAATTGATCTAACATGGCCAGGTTGTTGGTATTGGAAATACACATTCAGTGTCGTCCAAAAGGGCAGGTGAAAATCAGGTGTATCGATTTCTTGGGAAGTGAATTCTACCTTTAATGACATTGACGTTGAAAGGACTCAATAATTTGTGCAGGTTTCATGCGCGATCGACAAGCACATACACGCACTGAAAGTGCACGATCGAAAAGGGGAGTGAAGGAATTCACTGAGTCTGACATTTAAACTTTTTGCAACAATTGACTTATTATTATTGAGTGTGGGGTTTGCATTGTTCTTTGTGTGCACCCAAGGGTAGTCGTTGATGAAATATTTGTTTACCTTGAAAGGTAGGTGTTAAACGGGTCTTAGTTTTCTCTTGAATTTTCGCTTGAATTTAGCTTATTTTTGTGTATTTCTTTTCATTATGTTTGAAAAGTTGGTATCTTTGTTGTTTCTTTACTTTAAATACAATAGTCTTCAGACGCGTAGGAATTTTTGTTGTGACCGAATCAGTACCGCGGTATTTTTTATATTTCCTCATGCACCTGTTATTTCAATGATGAAGTATATATGCATTTGTTTGTGTTAAGTTTCTTTTTTATTCCAATTCACAGATTTATAATATTTTTGATAGAGTGTTGGGATTCGTAAAATAATATGCTATTAACATATTATGAATGTCGAATGTTTTCTACGATTTATGATATTTTAATGAAATAATTATTTCAATGAAAAGTCATTCAGACTCATTGTCACATCGATGATTGATATAACATAGATACCTGTCCTTGTTTAGTTATCCCCCCTTTATGCCCTTTTATAAATATTAAAGTTTTGTACACACTTTACTGTTATATCAGACATTTAAATTACGACATTTTTATGAGAATTCCATGCCATGGTGAAAGCCTGAGAGGACCAAGTATTCTCTAACCCCGACTTAAAAAGCCGATTACGGTTGTACAAGAAACAATATTTTTTCATTCCCCATTTTAAAGGGCATTTCTGATCAAGCTTAGAATTTATATTGAAATTTGACAACAATGAGGAAATCCCCTTAAGATATATAAATTGTCATGTTTCTTATAGGGAATAGGATATACGGTACCCAAGTGGTTGGTAGGGGTGGATTCAAGAGACTCAATTTTGATATTGTGGACTGTAATATTGAGAATACATCTTATCAATCATAGATGAAATTTACAATTTGCTCGTACTCTAGTTATTGTCTCAAATTCTACAATCCAAAATCTGTAGAATATATATAGATTGATAAGTATAAAGGAGCTGTATTTCTATGGACATTCAAATTTGTTGTTTACGTCATCAAATTCCATATATCTTGACATCCTAAACTCAATTTAGAAGGCGCGAAAAACTCAACCCTATATATCTTTAAAGTTTGGTCAAGTGTTTGTTTGCCTTGTTTATCTTTAATGACCGTGCGGTAAAAGAAAACTCTAATTCTAAACTGATCAAGTGCAGGAAGGATAAAAGACCCTTCATTAATTCACCTTTACGTTTAATCAAATAAAGTCTATGTTTAGACAAGTTCTAGAGGTAAAACACTTTCAAAATGAATCTTGATAGAATTCCTTGATACCGCACATTAAATTTGCTAGACCGGCGTAATGAATGTAAAATTAGAATTTCGACGATACACCCTTGGGCAGAAGTAGGTTTTAGAATGTGTTTGGTGTCCATGAAAAATTTATGCAATGACGTCTGATCAAATTGATTCAGGTTTATGAAATGAAATTTGTTTTGTAAAGTAAGTAGTTCAAATCTAAATTGTGTCAACAGAGAAATCGGTACATTGGTTTTATGGAAAATGCATGACATGTATGAATGAACAAAAGTGTTTTATTTTCAGAACTTGTACGGGAACTAGGGATTTCCTCTTTTTAATTTCATTGAAAAGTAATCATTGTCTTTTGAAATACAGTGTCATTTTCGAAAACATACCATCTCATAAGTTGAAATGTCATCGGAAAGAGTAACGGTGAAAAGGAACAACACGAAAAAGAAAACGACCCACAAGTTGGTCCGAACCAAAAGGATTGTCCAAGAATCACCAGTTCCATTCGACTCCGCAAAAAATAACACTGTGTCACGTGATTATTCTTCCGAGAATTACACAAACCATGCATATGACTACAAGGAGACCAATGTTGGAGGCCCCACCTACTGGCATTTGAAGGACCCAGGGGCAGACCACTTGGTGACTTATTTTACCGCCGTAGAATTTGATAGATGCAGCTGAAAATTGCATGGCGAATTATATAGATCACTGCGTTTAAAAGACACAACTAACCAGCTATTACTATAATTTTACACTATGATATAAAGTATATGAACACAATTTCAAATATCATATTTGTAGAAATGGGGGGAGGGGTGGGGTGGTGTTGGTAAAAAGTACATATACACGACTTGGGGCACGAGAGAATTGGCCATATTTGCTCACCTGTATTACTGCATGATGCTTATAGAATATATAAAACTACAATTAAGTTGCACATAAAATATATAACCAACATTTATAATTATATTTGTCGACAAGCGTTTTAAATTCAATACCTCGAAATCTCACTTCCTTTCTTTTCAAAATGCCAAATCCGTTTAAGATTTTAAAGAATATAAAGTAGAAAAGGATGCATTCATTTTTCAACTTTGCCGTCAGAAAGCGAAAGCAAGTTTTCAACTTGAATAGGAATGGGACGATAGACGATCGATATCAAATTCAGGCAGTGAAATGCTTTTAGAAGCAGATAAAAGATATCAAAGGGAAGTTCATATACAAAATTACCTCACGTTTTACCGATCACTGATCAAGCAAATATGTACCCTGGAGTTTAAATCATAAATATTTATCAGTAATTAGTTGTCTTATTTTGTCCCTTGTGCATAACAGAATGGTTTCAATACAGAACACTCGAGATTCATAAGTGAAATAATGTCTATTTTGCATATTCAAGCACCCATTCGACAACCATTTTCTTCAGTTGCAAAGTATCAAAGCTAATAACTAGGATATTGCATGTTGTTTTGACACCGAATTTTCAGTTAAACGAAACTTTATAGAAAGGAAAAAGGACTTGAAAGCAAAATTGGATAACGGGATGAGTTGTTCTCTAGTTACTTTGTTTACTGAATATAATGACAATGAATGCTCATTTGCTTTGACATACATTTGAGAATGAAATCAATTATGTAATAGATAGATGCCACATTACCATTGGGTAATTGATGTGAATTTTGAAAACCAATATTTTGTGATATCTGCGCTAGTATATGTTTTTTGTGATAATAAGCTCTAGTATGACAGCTTATTGTATTGTCTTTGCTAGGTTGAGAGCCGGGATGAGGAGATAGACAGATTAAACAGGATGTTGGAGGGAGG
Organism: Pinctada fucata; assembly: GCA_028142955.1. Classification (NCBI taxonomy): domain Eukaryota; kingdom Metazoa; phylum Mollusca; class Bivalvia; order Pterioida; family Pteriidae; genus Pinctada; species Pinctada fucata. The sequence goes on along the minus strand of AP027111.1, from coordinate 19,406,279 downwards.
CAGACCATCAGATGTGGTGGCCCTGGAGGCCAGAAACAGGGCTAACGAACGCATGATATCACACCTTAATATCCAGGTCAGTATATATCACACCTTAATATCCAGGTCAGTATACTTCACACCTTTATATCCAGGTCAGTATATAGACAAATTGAACAAGATGTTGGAGGGAGGTAGACCAAATCAAATGTGGTGGCCCTGGAGTTTATTACAGGATACATTTTGTACTTGCAGTGGTGGATTCGGCAGGGGAAAGGGGGGGGGGGCACACATTTGACATGTAATAATGCCATATATATATAATGAAATTTTCCCTAGAAATTTACTACTTTTCCTAATTATCATGAAAATATTCCCCTGTCCCAAAGACATGTAACTCTTATCTGGGTCTCTTGTTAAGCCCCCAAATTATTTATCACTTCATGTTTGGTTTTGGTGCCCCCTCTAAAATAAAATCCTGGATCCACACCTGCCTTGACCATTTATGATCCATACCCACTTCAGATGGTAAACCATATGAATTTGCATGTTTGAAACTTAAAAGGTAGAATTGGGGATTTTCAAACATATACATGCTATTGTTGGTCATGTTACAGGAAACATATTTTGTTTTGTTTGGCTTTTTAAAGTCTCTTAAATCCCCCTGTCTTGTGTCATAAGAGATGATTGTTTCCTCAGGTAATAAGATTAGAGAATCAACTTTATATATTTCACTTAAAGGCATTGTTATTAAAAAAAGTTTTACATCTAAGTTCATTGAGTTCATTGTGACACAGCCCACCTATTTTAAGATGATGAGTTAAAGGCCAGCAGTGAAATTATAATCATCTTGTCCAAACATGAATTTAGATATTTTCTTATCATGGTGCTTGGCATGTCCACATGACTAAAGGTGGACAACATGCCTGAAAGGTGAACAATTTAATTCTGCCACAAAGAAAATATAAGTTTTAGTCTTTTTTTAAGGTTTGCTAGACCTTGTTTTTCCACAACAGCATCACAACCACAATACATGCATGGGTTGATTTGGACATAATATCTACATGATCTATATACTAATTTCTGTGACCACCAAGTTTGTAGATTAACCTGTAGATAATTTAAAATTTATAGAGCATATAGCATATTTAATTTTTTAATCAACAGACGTTTTGAATTTAAGTCTATATGACGAAAACAGACAAATCAGCTACATATAGTATCCTTTTCTCTCCAGATTGATTTCCTGCAGCAGAAGAATAGAGAAGTAGACAGGAAGTTACAGGAAGCGTTAAGTCGCGGTGATGATTCTGAAGGAGAAGTCAGTAAACTGAAGCTCCTCTGTCGCGAGCAGGAGGCCCAAATCAAGGAATTGGAATTCGACCTGCGTAACGTTGACATCAGGGCCAAACGTCTGGAAAATGACAAAAATCATGTCATAAAAACTGCAGATAAGGAAATGCATGAAGCTAAGGTAGATTTATACTTAAATTGAATTGTCATCTGAATTTACAGAAATCTCTTTTGTGTAAAAATGGTTCACATTTAGATATTTAAGTACAGCACAATGTTTTCTATGCTCAACAACAACAAATTTCAATTGATTCTGTCGGATTTATTTTCATTTTGTGCTATTATTACATGTTTCCCTAGATGGGGCAAAATGAGCACAGAGTGGAATAGATTTATTTGTAGAATTAGATGTAGTGGAATCACAGTTTATTAACATGTTTATGTAGTAGATTAACTTTTTTATTTTTTATTTAGCAATGATTGTTGGAATAAAGAATGTTTTCAAAATATGAAAGCAGTTGAATGATAGAATGGACTCAAAAAAGAAAAAAAATATAGATAGAAAAGCTTCGAAAAGTTGTAGATGAATTGTTGAATGCATGGCTTGTTATGATGTTTGTAGGACGAATTAGAAAAGTCTCGTCATGAATTAGAAGACTTGGATATCACTGTAGCCCAAATGAAAGCTGTAAGTTCATCCTTTAGTTTTGTTTACTGTATAGAGATTTTGTATAGATGATAAATATTAGATTAGAATATATAGAGATTTTCTTACACTATTAGTAATTATGTTTGGAAATATTTTTGGGATTTTTTTTATCACATATTACATAGAAAATGATATAAAAAAATATTGAAATTTTTTACTCTACTCCATATGAATAAATCAACAATTTTGCCCTTTTAATTATGACATGATAATCTGTATGTTTTGTTTTACGTCTAATGAGAATATTTCAAAGTGACATTACATATGTGGCATTAAAATATGATGACACAGTGTCATGTGATAAAATATCATGGGATAAATAGCTGTAGCAAATAATTGGTAATTCCCTAATACTGTATGTGTACTTATTTTAGCGGGATTCATATTCTAGCGGAGTTAGCGCTGCTAAGACTATGCTAATTCAAGATTACGCTAAATCATGAATCTATTATAGATAAGTATGGAAAATAAGTTGAAGCACTAATTCATGATTACGCTAATATGTCAATTTACCCAATTCTACCCTGTTTCTGCTCAAATTTGGTTGCGCTCAAATAAGTAGAAGTACAGTAATTGGATTGCATGATGAGAGGTTGAGAGTAGTTTCAATTGGTCTTATTTCAAACTGTAGAATTATTTGGATAAAACTGAGGTAATATATGACATACATAAATGGAAAGGACCTATTGATAGATTACTTACAGAAGTGTTATATTCTTCAACTGTATATAGGTTGAAAAACCATTGGTGGATAGTCGCTAACCTGCCTAATTATCAAGAGGATACAACATATATACACCTATACTTCTACTGTAGATATATTAGTTATAACAGCAGTTTTTGAGAATAACATCAACTTCACATGAAATTGAAATTATAAAAAACTTTTGTTCCGAATGACATCTGAACTCTAAATGTTTACACAAAAATTTCCACTCAGTATTATGACAGTAGGACTATATAGTACACGTCTTTGCCCTGTTTTGTATAAGATTTTAGACTTATATCTCTAGAATACCTTCTGAATACATTAATATAGTTTTTTGGCAGATTTCACACTTTATCATAGTGGGTCCTATGACCAGTGTTTAAGAAAACATATTATAAGAAGATGTGCATGCATATATTTACATGTAAGTTATATATATTGTGGTGATTTTACAGGACAACCAGCGTTTATCTAAGGAATACAGTGATGCTAAGGCTCAGCTGTCCGTGAAGAACGGTGATATTTTGAGACTAGAGGAGTTACTGGACCGTGTGCAGGAGGATAAAAAACGACTCAGTCATAGAGTAAACAAAATGATGGCTAACGGTACGCAAGAATTGTTGTCTATTTAGTAATGTTAAGATTTGTTCACAGGGATGAGCAATCTATGGCTTTCTCTTTGTGTTTTTTAACCATTTAAACGGATTATGTTCGCTCTGGGAACATCATACTAATTTTAGATTTTAACTCAATAAATTATTACTAAGAATCATGATAACATACATGCACATGTATTTGCAAGATATAGAAAAAGCACTTTTCAATTTTCTTTCCTTCTCATTTCATTAAATAGCATTTATTTATTTTCCAAGTAAACATTGAGCTTTATCTAATGTTATTTCTTTTTACAGAGAAAGAATTAGTCCTTGAAATTGAGAGACTAAAGAGGAAGAATGGTCCCGCTAGCGGAAAGAAAGGGAAGACATCCAGTAAGCTGGATGCCTTTATCCGCAGTGTGGAGGAGGAGAGAAACTATTACAAAGATCAGACAGAAGCTCTGCAGAAAATGCTTCGCGGAGAAATCCCGACTCGTAGTCGCAGTCCTATAAGATCCCGTCCCTCATCTCGTGCAGCTAGCCCAGCAAGGGAAACGCCCACTCCATCAAAGGCAGAGAAGAAGGTAGAGACCATATGGTAGAAATATCTCCCCATTGAAAGTTAAAGCAATTTTAAGTCCTTGTTTTGTAGATACTCAAACTTCTGTTCTACATTATAGATACATTTCATGAAAAAAATTGTTTTTGTTTAGACTGTAGCCCAGTATGAGACCATCATCAGAGTGTTGGAGGAGGAGAGAGATTACTATAAAAAGGAGTATGATGTCATCAAAGCTGTCAATCTTAAACGCTCTACCTCCTCAGCCAGGGCCACGCCCACCAAGGTACGTAACTGGCATATTTACCTTTCTGTTAATCCTTATGTCCGCAACTGTGATGCTATTCTATCTTTTCGATAACTATTTTAGACTGTATCTGATGTAAATATGTAATGACCAAGTAAAATTTCTATAGAAATCGTTTTTGAATCATCTTTTCCTTGAATTTTATGCTGGTTTCCATAGAATTTGATGACGTCACAATTAGTTTATGTCAGATGCAATTCCATTTATGAAAAGTAATTCTGCATAACAGAAAGACCAAACAGTCTCTATTCTGGTATTCAAAAGTTGTAAAGCTTTCATTTTGATATTGCCTTTTAATTTATTCTTTATGTTCAGAAATATTCTACATTTTATCTAATTAAGATTTTCTCTTTAAAAATACTGTGAATTGGTTTAATTTTGCGGTGTCAAAAGTTCACGGTTTTCTTAAGAGTAAGGATAAGTACACGTAGATTGAAACTAATTATTTATGAAAAGATTACTACTTAGTGCAAGCAATTTTGTACGTTTGTCGATGAAATCTTATGTGCGCTAAAGGGTGTCGTCTTCGTTCTTTTTATTAATAATACGGGTATAATAATAGATACAGTGTGAGTTAAAGATTCAGCTGTACACAAAGGTCTGAAGCATACAAAAATCTTGTGCTTTTTTTGTCTATTGTACAAAATTATTGCATTGTTTTATGTCTGCGGAAATTTCGAAAACTGCGAACATGGCGAAATTAAAACCACCGCAATCATTTCCCCGTTTACAGTAGACTTCATACCATTCATGCTTCCTTATTCACTTACCTATTCAATATATCTTTTAACCTTACAGTTAACATCCGAGGATCCTGAAGTATCCAAGATCATACAGGAGAGAGATGACATGAAGGCTTTATTAGACAAGTTTGAGAGACACATGGCAGAGGTAAGGGAAAATTTGTCATTAAAAAAAATCTTACTGAAATTGAATGATTGTTTCCGTTGGCGCATAACACATTCAGTATGTGAATTTTGAATAACTTATTATCATTATAGATCCAGGCCAATGTTAAGGTGTTGACAGCTGAGAGAGACAAGCTCAACGTGATGTACGAGGAGGTGAGTATTAATCTAGGTATTGTCTAATAGAAAATTTTTATATTCATATTAAACATGTAAAACTGGTAGAATTCTTAAATTCGTTTGAACAAAAGCTGTTTAGATGCTTTGACTCATGTCTATGAATTATTTTTTACTTTTCATATCATTCAATAACTACATGTATTATTGTAGACCAAGGCTGAGTTACAGAAAACTCGCCGTGAGTTGGTGCAGTCACCCAAGTCTCCTAAAACCTCCCTGGCAGCCCAGGCCGTGTTACGACGTGTAGAGAACGAGAGGGATGATGCTCTGGCAGACCTGAGACGTATGACAACGGAGAGGGACAGTCTCAGGGAACGACTCAAGGTCAGCATTCTTAATTTTTCTTAAAAGATTGCTCAATTTTTCTTGAAGATGACATTACATAGGATTACATGACTTTGTAATTTATCATTTATTATACATGTATCTTAATCAAAGTCTTTTTACACAGAATTTACTAGACGTATGGAAAAATAAGATAGATTTTAAATCTGATAATAGCAAAATTGTTTTTTTTAAATACCTTTTTAAGGAGAGGATGAAATTGACTTTATTTATTATCTATGTAATTCTTTGTCAATATTTTTACAGTATTTTCCGTTTCATTTATTCATACCGTTAATTACAGATAGCCACAGAGAGCTCACTGTCTGATCGTGCTAAACTAGAACAGAAGATAGAAGATCTAGAGACCACTCTACACAGTGTAAGTTATTGGAGTTTGTCATATTTATACATGTATATCCTATTTGAAGATCTAGAGACCACTCTACACAGTGTAAGTTATCGGAGTTTGTCATATTTATACATGTACATCCTATTTGAAGATCTAGAGACCACTCTACACAGTGTAAGTTATCGGAGTTTGTCATATTTATACATGTACATCCTATTTGAAAATTATACAAACATATACCAGTTCATTATCATGTTCACATAGGGATAACTATTCACACGAGTACAGTATGTTTTCTCTTTCCTGAACAATTGAATAACAACTACATTGTACATGGCTCTAACTACATGTATATTATGCTGTAATTTCATTCAGTTGTGTAAGATACATGTACCTTAATGAAAGACAGAGTAATTCCAGTGACCTTTATTGTGAAAAGGTAGCTGTTGATATAATAGTTACAGTGTAATCTAAAGCTTTGTGATATTTACTGCATTGTTGGAGCACAGCAACATTCATGATCTTGCTGTTCAGAAGGTCATAGTTCTCAAGTTTTTACAAACCATTTCTCTATTACTTATAGGTTGAGGTAGAGAAGAATGAGCTCGTGGTGAGGATAACGACTCTAAAGGAGGACATCCGTAGTTATGAGGACCAAGTGAAGGAACAGGCACTGAGGCTCGGTCAGAGTCAAGACGAGGCATCTAACAATAGGTCTAATGCACAGCAAATGAAGTAAGCAATCTAGTCTAGAAATATTTGGATCATATGAAAAATGTTAAATTTGAATTTATTTTCAATTTATTTGACTACGTATGGTTTTTCTACTCGCATATACATGTACATGTACCTGCTTTGAATGAACACTAAATGGCTTTGTGTTGGCTGATGCAAAAAGATATATGTAAAAATAGTCTTTTACACTTGGGCTGAACGCAGAAAATATTTCATACTAAAGTACATTTGCATGTTTGATATGTACTTAACATATGAAATAAAAAAGAAAACTGTTAAATAATCTGATCAAAATCAAAATGACATTTCATCTCTCCATGCAACAAAATGTGAAATGAACAGGTAGTGTAAAGAAGATTTTAGATGAACTTTTCAATTCAGATAAAAGTAGTGAGATATGTAAGAGGGAGTTTAATACTATATATTAAAGGAGTATATCTATTTCTTTGTGTATCTGCAGACTTTTGGCTGAAGAGACAGAGAAGTCTTTAGAGGAAACTCAGAAACGATTATCCCGCCGAGACAGGGATCTTCAGTCTACAGAGGAGAGATGTGTCATGTTGGAGGATCGATGTGCTGATCTCAACCGCGGAAATCAAATGGCTCGGGACGAGATTTCAACGCTACATGCAACTATTAATGCTATGGACAGAGAGAAAGACTCTTTACAACATACTGTGGACGATAAGACAGAGAAAATTGCTAATCTTAACGAAGATATTTTACAAAAGGTTTGTGATCTTTTACTCTTAATAAAAGATTAGGTATAAAATTCTGGTACACCTGCAATATATACACATACTAATGAAGTATTAAATATATTTACTATTTTTGATACATTCAATTTCTTTAGACATTTTAAAGAATGAATTATCAAAATTTGAATTTAAATTGATTCATTACTTCATAAACTTTTGTAATGTTTCTGTTTTAGACAATAAATTGACCTACGTCTTTTAAAAGTACAAAGTTCTGGAAATAATGTATCCTTTATTTCATATAGGAAAAAATGCTCAGTGATTTGAAGATCAGGGTCAGTGAACTGGATGCCCAGTTAGAGTAAGTACATTTTATATTATTATTCCTTCTTTGCTCAATTATCCTTTGTTTTGGGTGCAGCAAATAGGTACACATGTATGTAATTAATGTTATCATTTCCTAGGTTAAAAAATCATGACATTTTCTAAAAGGACTTGTTTAATGTCAGATTTGGTTGTTATTGTGTATTACATGTATCTATTGATCAATATGATATGTATTACATTGTATTACATGTATCTAAATCTTGTAGGCATGCAAATGAAAATCTCAGTCTCAAGGATCGTGAGTTGAAGAGCTTACGGCGACAGATTGACAGCACCTCGGAAGATTTAAGTGAGACAAGTCGCAGCAAGGACGTAGCACTCAGGGAAAATAGACGCTTACAAGACGACCTTGCCGTTATGACTCAGGAGAACCAGAAAATTAACGCTGAACTCCAGGATGCCTTAGAGGAGAGAGAACATCTAAAACATCAAGTACAGGATTATATGCTGGAGGTGAAACGTATAGAAGATGTGTTAGCAAGGAAGGTCAGTAATATAGATTGTATATTAATGTTCAGCTATGATATAATTGCAAAAATTCACATATAAATATATCACAATACCAAAAAGATTTTTCCCATGTAAAGATTAAATACTCATGTTGACAAACATACATTTTTTAATTCTCATGAAAATATAACAAACATGTACTCATACATGTAAATGAATGAGCATGATAGATCTGAGATTTTAACATACATGTACATACTTTCATGTACATTGTAGATAGATATTTGTAATGTTGATTAAGTGTCGTTCAAAGTAATTTACTTTTGTACATTATGTATTAGTTTCGTTGAGTAAATAATTCCGCTGTAGTAAAGTTATCTACATTACCCATTATGCCATAAAAAATATCTTTCCTTTTCTGAGAATAAAGCTGAGAGTTTAAGCTATTGGAAGTAAAAAAGATAATTTTTTATATAACAGGAAAATGAGCGATCAGATCTATTGGAGCAGTACCGAGCCCTGACTGCCGAGGCTGAGCAGTATCAGACATCAAATCATCAACTAGAGAGTGAAGGATCTAATCTACGGCTAGAACTCATGACCAAAGACTCAGAGAACAGACGTCTCAAAGATAAAAACGAAAATCTGGAGAGAGAAATACAAGAAGTAAGTTAATTTTAGGGTTTTCTTAAAATATTGAAGAAACACATTTCTTTCTCATCATAAACAATTCGAAATGTCAAAGTACTCACCTGTGGGTTTTTGCAATTTGTAAAATGTAGACTGAAAATCCCCGATAGAAATTAATCAAGCAGTAAGTTATTCCTTTTCCTACATACATGTACAGGGTACTCATTTATTTACAGGACGTAAGCATTGTCACAGTCAGGTTTTATATATGATTAATGTTAACCATCTTCACTTTCATGTATAGTTCTCAAGTTTGTATTTTACTTTATATTCATGTATTTCCTTCCTGTAAGAACCATGCAAGCTTTATTTAGTTTCATATATTTTGAATTATTTTTCATTTTCTTAATTAGTTATTTTTCAATTTTTTAAAATCAAATATGCATGTATCAAAGTGTTATTTCATTATGTAGAGAAATTGAATAGCTTTTATTGTTCCATAATTCATGATTTTAGTTATCATTCATTTTAATTGCCTTTTAAACTGACATTTTGTACGGTATATCACACAATACTGATTTCTAATTAAATGTCATATAAATGACCAAGTCCTGATGTTATCTTTTTCATAGCACAGAGTAATGAAAATACATAAAATCAGTTGACTTCATAGTGTCAATGTCCCTGATAGGCTTGCATGATTTTTACACAGAATGTATTCAATATTATGATTTATTTATTACCAAAAATGTTCACATGTTTTTCCTTTGTATATCTTTCTTTTAAGGTGAAAGTTTCTATCATTATGCCCTAACAATCATTTCAAGATAAACATGTATACTGTCTCTACTATAATAAAATTAGTAGTCTTCCAATCATTGACAGAGGACAAAAAATAAAAAAAGTAGCTTGTGATGATAATAACATTTAGAGGAGCGACACTTTTTGAAAACATTTGTCATATCTTCTAGATACAATATAAATTTACCTAAATATTACCTTTACAGCACCTGAATGCAGAGCAGGCATATGAAATGCAGGTTTCTAACTTGACTCGTTCTGTTGCAAACCTAGAAGAAAATCTCCGACAGATGGAGGAGGACAAACACAACCTGTTGGAGGACTTAACGGCAGTACGAGAACTCTGTGCTAAACTTGAGGCAACCAAGGATTCATTACAAAGGCAGCTTACATCCTCAGCTCTGGACAAGGAACAGGTAAAAAAAATTACATGCACTTGATAAAACATTATTATGATTTACTCAAAAACTAACTTTTCATGAGTGTAAAATTCTGGTCGGTCATGCGAAGTCGCAAATTGCAAAACGATTCTTAGAAAGTTTGTTTACATTATGTCCAACCAAAATTTACACACCTGTGAACCCCAAGTTATTACTTATATTTATATTTGTACTAAAATCGATCTTCCCAGTTGGCATGAATCTTGTGCACATCACGTGTTATAATGTCAAAAGTATCTGGATGAAAGTACATGTAAATTCTCCATACTTTTGTAATTGAAATGTGATGTCTTAATAGTCATTCAGAATTTGTAATATAATTCCCTTTCCCTTTAAAGGAGTGTTTACATAGGAGTTCTTCTGCAATTTTGAATTATTTACCTTTGTCTATAACACAGTTCTTAACTTTTGTGTTTTGTTTTCACAGCTTCAAAGCCTTGTAGATGACATTAAGCAGGAGTCGGACCTCCTTAAACAGCAAGTGGGAAGTGAACGATCAAACTCTAAAAATCTGGAGAGCTTACTGCAAAATAACCGTGAGAAAGAATTCCAGTATCAGTTGTCTGCCCAAGAAAGGTCGTCAGAAATCCAGATGTTAAAGGATAGACTGTCTCTCAACGAAAGTAAAATGTAGGTTTCATTTTGTGATTATTGACTCCGACACCTGCTATTATTGATCTTTTGAATATACATGTAAGTCTAGTGTGGAATATTCCAAGTACTTGTGCTATGATTTGCAGTTAGAATTACCTTTATTTCATTCTTAGTCCTCTACTATTGCTTCAGATTTCTGCAAACTTGTATAACCTAGCATTCAAATGCCTCATTTATTGTAAGATATTCAAATGATGTCTTGTAGTGGAATTGTTAAATATTTACATGTACATGTATGTTAATGAAAAAGCATGTTTGCTATACATGTATATATACTATTGAAAGAAAAATGAAACAAACTAATTTTGTTTTACAGACAAAGTCAAGGTCGTGAAATTGCCTCCCTCAGGACGAGGAATGTAGAACTTGAAGGTGACGTTGAGCGATTAAGAAGAAATCTTACCAGTGAGAAGTTTGAGAGAGAGCGAGCGGTACAGGAACTTCGTCGTCATGGTATCAGCCCGCCCATACCTACCATGGAGTACAGCACTAGTTACACCAGCTATTCAAAAACCTATCAGTCATCCTCCACTACCAGGTCAAGGTCAAGATCTAGGTCAAGATCACCCAGCCCATCCAGGTAACTTACAAGTTTTCTTATATTACAGGGTTTTTTTTTTTTCATTTAGACGTAACAGAACTTCTAACAAATAATTGTGATCGTTATTCATTAAGTAAAATACTTTGATGGGAATCTGGATTTTTCAAATAATATTAATGATATTAATTTTGATGGAACTCACATTGTGTAATCTTTTATATTAATACCTAGTGAAAACATTGTTTTAAGAAGGTCATACTAAATAGGAATTTATGAAGGTCTCTTTATTTCTATATTTAGATATAGAAGTCCTGATGCCTCTTACCTGAGCTCCTCTGGGCGCCGTGCCAGGACACCGGAGAGGAGCAGTTACCTTGACGACGGCCTTGACACAGCACCTAAAGGTCTAGGACAAGATGTCTTATGATCAAACCAGCATTCCATTAGACACTTCATGTCTGTTTTGTGAATTTTACATGTAAACAAAAAAGATCTGTCATGTGTATTTTAAATACGTGGAGTTGTAAAGTTAAGATTCACTAACACCCTAAATTAAGACCTGTTTTGATGGGTTCTTATAAGCTATGAAAATTTGTTTCTAGTGATAATGTATCATATGTACATTTTTGCACAACAATGGCCAGAATTTCTTCTTACGTAATTAATTCTACATGGTGCTTCTTTTATACAATAGTTACATTTTATACTTCGACATTAGTTTGAATGGAAAATTGTTTTTCACTTGTACATGTAGATATGAGCATTTACCTCCTGAAAATACTCTGAAAGAAAAACTTAATCTTGGTTTCAAACTCAATATATTAGGCAAATGCTCTATTCTTCTCACCTTTATAAGGAATTATTCAGCTAAATTTACATAATGTCCAGAAGACTCGTTACTTCAATGTTAATTTAGGGTGTTTGTAAATCTCCTTACAAATTTCGAATGGGTTATGTTTAAATTGAAAGATCATGGTGTAACGAATCATAGAACAGAGATGGTGCTGACTGTATCTCAAGCTTTTTACGAAAAAGCAAGAGAAAATATTACCATTTAATTTCATACAAATAATATTAGCAGCATATTACAGAAGAACATAACTGATACTGTCGTTCAAATTCAACATAAACCCATGATTCCTTTATTAGCATGTTATTATTTTATATTAGCATCTTCAGATATCAATCTTGATTGTAGACTGTGATATACATCATTGTAAGGCACATTAGTATGGGAGGAAAGACCTTCAATAATTATTTACCATGCTGCCATTGTAACGGCAACGCATTTTGGTACAAGTAGGTTCGAAAGCAATGTACATGTAAATGCGTTTGTTGAGAAGGAAGTTTTACGAATCTACGTTCCATGTGCCTTGGTATTACTCAATTATCCGTCCACTTTTTGTAATAATATATGGTACAGAAATGGCACCAGAGAGATTTTGACTTTAAGTACGTGAAAGTATTTACATGCCTGTGTACTGTATATAATACGAAAAGACAGAGAGGTTTGTTCTAACAAATCTTGCAGGATTGTCAAATGTTTAAAGTCGAAGGAAGACATTTTTAGCAAGCTAGAGCCCGTTTTTCTGTGATATCTTTTTAGTTGTATGTATTTATACTTTTGATATTTTGTTTTTTTTTTCTTCAGTTTTTCTGTAAGTACTACGATATATGTGGAATATATGTGTATACTATTATATATAGTATTATGTATGTAGAGAGAATGAGCACTAATTTATTTGCAATGATTATTTTTTATTTTTAAAGTATTTAATTTATTTTAGGTTGATTTCTTGTACAAAATGTTTTCTGTCTATTTAAAACAAAAATACTGAACTCCTAATTTGCAGAAAAAATTCAATTTCCTGTTTTGATTAGTTAGGAATTTGAATTGATATGATATATATAAATATCTTAAGATATCACCTACATGATAATTAACTTTTTTTCTCTGTTTAGGTTCGTTTGTTAAAGTTACCTTGTTGTATTTGATGGACTAAGAGAATCGTTATCATGTATGATGATTGTATAATTAAACATAGATGCATTTATTAAAGGGCATTTTCTCAGACAACAGAATGTACTAAACAGCATTTAAAATTTATAGAAATGCCACAAAAATCATTATAATATTTTCATACTTTAAAGTAGAAATATGCAAATAGAATTTTATGAAATAGATAAAGTATTATCTGAAAGTCAAAATGTGTTACTTGTTCCTTTTTGTATCCACTATCTACACTAGTTAACCCAATTTCAGATGGAATTTTCTTCTGTAGCTGGTACATTGTACATACATCTACATGTACTTTTTAATATGAGTAATATACATCTACGTCTTTGTGGTTAAGAGCATCCCTCAGGTCGTTAAAGCTGGTACAATACTTGATCTAAAAACTAAAATGAACGGTATTATCATACTATCCATCAGATACTCAACAGAATCTCACCATACAGAAAATCCGAGAAATTGATTTTGATGTGTTGATGAATTGATGTGACCTATCTTCCCCATCTCCAACACTATTGGACATTACATGTATTCTAAACAGAAAGCATGATGGTGCATTCATTACCAAGATGAGGGACGATCTTTTTGAAATCGATTAAGCAAGAGTAGCATTATCTTAGCCAGGAACGTAATGTACTCATATTTAGAGGAATGAGAACACTAATTCAAGACCTTGCGTCTATATATTTATTTATACAACCAATGTAATTCCCCAAAATGAAATCATTGAAAGAATTGTGTTTGTATTTCGCATGAAAACGTCGTGACGTCACAATACATAAGATATAAAGAAACATGCCGCAACGGCTGTTCCAATCTGCAAACCTTACCCACGGTGACATGAATATTAACATCACCTTGCTACCTAGAAAAACACGATTTCAGAAAACAAGAATGAAACAGACAATTGTGGTGCATGTATATAGAATAAATGTCATAATTTGTGTTTTGTTACGGGTATGCAACACACAGCAAGTGCATTTATCACATGAAATGCGCTAACGTACATCACATGTACGATAAATGCACTTGCTGTGTGTTGCATACCTGTAACAAAACACAAGGACACTTACTCTTTATATGTAATCCTTGATGAGCTATTGCACTAATTTGCCATATGTGCATCTCCAAGAGATCAATACTAAGATATTGCCATATGCAGCAAGTTTGTCCAGATCAAGATACCGGAGCTTAAAATTATAAAGATTTTCAAAAGCATGGAGCATTTAAAAGACATTGAATATGACTTTTAACATATTCCCTATTTGCAGCCTGTGTCAAGAAAATATGAACAATTTTAGGAAATTTTGTAACTTTTGATCGCTTAGTACTTCTTATTGACTAAAAATTTGGATTATTTATTAATAAATTTATATTTAGTATGTAGATATTATGTATATAAAAGCACAATATAATCTAAATTGACAAAAAATTACGCTTTTATTTGATGATAAAAGTTACAAAAATTCCTAAATTTTTGAGAAACTGGGCACTTATCTATATTTAAAATGTGAAAGTGTCTTCATCAAGAGAATCACTGAAGGAAGATCTCCCTTTTAATTCAACTATGAAAAAGAAATTGATAAAGGCAATGCAGGCATTGCATCTCCTAGCAACAGCATTTTCTATGATATCAGCAAAAGGATTTTATAGTCACAAGTCCAAAATGACCTTGAACTTGAAAATCAATAAGTTTCATCCACTCTCAGTAGTGAACTTTTGTGGAAGGTTTGGTGATCTTTTGATGATTGCTTTGATCTCTATGATGCTCACAAGGATTTTAAACCTATGACAATGGGGATTATCCTCTCTGCATGGGAAACATTTGTTGACGGTTTGATGTTTCTATGTTCACAAGAATGGGAAGCACAAAATCCTGGGTGTATAGCAATGATGCTACATCCCCTCTACAACAGAGTTGTGAGGGGATAAAAATTGATTTTTAGTACACAACAAAGCACACCATAAATACTTGGTATCAAAGTATGAACATGCACTGCAAACCCATGATATCTGAGTCTACAACAGTTTACTCCTGTAATAAATTTTGACTTGCATTCTGTTTTCTTACCTGCATATCAAGATTACAATCATAGTTCCAAGTTTCAGTGAGAGATTTAGAAAATTATCATATACTCTTATTAACGTTAACCTTTACAAGCTTTCCCATTGGCCAAAACGAAGTCACATGCAATGCGATTAATCGTCGTATTGAACCGGTCATATTGACGCGTTTCCAGTTTTGTGTATGAGAGGAAAGCGGTAGTCGGCAGCAAACTGTGTGTTTCTGACATGACTGAGTGTGCTATTTGGCAGCATTTTTTAATGAAAAAAAAAATAATAATAATAAAAGATGAACTGTAAAACATTTTACTAGAATACAAAATGTTTATCTGAAAGAAAATACATGTATGTAAAAGTGAGCAGTGTTAGGGAAGCAAAATATTATGCCCCTTTTCTCTTCCAGTTTTCATGTATATGATAAAACAATTATAGCACAGATGATTCGGTTGATATGATGATTTATGGAGAGATAAAACCAATATCAACCTCGGCCTTTGGCCTTGGTCAATATTGGTTTTATCACTCCATAAGTCATCATATCGACCTCATCACTGTGCAATAATTGTATAAAATTTGAGCACAGTCAGATTGATTGACAAGCTCTCAGTAAAGTGGTGATGAAAAATTAGATAAACACATTTAGATGGCAAATAATTTGCAATGCAAAAAATGTATTGGTGAATTACCCTCATGAACATTTTAGTCATTCCTATGATAGGAACATCTTACTGATTTATACTACCTACTAAAACATCCTTTAAGACCTATAAAATCTAGTATTTAGCTCATATACCAAGACGAGGTACATTGAACCTCCATAAAGGCTTTAGAGATGTGCCTTTTCTTTGCTGTCATGCCATCTATCCATGTATCAAACTGTTTGTTCTCTGATATCAATTATCTTCCTGGAGCTGACGACTTCAAATAATACTAGTGTACAACACATGAAAACATAGTGTAATCAAAGATTACAAAGCTCACCTCATGGCAGCATTCTATCATGGCAGCAAACAGAAAGGAGTCAAAGATTACACAGTTTTGAATTTGAAAAACTGTCCTACTGTGAACAAACAAAAATGATACCACACAAAAAAAAAAAAAATAGAAAAGGAAAGTAGAGTATTTCATTTATTGACCCAAATTTTGCATGAATGGGTGTACTCTATTGATACCCAAATCTCCCTAACATATGCAATCAAGTGGAAAATATAGGTCATGACCTACATTTGAATGTAGATTTGTGATCTACTCATAAAGATGCATGAACTGTGTGCAAGTTTGGCCTTCCTAGCACTTAAAATAGAGAAATAAAACTTCTTAACATTGATATCAAAATCTTCCTAACATGTGCTGTGCATTCAAGCGGAAAATATAGGTCATGACCTACATTTGAACGTAGATTTGTGATCTACATGTACTCTTAAAGATGCATCATCTGTGCAAGTTTGAACTTCCTAGCACTTAGAATGAAGAAATAAAACTTCTTAACATTGATACCAAAATCTTCCTAACATGTGCATTCAAGCGGAAAATATAGGTAATGACCTACATTTGAACATAGATTTGTGATCTACTCTTAAAGATGCATCACCTGTGCAAGTTTTAACTTCCTAGCACTTATAATGAAGAAATAAAACTTCTTAACATTGATACCCAAATCTTCCTAACATGTGCATTCAAGCGGAAAATATATGTCATGACCTACATTTGAACGTAGATTCGTGATCTACTCTTAAAGATGCATTACCTGTGCAAGTTTTAACTTCCTAGCACTTATAATAGAGAAATAAAACTTCTTAACATATATACAAGTGCGGACGTGGACGCAGACACTGACAGCAAGGTGACAGCATAAGCTCCCTCTCACTTCGTGAGGTGAGCTAAAAAACACTGAAGCTCCATATTGAAATTTGCAACCACAAATTGTAAAGCTATCAAATCCAAGTAAAGATAGATCTTTACATGGTAATACTTTATGATACATGTACATGAATAAAACTTGTATTTCATTAGATTTTATTTCTCAGCATGATGAATGTTTGACAAATGGATGAAAAATGATATGGATTCCATCACAAAAAAACAAAGTGTTCTACATGATCATGTACACAAAATTAACGCTGTTACATGATTTCATGAAGGAAACAACAGAACAATTCATTTCATACCTCTGTTACACCATTCAATAAGGCAATACAATACCACACTTACTATGACCTCGTTAAACATGTTAAAATAGGTTCTATTACCTTTTTGCATGAAGCAAATGCCATGTTAGAATTTTGGTATCTAAAAAATATTTCTCTTAATGTTGTTTAATAGCAAGTCTTTTCCTGATAGGAAAATGTCTTCCTGAAGTTGCACTTCGAAAAAGTTACACAAGTACAATCATATGCTATTACATAATAAATCAAAACACAATAAATACATCACTGTATACAATATACATATACTAGTAGGAAATCAATAATTTATAGTTTTATACTCACAAATAATGAAGGCCTATGGACAATTATAAAAATTTTCAAAATAATATAACTATTAAATAAGAAGCAGTCAGCGTCTATGATAGGAGTATTTGCATAATACAGTAAAAACTTCACTCAAACAATACATTACATAAATGTAAATGATCATGCAGTCATATACACAAATGTAAAAGTCTCTCTTTATAACAAAAGTCTATGCTTAGAAAATTGAGTAAAGATGGGCTTATGGATTTTTATCTAAAATGTACATGTATGAAAGGATATATGCAGGGATTAATCTACCTCTGCGTCCTGCGTCTCTGACGCGTAATAATCGCCCAGGACCCATTGATTTCTGATCGCTGCATCCCGCCGTACGCATTATTCCCTTTCGAATTATGCGTCTGCTTAAGTTCATGTTCACATAAAACTTTCAAAGTCGAGAAGTTTTAATGTGTAAATGTCTTGTTTTTATAATTGATCCGACATATTTTGGCCACTCTTTTAAATCCAGCAATAGGTTGATGATGTTCAAGGCATGGTAATCATGGTAATGAGAAATCATTGCAGAAACATTTTTCGATAAAAGTTATAATATATATATAGTCCCCATGCGAGTCTAATTTCTTATCACTGGCATTCAGATGTTATATATATATATACATGTAAAATATATTAAGGAAAAATTCTTCTGTGATAAATCTCGCAGGACATTATGAATCAATCAATTGAAATTGTTTAAATTCTCACCTAAGTGCCGTCTTCGTATACCGTACTGGATATAATTGGTTTGTAATACACACATACATGAACAAAGCATTGCTTGCGTAAATAAAGCAAGAAAATAACAATCAATAACTTAATTCGGCAAATTTGTCTATTAGATTGAAGTTTTTGAAAATATAGGTTTTTTTCCTGGAACATAACGTTCTCGCGGACATAAAACGTCGTGAACCAGCCACTTCATCTTGTATTCGCAAATTTAAGACGCCGCGAAAAAAGACTGTTTACAGTACTTGGGACGCATTGATTTTTGCTAGGACACATTGTTTTGGCCCGGGACCCATCGGCCAAATTTTATCGCGTCCAGAGGACCCATTTGGATCAAATTGTAGATTAATCTCTGTATATAATCTCTGTATATGTACATGTACCTTTAAGATACAACATATATCACACAACTAAAAGAAAATATTCTTAAAACACTTCATTGAAAGACAAGAACAGCTTTCTCCATAAGGATTAAATCAAGTCCACACATGTACTTAGCATATTTATATGACTAGCAGACTTCAAATAAGTTACAGATCATACAAAGAGAGAGTAGTAATATAAGCCATGTTCTATCCAACCTAAAGATTTCTTCATTATTAAAGTAAATACATGTACATGTAGTACAATGACATCAACAGCACCTTAGAGAGACTTCTATGTCCATACGTTTATATACAAGAGCATCTACATGTAATTTACATCATTCTGTACATTGTACATGAAGGAGCTGTTAAGATAAGACGTAAAATCAGCCCTGAAAAGTGGGATTTTGAAAATGGAAATTTTCAGAAAAATTCTTCTTAAATTTATACCTACATGTATATGGCATCCCATCAGAATCCGAAGTAATTGTTTATCTGTTTTGTATAATTTTGCTAATATTTGGGTCAAAACTTGTATTTTTCCTATAGAAATCAATAGAAAACGGGAAAGTTTTATTGAACATTGTCCCCCCCCGGAGATACAGAATGCCACTTTTACTGGAGGTGTATATAAATGATACAAATTTTCTGGAAAAGTGGGGTCCTGTATCTCCAGGGGAACACTACCCCAGAGACGAAAAACCAAAAAAGGAAGGGGGTGCATTTTTGTAAAGATCGATCTTTTAGACCATAAAATATGACAAATTTGACCATTTTTCCTCTTCAATCCAACCAAAAATGTACTCTAAATATGATCAAATGAAATATACAAGAATTGGGAACGAAATAAGCAAGAGCGATGTTTATTTCTTCATTGGTGTGTATTTCGCGCAAAAAGGCTTACATTGTAGCCGTTGAATACAAAATGAGACCGTATTTTGAGTTCCGGATTTCATTATTTGCCGATAAAAGTAGATATAACGTCTTAAATCTATTTTTGATATACAATGTAGACGTACATGTGTATTTGATGTCTTTTAGTAAATATTTATCCATTTTATGTAAAATATTATTAAATTTATACGTTTTTTCGTCGATTTTATCAGTTTTCCTGTCTTAGTACCCCTACTTCTTTTGACCTTCATTTTAGAATCTTAAAGAGTACTTCACCAAAATGTAAAACAAATAAAAAGTCTTGAAATACATCATATTTAAATTATGATGATTTTTTTCAACATGTGAATCGTCATGCGGAAGAAATACGGCACGAGATTCAGGGCTAAATACAGCCCTTATCTTAACAGCTCCTTTAAACAAGATACAAAACATTATTACTGAATCATTTCATTAAATTACATGTATCTATACATATAATGTATTCAGGTTAAACAGTATTGCACACATACATAAAATCTTCTGAAACAGTCATATTATTACAATATGAAATCAACATCTTCACAACACAATTTGATGTAAAGTGACTATGTTTCTTTATCATGCTTATCCTCAGATTCCTGGGGAATGTTGATGTTTTTCTGTTCATTTTTTTCTTCATCACCTGTGAGACATTGTTCCAAACTTTTCCCACTTTTTTCTTGTTCAGTACTATCTGAATGTTTTTCTTCAGAATGGGCAGTCTTGTTTTCTGCCTGTTCAGACGTAACCTCACTATCTGACTGGTCAGTTTTGTGAACTTTGCCTTCTGATTGGTCAGTTCTGTGAACTTTGCCTTCTGATTGGTCTGTTTTCTCACTGCTGAAATCTGACTGGTTTTCTGCATTCTGATTGGCTGTAGTCTCCTCCTCATCAATATAGATAATATCCTCAGGATTGGGAGGACGGGGTAGGAATTCCTCCTCTGGCATAAGCTTCTCAAATATACCTTGTGCCTATAAATATAATTATTTTAAATTTCTTTAATTACTTTTCTCCATTACATTTCTATCACTTGATTATTTCATTGGCTTAAAAAATAAATTTTGTAATCATGTAGATTAAGTTAACTTTTTATATCATGGTTCTTTCCTTTTTTGAAACACATGAAGTCAAAAGAGAAAATGCCTGTCTTTCAATAGACTTGATCCTGATGATGAAGCCAGAGATGTAATACATGTATAACATGTAAAAAAAAAACAAAAGAGAATATCATTATATGTACAAAATGTCACATTTGAATAAAATTCAGCAACATTTTGATTATTATCTCAGGATAAATTTCTTTTATTGAGAATTTCTTTTATCCCAGTAGGGCTGAATGTCCTATCGGTTTGATTAAGATCCTCTATGCTATGTCACATTAGTTTAATAAGGACAGTATTTGGTTTACTCTCTGAAGAAAGAAAAATATCACAAAATAACTGAGTAGAGTATTTAGTAATTGGCATACCTCCGTGACAGTGTTATCCAGGTCCCTTTCTACACCTGGTCCTGATGTTATAATGACATTATCAGGTTTACTATCTGAGGGAAAAGAGTTATCACAGAATGTCTGGGTAAAGTATAAGGACCATAAAATTGACGGCTTTTCACTACCTACAAACAAACCAAAAAAAAAAAAATGTGTGAAACAGCTTATTTACAGTATACATGTATTAATTTAAAGTGACTTTTACCTCTGGCATTGACAATCAGTAGAATTCATCCTCTTCCTATGGGCAACATTTGTGGAAGGTTTGGTGATTCTTCACCTTTAAGTATGTCTTATATTTTGTTCAAAGATTTATTTTTCAAATTATGTTCAGCTTGATCTTCACTTTTGACCTTGAAAACTATTATGATTACATCCTCTACCCATGACTGACATAAATAGAAAGTCTGGTTCTACGCCTATTAATTTGTCTTCTACTCTGTTCACAAGTATCCAAACACACACACCTACACTCACATACAAACATACACAGGTGCACAACTTTCAGAGGATCATAAGGTAATGTATCATAATAAGGATCTGAAATGATTTTCTGTTTAATATGGTATTTATGAAGCAAATACACAGCTTCCCTGATTCATCGCCCCAATTAAAGCGCCAAACCTGGCTTTCGCCACTTTATTCCAATGTACAGATTTCCTTACATTATAAACCCCCATTGTAGCGCCAGGGACGTCATTTAGTTACACGTACGAACCGTAGTAAGTATAGGTATAGCTATGTAGTAAGGTGTACGTGTAGCTACAGTAGCTTCTTTTCAATCAGTTTAATCTGCGAGAAAAATACATCGAGATTCGTAAAACTCTCGACACAAGGAAAGTAATAATCTTAAACGTGCTTTATAACAAGAAAAACTGGAAGTTCAATTAATAATAAGTCTGGAACATTTCAAAGAAGTTACTGTATCCGTTCTGTCGTTACATGTAGAGCGTCGTTTACACGTCCATAACGTGTAGCTATACGTCACGTCATAAAATCATTTGAACAAAGATCGCAAGAAGTGATGACGTCATATGTTCATGTCGTGCTAAAACTTGTAACTAACCTCTCAGTCTCTATTGCCCCATTTACATGTACATTGTCTCATTTGTAACTCTAAAACATCAAATTAAAATAACTTACTGTGCTCACCTTCCTCAGCAAAGAGTGACGATACAGCATATTTCAAAGCCTCCTCAGGGTTACTATGTGATAAGGGTATCTCTTTGGTTAAATGGACAACATCTGTAATGAACAACAATAAATCTGGTTACCACACATATAGTGTACATGTACATTTGGATTTTGTTTTTTTTTTCATCCTGCATTGGCTCAAGTTGCCAGAAGTCAACATATAATGCATCTGATATTCTTATTCAAATTGCCTTACTTTGATTGATATCACAAAATTTATGGCCAAAAATACAAGGAAAGGATAAAAAACCATGTTCTATGGGGATAAAAAAATCCCAATCTTTATGCCCACGCTAATTGAAAACCATGGCATGGCAAACATAGTAGGGCATATCAATTGTTTTGAGCACTCAGATTGATTTGTTTGCCTCCCCCTCCCTCCCCTTGGAACATGGTCAAGATCTTATCAATCTCATTGAATTCCATGCACCCCCCATATGTTACAAATATAATTAAGAATGAATTACTGTTTTTTTTTCTAATCTCATGTATAACTTCATTTTCATTGTTTCTTCATAATGTTTCTATTATAGAATAATATGGATAACTTACATAGACCCTGAGGACATGCCATTGCTGTTGAGGGCAATTCCATTATGATTGTGGGGTAGTCAGGGTTGTTGGGGTCTGGTAGCTGCAGTAGTGAGAGCTGAAAGATGAAGTAATCAGTTTTTGACAATATTCTGTCTTTACGTTGGTGTATGCTTGTGTTGGATTTGGGACGGTATCTGACTTAAAAGCATAATGAAGTCATAAAATTTTTATGGAAACATCGGTTTTGTAGCATACTTTCCCTGAATTTAACGTTGGTTTCCATAGAATTTGATGACGTCATAATAGATTTACATCATATACTGTCCTGAATGGGAAGTAACTCTGTAAACAAAAATCCCGCATAATAAGAGACAAATTTCATACTATTTCAATATCTTTTATTATACAGTACATGTACTTCTAATAAAAGACCACAGACCTAGATATCTTGTCTAGTCCAGTCAATGCATACCTTTATTATTGCGAATAAGTTTGCCTCTGATTTTCATTAAATTTTGAAATATGATGTACTTCTTTATTTTTCAACCACAATTTCTACTCAACATGACAGATCAAACCATCATCTCCAAATCTGACTTTGTCATGGTGAAACTAAATCTATTGGTATAATAAACATGTACATGTGTAATCCCCTCCTGTATCTACTTACACGATACATGTATGAATACAGTGCCGGTATGTTGAATATTTTAAGTTACAGCATGACAGTCAAATTATTGATTGTTTTTTTTTAAGATTAACTATTTACTACTGAAAATTCTTCAAGATGCCTCTCTAACCAGCATGTTAACTGAGTAATCACCAAATGTCCAACAACACACTTTCTTACAGACTTACATGTATATACTATGACATCATAACCAAATTGCTCTTCAAAGCATTGTTTGAAGGGTCATTGATTATGACATCACAAAGTCCTCCAGTATGAGCAAAGTCAGACTTTTGGCAATTAATAGCAGTTCATAGTGAAAAGCGTATGTTGATAACATTACTGAATCAGAACTATGGTGTTGAGTTACTGTTTATGTAGAAACATTTGCTGTGTATTTACCTTCGCTACTTTTGCAGTCATCCTTGAACCCACAAAAGTTTGTCCCAGTGAATGAAAATACTAAATACACAGTTCAATAGCATCAAGAATGGATCCCAAATCATCGTTCAAGCGAAATGCTTTACTTTTCTAAAACCGTGAAAGAAAGTACCAGTGAATGATTCTACGTATACAGTACTTAAAATGTGATTTCTTTAGGAATTCCCCATTTCAACACAGGGCAAAAAAAAATTTGAAACATAAATTACCTGATTTGAATCCTGAGTAGGTAAGATTGATTTATCTGTTACCAAAATACATCTACATAGCTGTCTGAAAAATATAATCCAAATATGAAAATATCAGTAGATTGAAATATTTCTTCCAGAGGGAAGGGATGATACAAATATTTGAGTGTTTGTGTTTTTATATAAAAATATGAGTCAGTAAATATGGAGAAACCTTTCCTTCTTTCTAGACATAAAACATGTAAATGAATAAAACTGATATTGGCAGACCGTGTACGCGTACACAAACAACAGATCAGGGATCCATCCACTAGAAACACTCCTTGTAGCGGACATTTTGATATGTGTGGTGGGGGAAGTTTTTCTATTTTCCCCTTTTACAAAGTAAAAGAGGACAATGAACAATTACGTAAAGCCAAAGAAGATTATTTCATAGAGATTTTCAAACCTAAATTGAATTGTAAAACTATGATTTAATTTCTTCTTTACAAAAAGCTATTCATTATTGTTCTTAAAGCATCAATATATGTAAATTATAAGTGTGCCAATTTCTGGGACATTTGTACATGATGCGCCTTATTGTAACGTTATGATGACGTTATAGATGCTGCCTACCTATTGTTCTTTGTTATTGTTTATATTCATTGCAACTCTGAAGAGCCAACAGGCGAAAACGTTTAGTGCAATATACAAATTTAATCGTCATTATGTCACTTTGATTTTGATTATATTGACTATACCGGGAATGGATATTTATTATTTACTGAATAAAATAATATACATATAAATGTACATGAACTTACAAACTGTACGCAAAAGGTATAAAATGTGTAATTTTCATAAATGAAATAGTCAACACAAAATAATTAGAGGAAGAAACTGAGGAAATATTTTATTTGTCTAGCCAATATTTTGATATGAAATTTGAAGGATCATAATGATGGCTATATGTACATCAGTTCTGACGAGGTTATATGCAGTAAACAGTAATATACAATGTAATATTTCTCTACCTTTGACTAGTGATATGTAAATATCCCTCTGGTGCATAAGACTGTTCCATAATAAGCCACCTGTAACAATATATATACATGTATGTAATCATATTAAAGTTCATATATAAATGTATGTAGGCACAACACACAATATGAAAATTAGTAGTGCATGTAAAAGAATTGTAATAAAAGTTTTCAAATACTTTTGTATGATACAGGTCATAACTACATGTATTCTTATAATTGCACTAAATACAACAAAAACTACAAAGATACACTTTTCCTTTCACCATCAATCTTTTCTATGTTGTTCTGTATCATTTTACCTTACATATTATACATGAGGGAACAATTTTTCTTTAATTTATTTTTATTTTTTTTTTTGGGGGGGGGGGGGATTTTCAGCCCCCCTTATTTTCTGGATACCCCTCCCTTACCTGCAGTCAATTCTCTGTCCCTCTGTATTGATGATTCCTGTACATCTAGTAAATAAAAATCCATTATAAATTAGATACTGCTAGGAATATTCTGAGATAAACATGTATATCTATTGAGCTATTTGTGTCACATGCATGCTGTCTAAATCTCTGTACACAGTCAGTAAATTCATTTACATGTATATAGCAATGGCAGATTTACCTGTAAGAAGAGTCATGGAAATGACAATTTTTTCCTGACTCCATAAGATCTTTTATCTCACCTCTGGCAAATTTCTTGCAGTCTGATTGGTCGAGAACAACCAAATATTATGTTGTATTATGTTACTGACAGGATATTATTTTAATATCCTGCTTCTACAAAGACTCTTTACGCTTTTGACGTCACCGCTTTAAAATATGTTGACGTAACATACACAAACCAAAAGCCATTGGTGGGATAAATTCGTTATACAGTGTTTTACAGGGGGGATACAAAAATATATTGGGTCGATGAAAAAAGTTGTATTGCAAAAAGTTGCACTTTTTTCATCGAACCCAATATATTTCTGTATCCCCCCTGTAAAACACTGTATAACTTATAATGTCGTCCTTATTGTATTATCATATGAAGCCATAAACCATATTTTTTCAGACAATTTTTTTAAAATAATGAAATATTTCAGGCAGGGACTTTGTCAGTTAGAGGAGGAATTTGCAGTAGCATCCCCTTTGAATTCGTATGTAGACAATTAGCAAAATGGTGAGCAGGTTTGCAAAATTTTGGTCCTCCACAAATTAAACAATTATTTGAAGGATTTGTTACTGACCATCCACAGAAATTTGTTTGGTTGATCAAGCCTATAGAAGGGCTTGATCAACCTAACAAATCTCCATAGAGAGTCCGTAACAAACCTTATAACTGTAGTAGTATCTCTTGCAAAATTGAAGAGCTATTTTCAGGTCTTAATCATGGAATTTCAAAGTTAACAGCTCAAATGTTCCCAATACTGCAACTGTTTTAATACATGAGTATCAGATGGTTTTCGCTTTTGAAATTGCAAATTTTACAAAAAGTAAGTAAAAATTCATAACGTAAGCTTACCTATTATCTGAGTCTACGATAATAGAGCTAGCTGTCATCCTCAGGCAGTATGTACCACCAAATACAGCACTCATTCTGTATGGTAAAAAATGATCACAGCTTTAAGAAAATAACTCTACCTACATGTACATGTAGTAGATATTATGAAAATGTACAACAATTCAGTGCAGTATCTTTGTAAGTTTTCAAACAAAATTTCCTATTCAAATGGAAGTATTCAAAGTGGAGGATTACTAGTAACATAAAATAGTTACTGGCAGAAACTCTAATACATGTATATACTGTAAATATAGAATCATTTGCTTTGTCTCAGTGAACTAATAACAACATGGTCAACTACATTTTGTAAATATCATCAGGGTGTGGATTCACAAACCATTGTCCATGCGAAATGATGAACTTTTGCAAAACTGAAAAATAAGTATCAAATAACATGCCAACAATAGTGATATGTAAGGTGTTATCATAAAATTTCATTATGAAATGGCTTTATGTAACTGCAAATGAGTGTATAATGTGATAAAATATCTTACCTGCAGAAACTTTGAGGCATCTCTCCACTACCATACAGTGGCCATAAAAACGCTGTATTACCGTAACGTCCTAGTGACATCAGAAACTTCTGTGTTTTTTGCAAGCCCTTCAATATAAATACAACATTATGATATACATGTACATGTATATTACTTTAAGCATAAAACTTGCTTCGAATATGGTGCCATCAAGATTTATTTCACCCTTAGAAATAATGTTTAACCTTGATTTTGCAAATCCACGAATGGAACTTTCCTATACATTCATATGTGTACATGTATTACTAAGCTGAATTAAAACCAACTTAAAAGTATAAAACGTGCAATTCACAGGATCAAGTCCTATTTACTTTATTTCATATTTACCTCTGCTGTTGTAGCTTTATCTGTTACCATGGCAATAGAATGTTGTACAAAGTGACGGACATTCCCAGACAACTTTTTGTGTTCAAGATATTCAGCATATGGTTTGTCAGCAAAATCTGTAAAAAATAAAACAGAAGACAACTGAAAGGCATATTAATACGGCAAAGTGACATGAACATTAACTTTAATGTCATTTACCTGGCTTTTTTTTCTATTTGCGTATGGAGTTAAAAATTCCGTTGTACATATCTGAAGATGGCACTTTAATTATATGCCTTCATAGTGCTTTAAAAAGTGGATTTCAGTGTGTTCATTTTGGTAAAAGTAATAAAGGACAACTGACAAAATGAATCAAAGGCTATATTAATTAAGACAAATCTCTTTTTACATGGGATGTTTCCATTGTTAATCTTAAAATGACATTTCTGACATTGAGTCTAAGGAAAGTTTGACAACGTCATGGTAATAATTAGTATCACAAAAATAATCCATCTAAATACAATTTTGTCTGAATGTAGAATTTGATTGCATGTACCTTTGAACATACTTGCACCAATGAATGTTACTACTGAAAGATATCAATATATGTATAGCTTTCAGGTTTCTGAAGTAAGCCCAAAGACAGTAGGTCCCATTACAGCAGGGAACAAATCATCATAATATCCCTAAGTCATATTCAATCTTACTGTAATTTTATACAAGTTGTCTGACCTTGATAATCCTCTGGATGTTTGTCGTATTCGGCACAGAACGTCAGAAACTTCATCAACATCCTCTTGTCCAACATAGACACGTCTTTACTGCTAAATACATCAGCTCTGGAACATGGTACCTATGATACACAAAAAATACTTTGTAAATCATTATATAGACACCTCCTTATTGCTAAATACATCAGCTCTGGAACATGGTACCTATGATACACAAAAAAATGCTTTGTTAATCATTATACAGACACCTCCTTATTGCTAAATACATCAGCTCTGTAACAGGGCATCTGTCATACATAAATAATACATGGTAAGAACACAAGAGAATTTTTCTAAGATATTGAAACAGTTTTCATGCAAACATATGAAAAATATGGCTTATTTCATCATCTAAAGGAGGGGGGGATAAAAATAACAGGCCTCATTTCCATGGCAATAAAACAAGATATTAGGCCAGAGTAATTAAATATATTGTTTTACATCCCGAACTTTTTCTATCCCGCCAGGCATTTAAAAAACACACAAACACAAGATCAGAATGAAGGAAAATTGACAGGAAGACTGAAAACATAAAAGAAAAATATCTTTCTCAAGTGAAGTGGATGAATACTTTATTTATAGAAGAACAACTACTATCTCCTGATATACATGTAAATGATGGCATAAGCATTTTACGGTATTCAAGATCATATACTATTATATTTTTACCTGAAAAAATGCATGTTTGTGTGTGTTTTCTTCTGAGGAATTCTCCTAAAGGGTACCTGCCCGTGGACGTAAAACAAAATATTTAATTACTATGGCCTTATACAAAACCCATATTGTTATTCTTTTTTTATACAAGCATTTATGAAGGAAATCATGAAAATTCACAAGATTACATGGACAGTATCACACCAGTTTTTGTAAATGTATATTAAGTGTTAGAATTATATTTAGATACAGTTATTCCTTACCTTTGGGGTAGACAGTTGGCTTCATTACATAACGAAGACTTCTAAAAATCATATGGTTTACCTACATGTACCTGTTCAACAGGTAGAAAAACCAGTTTCAATATCATAGGGAAGGAAAGGAATATAAGTCATTCTGGATTACGAGAGCTACATGTAATACAAACCTTTTCTAGTTTGCCCTTGAGTAGCGTCAACATTCTTGTAACCGTTTTAAATTCACAGTATTTAGCTATGTCAGATGTTATCAACAGTTCTACCATCTTTCCTCCACAGTAAAGTAGCTATAACAATAATACAATTACATGGACTATCAGCACATTACAATTGGACATTTTAAAATTAGGAAGTTTTTCATACTCAACATGGTTCTAAGAAAACAAAATACTATTAAAGATTATTGAAAGAATTTTACTTTTAAAATATATCTTCTAAATAAATAAAATTTCTTTCCTATTTTATTTTCTAATTTCAGATCAATGTCACATCGTCATTCCAAATGGTAGCTTGTCTTTGAAATTTGAAGAAAATTCATGAATGATGTATATGATTAAAATACATGTATGTGCTTTAATCTACTGAAAAAATTCTATTCTTTTGTAAAACACTTAACATTATACATGTACTCGAATAGATTAATTCTTATACTTTGATGTACATGTATCATAAAAGGACTTTTTACCCTTGGAGCAAGGTCAAGGTTAAATCTACGCCATTCTCTTCTTAACTTTTCTTCAGTCCACTTTTCACACTCTGTCTTCTTAGTTTTAGTCCTACCACAACTCTCTACTTCTACATCTTCTTTCTCTGTACTAGCTGAGGATGCTTCACATTCTGTGTGTTGTTCTTCACTCGTGTCTGTACTTTCACCTTTTACATGGGTATCTCCAGTTTCTGTGGATGAGGTATTATCACAATCTTTGTCCTGGTTCTCTTTATTGCCCTCTTCTTTTATTTCTCTATCAGCTTTCTCTAACCACTCTTTTCCGATGCCCTCTTCTTTTGTTTTGTTATCAGCTTGGTCTTTGTCAATGTTTACTTCATCTGCTTTGTTTTCAGAGAATTTTGAAATATTTTCTTCATGATCTCCTATTCCTTCATGGATACCTACATCATCTGAATTTCTGTCGCAAAATTTAGAAAAAATATTTGTTGTTCATCATGCACTATAATAATACTGCATTGAAGCAGAGACATGTACATATAATGTAGTAAAATCCATGGCTCCTCCTAGTTTACTTTACAAATGTATTTAAGTGTGAATTCATGTCTTTAAATGAAGTCAAAATCAGATATAAAATTTTCAATTTCACAAAAAGCTAAAATTGTTTCTTTTGGCACTCTCATTCTTTTTCATACCACTGTAATAGAATTGCTTTCCCTTAACATGCTTAATGCAGAAAAGACATTTCCATAAATTGATCAGCTTGGACTCTGAGGGATTCATTACAATAAGTTGTCAATTGATGTACAAGAAATACATGTATGATGCTTACTTTGCACTGAACACAATTTTAACATTTGAATAGCTGTTGTCCATAAGGCCAAGTATTTGTGTCTTTTCTCCGTCTTTAAGATGGGATGGTAAATCAACTTCTGGGTGCATTAATCCTTCCTCTCCATTCACCTACGTGTATATGTATACATGTATGTATAACAAAAAAGGTAGTATTTAAGAAGGTAACATGTACAGTACAGGCTGTAATAATTGTTTCATCTGGTTTATATAAAAATATTAGCATTTCAAATAAGATATTTCAATATCAATGTATTGTACTGTATACATGTATGTAAATGCTCATGGCAAATTATAAGTTGCAATAAGTTACAAAAATACTCTTTCATGATCTGCTATAAAAGACACATAATTTCCATCCTCAGTGTCTCAAATGAGTTTAAGAAGATCCCGATGATAATCTCAACAGCACTCACAATACTGCAAGCCTCAGGTTTTGCAAGACTTTGGGAGCCCTCGGGTGTTTATACCAATGTTCAATTCATATCAAATCATGAAAGATCAGTCTTATAATTATAACCTCGTGTTCAGCAGCCTGGTCCTTGCAGGGATTCAACCCTGAAGTAGTTCTAAATGCAGCCTTTCCTCTAATTCAGCCCAACTATTCTCCTCATAATTAAAATAATATCAACCTCTGAACACTCAAATATGCTAGACTAACTAAGAAACATGTACATATTACAGTAAATACCTGTTTCTGCCATTTCTCAATTCCTTCAAGATTGAAAGATGCCCATTGTCCACTGTAATAGTCATTCCTGTAAAAAAAACAGAATATACAAGGCCTTTGTATTTGTAGTGTTACCTAGTTGATACAGATAAAAATTGTCCTTTGTTATACTCCTTTCATTTCAATTAGAGGAATATAATTGATACTGACCATCTAAGTTCCTATGGGAAATATCTGGTCAAACAATTATCTCAATTTCATTCTTTTGTACATTGTGAAATTATAACAGTCAGTGAGCAAACCTGTCAATATGTAAAACAGTCTGACCAATTCTTGAGAAAGCAGCTGCTAAGATGCTCTCCGGCATCCCTGTAATTAAAAAATATTCAGTCTTTTAATTATCAGCCTAAGAGCAACCAGGGGACCTGGGGTATATGTCTTCTATTTTTAATATAAATAAGTTAATTCAATACTCATAAGCACCTGCATAGCCAGAAAACTAATGTAAATTCTGCAACTTTCCAATTTCTGAAGAGAGCTGTGTGGACATTATTAAAGATTGATTCTGATTTGCCTTTGGATATTTTTCAATTCCTGGGTCAAGTACTCTATGAACACCAACTGATCAAGATACATTTTTTTCATTGAGCCGATTTCATCAGTGATAAGCAGGGATTGATCTGGACCGCACCATAGTTGTTTTCGTGTATTGTTTGGCAAATGGCGCACTATGAAGTTTGTATTAGGGCAACTTGACGCTTTATATTTGGATTAACTTTGGCCCAATTGATCTGCTCTGATGGTTCGTACAATTCTATAGTACTGACAGTATCAATGTTTTGTACATAAGAGCTTGAAACTCAACAATTTGTTATAATTATTACAAGCATGCCTATAAAATATTTCAAATTTGCATTCTCTGAAACAACTGACACTTAGAGAAAATCCAAAATCAGAGTATTAATGAAGTATGAAGTGATTCATGTATATACTAGAATTTGAATAAACTTCAGATCAAAATTACATGTACTTTTCTAGCTGTAATTTTCATCTGTATTTGTGTTTTAAAATAAATCTTTCAAACAATGCATCCAGAACATGCCAAAATTGCCTCAGAAAATGTCTACTGTCTGCATCACTTCGAAAACTGGATAAATGCCATTTTGAATACTTTGTTGTACACAAAATTTAATGAAATGGATACCATTCAATAGATCTCCCTTAGTTGTGAATTTCAGTATATTTATATGTTAGTCAGTACATTACAGACAAAACAAAATTTAGATGGGCGATTTTCCCATGATGTTGTGACACTGTCCATAGACTTTATTATAAAATGGGCCACGTCATGCTAAAATTTAACATTGAAAACGCCCAATCTAAAAAGTACAGTGTACATGTATTTTGTTTGTATAATATGATTGCATAAATGCACGTCCATTATATAATATACCAAAACTTGCGACTAAGCAAGATCCATTGGATGGTATCCATTTCATTTAAATTTTTGCATGAGAAAGTATTCAAAAGCGAGCCGCATGGACAGTATAAAACTCATACATTTTCGGGGCTTTGCCTCGCACACCTGACCCCCCCCCCCCACTCCTCTTTCAAGGTGTTGCCCTAGACCCTAAGTGGCTCCCATACCCCTGCCCATGGTTTTTAGACTTGATGGGCTGGAGGTCCATCAAGTCCTTTTTTCCCACATATATCCTTGATAAGCAATAGTAGCCGTAGGTACAGTAGATCAATCCGAATTGCCTCTGATTTTTCATTCAAGTAAAAGTTGCTTAGCTGTCAGTATCTAGAAATCACATTATGGTCTAACAATTGAAATTATAACAGATAAATGGCAATATTTTACCCGTGCCGATGACAATGACATCAAATTTATTTGGCAAATCGTCTGCCATTGTTCTACTTTCACTTTTAAAGGTCTGTGCCAAAAGTGAAAGTAAAGACAACTCCTCCTACCATCGATCTACTCAGCTTTTCGTCGTATTTTCTTCCAGATTCATTGAATCAAGATTTTTATCGTCTTAGGTACGTATAATCTTAAAGTCTATATATATGGTGTACCTAAAAATACACGGTAATGATGACTGAGAGATCATTTAAGTCTTTAAGGCATGTAATTTCTGTATTAAAGTAAAATAAGCCTCGACTTACCAACGTTGTAGTCTGCAGCCCGCAGTTGGTACAGTTGAGGGACCTTAAAGCTAACACCTTAAATACAGCTAATACCTTAACTAGCTAAGAAGTATGTCCGTACGGCTTGGAGTCACATTTCAATCTGCCGGCGAAGCACGATAAAGGTAGAGACTTCCCGCGGGAAATGCTCAGGACGATTCGGCTTCGTCTAGTTCATTCCGTAATCACTACACTCCTCCCCTTTCCATTTGAAAGCTGATGTCCCACACTGTTTCAGATTGGAAACAGGAACAATATATTTACATTAAAAGCACAAAAATGAACTTATTTACAATCCAGTGGATCCAGAGCATACCTTGTCCTGGTTCCAAGTATTTACAGTATGTACAAATCATTCTGACAATTCTGGAGTGGAGGTTTCAAAACTGATAGAATGAGACCATAAGGTAAGTATAAGTTTCATTCCAGACAAATGCACACCTCCATACTCTCCCCTCATAAATGACAACCTATGGCCCCACAAACCATGTGGGGCCCCTCCGTTGACCCGAAGTCTTCACATCAACTCTGGAGGGTGGCGACCGAGGTGCACTGCAATTATTGTGGCGACCTCTATCAGGATTGCCAAGAAATATACGACCAGACATACGACCGCGATCAAAAGAGCGTCTACGAAGACTTTTCTCTTTGGTCCGGGAGTGTTTGCAGATTTTCTGTACTCGAATAGAATAATCATCCTCGCTAGATTCAAAGGAGGACTCGGGACTTCTATCCTCGCTACTTTCCATCTCTATCTGGTCATAAATGCTCATGTGGTTGAATTGGTAACATTTAATTTGATCTACTACCAAATCAACACTTGTCAGATTTTGGTTAATGACATACTCTCCTGCCGCCCTATCCAAGCATCCATGACAAATTCTCTTTATGGCCTGCTTGTACATGTATTCTTCAGGCAGGTCGGAAAATGCTCTTGTGGCCAGTTGTAGCACACGGTCTGCCCATTCCTCCAGCGTTTCGTCATATTTCTGCTTGGAGTTGTTTAATTGCTCCTCGGCAGTTTCCGGCAAAGGCATCCCACCAAACCTTCTCTCCATTTTATTCATTAGTTCCAAGAATCCAAAGTCTGGGTTTCTTGAAACTAGGGTTGCGTAGAACTCGCTAGCCTTGCCATCAAGACACCAACATAGGTAGTCTCTAGACTCAGCATAGGACAGATTTCTAACTGTCAGGAATCGCATAAATTTTGTCTTAAAGCCCATCCACTGATTCTCTTTTCCATCATACCGGAGGCTTTTAGGAATGGATTCCAGATCAACTGAAAAAGACTGTTGTCCTTGCTGACCTTGTTGTTGACCTACAAATTGCAATGAATGGCACATTACTGGAGTTTGAGTCAATGCCGGTGGTGGAAATTGATTGACAGGCAGACATTGATGTTGTAATGGAGCTTGTACTTGGAATGGTACTTGACCTTGCAAAGGTACTTGTCCTTGAACTATATTTTGATGTTGGCCAAAATTCTGTGTTTGACCTACATTCATTTGGCCTTGAAATAAAGGTTGAACTGAAACTTGTTGACCTAGAGGATGACCTTGAGTTTGAGGTATTCCTTGATTGGGTATATGTTGGGCAACAATAGATTGATTCTGGACATTATTACCTTGGTTTGGTCTACCTTGATTATTTGTAGGTTGACCTTGAATTAGTCCAGGCTGACTATGTGTGGTTTGACCTTGAGTGGGTCTTGGTTGATTCGGTGTTGATCTTGCCTGCAGGCTTTGTGTAGGCTGACTTTGGTTAGGTCTTCCTTGATTTTGAACTGTTAGCTGATGAACATGTTGATTTACAGCTGGGTTTTGTAAAGGTTGGCCTTGAATTGGAGGCCTACCTTGATTGATGTCCTTTTGACTATAACCTTGTTGATAGATTTGACCTTGACCCAGGGATGGGCCAGACTGACCTACATTTTGACCTGGATTTTGCTGGCCATAACTATGTTGATACCCATATCCTTGTTGTTGACTTGCCTGTATTCCATACATACCCTGAGGGGGTGTGCCATGATATTGCATACCGTAGTAACTGGTTGGGGTTGATGGTACATGATGTTGTGTAGTATCTAGGTAACCTGGAGGTGTTGGCATATAATTCTGGTGAGTACTATAACTTTGAGGTAGTGGCAAGTTTTGAGTACCCATGTAACTACCAGTATGAGGTGGCAATATTTGTTGAACACCTGGTTGCCATTGGTTTCCTGGCTGCCATTGGTTACCTGTTATGTACTGGCCACTTGCCATTGCACCTGCAGAATTCACATGGATTGGGACACTGTTCTGTATGTTTTGTTGCATTTGAACAGTTTGATAAAACTGACTTTGATTTGTTGCATTTATAGTGTTTTGGTAAATCTGACCTTGAGTAGCATTTGTACCATATCCTTGCATTTGGAGTTGAGTACCTTGATAGGTTTGGTTTTGACCTGAAGTTATATTGTACGAAACCTGAGGTTGATTTAGTGGCAGGTTTTGATAAGGAAAGCCAAAATATTGTGGCTGACCTTGGGATGAACTAATTGTTTGACTAGCTGTGTTCTGTACATGTACTTGTGGTTGACCCTGTGTTGATACATACGTTGAGGGACTACCATGATTATTTTGACTTTGAGAACTCACATTTACTACAGGACTGCCTATATTTGTAGGCTGACCTAATGAAGATGCAAAAGGATAGTTTTGTTGACTTGTAGGTTGACCATGAGATGGTACACCTTGACTTGTGGATGTTAAACTTTGTGCTGCAAAATGCATGTTTGATCCATTATCTGTGGATGTAGTTGGTGTATGAACAAAATTAGGTGAGCCATAACTGAACACTGGCTGATCTTGAACTTGACTTTGTGCAAGTGAGGATGGTGGACCATGACTTGCAGGTGTACTATAAGTAGTTACCCGATAAACTTGATCTGACATAATGGGTCTACCAAAATTTAAAGTTGACAGAAGTTGGCCATTATCACTTGGCCTACTTGAGAACACCAAGTTTTGGTCTGGATATTGTATTTGTGGACCAAACGTTTGTGTAACTTGAGCATGTTGAGAAGAGGATGTTAAGTCTATCGATTGACTTTGTTCCTGTGTTTGGGTATTATTAGAGGAATCCTGTAAAACTTCCTGATCTCCATCAACCCATTTCTCCTCCCAATTTTCATTGAGAAAGTCATCACTATAATCTGAACTTTGACTTGATGTATCGTCCATTTTCAGCTGATTTGCAGCTTGACAATATGAGGTAACTTGTTTGCAAGTTTGAATTATTTCAAGTGAATGACTTATAGTTGACAAAAATTGAACTCACGAAACGTGAAAGTGCCAACTATTTCTGCGTGTTCGATTTTAACACAATAAACTTGCAAGCTAGAGAAAATTCAAACAGAAATGCATGAATAATAACAAAGCTTGCAATAAAATTGTTTGAAGACATATATTATAAGTACAAAACAATTCAGAAGATTCCAGTATGCTGCTCGAAATCTCCGAACTGGCCGGCGCACGTGGAACCAAACTCACTAAGTTCGCTTAAAAATGCAAAAACCCGTGAAAAGGTTCGAATACGGCGACGCCAGTAAAGTAAAATAAGCCTCGACTTACCAACGTTGTAGTCTGCAGCCCGCAGTTGGTACAGTTGAGGGACCTTAAAGCTAACACCTTAAATACAGCTAATACCTTAACTAGCTAAGAAGTATGTCCGTACGGCTTGGAGTCACATTTCAATCTGCCGGCGAAGCACGATAAAGGTAGAGACTTCCCGCGGGAAATGCTCAGGACGATTCGGCTTCGTCTAGTTCATTCCGTAATCACTACAGTATTAAGGAATTTCAAAACCATATTAAATCATAGGATTCATGTCGATTAATCATTTTAAGAAGAAAAACTAATAGGCCCTTGGACTTAGCAAATTATATGAAATTTTCAGTTTTCCGGACTTTTCTTCGGTTCTATGGCAGATACTGAACTGATTTTTGGTATATGGATATATCTAATTGTGGTACAGATCAAGTGTGAGTTTGAGTTTGATTCATGACCTTAAAGAGTTACTGGTCGAGCAGATATTTCCGAACTGAAGGTATTTCTGAACGATTCGCTAGTTCGGTTACTTGGAGATAGTTTTTCACAATTTTGGTGATACAGATGTCTAGATATTCAGAAAAATAACCGACATGCAAAAGGAAATCTCAAAATAACTTTATTTAGTATATTTTTAGCGTTTGTTTCTCCTGTTGTTTGTAACTTTCGTCTGTTTGGGAGCTGGGGAAAGTGACGTCATTGTGTTAAGAACATATCTTGACATAGTTTTGGAGTAATCTATTTTCAAAAAATCTATTCTTGTCAACAGATCGATGAAAACCTGCATAAAGAGGGGCTTATCTGTATCTGTATAGGTACGTTGAATTACATACATGTGAACCTTTTGCCTCCACAAATCTGGAGGATTTTCAATTTTCATCTGGAGATTTGGCCTCTCGTCGGGAGGTTTTTAATTTTTCATCGGGAGGATTTATCGGTATTTGGACCCCCCCCCTTTTATTTTTTTAATCTACGGACGAATTTTCTCAACTCGCTTTTCAACAAGGACAGATTCCGCTCTCATACAACATCAAAAACAATTCGGAGTTCCGAGAGTTGTCTCAATGACGTCCGTTGATTTCTTTTACTTTGCTTCTGCTACTTGAGTACACCTGTACAGAAAATCAATAACTGCTCTTCATGGGGTTTAAACTGACCACTCATCAGATTTAAATGTTAGGAGAATAATAAACAAGACGGTCATTATCTGCCTCAGGTTATACACGCTTATACAGAGTACGTGAATTACATGACGTCGTTTTTCCTACGCATTTATTTATTTATTTATCAGCGAACTTTTACTGCATTTCCTCACTTTTTCGTGTTATATATAAATATAATATGATTTTACCGGTATCAAGAAGATTCCCCAATTAACCTTGCACATCAATTTGGTATGTGAATTTGACGACCCGTGTTAAGATGTACTGGGTATAACGTCCCCCGGGGAAGTCGAGTACCCGTGACGGTGAAGAGAACGCGACGCTAATTGCTTTGTTTTTCCAGCAATATACCTGTCACCTGTATAATTAGCACTTATTAAATTGATTGTCTGGTAACTACAGACGGCGTAATGCGTAACGTAATACACAAATGGGGATTTTGCATTTCATCTGGAGAAATCTGGAGGATTTTTCGTTTTCGTCGGGAGAATTCTGTTTCGTCGGGAGGAATCGGGAGGACTATTTTTCATCGGGAGGGTCCTCGTTTCGTCGGGAGATTTCGTCCTCCCGCCGGGAGGTTCACATGTATGGAATTACCAATACTGGCTTGTGATCAACGGAATGAGAGAGCGCATAAACTTACTTAATCGCGCTTCAGGCTGGATCTAAAGCCTTCCACAGTCCTTGATAGCACTTGATGGTTATCCAGTTCGTTCCACTCTGTGACTGTACGTATGAAGAATGAGTTCTTCCTGATGACGGAATTACATGTAGGTATGTTAAAACAGCGAGTATGGTTTGAGCTATGAACAACGTTCCTAGCTTCGAAGTCAGTGAATTGTTTGGCCCTAATACGGCGCTTGTTTGAAACTGGTACTAGGTAAGTATCGGGTGGTATTGCTGGCACTAGCCCCTCAACCACCTTGAACAAGAACGTCAGACGCAGTTCTCTCCTACAATCCTGGAGAAGTTGGAGGTCCAGGTTTTTAAGCATGTTGGTAACACTACCAGGCGACCGGGTCTTGTAGTCTCCTGTGATAAAACGGGCAGCTTTCCTCTGAATCTTTTCCATCTTGATGATGTCCGATTGAATAAAAGGATCCCAAATGATGGCTCCATATTCTAATGTGGAGCGAACTAACGATATATATGCTGTTTTACGAGTAGATGTCGGGCAATGACGGAGGTTTCGCCTGATGAAGCCAAGTGTGGCACTGGCCTTCTTACATATATTATTTATATGAGTCGTCCATTTTAAGTCGGCTGATAACATGACTCCTAAATACGGATTTGTCTGAACTCCTTTAAGGATAGTGTTGTTAAGTTGGTAGAAATAATTTGATTTCTGACGTACACTAAGTACATAACACTTTGCGGCATTAAAGCGCATTCCCCAGTTTTTCGCCCAGAGTTCTAAACTAGCAAGATCTTGCTGTAGTGCAATATGGTCATCATGAGATCTAATTTCACGATACAACAGACAATCGTCCGCAAATAATCGTACTTTGGACTGGACCGAGTCCGGCAAGTCATTAATATGACAAAGGAAGAGAAGGGGTCCTAATACGGTACCCTGTGGCACCCCTGAGTCGACTGTGACCTCTCGAGAGCATTCCCCCTCTACTACGACTTTCATCATGCGGTGACATAAGAAAGACTCAATCCAGTGATGTAGACGTCCACGAATTCCATAGGCGTGTAGTTTGTGCAGTAATTTGTGGTGCGGTACCGTATCAAACGCCTTAGAAAAATTTAGAGCAGGATATTCACGAAAAAGCGTATACATTTCATGTGTTAGAAAACCAAAATAATTCGAAATAAGTAGGAAATAAACCTACCTCATCATGGTTCAGAAAGTCGCTTTAGAAATAAATTTTGTAAAAGTTTTATGATATATGTTGACATAGAATTCTTCAATAAGGATTAAAGGATAAAATAACGAAGTTTTGAAACATTTGATTTATATTTGACCCCAGGACAGACTAAAATACAAATCGTTCGGAAATACCTTTAGTAACTTGCGTAAAACCAGGCCGTTAGAGGGGGGTATTAAAATGCCCTCAAATCAACATTTATAGGTCGATTTTCAAAATTATTTTTACATAGGCATTAATTTGTATGAAGGGTGAAGCATTATTTGTTCCAAGTTTCATGGTGATTGGACGTATAGGAGCCAAGTTATTGACGAAAAACCGCAAAAATCGTTTGGAATTATCTGCTCGACCAGTATGGCCCTTGGACTTTGCAAATTTCATGAAATTTTCAGTTTTCCAGACTTTTCTTCAGTTCTATTGCAGACATTGAACTGATTGTTGGTGATGGATATATCTCATTGTGATACAGATCAACTTTGAGTTTGGTTTTGAATTACCCATTTTTACAAGAATTATGGCCCTTGGACTTAGCAAATTTCATGAAATTTTCAGTTTTACTGACTTTTTTGCTGTTGTTGTAGATCTCAAACTGATTTTTGGTATGTGTATACATTGTAGTGTGATACAGATTTACAAATTTAGGACACCATTTCATGAATTTTTTTCCAGATCTTTTCTGTTACTGCAGATAATTAACTGATTTCTGTGTGGGCATTAATCTTTTGATGCACATACAGGTCAAGTTTACATTTATGTTTAATTGAAGCGTTCTAAGCAGAGCTGCAGGTCATAGAATTATGCCAGTAAGGGACTTATATCGCTCAGCGATCAAAGATTTATTATTTTCAACAGAGGGTAATGATAAATAATGATAAGGCATACAATCATTCTATTGACCATTTACATATCTATGTACTTATGTTGTGAATTTGTGTTTAAAATTTTACATATAAAAATTTATATAAAAAAAAGAAATAAAATCTATATTTTAAAAATATAAAAGAATGGACAAAGCATTTTCCATTGTTACAAACCTGTATAGCCATCTATCTTATTTTACAGTAGCTTAACATGGAGATGATATGACATAATAATGACAGAGCTGGGTAAAGCAGACTTTGGGCTGACCACATTCTTTGCCAAAAGTCACCCTAACGATAAGTGTGGAGCTAACGGATTACCTCTCACACCTAATTCCATCAAAATCCTCGGCAGATTTCAGAGACTTAAAGCTGTCAGTCATCCTAATCTATGTAACTACCTTGATGTTGCAAGAGGAAAGCATGGTAAGATTAACAAGAAATGGTAGATACACATATTTATGAATAAGTTTAAGAAATGGACAAGTTTGAAATTCTGATACTTTTTGAAATTAAAACTGCAACTGATATGTAAGCACCATGCAATCACATGTCTCTAGTGCATATAATGTGTTAGACATTGTCAATTTTGTTAAATATCTGATGCACTTGCTATATTTTGCATAACCATAAAAACATGAAGGAGCTGTTAATATAAGGTTATAAAGGTGTAAATTCTGCCCTGAAAGGTCAAAATTTCAAAATGCAAAATTTGAGAAGATTTTTCGATAGAAATGACAAGTAACTTGGTCCACATTTGAATCTTTTTTCAGGTTTGATAAATTATTCAAAACAAGGACTTACATTTAACAGATCTCTTTGTTTATAAGTCTTTGTTCAAAATAATACTGATATTTGAATCAAAATAAGCATTTTCCCCATAGAAATTAATGAAAACTGAAAAAAAAGTTTTTACAACATTGTTCCTTAAATGGAAGGACTGCGCACGAGGAAAAATCAAGAGATTTCTGGGCTAAATCAAGCCTTTATCTTAAGTAACATCTCCTATATTCGTGTGAAGCATTTTATGCCATCATTTTTATTCATACTATGATAACTGTTTTGTAAAATGTTACATTGTATGATCTTAGAAATATTTTTCCATTTTAACAGAGAGGTTAATGGTAGTTGCTGAACACTACAGGCATTGTCTCAGAAGTACTGCTAAATCAGGCAAATATACAAAGTGAGCAAATTTTTATCACATGTAATGAACTGTAATGTTACTGGCAAATAATTTGAAATGCAAAACATGTTGAACATAAGATTGGATGTTTGATACTATACGTAGTCAATAAATTCTATCTGTCTTTTCAATATTAAGAGTTACTTACCATTTTATGGCAGCAAATTCATTGGAAACTATAGTGTAAAATTCAAGAAAAGACTTGCTTCAAATTCAGTGTTTCTGGAAGATTTCATTACGGTAACAGCATAATATACATGTATTATACATTTACGCCAAATACTGACCTAATGGGAAGTAACTCTGTATTTCAAAAAGACAGAGTATTAATTGTTTCAGCCAATTCATACATTGTATATCTACATCTTTTAAAAGTAGGTTAGATAAACTTCACTGATATTTTATAATGATTTCTAAAATTTAATGGAAATTTCTTACGAGTTTGCAAGTTATGATAAAGACTTTAAAATTTGAATCTAATGGTAGAGCAATAATTTTTTATCAGATGCTTTCTGTCAGAATTTATGGTACATTAATGTACTGTAGTACATCTTATTATATTGTTTATGTATTTCCCAGTGAGGAATTATTTATAGAGTTGGCATTTGGTATTGTAAGTGGATTAGCACACTTAGATAGAATTGGTATCACCCACAGAAACCTGTCTCAAAGTAACATTCTGTTAGATCACCAGGTTAGTATTGTACAATATTATGATACCAAAACTTACTGTATTGTTCACTAAATCTAGAGCACCCTGTTTTGGAGATTTTCGTAGAAATAAATGTATACTGTTGTCATCTTATGAACATTTACCCAGTCTACAGACTTCTCTTAGTCAATTCTTAGAAAATTAAATGTCTAAAGGAATTTTCTATAGTAAAAATGACTAAAATGTTTGACGTGGGACACCATGATGTCAATGTTTACCATTGTTGATACGGGGAACAATATGGCGGCTGGCTGAAATTAACATAAGAATTTCTCACGTTTTATTTTCAAAAACAGTTGAATGGGTGAGTTCATCCTCAGTTCCTGC
The DNA here is from genome assembly GCA_028142955.1 of Pinctada fucata. Taxonomy (NCBI): domain Eukaryota; kingdom Metazoa; phylum Mollusca; class Bivalvia; order Pterioida; family Pteriidae; genus Pinctada; species Pinctada fucata. Next base: position 19,362,748 of record AP027111.1, on the reverse strand, counting down.
TACAAATAAAGGAGGTCAATCTACGGAGACAATAAATAATTTGAAAATTCCTAAAACGGCAGAATAAATCTCCAAAACAGGGTTCTCTGGATTTAGTGAACAGCACAGTAGAGAATACTCCTTGTATTTCCTTTTAATTAAGTAAAATGATATGATCTTGAATAATCATGCAGTTGAAACACTATAGTATAGCAGGTAATTTGACCCAATTTTAATTTTACCCTTTGATATTGCCATCAGTCTATAGAGAGTTGTGTTTTGAATTTGTCTCAGGAGAATAAATTATAGATATGGAACATGTAATGCAATATATATCAGTAATTATGATGAAGAAGAAGTCATGCGAAGTAATATTCTTTAATATTTAATTCAGGGTAAAGTAAAGCTGTCAGAGTATGGAATGTATTACATGACAGAAGATGGTACATCTGTAGCTTTTCCCATTGGGTAAGACTCTTGTTGTCATTTTTTTTTCAAGACCCATTTTGGAAATGACCTATAACTATTAGGAAAAATTGAAAGACAAAGACTTTTGTACTTAGCCTAATCATTTTTGCTCTTTGCGTAGTCATTTTAATCTACTAGTATTCAAGTAAAATACTAAAGGGGAGGAAGGAGGCCATTAATAAAAAAGTTTTCAAGTAAAATGTCATTTGATAATATGAATTTAATCCGTTTTGTTCTTTTGAGGTAATTGTACATGTAGAAGGTTAATTTCAGTAACCATAAGTACCTAGCCCCAGAGGCTCTAGGTCTTGGACCTGCAGTAATAGAGGACCATACAGATTCTGATGCTACACTCACAGTCCCTTGTGGACCAAAAACAGATGTCTGGTCCATAGGCCTCATACTGATGGAAATCTTATCTGTAAGGATAGCTAAAAATTTTAGATTTTTAAAAAAGTATTTTTTGAGTCTCCATTTTTGCAAAGTATTATTTAATACTAGTTGCAATTTTTACAAAATTAATCTCTTATCAATTGTATTTTGTACATTATTTTCAAAACTTTACAATCATAGTTTTAACTTTAAATAAAATACAAGAGCATATTTTCAGATTGAAATTTATATATGAAATTTACATATTTTATATTTACAGTATAATATAAAATGTCAGTTAACATAGCAGCTAATATTTAACTCACAATACAACATGTAAACACCAAGTGTACATGTTCCTATATTTAATTTTATTCTGTCACTTTCATGACATACAATCATGTATTTTCTATTATAAACTGAAGTTATACATGTATTTTATCTTTAGGGAAAAGATCTTTGGACACAGTTGACAATTCCACAAATATTCTTCAAAATTCTTTCATTTGTCAAGTCAGGTAATTCTTGTAATTCAGATTACTATATGCAGGGAAATTTTTGCCCCTGTTTTATTTTCGCCCTTTTCACCCAATGACTTGAGGGCAAATTTAAGATGAGGTGAAAAATGTTTAACGAAAAGGATTTATTGACTGAATGTGTAAGTGGATGAATTCAATACAGGGTGATCAGTGTCTTACTCAAATTGGGTGAAAAAAAGACTGGGCAAATTCAAAGCTGTTTACAATAATTGTTGTAATTTTAAAGTTAATGCATGTACATGTATGTCAAGGATGCACAGTATAGAGAAATTCCCTTTGAGGAGTAAAAGTTTAAGCTATCTTTGTCTGTTTGTTTAAGACAAATTTTACTTTGTATTTGGGCAATGTCGTCATACAGGTACAATGTATTAAAATTATACGTAAATTTTACGGATAAGTTGAGTTCATATAGACTCATTTTGATTTCGATAGACCTACCAGAGAAAGTTTCAGACACAAGGATCGCTTTTCATATGGAATTATAGCCGTTCTGTACAGTCAAATATGACATGATATTGCCCAGCACTAGTGATAACATAAAACTAAGTGGGAAAATACTGTGTGATAAGACCAAAAAAAAAACTGAAAAAATTGAGGAAATATCGTTTCATATATAGAAGATAACTTATTATTCTGAAAGATCCCATGCTCTTTTGCTAGGTTTATCACATCCCTTTACAAAGTTTAATTGAGAAATTTACATGTGCCTTATCTTCATTCATTAACCTTTATATAAATCTTTACAGTTTAGAAAATCTCCGTAGGCTTTTGATAAAGTGTAAAAATTATCATGTTAGATAATATGCATAATGTGTAATGTTATCCCCTGACAACAGTTTTTGCAGGCTTTTATGACTGTTTATAAGGAAATGATATTTATTGAGGAGTTGATTTTAAAACTGATCTAATATTATTTTCAATTTCTTTCGTCATAGGAATTCATCCATTAGATTCTGTGGCACAAGAGTTAGAATTCTCTGAAAAGATGAAGGTAAATTTGAAATAAGTATCACTCACATCTTCTTCCAGACTCAGTGTATTCATAGAAAGATTCACATTTTAAAAGGAAACTTATTTTCAAAGGTTGTTTATCTTTATATTTCTTTAAAGGATAAAAAATAAAATGCAAAGATTCTTTAAAGAATAAAAATAAAATGCAAAGATTCAAGATTTAGATATAAAATTGTTCAATTGGCTGTCTCAAGCTTTTAATTCATGATTTTCATCACAATGTTTTCAGCACCTGTCAAAGGATATATTGGATTTTCTTCGGTTATGTTTGTCAGTATCTGTGAAAGAAAGGTATGTGTTATGCAGATTTATAGCTACTTTAAGGGACAATGGGGGAAAAGCTAATGGTGATAGAAGTTATCCATAAGATTAAATACATAAAAGTACTGTGGTTTGTTATCTGAAATACTCAAGTACTTAAGTCATAGGTATTTGTCCATTTATTCCCTAAGTCTTTACATTATAGATACTTTGCTATTGAATTGGCAAATTACTTATCAGTAAACCATAACTTGACACATGTACATGTTGTTGCTATTATCTAGAAATACCATGAAGTTTAGTAGATGTGTCACTATAGGGGTTTAGTATCACATTGCATACAGCTGTGTTATACAGATTACATGTACATTTTGTATATGTGATTCTAGTTAGTAGTTATACTGAATTTTGTCTTGTATTTTGTATTTCCAGACCCTCCCCCTCACAGTTGATAGATCATCAGATGTTTAGAAACGTCAAAGCCAAACAGGTACTGATAGATGTATCACATTTTATACGTACCTTATACATGTACATGTACATGATTGCTAAACATTCTTTACTACATGTTTGTTTGAAATGTTCGAACCCAATTTTATCTTTGTCTTAATTAAGCTATTTTCAACATTTGATCCTACAATGATGAATTATAAGTTGGACCACAGGAATTATGTTTAAAATATTCTTAAAAACTTGGAAAATTAAGTAAATTCAAAATTAGAGGAATTGGTCTCATATTTTCATCATGAGAAATAAGAATTGTCGAATCGCAATCTGTTCACATTAATAAAGAAAAGAAATAGATTATATCAAAACGGTTTTATTAAAATTACATGTAGATAAGCAAAGGAGATATAATGTATATTGTATGCATGTGTTATACAGCAAATGTGCATGTAAACATTACATGTATGGTAATGTTGCTTACTGTTCGACTATGCGTGCATTGCTATAGTTAATCAATTATTTCCTGTGGTTGATACATTCATTTCACAATTTCCTTCTCACCATTCGAAAATTGATAGAGAATACGGAAGATCGCAAATACATCTAAACAAGACTATACGAATGTTTTAGCGCACTCCTCGATTGTTCTCCATTGTTATGATGTCATCAATTTACTTGGGCAGAAAAGGTGCCCAAGTTTTGAACAATGGTTTAGGTAGGTGAGTAAATGAAAAATCTGAACGGGCACGCTGCACGCGCTGTATTTGCGATCTTGCGTATTGAAGAGCAGTTTATCTACATGTACATGTACATGTAGATCTCAAAGTACTTGAAGAGTTGTATTATTCTATACATGTATTGGAAATGACAAGAAATTATTTATGAATGGTTAAAAACAATCATTTCAGTTTCTGATATACTTTCAGATTCCATACAAGAATGGATTTCGTCTTTTCTCTGCTGATGGTAGATGTAAAGACCTTGAATTACCCGTTTTCGGAGAAAATGGTTATTCAAAAGAATGTGAGTTGTTGAACAGTGTGAATTTTTTGAATGCATGCTAAAATTTATATTTTGTGGAAATTCCAATAAACTTATAGATTATCATTTTCAAAATACATAAAAAAAAATTTGTGACCTTCATTATTCATTTTAAAAATTACATACCGGTACTTGTTGTGTACATGTATTTAAAAGAATATGTAAATAAAAATCATAATTTATATATTTTTGACAGAATAGAATTGGTTTGGTATACTGTGCTTTTCATACTAAATTTACATAATGAGAAAGGTTTTGAAATCTTCATACCGGAACTTTATCCAAGATACCAAAATAAATGGAAGAATTGAAAATTTTGAGTAAGGTTAAATAAGAAAACGTGTAATTTCACATGTAACCAATGAATAAACGGGATAAATATGAATCCTTTGTAGTTAAATAACATATTCAATAATTACAGACCTTGAGTCAGACCATTTATCACTACGCAGTATGGAAGAAGTCTACTACCTATGGAGGCTTGCAGGGGGTGACTTAGTAGGTGCTCTCAAAAAGGAGGGACTTACCAAATCCAAGCCACCCATTCATCTACTACCATAGTAAGTACAGTAACTGAGGTCTGTATTATTTCTTAAACTGAAAGAATTATGTCCCTCAACTCTTTATTTCATTGTTTGAAAAATTTGTACAAATAAAAATGTCTTTTTGAGGGAGTTTTATATGGGATTCTGATTTTTATCTTAATGTTACTGAGTGACAGTAAACGTTTGAAGGTAATTGTATCAACACTCTAAAAACCAATAAAGTTCAATTCTTTGTTTCTCTTGTTTCCTTGAAGGATTTGCAACATTAATATACCATTTTCATATTACTGCTAGACTTGCATTAAAGACATTACAAGGGTAGACATCACAACTTTTGACATATCTGAAATGTCATGGATCTGTTATGATACACATGAAAAAAAATTGTCAGATTTAGTGATGTTGGGCATTGGCTTGTATTAAATGCAAGTCTAATGCGGTAATACAAAATGTATGAAAATAATCATTGCATGTACATGTGCATGTATAAAAAGATAATGACTTCTTTCTCACTGTGGCATTGGTGTACTTTTTGTCATTAAATAAATGTATTGTGATATTGTTTGCATTGACAGTTACTCTACCAATGAGGGTGAAGTGTTTGGACAGACAAGGGACCGAGCTGAACTGCTGGACAGTACAGTGGTCATCCTATCCCAGGAACAACTTAGACAGGTAAGGTTTAAGCACCTATAACACTGAAAAATTAAATATACACAAACAACTAAGACAAGTAAGGTTTAAGCACCTGTAATACCAAACACTTTAAAAATGTACACAAACATCTTAGGCAGGTAAGATTTAAGCACCTATAACATTGAAAAATTAAATATACACAACAGACATACACTGTACATGTACAAAACCTTCCATTTTGTTTAGGATTTACATGTATCAGTTACTTAGATACAAGATAGATGAATCATGCATATGTATGGTAATACAAAAAATGTATATGTCTCAGAAACACATTCAAGATTTCTTTAGGATTAATGTAAGTTGCCATCATACTTCTGTATTATATAGGTAAAAAACGAATAAAAGAAAAATAAGCAAATAACTATTCATTTGTATTTTCAGCGTCTCAGTGAAATAGATGAAACTGCCTACTATCCACTGCTTGAAGATGAGTAAGTTATTGTCACTTAAATGTACAATGTATGAATTTTGAACATTTGAATGTACTTCTTATCCTCTCAAAGAATTTTCTGATTATCAGTATTTTAATCATTTACAAATATCAAAAGTAATGTACATTTTACTTATGACTGCTTAAGTATTTAACACAGAATATTTCAAGTGCTGCAGTTTTAATGTATCTATGGTAACCGTTGTGTAAAGTTTCCCAGTGTCATTGACAAAACAAATGTTAGCGTATACATTGTACCTTTGATTGCTGATTGAATGGAACTGGACTACATTGTATATAGTGTACTGAATTGAATATACGGAATTACATGTATCTCTGAATCTCTAATCATTTCTGGATGTTTAATTCATTATGTTTACACATTTATTTATAACCTAAAAAAGAAAATTGCTGGAAAAATAAACTTCCTAGAGGGTTAGGTTATGATAAGCAACTTCCCAAGACTATACATGTATGCATTTATACATGTACATGTTATGTAAAGCTATATTAGGTCCAGGGTGAGTAGCTCATTTTCCAGTTATATCAATCCACTTAGACAACAAAACAACCAGACTTGATACATCACAGAATTCTGTGATTTCACTATAGAAAATATGGTAAGCCATCAAGAAGCTGCAATGAAATACATGTACATGTATTATGTCACAAAGGAAAATTTTGCCAAATACTGTAAATTTCGCGATTATAACATCAAGACGTTTTGCTTGGGGGAAATGTTCACGATAAAAATGTCTTTCCCATTGTAAGAATGCAGCGGGGATATTTTGCGTGTGAATATTTTCGTGATTTCACTTGATTCGCAAAAAAATGCGAAAATTACCCCCACACGAAAATATCCACGTTTACATTAATGTGGTGTTTTGTTTCTGTACGTATAAAGTCTAAACTGAGAACAGTCATATCTATTAATTGGACAGTGGATTATTTATGGTGCAATTACCGAATTTTTTTTTTTTTTACAAATGACTAGATTCTTTTCAATTTCATTTGCAGGCAAAGTCAAGTGACGTCTAGTTTACCAACATCACCCAGTAGTAATGATCTGTCTGAGACGGCTAATCTACCATTAGTCATCAGGGAAAAAGATATTGAATATCAGGTGGGAATTAATCTTTAATGTTTGAGTAACATTTGAGCCTAGAATTTGAATTTCATTCATCATTTGACAATGAATCTTTTCCAAAATTATTTACATTACATGTAGATCTAGGTCAGAAATGAAAAAAAAAAAAATTCTAAAATTGATCACAGCAAAATATTAAATACACAGAGAAGAAGCAAGAACTTTGATAAATCCAACTTTTTTAAGCATATTTGAAATGTCCAGGTGAAATTTTCAGGAAATGATTATACAATGTATAATGAGAATTCTAATATGACTTGAAATTTTCTCCCTATATGTACCATAGAACTCGCCTGGTGTAAAATCTCCAACAAACTTCCAGTGCGCTAAGCTCCGCCCATTCACGTGCAATATTAGAATAGAAATAACAACTAGCTTGCCGAGATTCATTGTCCAGTAATTCCACGAGTCGCATGAACGAATCAAATTATCACCAAGCCGCGAAGCGGCGAGGTGATAATTTGATTGGTTCATGCGGTTCATGTGATATGATTGGTTCATGTGACTCGTCACATGAACCAATCAAATTATCACCTCGCCGCTTCGCGGCTCGGTGATAATTTGATTGGTTCATGCGACTCGTGGAATTACTGGACAATAAACCACAGCTAGCTAGTTGTTATTTCTTAAATAATGTTCATTTCGAGAGAAAAAAAAATTGTTTTTCCTTCTTTCACATTTCAAATGATTACATAAAGTTTAATTTCATATTTGTTTCAGTTTCACAGAATAATTTTGTATGAAAGGTTACTAAAGGGATACCCCTACACCAGAGGTCATATATGGAAAGAGGCCCGGGTGGACATTCCTCCTCTAGTTAGAGCACATGTCTGGGGAGCTTTACTAGAAATAGAGGTAGGTTACTCAGTATGGTCAACTTGTAAGAATGATACATACACATATTTGGAGGTAAGCTTGATTAGATATTACTTCTCTAGTAAGAGCACATGTCTGGGGAGCTATACTTCAGATAGAGGTACATGTATGTAGGTTACTGTAGAATGTAAGTACTCGTGATATGTATAAGATGGAGGCTTTGGTGACATTTCTGCTCTAACTATAGCATAAAGGCACATACATGTATTTGAAATAGAGGAAAGCTACCGAGTATTGTCAACTTCTATGAAAGGTCTGGGCATTTCTCCTCTTGTAAGAGCACAAGTCTGAGAAACTCTTTTAAGAAATAGAGATAGGTAGATAATATACATGTAGTTTACTAATGTATGAAATTGGTCTGTACTCTTATTTCATGTAATAAAAGATTTTGGCACTAAACTGTGATCTGGCACGATTCTTGGATTCTACATGTATATCAATCTTAATTCTCATATACATATTTCTGTTTCAGGGTGATATTTATGCCAGATATGATGAAATTGACAAAGAGACACCAACACAAACCGACAGACAGGTAAATTTAGATGCATGCATACAGGTGATCTATTTGGATAGCCTTTGTTCTTTTTTAAAATGATAACATAGTATATGAATTTATGAAAGTTACAAATAAGCATTTTTTTATGCACTAAATGTTGATGTAATAAGCCACTTGCCAAAATTCATAATGGCTGACAAAGTGACGAAAAATGTCTGAGGTAGGCAATTTTTGCACACTTTCTTATTGTTACTTCTAATGGAATTTCGTCTCTGACGTTATAATGTAAAACAACGCCACAAGATGTTGACTCGGACATTTTGCGCTTTCTTACAAGATCGGAAAATTATCTATTCAACATGATTGTGTATAATTGTAAATATTACAAGATGAAAAAAGCAAAGCTTCTGAGTACAAATGTAATATCTTTTAGGATTTTAGATTAACTTTTTCTTCAATTGTGTTTTGTAGATTTGTTAATTTTCATATTCTTTATCATCTCTTTAGATATAAACAATTTTTCTACGAAGAAAATTGATTTAAATATTTGCAAGGAAAGGTCTTGATTTTTCAATAAATGCATACCATAGCATATTTTGTAACATTATAACACTGTCACATAAGATATACATTTTGTGCTTTCTAACAAGATCGTCACTTTTACCATCACATAAGATATGCATAATATTCTTTGTGACAATCCTACAAAGTAAGGTGAACAACTTATTGAATGTGCTCTTCTTCTATCATGATACATGTATTTTTACCGTCCTCTGTGCTATATAGATAGAAGTTGACATACCTCGATGTCATCAATACCATGAACTCCTGTCATCACCAGCGGCACACGGCAAATTTAAACGAGTGTTAAAGGCGTGGGTCGTCAGCCATCCACAGTATGTGTATTGGCAGGGGCTAGATTCACTCTGTGCTCCTTTCCTGGCTCTGAATTTCAACAATGAGGGTATGTGTTCTTTCTTCTGATTTTTCACACGGCTTCTTTGATTGATGAAGTTTGTGTACATGTAAATTTTTGTTTATATTGCAAGCAGTTCAAGCATTATACGTACATGTATATAGTTCTGTCAATGTTTTAGTCAAGTTTCTTGTTGTGGCAAAATCCTACCAAGGCAGAGAATTAGAATGTATAGCATCCTTATTTAGCCAATTATGTTATTATTAATAGCATTATCTTTTACATTAAGTGACCTTGGACATTTCAGCTTTGGCCTATTCCTGTCTATCAGCTTTTATTCCAAAGTATCTCCACAAATTTTTCCTGAAGGATAACTCAGCAGTCATACAAGGTAAGCTCTTCAGATTACAAGGTAAGTATAATATTCTCTTTGCTCAATGACTATCTGACAAAGGGATTCATAGTCAAATATTTCTCGCTTTTTTAAAAATCTCTACTCATTACATTTGTAAAAATGATCATTGTGATTTATATTGAATAAATACAGTTTAAACTAAATATTTCCAATGCATAGGACTTCCCATGTTAAGCACTTGTTAGGCAAAGGAATTTTATATCTTATAATTCTGGTTGCCTATTGTGACATCACACTTTAATTTTGAAATTACAGAGAATTTACAAATATTCATATACTTTTGACATTATAACATTCAACATGCTCATTATTTATGCTAAATGGGTGTCTGAAATTTAGTACAAATGGAAATATAAGTAATGACTGTCTTACTTTGGATGTTCATGGTAGTATAATTCTGGTTGGTTACATGCAAATTTTCCATGAATCATGAAGAATTTGCACGTTATCAATCAGAATTATTCTACCATGAACACTCTAGGCAATTGAGACAATCATTTCATAAAAATAACTTTGGTTGATAACATGACATCACTGCAATTCAACGTCCAGCCCTATCAGTGTTATGATTTGGGTAACTGTTATTGAGAACCATTATGAATATCAGGAAAGAACGTTTAACTGTGAGTGTTAAAGAAATAATTATACATGTACATTATAAATTTTACTTATAAAACAAGAAATTTCACCCCTAAAAATCCAAGTAAGAAATTCATTCCTTAACAAAAATGAAAACTTTGACATATCAACTACTGATAATCAAAACAAACAGAATTCAAACTTGGAAAACAAAATATTACTTTAAGATGTTGGAAATTTACCTAAAAGTTGAACACTTTTCATTGGAACTCTATTCATTTCTGCTGAAATTCATTTTACATGATACAAGCATTTTTGTAGGTTGCATTATTTTACATTTTGAAATATTTAAAATAGTATTAAAAGTAAATACCTTCATGCATTGATTACTTTATTACAGAGTATTTACCCGTATTTTCACATCTTATAACATTCCATGATCCAGAACTTGGTAATCATTTGGATGGTATAGGTTTCATACCAGATGTAAGTCAAGTACATAAAACATTTTGTCATACTACATTTACATATAAATGAAATAGGTGTATTTCCCTTGATTAAATGCTGAAATATCAATTTTCTAAAAATAAATCTGCTCTATATTTGTGCTTGATATATGTACTTATTTTCATCGTAAAAGTATTTACTGTCCTGTTCACTAAATCCAGAGAACCCTGTTTTCCCGGTTTTCTCTAAAATATGATATCGTCATCTTCCTTAAAGATATCTGTTTTATAGTACTCCTTTAGTCGTAACAGAAAATACCATTGTTTTGGCTGTACGTCAATTAAGTTAGAAATAGGATGGAAAATAAAAAGTCTACGTGGATTTTCTACAGTAAAATCACTGAAAATGTGTGACGTCACTGTTTACTATTGCTGACATGGAGAACAATAAGGCGGCTTGAAATTAACATGGGAATTTCCCGTAGACATTTTATTTTTCATATTGCAGTTTGAAGACAGCTGATAGGGTAAGTTGAAATTAATTTCCAGTTACGACTAAAGGAGGTCAATTTTTGGAAACAATAATAGGAAAATTCTTCAGACGACAGAATAAATTGCCAAAACAGGGTGCTCTGGATTTAGTGAACAGGACAGTAGGGGTTACCATGCATATATTTTGCAAAAAAACTGACATGCTATTGGCAAAGTCCCTGTCAAAAATTGAGCTAGTAAAATGGATATCAATTTTGCTGATACCCTGTCAGTATTTGTAAAACGTCAGTATGTTTACCCTATTCTAATGCTTTGGTCCATAATACACAAGTAAATGCCTCTTTTCCACGACACATTAGGAACGCATGCTATCATAGCAAAATTTGAACTGAAACATAGATCTCCTTACAGTGTTTCAACCAATCAAAATGTGTAGTACATGTATCACAGGGTGCATTAGAAAGTATATATCAGACACTGTACAATCAAACTCATTAGTTACTTTTCAGAATTTTTTTAAAGCAACTTGGAGCTTTTAAAATAAATGAAATAAAATATTTTGATTTCATGACTTTCTGCTAAGTGTGAATCTGTTAACATTTCCAAAAGTGTGTAATTTTGTGATATGTTGATTTTAACAGTTATATGCCATACCATGGTTCCTGACAATGTATGCACGTGAGTATGTCTATACATGTACTACAATAGAATGATCAACATCCCAAAATAGGATAACATAACGATCCAAAATGAGTACATAATTTTAAGTCAGATTATACATACATGTATAAATAAAATCAATATCACAGTCAAATGCAGATTCTGAAAGCTGCTACCCACTTAGTGTAAAATGCTCATACATGTACTTTGATATTTCATTTGTCACAAGCATTATTGCTCTTGGATCAATTGATATACTGTAAACGTGGAAATTTTCGTGTGGGAGTCATTTTCACGTTTTTCGCGAATTAAGGGAATTCGTGAAAATTTTCCCCACAAGAAAATATCCCCACTGCATTCTTACAATGGGAAAGACGTATTTATCACGAATGTTTCCCCCATGTGTAATGTCTTGATGTTATAGTCGCGAAATTTTTCCCCAGCGAAAATAACCATGTTTACAGTATTTGTAAACTTCTGTGAATATCATCTAAAGTAGGAATAACATACACAAATGTAACTAAAGCTTAGTATCACTTTATTTACATGTACATACATGTTAGTATTGTTTGCCGAAATCTATTAATCTAAGTTAGAAAAGGTTGATATGATGCTTTTGACATGTACATGTATATGCATGTAAGATATATTTGTATTTTCAGATGTGTTTCCTCTGCATAAAATTGTACATCTGTGGGACACACTGTTGCTAGGCAACTCGTCTTTCCCGTTGTGTATAGGAGTTGCCATACTGTCCCAGTTAAGGTCCCAGCTGCTCTCCTTTGGATTTAATGAATGTATTTTACTGTTTTCTGATATGCCAGGTATTGTAGGATTTTAATTGGCTTTGTCTATCATGTCAAATATGCTTCCCTCTTGTAACAGAATGTAAATTTACAGGACTGGTGATCTTTAAATGAAATATCTTCATAGTTGCACCTTTCTGTGTAAGAGGGGAGATGATGAGATATAAATACCAAGTGTTTAGGAGTATTGAGATTAAGTTTGTGAAATTGAAATTCTATAAGGTTTTTGATCAGTTTTGTCTACACATGAGAAGATACTGTATTAGTGCATGCCATAGGAAAACGCCTATTTTACTACAAGACGCTGAAAGTATAGAGTACAGTTTGGTTTCCCAAAGGCAAAGATGAGTACAATATTTTCCATACTGTGCACAGGAATAAAGTATAATAAAGCTTTTGTTACGGTATTTGTATTATAAATCCTATATGTTGTAAAGCAAGTGTTAGGAAGTAAATTTCCTCTAGTTTACAGGGATCGAGAGGCCCTGCATACTGCGATATAGTCCCATTTAGATGAACAAAATGGTGCATTACACAATTAACTGGGTGTCCATGGTGCCCTTTTCGAAATTTTCCAATGGCCCTTTCAAGTTGCAAAATGGCCCATTCGTACTGAAAATGCCCCATTTAGTTTTTGTTAGGAGGGGCCATAATCCCATTGACCCTTATTTTCCTTGAAAGCTACTTATTACAATATGGAGAATAGAACTCAACACAGATTTCTTGATTGAAAAAATTAAAGTAATTAAAATACAGATTTCTTGATAATCATAAAGTTTAAAGAAATTTAACTCTCCCTTGACCATTTTAATGGATAATCTTTAAAGATAACTTGTATTTCTTGTTATATATCCCTTAATATTTACATATGAGCTGTGTTTCCCTTAAATGCAAGTATATAGAGCTCTTGCTTTGCATTTCCCCATGTAGGCAATTGTGATAAGTATATGACGTCACACGAAAAATGATGGGGATTCAGTGTATTGCATTTCGATCCATAAAAATTAAACTGATTTTCAAATTCACATACATAATATCTATTTGACAGAGATAGACATACAGCGTTGTGTGCAGGACTCCATTAAGATTTTCTGTAACACGCCTAAATCAGCCACGTACAGACAACATGCCAGACCTCCAAAAAAAGCCAAGAAGGAAGAAAGTCGACCTAATATATCATACTACTCCAGGGATTATAACGAGCAACCATCATCTGAACTCGTCAGTATTTCTTTATGTTTTGTGAAGTTCAATTTAGAACATCATTATCTGATAACTTTCCTCCTTTGATTTAAAAATTATTATTGTTTATTACGCCATTTTATAGACACATGATAAACTTTTATTGGCATATTCATTGACTGAGTTGGACATTCTTATTCAATCATGTATTACAGAGACAAATGATGAAAATCTTCTTGAATTAATCTATAAATACATGAAAAAGATTATACATACATGCAAGTTACTTCCATGTACCCTCCTCAATATAATACCATTCTTTCAGTCTATGGAGCCAATACCAGTAGAGGAGTTAAAGACTGAGAAATGTCCGCGTATTTCAGCAGAAGATCTGATAGAGTTAGGGGAGTTAAGTGGCCCGTCCCACACCAAAAGTCCTACTAAACGTAAACAGAACAGCAAACCCATGCTGCTAGTCATAGACGTCAGGAACCAAGAAGAGTATCCTTTATACTTTTATCTTAATATGTCTAATTGTTATAAAGATTACCCATAATTGTTAATGTACTGCAAATCAAAAGTTTTTCAAATTCTTGTACTTTGCGTACCAGTACTTGTAAAGGCTTGTGATTCAGTTTTTAGGTTGTACACTATATTTGATTATCAAGGAACATTAAGGAAGCCTTGATAGTAAAATGAATGCAAATGTACCTCCTGCTCTTGAACAATTAAGTAATTAATTCATAACCAATTTTATTATAAATAATGTTCAAGTTCAAGTTCAAGTTGCCTGAGCTTCTATGATGATTAATACTATTTTCTATGAACTGTTCAGGAAAAAGTGACAACAGAATGACTGATGTGTATACCCATAAACACCTTTGTATACCTTTAATGCATACATTGATATCTTCAAACTTATTTATCCTTGACCTTAATCTAAGTTTTGCCAAAGGTTCCATACCAAACAGTATCAACATTCCGTTCCCCACTGCCTTTTCCCCGGAAGGTGACCTTAACCCTTGCTCTGCTGTGACGTCACTAAATCAACACAAGGTTCAGGTCAAGGTCGTTGTTGGCAGTAGAGGAAGGAATGCAACTAATGTAAGTTATCCTGATTTTCAACAAAATCACAAGACTTAATCTAGAGTTGGAGTTGGAAGTTTACCAGAAAGCATACATGCATATATAAAAGTTTGTATGAATTCTACTTGAAATATTAATGTCCTTCACAATCATATGTATATACATGTAGTAAGATTTCTTCTTAGTGATAATTGAATTTCAAAGACCGAAAATCCTTTCTTTTAAGTCTTTGAGCAATAAAATTTCAAGCTTGATTCTGGAGTTGTTTTTTTTTTTGCCAAATAAATGCACTAAGATTATTTCGTTTTTAAAATCCTTGTACATGTACCTGTGCTATTTCTTCCCTAGACATTTTTTTCGATTTTGTACTTTTTCAGTTTGCTATAGAGCTTGTGAGGTTGGGATATCAGAAAGTGTGTGTTCTGCACAAAGGTATAGACGTACTCAGGTCTACAAATATACTGACAGTGCCTCCTGTTGACCTCTGAACAATACAAACTTTACATGTTGATTTAGAAAAGGTTTACATATAATATGCACAATGGTTTGTGCTATTCATGTCTCACACTTAAAGCATGTAAAATTGTCAATATCTCATCTGGTTAATACCAGATTGTCAAGCTTACAATGATATTGTCTATTTCTATTCCCACTCTCATTCACTGATAACTGTCACATGACGAGTCATCGCCATATCACATTGACCTGTGAGGGGCGATTTCATTAAATAATACTACAGCGAAAACTCTTGCTTCTGGTTTACCATGAAATATCGAAAAGGCGCTTTATATCTGTGACGTCATTAACGTCATTTCGTAAACAGCAGCAAGGACACTAAAGCTGAGCTATAGAATCCTTGAATTTTGAACCAATCTAAGAATTAGGATGGGTTTTGACTGTGAAATCATCTTCATATGACTAATTGAATGATTACTTTATTACATTTAGTATAATTCAGCGACAGATTATGCTTATTTTGTCTTCGAAATATTTCTTAAAAGAAAAGTCGGTTCCAGCCATTTTTGAAAAGTTAGCTTTATTTAAAAATACTGAGTAAATCCACTATATGAAAAAAAACAATTGTGGGCTTTTCACTCCGTGAATATGGTGTGATATTTTCTTATTTTGAAAATATTGACCTTGGCTGGTGCCTCGGTCAATATTTTCAAATTAAGAAAATATCGCACCATATTCATCTCTTAAAAAGTCCATAATTGTATAATGTTTCGCACATTTTATGCAGTCCACACTTACATGTACTTAAAAGTTTGTGCCAGAAAGTATTTGTTGTAAAATACTTTAATCCTTTCTACTTTTAAGAGTCATGTAGCTGTTGGATGGGAAACTACATGTATTTATGCCGAAACATATACATGTAGGTCAAAATCAAGAATTTGCGATACATGCATCTCTCATTGTGATTAGAACTTAAAATGATAATTTATTGTTTTGTATACAAAAGATATATTTTTATGTATTTCCCTCATATTTCAAAGAAACTGATGATGATGAATCACTTCCCTTCATAAAATATTCAGGTCAAGCTAGAATAAGGACTATTTGCATGAATATGAAGAATAACAGTTTCTTAAAGTATACAGGAAAACTGTTACAATTAAATAATATTTATTTTTTAAAATTAACTTATACACCTAAAAATAAAGACCAAGAACAAGTATATGTGATGTCATTTTCAAACGTTGCCCCACCTACAGAGCTACACCAGTACTAAATGTTACCTGTCACTAATGGAAAAAACCATCCATTGTTATTTTTAGTCTTTGCTAAACATTAGAATAATGGATAAACCTACTGGTACATAATGTTTTAACTTTGACTAGGAGAATCAAATAAATTGTTCAGTGTCATATACATGTATGAAGAATTTGGATTTTTATTTATTCACATAATCATTAGGTTATGTTCATACAATACATACCATACTTCAGATTTATACTATGTTGTAATAACAAACTGGCATTTTTTCGTCATTTTCTTTTTTCCTTTACAAACTCATTTCTACATATGTATTTTCGTTGAACATGGAACATTTACTAGTATATGAAGAGTTATTAAGTCTGAAATTGTTGTGTATGATTGAAAAATATAGTTACATGTACATACATGTCATATTGCTTCTCAAGAAATGTGCAATATATCATTATGAATTATAATAAACTTCTGAATGATTGACATACAAGTTGTTTTAATGCTTTGTTTTGTAGATTACTGAAGTACATGTTAAAGGATATCATGTAAGCAGGTTAATTACCAAAAAAAGAGATCTTGTCTACTTAGTATTACGCTTTGAAATTTTCAATTCAAATCTACACTAGGCTGAATTTCTTCTTCAAAATTTGTTATAAGAAAGTTTTTATGGAAAGAAGAAAACTATCTCCAAACATGAACTCCTTTCAATGTCCACAAAATCTCATAGAAAAGACAATCCATGATGCACAAATATAAAACAAGAGCCCCATGGGGCACATCGCTCACCTGATACCCTTGCACACTCTTACTACACTGACAATGCATAATGATACTTATTGTAGTTGTACTTTACCAGGGTAGATCCAAATTTTCCTGTTCAAATGAAAGTTTCTATAGGTACCATCAGGATGTACAATAATTGATGTAAGAAAGACGACTCTTGCATATTTAGGAAAATAAATTCCCTATCACCTTTTAGTTCACCTCGGTTGTAGAGGGGGGCTTATGTTATCTCCCCGTAGTCGCATCAGTGTCGGCGTCAGCGTCTGCACTATAGGTTAAGCAAAACGGGCAGGTCCATTCCTGCCAAACTATAAGTCTCGCATCATGGATGATGCATCTGAGGATGCTTACAACAATGCATGGTACGGAGGCTGCATCTGACCTACATTTCATGCTTGAGTGAGCAGGTTAGGTAAAACGGGACAGGTCCATTCCTGCCTTACTTTAAGTAAAACACCAAGCAAACTTGCATGGATGATGCATCTAAGGATGCTTACAACAATGCATGGTACGGAGGTTGTATCTAACCTACATTTCATGCTTGAGTGAGCAGGTCAGGTAAAATGGGACAGGTCCATTCCCGCCTTACTATAAGTCCTACACAATCCAAACTTGCATGGATGATGCATCTGAGGATGCTTACAACAATGCATGATACGGAGGTTGTATCTAACCTTCATTTCATGCTTGAGTGAGCAGGTCAAGTAAAATGGGACAGGTCCATTCCCGCCTTACTATAAGTCCTACACAATCCAAACTTGCATGGATGATGCATCTGAGGATGCTTACAACAGTGCATGGTACGGAGGCTGCATCTGACCGACATTTCATGCTTGAGTGAGCAGGTTAGGTAAAATAGGACAGGTCCATTGCCGCCTTACTATAAGTCCTACATCAACCAAACTTGCATGGATAATGCATCTGAGGATGCTTACTGCAATGCATGGTACAAAGCTGCATCTGACCCACATTTTACACTTGAGTGAGCAGGTTAGGTAAAATGGTCTATGTCCCTTTCTGCCTTACTATAAGTCCTATGTTAACCAAACTTGTATAGATGATGCATCTGAGGATGCTTACTACAATCGTTGAACGGAAGCTGCATCTGACCCACATTTCATGCTTGTGCAAGTAGGTTAGGTAAATGGGACAGGTCCATTCCTTCCTTACTGTAATATTATAATAATATACTATTTTGGTCCTTTCAGAGAATTGATATTTAAAGAAAATAAATAAAATTGAAGGAAAAAAAAACAAGCGTTTAGAATCTTATATGTGTCAGACATGTAGTAAATGAGGGCACAAAATTATACATTAATTGTGTTATTCAATGAATATGTAAAAAAATGAGCATTTCTGACAAAGTCAGAAACACATCAAAAATTTGACTTCGGAGTTGAAACAAAAATAACAACACTTCTTAAAACATACCTCTAGACCATTCTGATGCTTTTGCTTTGTCGATAGATGCTTTACTTCTAAAGGACAAGTTTTTCAAAGGAGAGTACGTCCTGTGACCTACTTTTGTCTGTGGTGACGCCACCTATTGACGGATCTGGACAAAAAACAACAACACTTGAGGAAAATTAGTGCTTCATTCCTACCAAGTTTCATCAAAATCCCTTCAGTGGTCTGGAGAAAAAGTCCAATATGTATGAAAATACCCCCCCCCCCCCCTCCTTTTTTACATAAAATAAAAATTCATGAAAAAGACAAAAAAAAAAAATTGAAATTTTCACTCAAAGTCAATACCAAACCATTAAAATGTGACAAATATGCAGTAAATGAATGCACAAAATCACACATTAATGGAGTTATTCAAAGAAAAATGTACAAAAAATGAGCATTTCTGACAAAGTCAGAAAACATGTCAAAAACGCGTCTAAAATTTGACTTTGTAGTAGGACCAAAAACAACAATACTTCTCAAATTACAGTCAACTTCTTTTAAAATTCGGATCTATACACGCAACAGAGTACATTACTTTGGGTATTACACAACCTGTCTTTTATGGTGATATGATAAACAAAATTAGAAGGATAAAAGGTAGGCAGCATAACCATCTAAAATGCGTAAGAATCATCAAACGCCTTTTATACCGTGGATATGATCCTAATGTCACCAGACGGACACTAGGCTTGATACTTGACCAATCTACAGTCTTGTACAAGCGCATCCTTGAGACTTGCACTCTGACTGACTGTGACGACGGGACTCCATGACGGGCCCTGCCCAAACCTCTTTAGAGAAGACAGGGCCCCGACCACCTTTCCTCTCTGAATGTCAGTCATACTCCTCGGGTGATTACATACATGAGCTCGCTACAGCCGGCAGAGCACGGACTGTATTACGCATGCCCTTTTTTATATCCATTTACAAATTCATCTGTGTTTCTGGGGCCTCTACGTTTTGCGGTCTTGTTTGTGTGAGGTCATCTTACAGTGAGGAGGTTGTTTTACACCACAATTGTACGTTCTTCGAGACCTCTGGGTAATTGGAGAAGTGAGAGGGTTGTGCGCACGTAATCCAGGATAACCACACCATTTGCTACCTGCGTGACAAATGGCCGTCCAAAGTCGGCATCGGCTGCCCATTGGTCTCGTCGGTTTATGTGTAGTCTTTTGTGTTTGATGTTTACATGTCGTATGTCTCTTCCGTCTCGTGCTGTACTCGTCTTTTGTGTTTTTGCATCGGGTGTTTTGGTGTGTCTTGCTGTTGATGCTGCAACGGGGTCTTGTTGGAGATCTCCTCCCTTCTCAAGACATCTCTCTAGATCATCCTGATGTTTTCGGTTTGTCGATACATGCTTCGGTTCTGAAGAAGTTTGTCAAAGGAGGGTACCCCCGTGACCTACTTTTGATGGTGGTGGCGCCACCTGTAGATGGATCAGGACAAAAACAACAATTGTAGGGGACCATTAGTACTTCATTCCTACCAATGAAAATCTTAAAAGTGGTTATGGAAAGGAAGCTGAATATGTATGAAAATCACCCCTTCCTTCTTAAATAAGAAAAAAAAAAAATCATAAAAAATCAAAGAATTAGAATTTTAGTATAAAATACATATCAAAGCATTTAGTAACTTAAATATGAAAAATATTCTGTAAATGAGTGTGTGAAATCATACACTTATTTAGTTATTTAAAGAAATAGTGCAAAAATGTGCATTTCTGACTTAGTCCGAAAAGACGTCAAAGCGTGCCAAAATTTGACTTCGGAGTGGAACCAAAAATAGCAACACTTCTTAAGACATCTCTGTAGATTATCCTGATGCTTTTGGTTTGTCGATACGTGCTTCCGTTCTGAAGAAGAAGTATGTCAAAGGAGGGTACCCCCTGTTGCCTACTTTTGTCTGTAATGGCACCACCTGTTGATGGATCTGGACGAAAATAAAGCCTGTGTTTGTAAACACGAATGCCCCCAGTGGCATCTTTGTTAGTATAAACTTCATTTTCTGTTAAGTATGTGAAAGGTCAAGTTCAACAATTTTGGTATCAATGGAAAGGTCTTATCACAAGGAATACACATGTGAAATATGAGAGTCCTATCACTTACCATTCAAAAGATATGCCCAATGTTAAAGTTTTTGAAAATTAGGTCAAAGGTCAAGGTCAAGGTCACAAGGTCAAAACTTTTGGTATCAATGGAAAGGTCTTGTTGCAAGGAATACAGATGTGAAATATGAAAGCCCTATCACTCACCATTCAAAAGTTATGCCAAATGTTAAAGTTTTTGAAAAGTAGGTCAAAGGTCAAGGTGAAGGTCACGAGGTCAAAAACTTTGGTATCAATGTAAAGGTCTTGTCACAATGAACACACATGTGAAATATGAAAGCTCTATCACCTTCCATTCAAAAGTTATGCCCAATGTTAAAGTTTTTGAAAAGTAGGTCAAAGGTCAAGGTCACAAGGTCAAAAATTTTGGTATCAATGGAAAGGTCTTGTCACAAGAAATACACATGTGAAATATGAAAGCTCTATCACCTTCCATTCAAAAGTTATGCCCAATGTTAAAGTTTTTTCGGACAAACAGACAAACAGACAGACAAACAGACGGACAGGCCAAAAACTATATGCCCCCGAATCTGTGATTCCGGGGGCATAAAAAACCCATTTGTAGGGGACCATTAGTACTTCATTCCTACCAAGTTTCATGAAAATCTATTCAGCAGTTCTGGAGAAGAAGTTGAAACTGTGAAAAGTTTACAGACGGCGTACAACGGATGACAGACGAAGCAGTATGACAATAGCTCACTTTGAGCCTTTGGCTCAGGTGAGCTAAAAATACAACCAAGTGAGACAAACTACTCTGGCCAAATTGATACAATGGGAAAATAACAAAGTGGCCCGATAGGTGGCTTAAATGGGCCGCCATCGCTGTCTTTATTCAAATCATTCAATGAACCAAAAGTAATTCTGTGTAGCATTTAAAGATGAGTAGTAGAAAATGTGTCTGCCTGTCAGATCTATCGATGGTTATGTTGTTGAACTTATATGACCAATCAGATCTATTGGTGGTTAACTTGTTTAACTTATTTTACCAATCAGATCTATTGGTGGTTATCTTGTTTAACTTATTGCACGAATCAGATCTATTGGTGGTTATCTTGTTTAACTTATTTGGCCATTCAGATCCATTGGTGGTTATCTTGTTTAACTTATTGGGTTAATCAAATCTATTGGTGGTTATCTCGTTTAACTTATTTTACCAATCAGATCTATTGGTGGTTACCTTGTTTAATTTGTTGGGCCATTCAGATCTATTTTTTGGTTATCTTGTTTAACTTATTTGACCATTCAGATCCATTGGTGGTTATCTTGATTAACTTGTTGGGCCATTCATATCTCTTGGTGGTTATCTTGTTTAACTTATTTTACCAATCAGATCTTTTGGTGGCTATCTTGTTTAACTTATTTTACCACTCAGATCTATTGGTGATTATCTTGTTTAACTTGTTGGGCAATTCATATCTCTTGGTGTTTATCTTGTTTAACTTATTTGACGATTCAGATCCATTGGTGATTATCTTGTTTAACTTATTTGGCCATTCATATCCATTGGTGGTTATCTTGTTTAACTTATTGGGCCATTAAGATCTATTGGTGATTATCTTGTTTAACTTGTTGGGCCATTCAGATCTCTTGGTGGTTATCTTGTTTAACTTATTTGACCATTCAGATCTATTGGTGATTATCTTGTTAATTTATTCGGCCATTCAGATCCATTGGTGATTATCTTGTTTAACTTATTTGGCCATTCATATCCATTGGTGGTTATCTTGTTTAACTTATTGGGCCATTCAGATCTATTGGTGATTATCTTGTTTAACTTATTTGGCCATTCAGATTCATTGGTGATTATCTTGTTTAACTTATTTGGCCATTCAGATCAATGGGTGATTATCTTGTTTAACTTATTTGGCCATTAGATTCATTGGTGATTATCTTGTTTAACTTATTTGGCCATTCAGATTCATTGGTGATTATCTTGTTTAACTTATTTGGCCATTCAGATCCATTGGTGATTATCTTGTTTAACTTGTTGGGCCATTCAGATCCATTGGTGATTATCTTGTTTAACTTGTTGGGTTAATCAAATCTATTCGTGGTTATCCTGTTTAACTCTATTGGGCCAATAAGATCTATTGGTTGGTGTTTATCTTGTTTGCACCACTGACAGGTCATCAAATTTGGTTAGTGTGCAGAATTAGAAGAAGTGTCACTGACACAAAATTGTAGATGGGTGAAGTACCATGTATAAAGTTCATGATTACATCTCCAGTATTTGTAAGGCACAAAAATAAAGCAATGGCCAAAATGACGTGATGTAAGATAAAAATCAAGGCTTTGGACAAAATTACACCATGTAAGCTAAGAAGCAAGACACTGGCCCAGAACAAGAATACCGCATTTGATACAAAGTGTCTTAAAGCAAAGGCATTGAACAAATTCATTAAAAGAAAGTATTTAAAAAAAAGATGGAAATATTCAGGCTTACATATGCTACAAAACACCATCGAAGATAAAAAATCAAATTCAAGGAATTTTGGTCCCCCGCTTTTGGGTGTTTGTCTTTATAGAAATGCTTACAGGACCCCCCCCCCCTATTCTTAAGTTTTCATAATATATCTCATGTATTATCAAAATTCTTAATATCAAAAGATTAACCCGAAAGAAAGGGTCAAAAGGTCAAAACTTTTGTTACCAAGGGTAAGGTCTGGTGAAAAGGAATGCACATGTAAAATATGAAAGTCCTATCATTTACCATCCAAAAGTTATGGTCACGGTTGGATTTTTTAAATGTGCGTCAACCTCCAAGGACGAGGTCACAAGGTCAGAATGTTGCTACCAATGGAAAGGTCTTGATACAAGGAATTATTATACACGTGTGAAATATGAAAGCCCAATCACTAACCATTCAAAAGTTATAGTTAAAGTTCTTGAAAAGTAGGTCAAACTCAAAAGTCAAGGTCAAAATTTTTAGTATCTATAGAAAGTTTTGTCACGATGAATACACATGTGAAATATGAAAGCCATATCACTCACCATTCAAAAGTTATGGTCAAGGTTAAAGTTTCTGAAAAGTACGTCAAACGCCAAGGTCAAGGTCACAAAGTCAAAATTTTTGGTATCCGTGGAAAGGTCTTGTCACAAGGAATACACGTAAAATATGAAAGCCCTTTCACTTTCCAATCAAA
Source organism: Pinctada fucata (assembly GCA_028142955.1). Lineage (NCBI taxonomy): Eukaryota > Metazoa > Mollusca > Bivalvia > Pterioida > Pteriidae > Pinctada > Pinctada fucata. Next base: position 19,338,663 of record AP027111.1, on the reverse strand, counting down.
AGTAATGGTCATGGTTAAAGTTTCTGAAAAGTAGGTCAAACTCCATGGTCAAGTTCACAGTATCAAAAATGTTGGCATCCATGGAAAGGTCTTGTCACGAGAAATACACGTGTGAAATATGAAAGCCCTAGCACTATCCATTCAAAAGTTATGGTCAAGGTTGAAGTTTGTGAAAAGTATGTCAATCTCCAAGGTCTAGGTCACAAGGTCAAAATTTTTGGTATCCGTGGAAAGGTCTTGTCACAAGGAATACACGTGTGAAATATTAAAGCCATATCATTTACCATTCAAAAGTTATGGACAAGGTTAAAGTTTTTTTTCTGATTGACTGACAGACGGACAGACAGACAGACGGACGGACAGACCGGTTTTAATGTCCCCACGCTTTCGCGAAAGCGAGGGACAATAAAGAATGGCCCAAATCATATGTATAATATCTAGACTTATCGAACGTATGTGAACATAAGTCCCGTTATCTACATGGAATTAGATTATCGTCTTCAAATTCAATAGCATCATTTGAAGACGTTTAACATTTAAGAACAGTTAAAGCACCAAGTATCTATATATAGAAACATGAGTTATTCCTCTTTTCTTGTGTCTCTGTCTAACTTAGTAGTCACGTGATCACTTTGAATGATTCAGAATTGAAAGTTAGTAAGGGACACTTGTTTTTGCCGCTTGGAATGCCTGACATCTTATACAACCATGATTGGTTTTTTCCTGACTGCTCGGAGGATTGGTGCTTATCCTTGTTATTAGTGTCGCAGATACTGTCTAGATATTCATTTGCCAGATCCGATCGAAATATCGCAAGATGTTTTCGAACTTAGCGTGATGTGTCCGGATTTTCCTGGGTTTGTCATTTATCCTCCCGCCGGCCATGATGTTCCTCTGCTGCGGTGGTTGTCGAGATTTAAACATGTGAGTTATCTTTTTTAAAAAAAAAAAAGTTGTTAATGAAATGATTCTTCAAAAAAAAAAAAAAAAAAAAAAAATAATAAATAAATAAAATAAATAAATGGATAAATAAATAGATATATATATTCAAATAAATGACTTGAAGGACATTGATGTTGCATGCATTATATATTTGATGTGAGATCGCACACAAATGGATAGAGGATTGACGCCATAGAGGACTTTAAAGTAAAATCCGCTGTGGATGGGGCGCCTTCCATAGGCGCCGGGTCATACATTCACGAGAAAGCCATGTGCTACTCTAGTCCAATCACGAAATGCGATGCATCTTGTGAGTGACGTCAACCTAGGCCATGTGCTCCTGACCGAGCTCTCTGCTGCATAAATTAAAGTCTGGCACTTTAGCTCGGTCGCGAGTGTAATCAATGACCATGATGACATGACTAACAATTAATCACAAATGCCACTTGTTGTTCACTATAAACATGATAAACTGTATAATTCTGATACAGTAGAATGGAATTTAATTGTTTGTTTTACCCAGTATTGTCAGATTTCGTGCACTGTCATTGATATATTTCTGAAACTTTAATACACATATATATGATTCATGTAGCCTAGGTGATAAGGTATCATCATAAAAAATTACAGTAAGTGATTCCATTTTACAATTATGTTTCAACAATCTCCTAATACAACGTAATAGTAGCCACTTTTGGAGTTTATAAGTATTGTAGGTCTATAAATGGTTTATTTTAGATAATTTAATAAATGGTTTATTTTAGATAATTTAAACCAATAGTGGCAATACAGAATTTTCACAGATTCGTGTTGTAAAAAACCTAATTTCATTTACTTGAGGGTTGAGGAATTTGTTTACTTAGCTTTTTACCGATACGTATTTAAATAAACACCGATCTTGAATGAATATACATGTAGATATAATAAACATCAATAGTCAAGCTGACAGGCAACTGTAGTGTCGCTGATCTTAAACTAGGAATTTTTCCCCTATTAGGGCCGTTATTCGTCCGCATTCCCAGCAAAAAATACAGTAGTATTTTTTCCCAATTTTAACTCTAAAATTTTCCCTATCACATATAGTCATAGTTGGAATTATCACCGAAACTAGTGAAACTTACTCGTTCAACATGTTCAAAAGTAGGAAATTTACTAGTTATTTGCCAATTCTTTTTTTTTTTTCTTCAAGCATAAGTAATCAAATCATATTCATGTTTATATGTATATAAAATTCAAGATCAAACATCCAATTCTGAACAACTATCCTTTTACTTGTATATTAATACTTCTCAAAGTATTCCCAAACGTTGTTAATTTTCCCAACTGCACGGGCCCCGACCCTATTCTCAAATTGCTGAAAAGTATCACCATTAACTTTGGTTGTCGCTAAATTAAAATTCCCTTTATAATTCTGTAAGGAATACGGTTTTACAAAGCATTACCAACTAGTAATAATTGAAAAAAAAAAAAAAAAAAAAAAAAAAAAAAAAAAAAGCAACATTGCGCGAAGCGCTGTGTAATATAGATGACGCAATCTATAAATATTATCTGAAACCATTCTTACTCATAGTAATAAAAACGTTACCATTCGTCCCTTCTTAGTCCGACCCCTTCAATCTTTAAATAACCCAGGTTCCTCACCCTGTTAAATTTAAGATATGGTTTTATCTAATTGACTAGAGTTTTGTTATCGTAAAGAAATGAAATGTAATAAATTAAGAAATACATATGAATAATATTCGTAATAAAACAAAGTAGTTGTATGGTAATCGAGTTCAGGTCATTGATCATGCTATAACCTAGAATCAACACACGTGAGAACTAGGTCCGCGGAATGATTTATAGGTCACAGTCAATATGAAACAGTGATTAATTAATTGCTTCCTCAATGCAACAGAACTGAGCATTCAGCCGCTGTAGGGTTAACACTTATCTTTATCCCGCAAGTAACAAAGGGGGTGAGACCAACCTTGTAGATCAGCTGGTTTTAATCACGATTTAGTGTCGTGGCCGCTGTACCCTTTAAAAAGAAAGAAAGAAAGAAAGAAAGAATACCCCCTCCCAATCGCTTTAGTTTTACTTCACGAAATCACACATAATTTTGAAATAATAACTTTTGTTAGGTAAATAAATAGATAAGTTAAATTAATACCAAAAAAAAAAAAAAAAAAATATACTTGTGTCCGATCGGAATGAGGGACGTGCTGTCCCTTGTTCCGACTGTATATAGGTACATATTCGTGTATCCAGGCGGCTTAAGGGATGTAATGTCCCTTCCGCTGGGTTTAAACACGTTTAGTGTCGTGGTCGCTTGAACATTTCTTGTGCTTTTATATATATATATATATATATGTGAATAATTATAGATACATCAATACAAGATAATCCGAAGGTCAAAATCTGGTAAAATTCGATGTAATCTGCTATTTAAACTTTCCCTTATTAAACTTATTTTAAGTTTCGACAAATTTTAAAAATGTTTGGCGTGTTGTCACACATATGTAAACAGTGAAAGATTGTAACTATACATAATATATCTAAATAAACAAACAAACGTAGGCTTAATTTCTGCTTCACGTAGATTAATTTAATCAATTAAATAGATAAATAATTAATAATAGATTAATGAATTTTTCAACAAGTAAATATCAGAATAGATAAATAATCAACGTTTAGGTACACGTCGATAACACTCGGATTTATTAATTTCATAAATCGTCAATACCAGTCATGTAGTCACTGGCGCAATAAATAAAGAACCATATGGTCCTGATTGTAATGGAAGACATCTGCCTTATAGAATTCTTTATATTGTCTTCCTTAAATGTTGAACCCCAAGCTTTCCCTTTGTTAAAAAAAAAAACAAAAACAAAAACAAAAACAAAACAACACAAAACAAAACAAAACCAAACAAAAAAATCAAGTAATTGATCGAAAATACAATTTTGTAATTTCCCGAATTCAGGCGTACTAAGAGTTATTTTAATTTCCACGTTTGGTCGATAACACTTTTAGAGTAAATTGTTTCACAGTACATTTGAAGAACTACTGGTGCAATAAATAAAGAGCCACATACAGGCTTACTGCCTTATTGAATTCCTTATATTGTTCTTCCTTAAATGCCAAAGTTGAACCTCATATTAATTCCATATTTTGCGAGGTCTAAGTTGAATGTTACCTACGTTATAACTCGGCCATCGTTTTAAGCAATGATTCAATCATCAAACCATTTAATCTCAGACCGTAGGAGAGTTCGAACTGACAAGCACTCTTAATAGTTTAATTAGTCGGTCTCAAAGTTGTAAACGTCGTTTTATTATCAAATATCTATCTCATCACTTTAAGTTTATTTTCTTAATCATGTCAATACACACAAACGATTTAAAATTAAGGTAAAGATCATAGGTATTTGTCTTTAAACAAACAAGTAATATTTTAAAACATGTCAAATAACAAGTGGCAAGAAAAACAGCTTATTGATGTTCTTAGATCCATTCATATCATATGAAAAAATAACAATGAAAGATATGAATAAATAAATAGAAAAAGGTTAGATCATTCAAAGAGTTCAAATGAAGGATAAAAATAAGTTAATAAACTCTACCATTTAATTAAACTAACATATAAAACTAACATATCAATTGATTATCGTGACGCTCTTCTTCATTCTTAAACAGTTTCTATATCGGAATACTTAATGCAGTTTGTCATGGCTTTAATGCAAAATTTGACCCCCTGTGGCGGATGTCTTCATGCTTTCAGCGTTGCCGACACATGAAGACATTTTGGCACAATTTTGCTTGAAGCCCCGCTAAAGTTTCTGTTACCTTCCAGTCTCTGCGGCCAATAATTGGGCTTCAATATTGTGTTTTCATTGTGTGTGATTGATTGTGTATATCCTACGACATGTACTTTGAATAGTCGTCGTAGACCTTAAACAAGCATTTAAAGTGAAAATATTGAAAATATGCAATTTTAATGAGAACTGTACAATGTCATTGTACATGTATAGTTCACTCATTGAAAAGTGAATGAATATTGAAAAGTGGTTGAATTTGAATATTTGAAAGTGATTGAATATTGACAGTGATTGAATATTGAAAAGTGATTGAATATTGAAAAATGATTGAATATTGAAAAGTGATTGAATATTGAAAAGTGATTGAATATTGAAAAGTGATTGCATAACTGAAAATGATTGATAACATATCTTTGAAATTACATTTATACAAAAGTGAATTAATTGTGAAATAATATAATTAAAGCCATGACAGAAACTGCCAATACATGTGTTCTTTACTCATTTCTATGTAGATAAATAGACTTATCGAACGTATGTGAACATAAGTCCCGTTATCTACATGGAATTAGATTATCGTCTTCAAATTCAATAGCATCATTTGAAGACGTTTAACATTTAAGAACAGTTAAAGCACCAAGTATCTATATATAGAAACATGAGTTATTCCTCTTTTCTTGTGTCTCTGTCTAACTTAGTAGTCACGTGATCACTTTGAATGATTCAGAATTGAAAGTTAGTAAGGGACACTTGTTTTTGCCGCTTGGAATGCCTGACATCTTATACAACCATGATTGGTTTTCCTCTCCCTCCCTCCCTAGCTGTAGATGTGGTTAAATGTGTCTGGCACCTGGTCCCACCTCTAGCTTGCTAGGGGTCCGTCGATACTCAATTTGGTGCTCTATTGTGAGTGCTATTGAGATTATCGTCAAGATCTTCTTTAACTCATTTGTCTATTTTATCAATTCATTTCAATGATTAAAAATGACTATCTTGCTCAGCTACATTAACGTGTGATAAGATTGGCTTCTCGTACCCTATTCCTAGTATTGTTTATGAAAACAATTTCTTGATATGCATTGCTCTCGTTAGAATCGTCTTGGCTGTCTCTTTCCCCCTGTGTTTTTCAGTTGTACTCCTGTTGACACAACACCTTTGATTCTCATGGGATGGACTGTTCAAACCGTCACTCTGCTGTACAGATTCCTGGAAGGCTCCTCCCGTACAACTTCAGCTCGAGGCTACGGATATTTCGTTTGCAGTAATTGTCATCAGTTTAGTGGCTTGACTTTCGTGCGTGTTCCGAGAACAGCAGTGATATAACATGCCCAGTTTTCAGAGTATTTTTTCCCAAAACAGTAACCGGGTTTTCATCTCTGTTTTTCCTCTGGGTTTGGTATATCACGATCTTCATCACTGATTTATTAACGGTTCCAGTTAACGTTTGTGACCACAATCATCTGAAGCGCGTCATGGCTTTTTAATTCCAAATCTTAACACAATTTTGCTTGAAGCCCCGCTAAAGTTTCTGTTACCTTCCAGTCTCTGCGGCCAATAATTGGGCTTCAATATTGTGTTTTCATTGTGTGTGATTGATTGTGTATATCCTACGACATATACTTTGAATAGTCGTCGTAGACCTTAAACAAGCATTTAAAGTGAAAATATTGAAAATATGCAATTTTAATGAGAACTGTACAATGTCATTGTACATGTATAGTTCACTCATTGAAAAGTGAATGAATATTGAAAAGTGGTTGAATTTGAATATTTGAAAGTGATTGAATATTGACAGTGATTGAATATTGAAAAGTGATTGAATATTGAAAAATGATTGAATATTGAAAAGTGATTGAATATTGAAAAGTGATTGAATATTGAAAAGTGATTGCATAACTGAAAATGATTGATAACATATCTTTGAAATTACATTTATACAAAAGTGAATTAATTGTGAAATAATATAATTAAAGCCATGACAGAAACTGCCAATACATGTGTTCTTTACTCATTTCTATGTAGATAACAAATCCTCATGGCCATGGTACAAGTTGCAAGTTTATTGATTCTCACATTGTATAAAATACATACTAGTACTAGTATAAATGATAAATAACTCCTATGTCAAGATTTTAAAAAATACGATATCACTTCTATGGAGTAGAAACATCATATGGGATAATATAACAAATACAAACTTTGCAAAATAATCAAATACACAGCCTTGGAAAATTTTGTTATACTCTGAGAGATTAGATATTATCAAAACATTCGACTTGAGCAGATTTTGATAGTATATAATATCATTCAAGGCCATCATGTCATCAAATAAACAGACAGTATTACATAAACTATGTATACTTATTCGTAAAAGAAATCAGGCTTGCCCCCTTCCTTAAAACCATTAAATCTCTCTTTCTCTCTCTCTCTCTCTCTCTCTCTCTCTCTGTCAAGATAAGATCACATATATTGTTTCTATGTCATTCCCACACATGGATTTTTGTATTATTGTATCTTGAAATTTGTACATTTCTCTATGCCATCGTAAAAAGGTTACGAGAATAAATTGATTGATTGATTGATTGACAGGGAGCTTAACGGCACAATGCAAGACATTCCAAAATGCAAACAACAGGGCGAGTCACTAACCAAATGATAATGACTGTACGACACAAAACTGACCAAACCACTTTATCCGATAACTTGCCATAGAAGACAACATTTATAGAAAAGTAAATATTCTAGAATTTATGCAGATCTATGGTAATCAACAAAACTACATAAATGATTTTATTGCCCCTCTCTTTAGGTATAATTGGATACATAACATTCACAAATACACTGTTTTTGTAACCATGTATCATGTCTGTTTCTTTCTGCATTAGGCATATCATCCCAGTTAACGAGTGTTCGTCTAATGTTAAAGGTGAATTCTTGTACGCATCTGTCCACTGACTCCTGTAAGAAAAGAATTTTTGTAATGTTTTATCTAGCTCTAAAGTGTTTAGCATTAAAGAAAGTCAACACTTTCGAAATACATGTATTATTTTATCATTACATTATACTGCCCATCGTACTTGAAGGAATATCTTTTATATCAAATTGGATAACGAATTGCTGCTTTTCTTGAACATATATGTAGTACATGCATGAGTATGTCTTGTGCTCACAGCGACTTCAGAGGACATCATCGTCATTTGGCAAAACTTGTAAAAGACTTTGCATACATTGTAAGGTATCTGAAATTCATATTGTTCCCCGTTCCAAACAGTTACCAGCTATGTGAGGTGTTTTGTTCCATGGGCATATCTAAGTTACAATTGGCTTTATGTCGTGCCCATAAATCATTTTATTGCCTGACGTCGCACACCTAGATTTGAAATGCATGTGCTCCTGAGTCAAGGTTTTGTTACAATGAAAACGATGTTTACAAACATTTACCATGTTTACAAATCTTAGATCAGACAAAACATGTAAATGATCTATTTCCGCGAAGCACAATTTCCTGTGGAAATTGAGAATATTATGGTCCATAGGGGGCTCCCAGAGGTTTGTCTTTCTCTTTCAAGAGTTATTAGTCGATTTCAAGAAATCGAACTTATTAGATTTGTGGAAGTTGACGGTTAATGCGATGTTTTCCCAATCGATTTTCATCTGATTCAATACTGCAATATAAACCAAGAAATCAACATTTTCATGACGAGTAGAAAACCACAAACATACTATGAAAATCGATTCGGAACAACATCGTATTGACCGTCAACTTCACATAAGCATTCCTCTAGTTTATCATGGCTTAAATGAACTAAATTGGGTCCGAAAATTTAGCCAAGAGAGAAAGGAATATAATTTCATTTTTTGCATAAAAAAAATAATTCGAAAAAGACGTCGAAATCGCATCAAAAATTAGATATCGGGATTAACGAAATGAACAAACTTGAATAATACATCCTTCCTGATCACTCAAATGCCATTAGTTTTCAATCCATGCAGCGGTTCTGGAGAAGATGTTTGAAGAGGGGTACCTTCTGGGGCCTATTTGACCCCGCCCTGGATCCACCCTGAAGGGATCCGAGCGAAATGAAGAAACTTGGTAGAGGACCTTCAGTACTTCATGCATACCAAGTTTCATTAAAATCCTCCAAGCGGTTTCGGAGAAGTCGAAAATGTGATAAGTTAACGGACGGACAGACGGACGACGGACAAACCGGTATGACAATAGCTCACTTTGAGCCTCAGACTCAGGTGAGCTAAAATACATAATTAAATTCGAAAAGCTGAGATTTTGAAAAAAAATGTTTAAAACTTTTGTATTTACATTAATTTTACAATAAGTATGATGAAAATTAAATGAGCAATTTCAGAGATGTTGAAATTTTTTAAAATGACAATGCCTCTTAATTAGTTTCCCATTATAGTCTAAAAATCATATAAAACCCAAAACTTCCAACAAAATTCTCTCGCATAAGCGTCATTCTAATTTATTTTTGTAAAATGAACTGAATTGGGGCAGTATATTAAGCAAAAAAAAAAAAAAAACCAAAAAAAAACCAAAAAAAAACCAAAAACAAAAACAAAAACAAAAAAACAAAACAAAACAAAACAAAAAACAAAAAACAAAACAAAAGAATACAATAAACCTCAATATCTGAGTTAAGATAACTAAGTCGAATAGACGTCAAAAATTAGTTATCAGAATTGAACGAAATGAACAAACGAAATTTTTTTTAAAGCTTTATCAATATTCTCTAAGCAGTTTCATAGGAAAAGCTGAAACATGTTTAGAGTTAACTGACTCCGTTCGATCAGTTATGATAATATCTCTTTCTTGAACATTTGACTAAGTTGTCTACTAATTCCTTACCTTCGTCAGTAGCCGTGCATGCCATTTTGCTTTTAAGAATTCGAATACGAAATTCTGAAAATTCATGAAAAAGTTTGGTATCATTAGATTTTGCAGTTCATTTTTAAAGAAAATGAAAAAACCTAAGCAAAACAAAACAAAAAATTAAAGATAAATTATAATTACATGTACCTCGCATTGTTCCAAGTTGTACCTTATCAACACAAGCTAATAACATGTTAAGAAGAGTAGAATTGAAACTTTTCTATGCACTTGAAGACACAGCATGAAATATATAATCAATACATTGGGAGCAAGTGTGCATACTCAATTAAGTCTCAAGGTTGTAGAAAAATAAACTTAAAAAAAACTGCATGATTAGATCAAAATAAGGCATAAACGCTAAAACTAATCAATCTCAGATAGAAGGAGGAAAATATTCATTGTCTATGACTTCCAATCTTGGTGTCCGCAATGTCCCAAAGTTGTCTATGAATGAATCAACAATCGAGTTGGTGATAAGACCTAGTAATAAATTCGATTTGCAACATCCATGACTCGAAAGGCGTCCTCTTTGATTGCATTACTTTGACATGTCGACGAGATCTGTCTGAGTGACAAACACGGAAAATGACCATATCCTAATTCACAGTACAAAATCGATAATTCAGAAAATCATAAACCGTTAGCATACGAAATCAGGATTATACAGGAACCAAAGCAAACACCAAATGAAAAAGAAACGAATTCTCAATATGTGAATGGGACCAGGTGCCCAGGAAGAGTCAGCGTCTTCTGCTTGCAAGCAACACCCGTCGCTTCAATTCGGCAGAAATATCACATCCGGTTACTTTCATTTCGGAAGATATAAGTATATTCTGTGATTGGATGGTTTAAATGATCTAAGACAGAATTTCATCCACCATTCTAGAAAATGGGACATCATTGTGTATGATAAGTTCCCCGTATCGACCGTAGAACTTGTTAGTCGATCACAGAGAAGCTCATCTGAAAGACACCTAGCTCTCGGAACAAAATCTGTATATTTGGTACTTGCTCTGGCATAACGTATCAATTTTGATGAGTTGCAAGTTTTATACGTAGAAGCCTCAGGTGAGATATTAATTAACGATCGAAAAAAAAGTATTCAAAAATTGTGTTTTGGGGAGGATACAGAAGTTGGCCTCGCATAACACTTGGCATTCATCATTTGGTCCTTTACAAGAGCCAACACAGTCGATTCTCTCCTATCCTTCATGCAGAAGTCGAAAACTCTCCTTTCAATAGCAGCCAAAGACTAAAATCAAAAGAATACTTTAATTTGTTGAAGTTTTTTTTACAATAATCAATTATGAATGATTTATTCGACGTGTCATCTATCCGTTTATCATCACAACAAACATTTATCCTTACATTCAAGTTAGACATTTGGATATAAGAATCAATTTTTGTTACCATAACTCAAATTCATAGCAAATTATAAACACACTTGGACAATTTTGTTTTTATAAAACATACAAATAATAACGCTGATATGGCTGCAGACTGGGTATCCTTGAGCTGTTTGATCAATTAGATAGATTTAAGGGGGTCCAAAACAGTATCCGAAAGAACCCTATCGGAAAGCTCTAGATCAATTATGACGTCATAATAGAAACGGCGACGTTGGCGCTTTTTTCGCAAGAACGTCAGCATTAGGTAACGTAAAAATAATGGGGAGGGGGTAACAAAATAACTTATAACTTAAAAATGACGGTCAATTTCAAGGAACTTATCGGTGTTTCGCTTGAAATATGAAGAAGATAATATCAAGTTTTTTTCGGAAAATAAATGATACGATTTCAGATAAACGGACTTTATTATTGAAAATTAACAACTCAAAGATGTTCTGAAAATAGACATAAATTTATCTCCTTTCGACAATTTCTTTAAAAAGTCTTAGTGATCATTTATAATTCTATACATATCCGATTGGCCACAACATATCTAAATGAAAAATACAGAACATGTTAATATTCTGCCTCTACAGAAGATTTGTAACTGTTGTTCATTACCTAAATTGTGTTAATTTTAACGTCACATTTACGACCCATTTTGGGGCTTTCAATAGGTATATATGTACGTTCGTATCTTCAAAACTAACGGTAAAAAATTTATGAAACTTTGCATGTAGAAAAAGTAGGTTTCAGTTATTAACATTTATAATTTTTACGAAAATTAAATGATAGGATCTTTATTAAGTCTGGCTGTCCTGGACCTCCTTAATGGCTATTCTCTGTAAGCATTTGCACTTTTATGAAGGACGCATGGCACGGCATGTCTCAGATTTTGATAAAATTTATACATAAGATTGGGTCTGACCCAAAAGTAAAAAATTGTTAGAAATTTTCTTATATCACATCCGGTTGCCATGGAAACGGACTTTTAATATTGAAAAAAATGCATTTTTGGGCGTTTTTGAAGTCACATACATCATTTATGCAGCATAATCTAAAACAGACACTGAAGAATTATCAGTACCTTTTCAATGTTGGGTTTATGGTCTTATCTATATGTTTCCATGGCAACAACACAGGTACCCTATCAAAAAAGTGTTTTGGCATTTCTTCAAAATTCAATGATAAATTACTTACATTTTTAGTTGTTTATGCAAATTAAACATAAGCATTCACATTTGGAACAAAGTTTGTGTTCGTTGCTATGACAATATGAACTCAAATCGGAAGAATGAATTTTAAGTAATCTAAGACAATATTTAGTGTCCTTTTTTCACTAGCTCATTGAACTTCAATTCAAAGTGATGATAATTAATGAATGTATCTAAGTAGATCTTTCATTACATGGAAGAATATTTTTTTTTAATATTCAGGAAATAGCCCGTTGCTATGGGAACGATTGTGTAAATTTACACAAAGGCCCACTTTGAGTCCTTGGATACGGGCATCCAAAGTTTTAAAAGTAATATGAAAAATTTTAAATCTAAAATAAAGTTTAGACTTTGCTTTATCATATATGTAAATAAGGTTGTGTAAGCCTGTTTCGTTTTTTTAGGAAAAGGCTTCGAAAAACAGCAAAAAATGCTTATTTTCAGATTGAATGGTCAAATTACCACAGCAACCATTAATTATTTGAAAGTTTTTTCTTGTATTTTGATAGAGGCTTACTTGATCTTTATTAATATTAACTTTAACTTTGACCTTCATGGGATTGAAATGATAAAAAAAAAATGGTTGCCATGGTAACATATGTTCCTTATAACTTTTCACCGTTTTTGAAATAGCTCTTTGTGTTGGATCTATTGCAACAGTTTTTCTCTCTTCATCATGATGCATTTTTTTAAAATAACTCTGAAGTTGCAAAATTAGTAATATCATAGACCATAGTTACCGTTGCCAAGGTAACTTATGTACATAGCAACAAGTGTTTTTATCTTGAATTTGCTCATTTTATAAAGGAAATTCCATTTCCTTATCATATACCTGTCAAGAGAAAAGGAAAACTGGAAAATACAAACAGCATTTTGAAATCAATATATCAAAATTAGCCAATTATGTTGTCATGGTAACCAGCCTTTTTCACAATATCAGACACTTCTAGTGAGGTTATTTAAAATAATATGTCCTAATCTTTAGGATGCATAAAAAAAATCTTCCCGTAATGTCGTATACAGACCAAATTATAGAGCTTCAAAGTAGCTCAATTTTGCCAATTCCTCAACTTTAAAGGCCGTTGCCATGGTAACCAGATGACCTAGAAATAAAAGTTTTGTCAAATTTACCTTTTTCAATTGGTCCCTACATATGTGTTAAATTTCATGAAAATCGGAGACCATGCGTGTCGAAATTGTTTAGATGGTTGCAGAAAATTACTATTATTTCTTAGGACTATTTCAGTCGCAATTTTCGTGTAAGGGTTTTTTCCAATATTTTGTAATAGACCATTTTTATATTACAGCTAAACTTGCATTATAAAACCCACATAACAAATTTTGACGTTATTTCTAATCGTGTCGTCATGGATCGCTTACGAATAACGTCTTGATGTGCATAAAATTCATATCTTATGCGGCTATTCTGGTTCTAATATATGCAACCAATGTAATTCCCTGATTGCCGACCTCGTGAGGGCGTCGGGCTATAGTGACCGAAAGGTAACTGGTTCGAGTCTCACTAGGACCACTGGTCGGTCGACATATGCTCATATACTAAAAAATGTCCTTGCCTGTGTATTGTTTATGTGTATGTTGTGTTTAAAAATATATTCTTGGTTGATCGAGGTATCAACACCAAAAATTGAGGGAAAACTTCTGCATCTTGCGCTTCGCTCACGATGTAGTTACTCTTAATTTTTGGTGTTGATACCTCGATCAACCAAAAAATTACAATGGTCCCTTAATAAGAAACATTTAATATGTATATAAAACTCTTAAATAACGATATATAATATGTTTTTCAGTTTTCAGAGAAGAGAGAAAAGGGCAATCGTCCCCTCTGAATCCAAAATGGTCAATTTTGTAGGTGATACAAAAAGAGGAACTACAGCTTTTCAATATGTCATTAAAGTGTTGAAACTAATCAACATGATATTGTGTATGTACCTTTTTCCCAATAACGTTTACTCCAATTAAAAATATAACAGTTGACAACATCGCTAAGATTACATCTACTAAAATCTTCCAATATCCATTAGGGAAGTTCTCAATCCGTCCGACAATAAGCACCGACATATCGAAGATGACAGGTATTACCAAGAGACTTATGATGAAGGTAATAATACCGATAATAACTTGTCTTCTTGTGTTGAACATTATTCCATGCCATCTAAATGCAAATGAATCGTTCAGTATGTCCTTTACCTCATTATAAATTTGAAGGATCTGAAAAAAAGATTAAACAAGACTTATTGATTTATATAATGGTGGCATACTTCTACCTCCTAAATGCGAGATATATTTTCTATAGATTATGTCGTCATGCGACTTATTAATGTCGACATGCGGGATAAATATGTTGGCATGCAAGATGATTATGTTGACATGTAAGATGCATTTTGACATAAATAAGTTGCATGTTGACATACATAAGTTGCATGTTGACATAAATAAGTTGCATGTTGACATAAATAAGTTCCATGTAGAGATAAATAAGTACATGTAGCATGTTAACATAAGTTATATGCATGTCGACATATTCTAAAGAAAAATATCTCGCATGTAAGATGCAGAAATATACCACCATAATTTTTACTATGTTATTGTCATATTGTTATGTATCGGAAAGAAAAATGCTTATACAGTAATATCTCCTAAGACATTTAAGAAATGACCATAGTTTTACTAATTTTTCTATCTATCAATGTATTAGACAAAAACCGATGCACAAACTGTATAATCCGCGAAGCAGATTATATTTTGTTTGTGCATTGGCATTTGTCTATATACATCAATATACAGAAAAATTATTACAGTAATTTCTTAAAATCTAATTAAATTACTAGATCTAATTATCTAGTTTATTTTGCAATTGACGTCATTTTAGCGTTGTTGATTTACAAGTTCAAAACTGGCGAAGTTATATTCGAACAGGCTTAACGTAGCGGCGCTCAACGTTAAGGTAATGACATTATAATAGGCGACATTGTATATTATACAGCTTTATATAAATAGGCGTTACACAGATGATAGTGCTGTCCTTTGTGCTTCTATGGTGCAATTTTATTTTCTCCCACACTCTCTAATTTTCCTGGGGTGAGATTTATAGGATCTTTCAACAGATGTGATCAGGGAAAAGGAAATCCAACCGAGTGTCCAGGATTTGCCTTTACCACGACGAGGCTTGCCGAGTCGTGGGCAAAGCAAATCCTGGACACGAGGGTTGGATTTCTGCGTCCCTGATCACATCTGGTGATTGATTATTTTTCTCCCACTGTATTAAAGCGCTCAAAAAATCTTTTTCATATATTGATCGCATTCGGATTAGCCTCGACCTTTTCCTATGCCATTACAAATAAAGGGCGAGGGGATCCGAATGATATTGATCGATCAACGCAGAAATCCTGTATGACGTCACAATTGACGTTACAGTTAAAAGGCACGTTAAAATGTTATCTTACTCCATGTGGGTAAAACGAATAGAATCTATCACTGGGTGCGACCATTGACAAGGAAATCCAACCCGAGTGTCGGTGGATTTGCTTGTACCATGACGAGTCAACGTTCGCACGTGTAGCTTATCATACACCCCCTGTGGATAGTCGATTTGTCATTTTGCACTCTTTATTAGGATGCCTCCATGAATATGGGAGAATAATATAATCTTACACCACCGTAGGGGAGGGATGATGATTTCTCAAACTTTACAAGTCCATGAAGGGGCTTGCCGAGTCAATAGAGCAGTTGCATTTAATTTACTTTATCACTACTTTTACCTCACCTCTACTCCTCAGTGGTCACTGCGGTTAGGGGTTACATAATCTTGCTCTCGAGTATTGACTACTGCATTTAACTTTTAAAGCTGACCTACCCTGATGTTTTACGGGTACATTTCATATCTTATACATAAAACTTACGGGTACATTTTATGTAAATTTCCCCTTTTCAGACAAAGAAACATTAAGGGTTGTAATTTTTGCTACATAAATAAATAATCTTTCCGTCTGCATGTCCGTCCGTCTGATGATTATACTTTCACATTTAAATGGTCAAAAAGTGACAGGTCAGCTTTAAAAGGTAACTGTAGTTGGATCGCCTCAGGACAGGATTGTGTATTGAACAATGTAAAGCCATGGCTGTGAAATATTCTGTTTTACGTGTGCGGACTGGTACCTTTTGAGAGAAAATACCAGATAAAAAAGCATAAACTCGCACACAATTCGAGATTGACAAAGGTATCCTGGCTCACCGAAAAAAAGTTCCTCTACGGCTTTATTACTCGAATCAAAATACGGCTCAAATGGATACATTTTAACACCTCCATAGCTTTAAAGGCATTCCCGTCTCCTGACCTGTGCAGGGGATATGTGTATTAAATACTGCATGTCAGAATAACACATTTTATTGACAACAATACACCAAATTGTATGTTTGCTTTTGCCTAGCTGGAGGGTGCTTTTTTTAAACAGCTGGGTGGAAAACAAATATCAAATACCACGGCCTAATCCCTAACCACAGTGACCACTGAAGCGTAGAGGTGAGGTAAAAGAAGTGGTAAAGTAAATTAAATGCAACTGCTCTATTGACTAGGAAAATTAATAAGTGTATACAAGAGCCCATGTGTACCCTTGTGTACAAAATTTGTCTTGTCAATGACTCGGCAAGCCTCTTCCCTTTCCTCTTCCCTCTTTCCCTGTCTCAATACAAAGGGTGATAGATTCTATTAATATCCGTCAGTTTGTATACTTTTTCTCATCTGGTATGAACATGTGCTGCTGTTTTCACAATCTCCTCTTTGTCTTTGTATTTTTTAAGAATTCGTATGTTGTTTGTAGTCTGATTTTGGGTTAAATTTGACTTTCAACCTCTGATTTGTATTCTACCGGGATTTGTGTGTACATCTTATGTGATAGATCTAATCTATAAATCTTACATCATCTGGTTCATATGCCAAATCATCTACGGGCGGAAAAGCCCGAGCGACGCCCCTACAAGAGGTATTTGCCTTTTCACAACGCCTTGACATCAATCTTGCTCCATTCTGATTTCTTATCTGCTCTGGTGTCAATGGAAAGACTGAAAGAGAAGCAAAGTTATTTAACATTACGAATACTAGTTATCACGTAACCTTTCTATTTTTACATTAAATCCAATCCTAATTTTGAACATGCGAACTGAGAGTTGTTTTTAATTTGATCTTTTCCCTATAAGGTGATTAAATTTTGAGAAAATAGCATTTGAACAATATCGGAGTACGTGCGCACACCCATCCCACTTCTCCGATTACCCAGATCTAGAGGTCTCGTAGAACGCACAATTGTGGTGTAAAATAACCTCCTCACTGTAAGATGACCATACAAGCAGACAACATGACACAGGGGCCCAAGAAACACACCAATGGATACTTCATGTAAATGGATATAAAACAGAAGGCGTACGAAATACAGTCCGAGCTCTGCCGGCTATAGCAAGCTCATGCATGTTATCACCAGAGGAGTCAGATTGATGTTCAGAGAGGACTGGTGGTCGGGCCCTGTCTTCTCTAAAGAGGTTTGGACATGGCCCGTCATGGAGTCCTGTCGTCACAGTCAGTCAGAGTGCAATTCCTTAGAGAGAATTGGATAGGGCCCGCCATGAAGGCCTGTTGTCACAGTCAGTCAGAGTGCAGTTCCTTAGAATGGTCAAGTATCCAGGCAAGTGTCCTTCTGGTGACAGCAGGATCATATCCACGGTATAAAAGGCCTTTGATAATTCTGTCTAACTGTGATCTTTCTTATTTTGTCAACATAAAAAGCAGGTTGTGAAATACCAAAAGTAATTTACCCTGTTGCTTGGATAGGTCCGGATTTCAAAAGATGCTGACAATAGTTTTATAAAATTTCCAGAAAGTCTTTACTAATTTTTGAAAGCGAAAACGTTTTAGAAATTTCAAGAAAATTTGATAGGAGAAATTTTCGAATGCGTTGAAGAGACGATCAACCGAAGTTGATCGAACTTGGCCACATGTGCCCTCGGAGACTCCTGGTCCACCAGCAGTGATACTCACCGAGTGGTATAAATATTAAATGTTTCAATAAACATAACAGAAGTACCCACAGAAGAATCTGATATATAAATGGGTCAACATTTACGTTTATGAATATAAGAATGAGTCTTAAATTTGGTATTTGCAGATATATGGAGGGGGGGGGGGGTCAAGTGTTACATATCAAAATTACCATATTATTTAGATTGATATATTGAATAATTGAAAGTGCAAAATGAGCTTATCAAGATG
This sequence comes from Pinctada fucata, assembly GCA_028142955.1. Taxonomy (NCBI): domain Eukaryota; kingdom Metazoa; phylum Mollusca; class Bivalvia; order Pterioida; family Pteriidae; genus Pinctada; species Pinctada fucata. The sequence continues at coordinate 19,320,152 of AP027111.1, read as the reverse complement.
TATGCACAGAATAATCTTATATCTGCGGATAAGAATACTGATTGCACATGAAAGTCAAATATATATTATATATTGTATTATGCATATTTTGAAGAACGGTCTTACCTGTCTGTCGGATTCTATCTTTTCTGTCGACAATCTCTGCAAACAGAGGACATCTATTTTATTTAAGATTAATAGAATCTCTCACGTGGTTGCGACTGAGACAGGAGAGCCTCATCCTAGTGTAAAAGATTAGCAAACCACGGCGAGGCTTGCAAAGTTGTGGATGTAGCAAATCTTTTGCACGGGGACGAGATTTCCCTGTCTCAGTCGTAAGTTCGTAATTGATTATTTTTCCCGCTCACCTCATTTATCTCACCTCATTTTATCATCACTATAATGATTTTTAAAAACTAGAACCGATACCAAAACCTACACAAATCTAACGGTGGCGTGACGTTATGTTTTATGATGTCATAATAGGAGTCACGTGGAGTGAGAGACAAGGAAATCTCAAACTACTGCGTCTACGTTTTTTCTTTTGTCTCACGACATAAGTGAGTGAGAAAACATAATCTATCCAGGAAACTATATGCATAATGTAGCGACATATCAATCTGTTTTAATAGGATGTTGAAGAGATCTCCAGAATGACTACCCTGCACTGGTCACAGCAGAACACACCCGTAGGATATAACAAACAATGAAAATCAGACCAACCCCCCAACTTCAATAAATAACATAGGACGACGAGATTTAAGTTCAGGAAGACCAGTGTACACCCGGCGCAGACTTCGGACGGTCATCTGCTATATAAAACGAATTATATTCTTATCCGGACTACATAACCCAACCATTCCACTCACCAGATACACAGGTCTTCCAAAACGTACATATGATGTATGATCAAACCTCCTTCTCACTGTAAGGTGACATCACAAACAAGACAGTTATAAGCAAGGGCCCTTAGTAACAGAAACAGCTATGTAAAAAGACATGAAAAGCAAAAGATTTTTAAGATATTTTAAAATGTAGCTTTAAAGAAATGGTAATGATTATATTACGCTAAAAGTGAATTTTGAGTGAAGTTGTTCTCTCAATATCAGGTCCTGATTTCGTGCATTTTGCTCGTCTTGATACAGAACCTTGCCAAGAAAGGGTCAGTCTGATCCATCAAAATCATATACATTTGTATATCCTCAGCTTTTGTTATGTCCACACTTTTCCTTTTTATCTCAAAAACTTAATTCTATGTTGGTAGCAATTTTATAATGAACAGAGACATACCATAGTTTGTTGGTCTTGAACAAAAAAAAGCCCCATTTATAGACCAGTTAACACACATTTTCAATTTAAATATAGGGAGATATTCATTTGAAACTTACTTGGATTGTGGAATGTTTCGAAAATTTTGAATGATAGGTCATCTTCTTTTGTGGCATCAATGTATGTATAAAACTCCAAGAAAGACGGCATTTCCGTCTCAACTGGCTTAAGAAGTACTGGTATCATTAAATTGTTATTTCCAGATGACATTATCTTTATTGCCCTCATAATTTCCTCTTTGCACCAAAAACTTTCAACAAAACTAGGGGTAATTATAAGTAAAATCCTTTTACTCCGTTCCATTTTTGATTTAAGATTTTCATCAATGGGTACACCGATTTCAAAGTCTCTGTCAGCCAACATGCATTTCAAGTTGTACTTGTTTTCAAGCTCTGTACACAATACTTTCACTTCCTCAATGTCATCACTTGCATGTGAAATGAAGATGTCATAATATTCATTGTCCTTTTCCTGAAGATAAGAGTTTTCATCTGGTAATTCACTTATAACATCAAATGCTGTCTGAGCATCCGATGTAGAATCCAGCAATGGAAAGCGACCAAGATCGGTTTTCTCTTCAGTTTCTTCGAAATCCTCCAAAAGTGGCTTTATCTCACTATCCATCGCAGACAGAGTGCTCATAATCAAATCATATCGAATCTAAGATGTTACCAACAAATGTCAAAAATCTAGTCCAGATCTGTTAAAAATATACAAGATATCATTACAAATGAACTGGACAAATCACACGGATATGTATACTCTGAGAGTATTTATGGTGGGTCCCTGCCTGCCGTTTGAGGTTTATACATTTCCCAGCTGTTATACTGATTGAATCCAAGTATTTTTATAAATAAAATTCACAACTAATCAATATGTGTTGTATTACCTAACAATTTAGTCTATTGAAGAGTATTTTGAAAATTCGACTATTTCTTTTTTCATTAACACTTTTTGACATTCTTTCACTAGATCAAAGTGTTACCTATAGAAAAAGACAAAAACTATATCAAACATCTTTTTAGGGGATGCCATTATGTAACACTCCAAATATTTTTCATATGGAAGATGTGACACTAATATTTAGTCTTTTTCTATTGGTAACACTTTGTTCCAGTGAAAGAACGTCAAATACATTGATTTGGAATAGTTAGTACTTGTTAGATGCGCGTCTTTGTAGTTATAGAAATAGCATGTTGAAATTTTGGGGTTTCCCTCATCTTTCAGGTATTAATTTGACCCTTAACAAAACTACATACTTGTGCGTATGTTTTCCCTGATCTATATACATAAGTTTATGAAATAATGAAAAATGAAGAAATTCTATCTTTTTTGCATAACGTTAAATATATGGTCTATTTTAGTAGTCGAAAATGCAATGAAATTATAAGGGGGTACCCTTGTGTTTGGCAATATATCATTCTTACAATATCGTTTTATGTGCTATGTCCCTTCTTTTGAAATGAATTAAAATAAAATTGTATGAGGAATTTTCTACAATTCTTGTTAAGGTGGGTCCCTACCCACATATTTAACGGATAAACTTTGTATTTTAGATTTGAAAAGTTTTTTATAAAAGGTTCATAGATGATAAGCACGAAAAAATTATCATAGAAAGAATTAAAGCTCTCACGATCAGAGGTACAAGCTATTTATAAAGAAACTTACTCGGTTTCTCTTTTACTTTCGTTTTGCTTTCCACAAATAAATTTTAACGATTTGCATTCTTAAACATGTAGGGAAAAATTATTTGAGGGCGAAAAATTCTATCTAAGGGCGAGAAGTTCAAGTATAAGAAGTGAAAAGATTTGCAAGCGGTAGCATATATATGGTTAATTACAAGAAACGTGCATGTCTGGTCCATGCTGCAAAATTGATGCTATTGAATTTGAAGACGTTTAACATTTGTATCTAGTTTTATATTAAAAGAATTTACATGAACAAAGATAAACAAAGTTCACATTGTGTAACATATGCTTTATTTTAGAAGAAGGATAGTATTCAGGTATATTTTAAATGAATAAACTTAGAAATACCTTAAAGCTGGTCTTGGTGCTCACTCATTAACATTCATGTACTAAAATAGATATTACCTCACTTAAAAAAATATCATATTGATGTTCTAAATTTAGAGACACGTTTGGTTTGTTAACAGAGAAGAGCAATGTCTCGGTTTATTTGGAATTGGTTATTTTCTTTCTCAATAATTTTGGTAAGATGTTACGTCCTATTTATTTGTCAATTTGATACTTAAAGGTGCAGGTATTCAAAGATATATACATTGTATTCACAACTGTTTTACTTTCTTTTTCAATGAGGAGCGCGCGTAACCAGAGAACTATTCAAAATGAAGCGCTTTCGGGCTGGGGGGAACATTAGTTTCGGCACAGGAATCTGAATTTTCATTCATTAATAAATCATACAGGCACAGCAAGTGCATTTATCGTACACGTAATGCGCGTAATTGTGGCATTGTTTATGAATGAAAATTCAGATCGATATATAGGGACGAGTGGGTATAATTTGCCACCAGAAGCTATTAATGTATTTTACACATTTTAGGACGGTTTTCTACGTTAGGAAAGATCCTTTGTACATTTTCTTGTCTACAATTTTTACTCCAGTTGGGGGGAGATAAAAACGTACAAAACGTACACCTATATCTTACATTGTATGAACTATTCCCTCTCTCTCTCTTTGTCACGTTTTGTTTTTAGCTAAACGATGTACTTGCATACGCCTGGCTAGTTTAAGATTTATTTATTCAATATATCAGTAAGCATTTGTAACGTGATACAAACAAAACATCAATGATCTGTGAAAAAGCTACAAGCTAATATAAATCCATTTCCTTTTCTTAAAATTTTTCCTCATGGTTTCGTTTTTCTCCCGAAGAATGTAATTCGTTTACATTAATTTTTGGAAAGCAAAACGAAAGTAAAAGAGAAACCCTCCAGATCGATATTTGTAAGTTTCTTTTAAGGTAGCTCGTACCTCTGGTCGTGAGAGCTTTTATTCTCCCTATGGTCACTTTAATGGAATGTTCGTGCTTATCATCTTTGAATCTTTTATAAAAAAACTTTTCAAATTTAAAATTCCAAGTTTATTTATTAAATCCATGAGTAGAGACCACCCTTAACCAGAATTGAAGAAAATTCCTTATATAATTTTTTATTTTAAATCATTTTTTTAGAAGAAATATAAAACGATATTCTAAGAATTATATACTGCCAAACACAAGGGTACCCCTTATAATTTCATTGCATTTTCGACTTCTAAAATTGACTATATCCAACGTTATGCAAAAAGATAGAATTTCTTCATTTTGCATTTTTATATACAAATGTAGATAAGGGTAAACATACGTACAAGTACTACATGTAGTATGTAATTTTGTTATTAGGGTTTAGTTAATACCTGAAAGATAAGGGAAACCCCGTATTTTCGACATGTTGTTCCATAACTACAAAGACGCGCATCTAACAAGAATTAAAAACTGTTCAAAATTAATGTATTTGACATTATTTCACTGGAACAAAGTGTTACCTATATATATAGAAAAAAGATTAAATATTAGTTTCACATCTTCCATATGAAAAATATTTGGAGTGTTACATAAGGGCATCCCCCCAAAAATATTTGATATAGTTTTTGCCTTTTTCTATAGACCTGTAACACTTTGATCTAGTAAAAGAATGTCAAAGGCATTAATGAAAAAAGAATAGTCGAATTTTCAAAATATTCTTCAATATTGGGATATGGTCATTGTCCATACTTGTCATTCAATAGGCAAAATTGTCAGGTATAAATACAACACATATTGATTATAATTGAATGTTTATTATAAAACACTTGGATTCAATCATTTTAACAGCTGGGAAATAAAAAAAATACTACTTTAAACGGTCGAGCAGGGATCCAACATAAAAACTCCAAGGATGGACACTTCCTATATAATAGATATATTTCTCTTTTGTACACGATCGTGGCTTCAACTTCTGGTCATCTGCATTCGACCGGTGCAATTGGTCAGATGAATCTTCGATTTGGATTTCTTTATCAATTCATCTTGAGAATCATATCATCAATTGAGCCGTGGGATCAGCCTGTAGGAGGTGAAAAGAGAAGCCTCGATCGTGTACAAAGAGAGTGTCCCGCCTTTGGGGTTTTTAAGATAGAAGGTTTGCTTACCCAACACAACATGCATTGCTTTGCGAGTACTCCTGGTCCTAATGAAGGTATAATTTTACCTTGCTAACAAGTTGATATTAGTTTTGTCGAGAACGATACTTTTTTAAAATAATGATTAAAAACTTTATAATAGTAAAATTATACAGAAATAATACGGAAGTGTTCTAACTTGCATCATATCCCACCCATTCTGCTACGTCTTTTGGTACATTTTTGGACATAAAACTTTTCATACTTTTTGGCCATATTACATTGTTTAGACTGAGGATCACTGACGAGGGTTTAGTACCCGAAACGTGCATGTCTGGTCCATGCTGTAAATTTATCAGGTTTTAAATGATGGTATTGTATTTAAAGACGTTTAACATTTGAACTACTTGGTGAGTGTCACTGCTGGTGGACCAAGAGTCCCCGAGGGCACATGTAGCCAAGTTCGATCAACTTCGGTTGATCGTTTGTCTCTTCAACGCATTTGAAAATTTCTGTTACAAAATTTCTTGAAGTTTTTAAAACGTGGGTCCTGTGGCATCATATCCCACCCATTCTGCTACGTCTTTTGGTACATTTTTGGACATAAAACTTTTCATACTTTTTGGCCATATTACATTGTTTAGACTGATGATCACTGACGAGGGTTTAGTACCCGAAACGTGCATGTCTGGTCCATGATGTAAATTTATCAGGTTTTAAATGATGCTATTGAATTTAAAGACGTTTAACATTTGAACTACTTGGTGAGTGTCACTGCTGATGGACCAAGAGTCCCCGAGGGCACATGTAGCCAAGTTCTATCAACTTCGATTGATCGTTTGTCTCTTCAACGCATTTGAAAATTTCTGTTACAAAATTTTTTGAAATTTCTAAAACGTGGGTCCTGTGGCATCATATCCCACCCATTCTGCTACGTCTTTTGGTACATTTTTGGAGATAAAACTTTTCATACTTTTTGGCCATGTTACATTGTTTAGTCTGAGGATCACTGACGAGGGTTTAGTACCCGAAACGTGCATGTCTGGTCCATGATGTAAATTTATCAGGTTTTAAATGATGCTATTGAATTTAAAGACGTTTAACATTTGAACTACTTGATGAGTGTCACTGCTGGTGGACCAAGAGTCCCCGAGGGCACATGTAGCCAAGTTCGATCAACTTCGGTTGATCGTTTGTCTCTTCAACGCATTTGGAAATTTCTGTTACAAAATTTCTTCAAATTTCTAAAACGTGGGTCCTGTGGCATCATATCCCACCCATTCTGCTACGTCTTTTGGTACATTTTTGGAGATAAAACTTTTCATACTTTTTGGCCATATTACATTGTTTAGACTGAGGATCACTGACGAGGGTTTAGTACCCGAAACGTGCATGTCTGGTCCATGATGTAAATTTATCAGGTTTTAAATAATGCTATTGAATTTAAAGACGTTTAACATCTATACCTTCTTCAAGATAATTTCAAACCAATTTTCATGCATCAGACACGTGTTTCGAATTTTAAATTCTCATCAGTGATGTTTCCAGCTTAAGTGCTTTTCATAAGCCGCTTAAATTCATTTAACTAACACCATCTGGTTTTATTTTTAGAATTTAAATTTCTGCATTTACTTTACAGAGCGTGAGCGGATCCAAATTAAAAATATCTAAATAAAATCTATGTCATAATAGCATTGGAGGGATGGTGCTAAGATGTTAACCTTCTTTAATTTCGATATTTTTCGATGAAATGGCAAGTTTCTGAAATGGCATAAAACATATATATGATGTTAAATTAATAAAGGGCCAAAGCAAAGCTTCTTTCATGCGACAGAGCTGGAAAGAAGTAATTAATACACTTAACAAACATCAAGTCACGGGGAAAGTGACTTGATGTCCTTTTAAATAACATGCTTTAATTCTGTGAATGGTACTGGTCTGATCTTCTTAGCCGAAGGAAAACGCTTCAAACACCGTAGTCCATTTTGTTAAGGTATTCAATGGGTATTGAAGGAAATTATGCCAAAAACATTGAAATTACGTTACTCATCTTTAAATATCTTTCTGTGTCATATGGTATTTGAACAACTTTTGTACTAGCCTAGTAGATATCGAAATAAAAAATATTTTGAAAAGGGTCATTTTAGGAGTTATCTCCCCTTGTTGAAAAGTAAAGAAAAAATGATTGCTGAAAAAGTTTTGATTTTTCAGCGAAATTTGATGGATCATATTAAAAAAAAAGACTAATCGATATTTGATGCTCCATCGTTCTTTTTAAAATGTTTGGAAAAATAAACTTTTTCCCATAGAGTTCAGTGTAAACTGCAAGGGCCCGTTACTCTTAAAGAAACCGATTTTTTCAATATCTAAATATTTTCAATTAACTTTAACATCATAACTATGCTGTGTTTTTAAGTCTCAGGATTCCATAAATGGGTGACCCAATAAACTCTCATTATCCATTGAATACCTTAAGAACTTTAAGACAAATTAAAAATTACCAATAAAATACTTCTTGCAGCAAAACGAGAAGAGACAACCTTATTTCAGATTAATCCCTTTAAATGCTGACAGAATCAATTGCAGAATCTCATAAATAAATGTCAAATAACTACATTAGACCTAGAGATCAAAATTGGAATCATTATTTAAAGGAAATTTATCAAAAGAAAGAAGTCACAGTATTGAAAACCCAAAAGGAAGGCAAACGTTCCCTTTATTTGCCATGACAGAAGAATTTTTAAAAACCTCAACAATACTAAAACTTTACATTGGAATGACACGAAAAGTCTATTTTAACTAAACTTAGAATAAGTTGCACATAAGCTAGAAATTGTTCGAGATAGGAAGACACAAACGTCCCCATGTTGAAAGGGAAAATCGATTTTATTTTTCTTGTGGTACAAATGTAATGTTATTGAGAAAGAAACTCATTTCATATTAACGTACCCTCTGTATAATGATTAAAGAACCAAATACGAAAATATTTTTTTTTGTGACAATAATAACCGTATACAAATAGAAAAATGTACAAAGATCTTAAACCCTTCTGACATTGTTACTTGCAAACGTATTTCTTGCTACTTACTTTCTGCTTTTGAAAATAGGTCGGATATATTCAAAGAAATTGAAACTGTATGAATCTGTATAACCCATTTTTCAATTATTGAAATTATTACTGTATTCATGACTATATCATAATAAACTGATTCCTATTTCATCTATTGAAAAATAGCAATCCAAGGAATGCTTGTGTCGCCTGCGAAGCGGATTTTTTTTTAAATTGAAAATAGGTCAAATATCAAGGGCAAGGTCACTAGAACAAAAATTATGGAATGTTTAGAAAGGTCTTTTCATAAGGAATATAAATGTGAAATATCAAAGCCCTATCACTTACCACTCAAAAGATATAGCCAATCTTAGATTTGTTGAAAAGTAGGTCAAATATATAGGGCAAGTGCACGACGTAAAAAATGATGGTATGTGAAAAAAGGTCTTGTCACATGGAATGCACATGTGAAATATCAAAGCCTATCACTCAGCAATCAAAAGAAATAGCCAATCTAAGATTTTTTGAAAAGTAGGTCAAATATCTAGGTCAAGGTCATGAGGTCAAAAGTTATGATATGTGTAGAAAGGCCTTGTCACAAGAAGGAATACACATACGAAATATCAAAGCCCTATCACTTACCAATCAAAAGATATAGCAAATCTCAATTTTTATGAAAAGTAGGTCAAATATCTAGGTCAAGGTCACGAGGTCAAAATTATGGTATGTGTAGAAAGGTATTGTCAAAAGGAATACACAAGAGAAATATCAAAGCCCTATCACTTGCCAATCAAAAGATATAGCCAATCTTGGATTTTTTTAAAAGTAGGTCAAATATCTAGGTCAAGGTCATAAGGTCAAAAAATATAGTATGTGAAGAAAGGGCTTGTCACAAGAAATACACATGTGAAATATCAAAGCCCTATCACTTGCCAATCAAGAGATATAGCCAATATTAGATTTTTAGAAAAGTAGGTCAAATATCTAGGTCAAGGTCACAAGGTCAAAATTATGCTATGTGTAAGAAGTTCTTGTCAAAAGGAATACACATGTGAAATATCAAAGCCCTATCACTTACCAATCAAGAGATATAGCCAATATTAGATTTTTAGAAAAGTAGCTTAAATATCTAGGTCAAGGTCACAAGGTCAAAAATTATGATATGTGTAGAAAGGTCTTGTCACAAGGAATACACATGTGAAATATCAAAGCCTATCACTTACCAATCAAAAGTTATGGGATGTGACACCCAAGTGTGACAGACAGACGGACAGACGGACGGACGGACGGACAGACGGACAACGGACAAAGTGATCCCTAAGTGTCGCTGTGCTTCGCAGGCGACACAAAAATAAGGTCTTTATGACCATAAATAAAATTTTCTTGAATCTTCAATCTTAATCTAACAATCCGACATGGGTGAAAGGCGGCTGCTATGCTGGCATGTAAGGAGGAGACCAATTTGACATGGTTTCCCACAGGGAGGAGACCCCGCTGGAATAAGTCTAGGAAAAGGTCTGAAGTAGGTCTGAATTGCATTTCTGACTAGGGCTATTAATACTAGAGAATAAACAACTTGTTTACTTCCCCGTACCCCAATTATGAAAATGAAACACGAATCTTGGCCGTAGGACGTGAACTCTAGATGTGACATAACTTATTCAACAAATAACCTCATGTTTTCTACGTTTCCTCCTCGCATGCCAGCATCGCAATATCATAACAAGCATGTTTTAAGTACAAACAAGTGCAATGAAAGTGAAACATATTCAAATTAATAATTTCAATGAATATTCTTTATCAATTTCAATTACATGTACGTGAAAATATGTTACCTTTAACAGTCTCTCATTAGAAATCAATAAATGTCAAGAAATGTCTTTGATATGAATATCCCTTTCGACACAACAGTGGCGGATTCCGGATAAAAAATTGAGGGTCATTATTTTACACATAGATTTGATATGATTTAATATAGTGAGCACTCGGTCTGATATGGACAGTGATATCTTGGTGAGCGTCACTGCTGGTGGACCAAGAGTCCCCGGGGGCACATGTAGCCAAGTTCGATCAATTTCGGTTGGTCGTTTCTTCAAACGCATTTGAAAATTTCTGTTCACAAAATTTTCTCAAATTTCTAAAACCTGGGTCCTTTAGCATCATATCCCAGCCATTTTGTTATGTCTTTCGGTATATTTAGGACATTTTTTTTTACAGATTTCGGTCATATTAATTTGTTTAGATTGAGGATCACTGACGAGGGTTTATTTTCCGAAACGTGCATGTCTGGTCCATGTTGTAAATTTATCTGCTCTAAAATGATGCCAATGAATTTGAAGACGTTAAACATAAGTACCACTTGGTGAGTGTCACTGCTGGTGGACCAAGAGTCCCCGAGGGCACATGTAGCCAAGTTCGATCAATTTCGGTTGGTCGTTGCTTCAAACGCATTTGAAAAATTCTGTTCACAAAATTTTCTCAAATTTCTTAAACCTGGGTCCTGTAGCATCATATCCCAGCCATTTTGCTCTGTCTTTCGGTATATTTAGGACATATTTTTCGCAGATTTTGGTCATATTACATTGTTTAGATTGAGGATCACTGACGAGGGCTTATTACCCGAAACGTGCATGTCTGGTCCATGTTGTAAGTTTATCTGCTTTAAAATGATGCTAATGAATTTGAAGACGTTAAACATACAGCCACTGTTAGCAGGAAAAGGACAATGAATATTATGACATCATCATCTCGCATGCAAGTGAAGATATTGAGGAAGTGTAAGTATTGTGTGCAGAGCTTGAAAACAAGTACAACTTGAAATGCATGTTTGCTGACAGAGACTTTGACATCGGTGTACCCATTAATAAAAATGTGAAACCGAAAATGGAGTAAACGGATTTTACTTATAATTACCCCTATAGTTTTGTTGAAAGTTTTTGGTGCAGAGAGGAAATTATGAGGGCAATAAAGATTATGTCATCTGGAAATGACAATTTACTAAATGTTATTTTGAACATAGATTTTACTTGGATATGCTACTGAATCGACCCTAAAGGAAATTTGGAGACGCGCACTCTATGCAAATTGCACAAATTTAATTTCGAAAAATATAACCAGAGGGCGCTACTAAAAATTTGGGCTATTTCTAAAGTCACTTTGGATGAAAGCATCAATGATGATGATTTGTTATCCGAAACACTTGTCTGGTGCATCATGAATTGGTTTATTCTGTTATCAAAAATCTTGAAATTTCTAAAACGTGGGTCCTGTAGCGTAATATCCCATCCATCCTGCTACGTTTTTCGGTACATTTTTGAACTTAATAATTTTCACACTCTTTGGACATATTACATTGTTTAGATGGAGGATCACTGACGAGGGTTAAGTTCCCGAAACGTGCATGTCTTGTCCATGCTGCAAATTGATCTGTTCTTAAATGATGCTATTGAATTTGAAGACGTTTGACATTTGAAATTTTCTTCGGAAAGGTATATAGTTTGAACACTTCCGCATTATCTAATAATACGATATCAAGTCGAATATGACAGCTGTTAAATATGTGTATCTCATTCTAAGAAGAACAAAGAATGCAGATTGGAAAAGAAAACATAGAAATGATGAAACAAACTATTTCTGATAAAATTATCGATTTGTTTGCTATCAATATTATCACTTAAAATTTGTAACTCACGTTCTGTTGCAGTCTATGATAGATGCAGATAACAGCTACCTATGTCCGGAAAACTTCTGTACAGAGGAAAATACTGTTTGTTACAACTTCCAGTGCCTACCATCGTGTCCCTCTACAACTTATGTTTACGAAAGGAACTGTGTAAAACATTGTCCCCATGGATTATTTTCAAATGGGAAGGAGTGTACCACGCAGTGCCCTATTGAGAAATCTCTCATCCAAGATGGCCACTGTCAAAGTCAATGCACCCTTGGAAGAGTCCTTAACAACGGCAATTGTGCTATCGAATGTCCAACTGATACGTTTCTCTTTAATAATTCATGTGTTGATGTTTGTCCAAACACACATCATTTGACTCTCAACAAATCACTCGCAACATTTGGACAGAATCATAAGATGGTCACAAAACATGCCATGACATGTGTAAATGAATGTCCAGATACGACTGTGAAGACTTCAAACTCTTGTCTTCTAGAATGTCCTGACAAAATGATTTTATTCAATCACTCGTGTGTTGACAAATGTCCTCTGTCACATCCTATGGTCTTGATCAGAGATACTAAACTGAATTCTATACCAACTTGTGTGGCCCATTGTCCTCCAAATAAATTTCGTTTTGGTAAGACGTGTGTTAAGGACTGTCCGCAGGATACTTTGATTAGCCATGATACATGTGTGAAAAACTGCACTCAGCCTTTTCCTTTTCTTTGTAGAAGGAGGATATGTTCATTCGATAATATGCCAATAACTACGAATTCTATATGTTTGTCGAAATGTCCAACAAAGCACCTGCTAGTTCAGAACAGTTGTTTTCAATATTGCTATCAAAGTCCCTCGCCATATCGCATAGACGACACTTGTGTAAAAGTATGCTCCAAAAATTTAACGGTCATATCTGGACCTGAAAGACGTTGTGTAGACATGTGTCCCGATGGATTAGTAAAGTTCAAAGATCAGTGTATTGTTAGTTGTCCTTCGGATACAATGATCATGAATGGAACATGTCTCTCACGATGTCCAGAAACGTTCCCTTTCCGATACAAATATTCCTTACACTCATGGCCTTATTCAAGGAAAATAACATGCGTAAAATCGTGTCCATCAGGAACATTCTTTTTCAACAAGCAGTGTCTACAAAATTGTCCAATTGATACTCCAGCTATACAGAACAGAACTTGCATGATAAACTGTACTGATAAATTTCCGTTGATGTGCATTAGAAACAAATGCCAATCGCACTTTCCCATCGATAAAATGCAATGTTTATCGAAATGCCCGCCAAATCACAAACAATTTGGACGGGAATGTTTTCGTCACTGTTTTGATACTCCGCTTAAATACCTTGAAAATGGAACATGTGTCCGCAAGTGCTCTATGAATTTGACTTTTGGAATTGAAAGACAATGTGTGGACAGTTGTCCAGAAAATACAAATAGATACGAAGATGAATGTGTTAATAATTGTCCAAGAAATACTTTCTCTTTTAATAAAGTTTGCTATGAGACGTGTCCTCAAGGATATCCATATAAGTACGTATATATAACATGGACATTGCGGCAAATAACTCATGTGACCTGTCGTAAATTATGTCCTAATGGTACAGTCAGTTATAATCAAACATGTGTAAAACATTGTCCAACTGGATGGTTTATCTTTAATTCTTCATGTGTAGAACAATGCCCATCTAGTCATCCATTTATTTATACAATATTTGGTTCAGTCAATGAATACCATTGTGTCTTGGAACGACCCTATCATGCATTGGAGATGAACAACTCATTCTACAGTCAATGCCCGGACACTGCAAAATTTGTTTTTAATAGAACATGTTTGTCGTCATGCCCGGAAGATCACCCGTTTTCTCAGCCTGTATTGCTTAACAATCAAATGACTGTAGAATGTGTGGATGCTTGTAGGGATGATACCGTGCTATCGAATCATACGTGTGTTTCAAATTGCCCATTAGGTCGTTTGATATTTAGAAGAGAGTGTGTTTTGTCGTGTCCAAAAGAATTCTCTCTCGTCTATGTTGCGAATAGAAAGTTTTTGAAATCTCCGGTGTCTAAGGGTTTAACGGAAGAAACATCATTTTTCTGCGGTAGATATTGTAACAGAGAAGATGTTTCAAATCATTTCAGTTCGCCGTGCATTTATCGAGGAATAAACGAGTATCACTTATTTGAGAGCTCTTGTCATCCGATAAATTATTCTGAATCGTTTGAAAATATTGTCAAAATATGCATCACAAAAACATTATTTGAGAATAATGGAACATTTTTTGAAAACTGTCCTAAAGATTTAAAGAAGGCTTGGGGAACTTGTGTTGATGAATGCCCATCCGATGAACCGCTTTTTGACCCAAAGTCAAGAAGATGTTTAAGAAAATGCGTAGAGAAACAATTCTTGTACAAACATGTTTGCGTAGAAAATTGTCCATCAAAGACCTTCATTATAAGTTCGAATTGTATGGAAATTAAAAAATGCCCGTCAGACTTACCGTTACACCTTACAAGAAAACAGCAAACGTATTGCTTGAAGCAGTGTCCATATAATTATTTCCTCGATGGAAACATATGTGTAGGTAAATGCAGTGGCAAAAAGGTGCTTGGAAAAACTTGTACTGAAAATTGCACAGACACTCATCCATTTATCATGAAGGATATACCTTATGCCGATATCCCAGAATGTTTTCAAGAATGCCCTGATGGTTATCTTGGAAATGTAACCTCGTTTGAATGCATAAATGACTATGATTGTAAAGATTTCGTTTTCAACAAAAGATGCTATAAAAGATGTCCTGGTCATACGATTACAGTCACTTATGAGAACACAAAAACATGCAGCATACGCTTCTATATGCAAATGGAGCTTTTAGGTTCTTTCCTTATTGCGGCTGTTCTCCTGTTCCCATGTATTCTATGTATGTGTGTCGAAAAAGGTACGCCTAAAAGATGTTATCAGAGATTGACCGGATATGTCCGTATACAAAATCAAGGAATCATGGTGAGTATGTTTATCTCTTCACTTGCAATTTAGACCCTTTATAGCAAATCTAACTCGAGTTTGGACCAATGGTTGCTTAACTCATTATCGCATGAACACTTAATTTTTTAAAGTTAGTGTTAATCTCTCATAACCTGATTTTCAACGGAATTGGAAGTTGTAGGATTTCTTATTTATTGCCTCAAGTCTAAGGTTGCATTTAAGGCCCTTTCAGTTTCCCTCTAGTTATAATCTTTCATAAAAAGGTTAAAATGAATATTAATGAAAGAAATCTGAAGAAAGATCGAATGTTATTAAAGTTATCCATATAGAAACAGATTTTCTATTGTAAAAAATAGTGAACCATATGCACATTTCAACAAGAAATGTCTCATCAGTGATGCTCGAATCCTATTCCACAATTCCACATTCTAAATTGAAAGAAAGACTCGCAAAAATTATAAGTAATGCGTTTACAAGTAAGAACGGTAATCGCAAATACAAATTTATTGTTGTGAACTATGACAAAACCTACTTTGTAAAAGAAAAGTCCGATTCTGAAAATAAGTACACTGAAACAGATATTATTCAGATGTTAAACTTTTTGATCGACAACATTTTTGTGGTGTTTGGAGGAAAGGTCTTCCAGCAAATTGTCGGAATTCCAATGGGGACCAATTGTGCCCCACTCCTTGCCGACATTTTTCTTAACTCGTACGAAGCTGAATTCATTCAATCTCTGGTCTCTGAAGGGAAAAGATACTTAGCTTCTGACTTCAACTTCACTTACAGATACATAGACGATGTGTTGTCCATCAATAATCCAAAATTCGCGGATTTCCTGAGTAGTATCTATCCTTCAGAGCTTGAAGTCAAAGAAACTACAGAGACAAATAATTCAGCATCCTATTTGGACATAATGTTGTCCTACGACACTGATGGTCACATGAACACCTCACTCTATGACAAACGTGACGACTTCAATTTCAGCATTACAAACTTTCCTTTTCTGAGTAGCAACATTCCTTCATCGCCTGCTTATGGCGTGTTCATATCTCAGTTGATACGCTATGCCAGAGCAAGTACGAAATATACGGATTTTGTTCTGAGAGCTAGGCGTCTTTCAGATAAGCTTCTCAGTCAGGGATATGCTTGTGACCGACTAACATCGTCGATATGGGGAACTCGTCATACACTATGATGTCTCACTCTCCAGAATGATGGGTGATATTCTGTCGTAGACCATTTGAGCCATCCAACTCAAGATTGTACTCTATGTCTTCCGAAATGGAAGTTACCGAATGTGACAGTTCTACCGAATTGAAGCGGCGGGTGTTGCATGCAAGCAGGAGATGCTTACTCTTCCTGGGCACCTGGTCTCACTCTCATATCGGGAGTTCGCTTCTTTTCATATGGTGGAGGTTTTTGTTTGTTTGCTTTTGTTCCTGTTTTATCCTGATTTCGTATGCCTCGGTTTCTGATTTTCTGAATTATCGATTTTGTACTGTAAACAGGGATATGGTCATTATCCATATTTGTCATCCTAAATAGAGGAAGTCTAAATAATGAATATAAAAAGTTCTAAATATGACCTAAAATCTATACCCCAAAAACACCAGATAAGGACAGAGCTATGTCTTCAGGGCGAAACACACACACACACACACACACACAAAAAAAAGAATTATACAAGCCAGAGAGGCGAGGTACTATAGCTTGGTCACGATTACTTTCCTTAGCACAAACCTTTTTCTACAAGTATGTCTTAAATACACCAAGGGTGGACATTCTCTTTGTACACGATCGTGGCTCTCTCTTTTTCCCTTACTACAGGCTGATTCCACGGCCCAACTGATACGAGTTTTGGTTTTGTTACCTTAAGATGAAATAATAAAAGAAATTCAAATCGAAAAATTTAACCTATAACTTGCAATCGTCGAATACAGATTGCTAGAAGTTGAAGCCACGATCGTGTGCAAAGGAGAAATATAACTATAACATAAGATGTGTCGACCCTTTGGGTTTTTAATATAGAGTTGTGGAGGAAAGGGTTTGTGCTGAGGAGTTTGTAATCAAACAAATTGCTCTATCATTTTCTCATTAATAGGACGACGAAAATGAAAATCTATTTCAATTTGACGTACAGATGGATGATCATATTCCTACCGATGTGACTGTTGAAAACACTATAGAAAGACGTCCTGAAGAATCATCCGAATATCACATTAGTGATGCCGCTGATGGGGCGTCTCATCCGAACGAGATAAATACATCTAGGCAATGGGGTATGGAGGTAAGTTGAATAGTATTCGAATATCTTTATTTTATGTCGTTTTATCTGCAGGGAATATCATTATTTGGTAGAAAGTCAAGTACCTGAAGAGGCGGTAAATTAGCCCTGAAAAATCGAAATTCAAAATTCAAAAATTTCTCAATCTGCTGTCAGGCTGGGTCTGGAAAATGATCTCCTCATCGAATTTTGATCTTTATGTTTTGCTTATCATGATTTCAGATTAAAGCAGCTTTGCATCAGTGCAATTCATTGCCCATTGTTGAAAAAAATCATCGTGAAAAAGACCACACACATAGCGTTCTCTACTTTGAGTTTTTGAATTTTGCGTATCTTCTTTGCATGGAGTGCGTACGTAGCTCCCGTGGGGTCTATTCAACATTAAAGGACTATATATGATTTACATAGTAAAGTGGTCCCCTTTCAGAGCTAAATCTTAACTTTTCATGAAGTAATGAAGTACCAATATTTATTCTACAGTGTAGGATTATACCTATGAAATATAACATTTCTTTTAATTTCCTTTCTCAATTTCAAAAATGGTATATTTTGCAAATTTTCTGGAAAACCAACATTTTGGGGCTAATTTTCGACACTGTTCATATTAATTAGTATCGAGCGGGCTTCTGAACAAACTTTTATATTTTGATATGTTGTTACCTATGTACGTCTTTAGGTGCATGCAAAAGGAAAAAGTTCTTCAAAATCCCGCTCGATGTTATCTCAATGACAATAATCAAGAATTATGCTGTTTTTCATGAAAAATTGACAAAATCGCCGGTTTTTATGATACTGATGCACATTTTACAATGTCTTACAAAGCGAGGAACAGTTTTTATAACTAGATTTCTCAAAATATAGATATTTAACTTTCCAAAAAGGACAACAAAATTTTAATTTGGAGAAGTCGATTATAGGGGGCCACTTTACTATATAAACCATATATACTCCTTTAAATAATATCTATGACATAGGTGACATCGGTTCAATAATTGAAAATTTTGTTGATCATTCAACAGATGATACAGTCTCCAGCATCTGACGAAAGCATAGAATTGAAAGTAACAATTTATGATGATTCATAGTCCATCGGCGAAAAGAAACCAACATCTATTTACGTATCAAAGTGACTTTACTTGGCGGAACTACTCAGATCAAGCAAATGGGACGAGAAGATTCAATTTTAGGTTCGAAACAACAGTACATGCACAGCAATCAGAGTAAATACCCATTACCTGTGATTTTGTATAGCTTTAATCACAGCCAGTGCTTCTGATGTACACTCTGTCCGCTCATGTTGTTGTGCTATTACAGTGAAATATTGCAAACTTTTAAGACTGAATTTGTCATATGTTAAACAGTGTAGTGTTATTTCAAATATGTACTGTTTGATTGAGATTGTTTGATAACAGTATTATTAAACAAAAATAATGAAAAATATGGGGACTTTATCATTATTATCACTCCTGTAAATTGCATTTACAAATGCATTAGAAACTCGAATCAATTACAGTGTCGGGTCCTGATAATTATTGATTTGCGTGGATCTTGTGTTGTATAATTCGAATCTACCACGTCAGCTGGAACTTTTTTTCTTGACGCACAAGAACTGTATAGGAATCAAGTACTCAATATCATGTACTGAAATAGTTTCCTATTAAATTTAAGGCATTGTATTAAATGAATTTTTTATCATTATTAATTATGTACATCTGACGGTAATGAAAAGCGCCAACTCTGCTTCAGGATCTTCTTTAACCCATTCATTAGAAAAGCAATGTGGACAAATATTTCCGCTCACAATGCAGAAATACAGGTTACGGATAATGATTCCACAGTTATATTCTCATCCCAAGTGAATCAGAGCAGCCTAAATAACAGCAGTGCAATTCTAAAATGTCCTCCATCACTCAATGATAGGAGAGAGAGAGAGAGAGAGAGAGAGAGAGAGAGAGAGAGAGAAGCAACGGGAAGTGTACATGGTATTATAATTCTATGTGGAACACAATCCAAAAGAAACAGGATATGATCCTGCTGTCACCAGACGGACACTTGGTTTGGTACTTGATTAGTCTACAGTTTCTTTAAAAAATGAATACTGACTGACTGTGAAGTATCTTAACAAAAATCTGAACTCAATGAAACGATGATAATAGTAATACATGTATGACGCCATGAGACGTAACGTTGGTAAGCACCGTGAATTGTCACTTTAAAGGAGTAATATTTCCAACAAGATTCCATAACAGGTCCTGTCCAAACCTATTAAAGAAGACAGTGCCCCGACCACCTGTCCTCTTAGAATGTCGGTAGGACTCCTCGGGTGATAACATACATGAGCTCGCTACAGCAGAAAGAGCACAGACTGCATTTCGTATGCCCTCTATTTTCATATCCATCTGTGTGTTGCTCGGGCCCACGCTGTATTTTGTCTGTTTGTATGGTCATCTTAGAGTGAGGAGGTTATTTTACTACACCATTGTGCATTTATCGAGACCTTTCTCTTGGTAACCGCAAAAGTGGAGGGTTGTGCGCACGTAATCCGGATAACCACACCATTTGCTACTGGCGTAGCAGATGGCTGTCCTAAGTAGGCACCGGTTGCAAATTGGTCCTGTTGGTTTATGTGTAGTCTTTTGTGTTTGATATTTCTGTGTTATGTTTTGGTGTTCCTTGTCCCTTTTACGTCTCTTGCTGTGCATGTTTGCTCTGTGTTTTTTGTTAATTATAATACTAATCCCATTCTCCTGACGACGTAAGAGGAGAGAGATAATTTTAATCTGACTGATTAAGTTAAGTTGTTAAAGTATTTTGAATTTACTCCCTTTACTCCACTCACTCATCCTAGTCACAAACGCCTATGTTTAAAATCCTTTTTGTCTCATGATCAGGAATTTTTGCAAATTCTTATCGTTTCTGATTGACAGTGAGGCTTTATTCTCGGGTACATACATCAGAGTTGGTTGCCTTCGAAAAGCAAACAGAGACAACAAACGAAATGAGCATATACGCATCATAGTTGTTACAAGTAGAATTCATTCATAAAGATTCATAAGAGCATTTCAACTTTTCTCTGCAGATAAATCGGTTGCCTCATGCCAAAGTGCTGGGTAGTTTCCTTAATATCCTATTTCAAGCGTTAATTGGCTTGTGTATACCTCAAAAATGCCACGCGGTCATCTTTTCACAGATCTAATCCAGACCATTAATTAATATCCTCGTGAATTAGTAGTTCAATTAAAAGATCTTTGCTTATATCTGATATAAATACTCTTTATCTGATACGACGTAAAACGTCTTCAAATTCAAAATCATCATTCAGGAACAGAAAAATTTGAAGCATGGACCAGACATGTTCGTTTCGGGTACTTAGATTTCGGGTACTTACCATTTGCTACTTGCGTGACAGATGGCCGTCGAAAGTCGGCACCGGTTACCCATTGGTCTCGTCGGTTTATGTGTAGTCTTTTGTGTTTGATGTTAACATGTCGTGTGTCTCTTTTCCGTCTCGGGCTGTACTCGTCTTTTGTGTTTTTGCATCGGGTGTTTTGGTGTTTTACTGTTGATGCTGCAACGGGGTCTTGTTGGAGATCTCCTCCCTTCTTTTTAGATAGCCATCTACCTACCGAGTATATCCATTGCAGGAATGTTTTTTTTTAAGTTGTTTTTTTAAATAATCTTCTCTGGAGCATACACTGCAATAATATTGCCAGCAATCTCAGGAAAAGCGATGCGACAGTCCACTTTTGTATATTAATCTATCTTGGTATAACTGTTTAAATGTCAGAAAAGAAGGACATGCTTAATACAAATAATTCAGCTTCGAAGTAAAAGTCCTTAGAAATGACCTTGGGAAATGTCGATTGCAAATTCACGGTTATAAAGGTCCATTGATGATTAAAGTGCATGTTTGTTGAAACCAAAATGGACTATGGTTTCTCACTTTTTATGCTAATATTTCTGTTATGCTGTTTTTTCCTGACTTTTCAGTAATATACATCAAATTAGTACCTATCAGTTATTCAGTCTCAAAGTCGAAAAGGCAAGGCAAGTCAGAATCAGCTGAACATAATTAATGTTTGCTGCAGACTGGCTTTTACATCCTATAATAATTGTGAAAGCTAGGGGACATTAAAACCGTTCTGATCGTCCGTGACTTTCTATATACCCATCCGACAGTCAATTAAGAAATGACTGTCTTACTTTTGGTGTTCATGGGTGTATAATTCTGGTTGGTCACGTGCAAATTCCGTGAATCGCGAAGCGATTCTCGGAAAATTTGCACGTATCCAACCAGAATTATACACCCATGAACACCAAAATTCGCGATTCACGGAATTTGCACGTGACCAACCAGAATTATACACCCATGAACACCAAAAGTAAGACAGTCATTACTTATATTTACATTTATCCTGATTATTGGTCATTTTTATTTGCATGAACATCGCACGTTTTGCCTGTAACAGCGTCAAAGGTAAATTCTCCCTACATGCAAAACTTGCACGTGGCGTCACGATAGCAACCCAAGTTATTGGAATATAATTCTAGTTGCCTAATGGGCGTTCAACATGGGGAATTTACTAGCAATGTAAATATAAATATATGTCCTTGCACATGATCATAACTGATAGTACTTTCATATGTCAAATGCGTTTCCAAATGACAATCCATTGGTACCAAATTCTTTACCTTGTGTCTTTGATCTTGGAGATTTACACACTTTCAAAAACTTTAAACTATGTAATCTTGACCTTCTTTGTGACAAAGTTCAAAAAATGAGTGACCGTATTATCTCATTTGATTTTCTCGTTTTAATTTTGCCAGAGTTTCTATTTGGTTCTATTTTATCTCTTGTAAGAAGAAAATGCAGAGCTCCTTCAGTACTTCATGATACATAGCTTCAAAATCTTCATTTTACATTTTTTTTTTTATCATTTTCATTTTTCGTTGCGTTTCTTTGTAAATAAAGTCTTAATTTAAGAGCAGGCAGCTAGTCCTTGCACATATATGATATACAGTGAAATAAAGTCATATCATATTACATGTGTACTAGTAGCAATGAGTTTGTACGGTCGCCAAAAATATGCAACATCTTGTGGATATCCAGCATGGACGCATGTAGTTCTTTGATAATTTTTGTATTGAACCGTACTTGGAACTATTGAGACTTTTTCCCTCTCTTCTCTTGTTTATGGACGGAAAGGAAGAATTCACAGACACACTGTTTTTGCATCCATGTATTGTGTCGATTAATTTCTGTGACGGGCATTCTCTCATTCCAGTCTATAAATATTTGTCTGTTGTTGAAAATAAAATCGTGCACCTGTTTGACCACTGTCTCCTGTAAAAGAAGTTTATACTGTACTTTTACAGATGGAGAAAAACGAAAAGGAAAGGGGAGCCAAACATTTTTTTCGGAATAATTTTTACTGAGTAATATTTTGAATATCTCGTTCCTACCCATCATGATCCGCGAATTATCATGCAAATAGCATTTTTAAAAAGTTTGCTTGAGTGGGAATGGTAGTTTTTAATGTAATGAGGATGTCATAGCAAGATAAAGCTTGTTCGGGAAGAAATGAAGTTCTTGCATTCACCAGATTCTATACATGTATATGATTAAGCTTTTTATAGTGAAGTATTGCTTTATCTCTTGATATTTGCATCTTCAAAATTTTTTTTTCTAATAAAATGTCAAAATTTCAGCATAACTCAAGAGCTTTGATGTAGAATTTCGAGCAAAATGAAGGACTTATGATATATAGTCTTAAATGAAGGTTTTACATGTAGAGAGAAATTTGTCTTTTCAAATTCAGTATACTGCCCTCCTTTTTCTTACTCTTTGGTTTTACTTTTGTATTCCCCAGTCATAAGAAATTCGGAAAGGATTTAGGTTCAAGCATGCCCAGCTGTCTTTCTTTTTGTCAGTTTATCTTTAAAACTTAAACCTTCACCTTAAAGTTTGAAGGGTAAGTAATAAGTATGTGTTGTTACTGGACCTTTCCATTGGCTGCAAAAGTTTTGACTATTGGTAGACCTTAATCTACTCTTGAAAATCCATGTGTGTTAAATTGTGTTTTATAGCAAGACCTTTTGATTGGTACATTATTTTTTACCCTGTAACCTTATAGTTACGGAAAGTCAAAATAATATTTCCTTGATTGAATGGTATGGCAGTAGGATAAGCAATATAGGTCAATTAACGCCTTCTATTTAGGCACGGTCCATTTGATATTCTGGGGGGGGGGGGGGGGGGGGGGGCTTGGGTTTTTTTTCGAAAAAAATAATTTTGCTCTCAATTTGGATGAAAAAAATAAATTTGCTTATAGTGTGACAGAAAAAAATAATCTTGCTCTTACAAATAATCTGAATTTGAAGAATTACCATAAAATTTGCTAAAATTCTTGAAAATTTTCCGGCTCGCTTCGCTCGCCGCAGTTTTCAAATTGTATAAAAAAATTTTGGCTCGCTCCGCTCGCCATAGTTTTTTATCAAGACATTATTCACAAAAAGCAAACTTCATATATTTGAAGATATCAAAAGTTATACATGTATGTGAAATGAAAAAAGGCTTCCTTTAAAGCTTTCATATATTATCAATATTTATGTATTGCTATTCATACATATTGCATGTATCCCACAGAGTTTAATTTTATGTTCTTCTAAGTTGGAAGGAGAACTTCAGTTATTCACCAATTTACAATCTTAGTAACATTCAAAAATTTGTCTAGGAGACCTTCTCCTCAGACCCTCTTTATATACATGTACCTTATATAAAATATTGATAATTGTATTGTAAAAATTCATTATCTCTGTTTAAAAGTGAATTGAATACTTGCATGAAAATAAACTAATATATCAATATTTAGAGACATGAGTAAAAATATAACTTATTTCTATTGATAAAACACAAGTATTCTCAATATGCGCATCACTTTGTTAAAAAAATTTCCTTGCTCCAACTTTGCAAGAAAAAAATAAGTTTGCCCCGGTCCAGGACGAAAAAAATAATCTTGCTCCGACAAAAAACCCAAGCCCCCCCCCCCCCTGAATATCAAATGGACCATGCCTTATATATCCAATGGAAGATGCAGTCAATGGACTTGAAGTTATTCAAGATACACAACATTTGAAATGAATTTACATGTGTATTGAGATTTTACACTGTACGATCTATAATTACAATATAATAAGTTGTTAATAATGATACATTTCAACTGTATCAAATGAAATGATACCTTATCCAGATTGTTGTCAGGCTCTTCATCGACCTTTAAGGATTCGAAAATGAAATTCTGAAAACAAAAAGATTTGTTTATGAACGTACTTTGGAACTACGAAATGAAACAGCGAATATGACTGGAGGACCTATTTCATTGCGAAAAAATGATGAGCTTTCAGTTAAATGGACATTTTACCTCACATTGCTCCAAGTTGTACCTTATCAACACAAGCTGTGGTAACACTTTAAGGATAAACAGTCGAATAACACATAACAATTTCAGAGCTCCAGAGCCCCATTCCACAAATATTGATGCTCAAGGCAAAAATGAAGGAAATCAAAATGTGTATATACAAATGTATGAACAATATTCTTAACATGACCTAAATTTATAAAGAGCTAGATTCAGTTTAAAATTGCGATAAAGCATCGCATTGACAGAGTTACCGCCTTAGTCTAACCCTTACCGCGATTAGAGCGACAATTAATCCTTTGTAGGTACATGGCCACAGAAAAGCTAACTTCAAAAATCGTTACAAATTCAGAAGTTTAAGTGTTTTTTTTTTTGCATTCGAGAACTCAGAAATATGAAAAGTTATTCAATTGATATCGATTGATATCGATAGAACGACGATCCCGTATAACAGAAGTTTTTGGCTCAGATGAGATTTATAAACCACCTTAAACTATATACATGTACTTAATTGATATCGATTGAATAATAATACGAAGTGTTCCAACTCTTTACCTTCTTGACAAAAATCCGAAACCAACTTTAATGAACCAGACAAGCGTCTCGAACAGCAAAAGTGATCTTCGGACACAACTAAAACCCACTCCTGAGGCGCCCTCTTGTTTAATTTTTTGACTTTAAATTTGAACTTTACTTTGCAGAGAGTGTGCGGCTCCAAATTTACTGTAGGGTCGATTCAGTAGCAGAGTTAAATAAAATCGATGACCAAAATACAATTTGAGGAATGCTTAAATATTGCTCAGATGTTAACTAACCTCCTTTAATTTCGATGTTATTTTTGGATGAAATGACAAGATTCCGAAAAAAGCAAAATAATATATATGATGTCAGGTTGATAAAGGGCCAAAAGAAAGCTTCTTTCGGGTGACAGAGCTGGAAAGAAGTAATTAATACATTTCAAACATTTAGTCTCAGGGAACGAGTCTAACTGTTCCACACTGAAACAAGAAATAATTAAGTGTTTAAAATGATAATACGGACGTGTTCCAACTCTTTACCTTCTTGAAGAAAATCCCAAACCAACTTTTATGCACCAGACACGTGTCTCAGACAGCAAATCACATTATCTTTACTTTTTAAACGGTTCACTTCATGAAAAACCCATCATTTTTCTGTTTTAGAGCAATTTCATAAGTCGCTGTTCCGATACGTCCTTACCGTTCTAGTCGTCATCGGAATCGTGATGTATGAAGATAGTTTTAGGGCTGACATTTTCCCAAACTCAATATTCGTTTAACTGTCAGAACATAATATTCTGGACAGAAAACATGGATTTTCCCTTAAAACATTACCCACAAATTTTTGCCGAAGTAAGGGGGCATGAAAAGGCAATGTCTCCGATTTGAAAATACTTTTTGTAAATTCACAAATTCAAGAAATTCATTCTCATTACACAATACTTGGCATTGGTATAGATAAGCAAAGGATACGGAAGTTGGCCTTGCTAAGCACCTGGCATGTTTGTAGTTATCACGCACTAGAGCTAGAATAGCCCAGTCCTTTCTGTACTTCAGACAGTAGTCGAAGATGGTCCTTTCAAGAGCTGTTAACCCCTTGAAAAAAGTCATGAAAAAGGTAACTCAAAAAAGTGACCCAGAGCAAGAACAAAAGCAATACCGGTATAAGCATGAACAAACACACATCGACAGAGGACACGCGAATGTTATATTTGAAGAAACTGAAAGAGACCAATAAGTGCTCGTGTTGATATAGCTTCAATATTTCGCCTGTCTCACGCATTGTTCTTATTCGGTTATTTTTGTGTAAAATAACCGAATAGAAAAACGTATGAGACGGGCGAAATATTGAAGCTAGGGTTGATATAGAATTAAGGACATATAATTTGCTACATCCTTACAGTGAGGGGACTATTTTATACAAACATTGTGCCTATTTTGAGACTGCAACGGAACCAGACAAGTACAGTTTTTGTATGAGGGTTGTGCGCAAGTAATACGGATAACTACAACATTTGCTATTAAGGTGGTAGATTGCCGTCCTAAATCGGCATCGATTGCCCATTGGTCTCGTTGATTTATGTGTGATGTTTTTTATTTGGTGTTTTGATGTTGTGTTCTATGTTTCTTGTCCCTCTAACGTCTCTTTAGTTTTGTGCTTCTCAACTCTTTATTTTCGCATAGTGTGTTTCGCTGTGGATTCTGTCACCATGTCTTGTTGGAGATCTCCTCCTTTCTTTTAGATATACCTATCTAATGAAAAAATCCCACAAAACTTCGTAATAATTTAAGCTTTCACAACATATATTGTTGACGCTTTGTGTGTTTTGCATGCAATTTTGTCAAGGTCCTGGTATCCTTTTGCATTAAAGTGATTTTTACGACATAATTTATGTTCGAAATAAGGGGTTATACCAATTCATTATACAATTGCACGCAAATACTTCTTTTAGGCTTCTTTTAAGAAGTATTTTTGTAAACCTAAGATAAAGTTCTTGATATTGATGAAAAAATATAGTAATATATCTTAATACCTTATATTTTGAGAAATTGGTATGAAATAATATATTCACTAAAAATTGACTTTTTAAGGGGGTATATGTATTCTTAGTGTAGTCATATATAAAGGGGAGGCTTCTTCTGTTGTTAGTTTTTTTTATGTTAATATATATAATTCCCAATACTTATGAAATAAAATAATACATAATTACAAATTGATTTAAAGAAATTTTGCATGAAAGTGAAAAATTTAACGACAAAATTGATGTTTCAAATAAGGGGGTGTACATATTCAATATACCATTGTACACAAATACTGTTGGTAGGCTTATTCTAGTAAGTCTTTTGATAGACCTAAGATATAGTTCTTAATATTGATGCAAATTAAAGTATACCTTAATACCTTAGATTTCCTATAGAAAAAAACTGATGATAAGGCATATGTTTCAGAACATGTGTCAATAAATTGTACATCTAATACTATGTTCTGTATTTGTTGAAAATAGCTATTTTGTATTTTCAGTTGGTAGCATTTGAATCATTTTTTTTTTCAAATATGTGGGTAACCTTTTAGATTAAGGTTTCAATTGCAAGTTCTTATAATAAGTTGATTTTTCAATTTTAACAACAAAATTAAAGAGTAACCATGCTAACAAAGTATGCATTGGCCTTAATATCCTTATCGTAAGTGAAAGTATGAAATATCATACCTTTTTCCCTTTGACGTTTAGTAAAATTGGAATAATAATTGTTGTAATTATTGCGAATAGGAAGGAAAGCCATACAGCTTGGTTATCATCATCCTTTCCGGCACTAAGTTTTTCCATAACTCTGATTGCTGGTAGATATATCAAAGTCAGTACAAAGATTACTATGCTGAGTATAACCTGTCTCCTTGTGTTGAACATTAAACCCTACCATTGGAATGGCCTTGATCTGTTCATTATGCCTGCTACCTTATTATACATATGTAGAATCTGAAATACGCTTTCATATTTGTAAAAATGTACATGTAACTGACTTTATAGATACGTATTTTCCTACGGAAGCGCACAGGTTGTGTTGTAACTATATTTCTTGATATACGATATGTTGACTAATATAAGCTGCTTTACTTATATCAATAAATGGTATATTTTCTTGATGATTTAGCACTTTCTATGTCGTATTGGCATAATTTTATCAACTTAATCTAGAAGTTAACGTTAATCTAAGTTTAGAAGTTAATCTAAAACGTTTCCGTAATTAAGCAAAAGTGTTGATTTCCATCACTCCTATTAGGCATGGTCCATTTGATATTCAGGGGGGGGGGGGGGCTTGGGTTTTTTGTCGGAGCAAGATTATTTTTTTTCGCCTTGGACCGGGGCAAAATTATTTTTTTCTTGCAAAGTTGGAGCAAGGAAATTTTTTTTCAACAAAGTGATGCGCAAATTTAAAGAATGTTTGTGTTTTATCAATAGAAATTATTTATATTTTTACTCAAAACTTTAAATATTAATATATTGGTTTATTTTTATGCAAGTATTCAATTCACTTTTAAACAGTGAGATAAAAGACTTTTAATACAATTCTCAATATTCTATATAAGGTACATGTATATAACATGTATAAGAGGGTCTGAGGGGAAGGTCTCCTAGACAAATTTTTAAAAGTTACAAATGTACTAATATTTGTAAATTGGTGAATAACTGAAGTTCTTCTTCCAAGCTTACAAGAACATAAAATTAGACTCTATTGGATACATGCAACATGTATTAATAGCAATACATAAATATTGATGATTATGTTTAAGCTTTTAATAAAGCCCTTTTTCATTCACATACATGTATAACATATGATATCTTCAAATATATGAAAATTGCCATACGTAAATAATGTTTTGATATAATACTATGGCGAGCGAAGCGAGCCAAAAATTTGTGATACAATTTGAAAACTGCGGCGAGCGAAGCGAGCCGGAAAATTTTCATGAATTTTAGCAAAATTTTATGGTAATTCTTCAAATTGAGATTATTTGTAGGAGCAAGACTATTTTTTTCTGTCACATCATAAGCAAATTTATTTTTTTCATCAAAATTGAGAGCAAAATTATTTTTTTTCGAAAAAAACCCAAGCCCCCCCCCCCCCCCCAGAATATCAAATGGACCGTGCCTTAATTTTTCTTCATAAAATGATTGACATTATCATTACTAAGTCGACATAGTTATCAAACAAGTGAATGGCATAAATATGCCATCATTACTAAGGATTGCTTTGCATTCGGCGCGAAAACTTTCAATAGTTAAAGAAGGGGAATTTAAACGCAACGATGAAAATATAGACACTGAAGAAAACATGATTATTTTGCAATGGGGTTGACTGTGCTTTTGTTCAAGAATTGTGTACTAACGATTTCTGACTATGATAAAACATAGTTACAATTTTGTTACAATTTCTTTATTTGTAAGCGTACCTCTTCTGATTCATATTCCGATTCATCTAAAGGAGGGAAAGCCCAGGCAACGCCTCTACAAGATCTCTGAGCTTTTCTGCATTCATTTGTCATCAACCTAGCTCCATTCTGACGCCTTATCTCTTCTTGAGTGTAAGGAAATACTGAAAGAGTGATCAAATTATATATTTCAATACGAGTTATCCGACACCGCGTGGGATCGAAACTTCCTTAGACAGCTTTTTGGGTTTTTTCCATTTTCTAAGTTAAACTTTACAAAACTGATGAGCCGTTGCAGTATGTCAATGCCTAATAAATCAATCCATATCGTCTAGAAATGAAAAGTTCACAGTTTTTGCAAATACTTCAATAGTTTGTCGACGACAGAAATGTTCTTGACCTAGTAGAACTCTTGAAGTGTTTGCAAAAGCTATAGATTTTTCAGATATATGGACTTACTTATTAGGCATTGCCCTTCTGCAACATCTCATCAGTTTTGTGCAGTATCAAACCTCCGCAATTAATAGCAACGTTATACGTTTCGATCCCACGCTGTGACTCTGATGTATTTGCCTGTTATGACCCTAGCCTAATGAATAAATGTGAAATACCATAAATTGGGGTTGGAAGCTCGACCAAATCCAGAAGCTAATATCAAAATGCTCTTACTTACCTCGGTTTCTGATCAAATCGGTCCGATCGATAATTTCTACAAACAGATGAAATACGATTCTTACGTTTTACACATTGAAAAAATTAAAAAGTAATAAAACTTTACTAAATTTGTATTTTTGATTACATCTCTGCTCAATGTTTCATATGTCTGATATGGAATATGTTCATTAATTCTAAGAAATCAATTATATTCTCGAGCTCTATTTTCTTGATTTAAAATTCTTTATTAGTTTTCACCAAAACGAAACTTATATTTCGAATTTGAACTCACTTGGGTTATGAAATGACTCGAAGATTTTACACGCAAGGTCATCAGTTTTAGAAGCATCGATGTAAGTATAGTACTCCAAAAATGGTGGCATCTCTGTCATAACTGGTTTTAGAAGTACAGGTATGATCAAATCTTTCTTTCCAGATGACATCATCATAAACGCCCTCATCATTTCAGATTTGCACCAAAAACTTTCCACAAATCCAGGGCTTATTATCAGTAATATCTTTTTACTTTGTTCCATTTTCAATTTTAAATTATTTTCCACGGGAACTCCGATATCAAAGTCTCGATCAGCCAACATACATTTAAACCTGTATCGATTTTCGAGTTCATTGCATAATGGCTTCACATCCTCCAAATCTTCGCTTGCATGTGAAATGAAAATATCATATTCATCTGTTGTTTCCTGGTCAGCAGAGTGGACTTGAACAGCATCGTCTAGTTCTTCATGTATAACATGAAATGAAGTTTGTGCCTCTGGTGGATTCAAAACAGTTTTATGTCCGGTTTCTTCGAAATCATCCAGAAGCGGCTGAATCTCAATATCCATCGCAGTTTGAAATCCTTAAATGATTTTGAAATCATCAATCAAAATAAATATATATTTTCTATTGTGCATTTCAATAAAGCCCTGCAGCCATTTTAACAAAAATACTTAACGAACAATATCAGGAATTTTCGTAACTTTCGATCGTTTAGTTCCTCTTTTAAAATAAAAATATCGATATTTTGTTTCTGACTTTAGATGAAGTATGCAGAAATGATATTAGAAAACATAGTACAATCTACATGGAAAATCTTTTGAACTTTTCATTAACTGACGAAAGTTACAAAAATTCCTGAATTTTTTCCGTAAGAACTTTTGTGAAATTAGGTACTGGTCACAACCCGCCGTGCATGCTTTTTGGACGTTCGTGTTAGGGGAGGCTACCTACTTGCGCAGCGTTTTTCTGAAGACGCAAGGAAGGAAGTGGCAAGAGTACGAAAGGGGTGCGTCAACGCACGTCACATGTACGGTTATATGCAGTGGTTACGTGCATCATATGGTGCGCACGTAGTAATTGTACGGGGTCCTTACTTCCTTGTGTGTCAAGTGTGTTGCACGTACTTATGCCGTACTTACAATGTGCCTGTCATCCGTAGACCCCACGCAGACCGCACGCAGCAAAAGTTCTGCTTACTCTATAACTGCTACCAAAGAGGTCGTACGGAATACGTACAGCCTACGCACCGACCGCGTACTGATCAAAAGAAATTTTGCTCATGTTTTTGCACATAGGCAGCAAGTACTTGCACGTACCTCGGGTTGTGACCACCGCTTAAGTGATGTCTCATAAGTGACGATCAAGTCTGAAATGGAGGCAATTAAAATATTTCTATAATTTCTACAATAAGAATTTCTGAAGCAATTGTGGCTGTATATTTAGTAGATCGGTCAAGTACCATGCCAAAGGACCAGCTAAGGACAGAGCAATGTCTTCATGGAGATACCCCTTAATTCTAGAATAATTTATCAAATTGTAACGGATAATTTATAAGTATATTTCAAGTCTATTGTCGGAAAAAGTGTGAAACTAGGTGGAACGATATCCTCGGCTACTAACAGTACCAACGTAGTGGTTAAAATCATATGTTGTATTGAAAGAAACATTTTTTTTGTTCTGACCATTTGAATATTTTTCAGACAAAGAAAGGAGGGGATTTCAATCAAATTTCGTTGCACACACATCAAAACATCAAAACACCCTATGCGAAAACATAGAGTAGACAAGCACAGCAAGAGACGTAAAAGGGACAAGGAAGACCAAATACGACAAAGAAACTTTAAACACAAAAGAGTATACACCATAAGGACGGCTATTTGCCACGCCAGTAGCAAATTGTATGGTTATTCGGATTACGTACGTGCGCACAACCCTCCCACTTTTCCAGTAACCAAGGGTCTCGAAGAATGCATATATAATTGTTGTGTATTATAACCCCCTCACAGTAAGGTGACCACATAAACAAGACAGGAAAACACAGGGGCCCAAGCAACACACAGACTAATTGATGAATGGATTTTAAGAAACAAAAGGCGTACGAAAAACAGCACATGCTCTGCTGTCTCGAACGAGATCATGCTTATCATCACCGCCATAGACGCACATACTTGTAGTCATTGTCTCTTTTAAAAGATATCCACAGTACAAAAGGCGTTGGATGATATGACACATTTTCGATGTTTATTCTGTCTAGTTATATTGAGAAGGGTTTCTATTTTAACCACTTTGATCAATGGAAGACTTCTGGAGTGTACGTAGATGTGGCGATTTAAGTCAAACTCTCAAAACGTGTATCCGACCGGGAGTGTCTTAAGTCAAACTCTCAAAACACAATTTAATAAAACAGTTAAAATTTTGAATATCGAGTTCATCCATTCTATTCCACTCTGAAACCAGGACAATTGTATGAATAACTTAAAGTTAATATTGATCTAATTATTACAAGAAAACAGAACATTGAAATTTTGACTTAAGTCCATTCTTAGTTTATGGTGTCGGGCCTTGGATAACTGCTCCATACCCACTCCCTATTCAGTCTTTTCGATATGCAGAGTTACTCTCCATTTCCAGACGAGCGGACCGACAGACAAGATAGACAAATGGGAGTTGGTAAAGGATTCAGGGACAAATGCTTCCAATACGACTTTCTTATAGGAAGTTTATTAATGCATTTATGTCAGAGAAAGAAGGGGATCTCCGACATCACTCGGTGGTTGCAGCACCTAGAGCAAAACATCAAAGCACCCATACATGTATGTGAAAACACAGAATTGGAACACGGCAAGAGGCGCAAAAGGGACAAGGAACACCAAACGTGATTTAAAAATGACAAGCATAGACGACTTCACAACCAACAAGCCCAATGCGCAAACGGAGTCGACTAAGGGCGGCCATCAAATTGTGTAGTTATCCGGATTACGCGTGTACAACTCTGCCACTTTTCCCGTTCCTCAGAGGTCTCGAAGAGCGCATAATTTGTGTGTGTTTTTAAAATAAATTGTAAATCGCTGAGCGATAGAAGACCCCTACCGACATAGATCTTTACCCTGCAACGCTTTATTAACAAATTAATATAGCTTCTGTGTGTGAAATACATGTAAATTATCAAAAATATGGCATTCACAGCGCTGACAATGATCGCTTCCGTTTCATGGCCAAAACTAGGGTACAAGATTAACAGAATTTTATTCCCAATTGGATTTGACTGAACATGTATCGATACAGGACAACACACATAATGATTCCTCTATCGATTTCATTTTTTTTTTCTTCATTCTAATGCTTTATAGAAATTGTTGTACATTTTTTACGTTCAGTATGTTGAGTTGCTGTACCAGATATAACGAGCTTGATCATAAATATAAGCTTGGTACCTATAGATGGTCCTTTGATCATAAAAAAATCACTCATGTGCACTGAAATGGGCTACCCCAGATGGAACTATAGCTACCCATAAGTTATTATTCAGTCTCAAAGTCGAGAA
Source organism: Pinctada fucata (assembly GCA_028142955.1). Classification (NCBI taxonomy): domain Eukaryota; kingdom Metazoa; phylum Mollusca; class Bivalvia; order Pterioida; family Pteriidae; genus Pinctada; species Pinctada fucata. The sequence continues at coordinate 19,285,829 of AP027111.1, read as the reverse complement.
GGCAAGGCAAAATCATTATAACTTCCATTGGAACGGTTGCAAACCTTGGAATGAATAATTATATAATATGCATTATGGCAAAGTCATTGTGAGGACGCAGATGAATTATAATTATAATAGTTCAATGATTTTTCACCATACATCATTGAATATTTTTTTAGGCTAAGTTAATAATAAACAAAATATGTCATACAATGTGTGTTCTTGTTATTCTTTTCCAGCAATTTTTTTTTCAAGTCTTACATTATTATCTTGAAATCCATAATCATCTACAGGAAAGGGGATATTTTTATAGACAATTTCTGGATCGAGAGCATGCAAATAACTCGTAAATGCGGGGAAACAATTCTCAATGTCGGCCGGTTTGATGTCACAACACAATCAGAAAACATGAAATCGCCGGCAGTGCTTAATTTTAAAACATAAATGACAGATGAGAAGACATCAAGTGATGTAATCTTAATCTATGTACATAATGTAAGTCCTTGGACCTCTGAGAAAACAAAGGAAAAGAGAACTCAGGCAAGAAAACTGTTGGCACAAACCATTAAAATTAAAAAAAAGAAAATAAAATTTTACTTTACTTTCCCTAAGTTCTAAATAATGTTTACAAATGATTTTCCAATGTACCGGTAATATCTGAAGACAAAATTCATTTCTTTACTATAAAAGAGGGTAAAGGGAGGGAGAAGAAGGGAAGGGAGGAAGGAGAGAGGGCGAGTGTGAGGGGAAGGAAGGGTGCGGGAGGGGGTATGGAAGGGGGAGATAAGGGGGCGGAGAGAGGTACCCCCTGTCTGTTCCCAAACCCCATAAAAGGCAAGGATGAAAGTGAGAGGGGGGAAGGAATGCTTTATAGACATTGTTGTGCATTTTTTACATTCAGTATGGTTGAGTTGCTGTACCAGGTATAACGAACTTGATCATAAATATAAGCTTGGTACCTATAGATGGTCCTTTGATCATAAAAAAATCACTCATGTGCACTGAAATGGGCTACCCCAGATGGAACTATAGCTACCAATAAGTTATTATTCAGTCTCAAAGTCGAGAAGGCAAGGCAAAATCATTATAACTTCCATTGGAACGGTTGCAAACCTTGGAATGAATAATTATATAATATGCATTATGGCAAAGCCATTGTGAGGACGCAGATGAATTATAATTATAATAGTTCAATGATTTTTCACCATACATCATTGAATATTTTTTTTAGGCTAAGTTAATAATTAACAAAATATGTCATACAATGTGTGTTCTTGTTATTCTTTTCCAGCAATTTTTTTTTTCAAGTCTTACATTATCATCTTGAAATCCATAATCATCTACAGGAGAGGGGATATTTTTATAGACAATTTCTGGATCGGGAGCATGCAAATAACTCGTAAATGCGGGGAAACAATTCTCAATGTCGGCCGGTTTGATGTCACAACACAATCAGAAAACATGAAATCGCCGGCAGTGCTTAATTTTAAAACATAAATGACAGATGAGAAGACAATAAGTGATGTAATCTTAATCTATGTACATATTGTAAGTCCTTGGACCTCTGAGAAAACAAAGGAAAAGAGAACTCAGGCACGAACCATTAAAATTACAAAAAGAAAAGAAAATTTTACTTTACTTTCCCTAAGTTCTAAATAATGTTTACAAATGATTTTCCAATGTAATATCTGAAGACAAAATTCATTTCTTTACTATAAAAGAGGGTAAAAGGGAGGGAGAGGAAGGGAAGGGAGGAAGGAGGGGGGGGGGCGAGCGTGAGGGGAAGGAAGGGTGCGGGAGGGGGTATGGAAGGGGGAGTTAAGGGGGCGGAGAAAGGTACCCCCTGTCTGTTCCCAAACCCCATAAAAGGCAAGGATGAAAGGGAGAGGGGGGAAGGGAGGGAGCCGGGAGATGTAAGGAGGTAGGAGAGGGCAGGAAGGGGTGGGATGGGGGAGAGAATATTCTGAGTAGAAATTCACCCCCTGTCACACCCCGCTTCCCCCATAATTACAATCAACCTCTCCCCCTCTTTCTAAAAAAAATCTTAAGCCTTCACCCCTTCTCCTTTTTTGAATAACCCTGGATCCGCCTATGATTTACCTCCAAGGGGAAAAAATACCCAGCCTTATTTTATGCTTTGATGTGTTAACTATTTGCACTACTGTCCTGTTCACTAATTCCAGAGCACCCTGTTTTCCCGATTTTCTCTTAAATATGATAATGTCATCTTCCAAAAATATATAAGTTTTATAGTACTCCTTTAGTCGTAACAGAAAATACCATTGTTTTGGCTGTACGTCAGTTAAGTTAAAAATAGGACGGAAAATAAAAAGTCTACGGCGATTTTCTATAGTAGAATCGCTGAAAATGTGTGACATCGGAGGCTTTGACGTCACTGTTTACTATTGTTGACACGGAGAACAATATGGCGGCGGCTAGAAATTAACATGGGAATTTCCCGTAGACATTTTATTTTTCATATTGCGGTTTGAAGACAGCAGAAAGGGTAAGTTGAAGTTAATTTCCAGTTACGACTAAAGGAGGTCAATTCTCGGAAACAATAATTGATAGGAAAATTATTCAGACGACAGAATAAATTGCCAAAAACAGGGTGCTCTGGAATTAGTAAACAGGACAGTAAGTATGTACTGTTCATGATGACGTAAGTTGTGACGCGACGTGTACAAAATCGAAGGCAGCAGACATTTAGAAGTTTGTGTTGGGATTTACACTGCATAGATTCCCTGTAGATTCTACATGTAGATCTTATATATGTGGACCTCATTATTCGATCTACAGGTATAAAAAAACCTCATTATTCGATCTACAAGTATCAAAATATCAGCTGCAAATTATCCTCGAAAGCAGAATGAAGTTCGGTTAGTCGCTGATCGCACTGATATATTTTTGTTTGTATTTTCATCCCAGCATTAGATAATTATTAGTTTATCCATGGATTTGTCTGTAATCTGCCCCCAGGCCCTCCGTTGCGAAAAAGGACAATTCAGACAGAAGAGTCACTGTTTATTCTATAAGAATATCCGTAAAGGCTACAAAGAACAGAAAAAACAATACTAAGAAACAGTTCATAAATTTGTCATAAATTTACCATGTAAAATAATTCAAAAATATCTGTTGAACAATGTATACCTTAGAAAAATACTTTGGTAGCACCACTTATAAAATAATTTGGTTTGACAACGAATAAAATGCTGAGATTCAATGTAAAGTGAAAATGGATCATATTACACAAAGGAGCGAGTAAACAACGTGACTAGAATCAACAATTGCACTATGTAATTGAAAGAATACTTAAACATGGATTTATAAGATGATTATGAGATATCTATAAAGTGTTATTAGCTAGTATTTATAAAAATTCTTACACGTGGACGCCGTACGATGACAAAATAGTCGGGTGACAGACCCGGCGTGGTCTTGTTTATCAAGATGGGAAGTGGCACAAAGCATACGAAAAGAAAACCCATAACTGTTACAAAAATCCGGAAGTCCCAATACACTCCCCATCTGATATCATAAGATATCACTTATCAAAACAAAAATTCTAGGGTGTTACAGTTGAGTAAAAATGCACCCGATATTCATACAAATTTTTCAATTCAAAATGATTGTCGAGAAAAGAATTCATTTGAATTGAAAAATAAATTCTCTCAGCTTATTAAAGAAAATTGTTCATTACTAGCAAAATGAGATGCAATAACCAATAGATTTAACAATGACTAGATTTCTAGAAAATATAAGAATGCGGAAAGTCTTCAGTGCCTATCATTATGATTCAGAAACAAATGTTACAACCTTTATATTGATAACAAACTAATCTAATAATACCACTGATAGGACGCGTGTATCGACAAATTTTTCCGTTCATGGTGAGACGGACATCGACTTTCCTTACTAGGCCATCCTTGCTGGGGAAAACTTTCTCCACAATTGCCAAGGGCCACTGACTACGCGGTGCTTCAGGGTCTCGAAATAGGACAATATCCCCTTCCTTCATACTGGAATGCTCTGTGGTCCACTTGCGTTTTTCCTGGAGCGTTTGCAAGTATCTCTCTCCACATTTTCCAAAACATATCTGAGAGAACCTGAACCTGTCTCCAATGCTCCCTGTAGATATTTCTCACATCCATGCCTATCAGAGTTGGTGCATCTCCAGAAAATGTTTGGTTGAGGAGCATGGATGGACTCAATACAATCGGTACGTCCGAATCGTAGGAAATCGGTGCTACCGGCCTTGAATTTATAATTGCGGTTACTTCAGCCATTAGAGTTACCAGCACTTCGTGCGTTAGATTCTTTCCTTTTGGTCCGAGAAGTACGGCATTAAGTATGTTGCGAGTAAGACCTATCATGCGCTCCCACACTCCACCCATGTGTGATGAGTGTGGCGCATTAAAAATCCAAGTAATACGGGATTTACTTAGGTAATCTTTTACCGCTCCAGCCTGCACGTCAATTTTAGGTCTTCTATCGCTCCTATCGTAGCGGAATTCTTTTACGTTTCCTCTAAGTGCAACTAAGCGTCGAATCGAATTGATGAAAGAAGAGCTTGTCATAGATTCGACTTCGATATGGATAGCTCTAGTGACCTGGCAAGTGAACATAATTACCCATCGTTTTGATTCTGCCATTCCTCCTCGTGTTTTGCGCGAGACGATAGACCATGGTCCAAAGGCGTCAACACCTACTAAGCTAAATGGAGGTGCAGGTGTCAAACGATCGAGGGAAGATCGGCCATCCTTTGTATTTCTGGTTTCCTACGCAACCTTCGACATACGAAGCAGTTGTTGATAAGAGGTGATATCATTCGCTTCGCTCCTACTATCCAAAACCCGTTATTCCTGATAGCACCTTCAGTTATGAGACGACCTTGATGCGCGACTTTCTCGTGAAAATGTCGGATCATAAGCTTTGTGTCGTGCATGTCCTTCGAGAGAATGACCGGATTGCGTTGTTCAATGGGTAGAGCTCCTTGGTTTAACCTACCACCGACCCTGAGTATTCCTTGTTCATCCAAATAAGGTGATAAAGACGCAATGGTGTTGCTTTTATCGACCGCAGATCCATGCTGTAGCGAGCATACATCTTCGACAAAGTGTTGGCGCTGAGCTAGGCATAGCAAGAAATTTTCAGTGTCCTGTCGGATACTCAAGTCATTGGTTGCTTTTTGACATTTTCGCATACATGATTTTAGCACGGACATCGCAGAGACGAGCCTTGACCAGCTTGAGAATTTCGCAGATTTCTCATTTACTACATGATCCACTGAAGCCTTAGTGGCATAATCTTCTACTCGTATTTCCTTGTCCGCGTCAGTGACTACTAAAGGATAGTCCTCTATTTCGTGATTAGCGTTATTTAAGACTTACGGAGCCTTTAGCCACTTTTCATGTAGAAGCTCGGCGGTTTGTAGGCCTCTAGTTCCGTGATCTGCAGGGTTCTCTTTTGTAGAAACGTATGCCCATTTGGACGGTTGCGATATCGAGAGAATACGATCTACCCGGTTGCTTACGTAATTGTAAAATCGGCGCACTTTATTGTGTTTGTATCCAAGTACGACACGGCTAATTGAGTAGTACTGCACATTAGTCACAGGATGATGAATACTTTGAGTGACCGTTATTCCGACTTCCGCATAGCTCCAGTCGTGGAATGGTGTGTCCATGTGAGGGAGCAAGTTTCACTTTCCCAAATACGAAGGAGCAGTGCAACGAACCCTCATGTTTGACCTTTAAATAAGCAACAGCTGCTATAGCATCCTGACTCGCATCACAGAAAATGTGGATTTCCACACCCTTTGTTATGCTTAAAGAAATCGAAGCATATGTTCTCGGAATCACGAGAGTTTCCAATGACTGAATACTTGTCCTCCAACGTTCCCATCGATCAACATATTTAGCATCTAATGCTTGATCCCAGTCGAAGATGGCAGCGATCTCGCGAAGAATGATCTTTCTTTCTAGGAGCATTGGGGCAACGAATCCAAGCGGATCATAAATACTGTGGAGAAGTGACAGGAAACCCCTCCTTGTGTGCGGTTTATTTTGTTACTGAATGTCGAATACAAAGCTATCCTTGTCCATATCCCATGACATTCCAAGACTTTGATGAATGGGAAGTGCATCGACGTCCAAGTTGATAGACTTGACCTCCTACCCTAAATCCTCCTTTTGAAATGACTGCATAACGTCCGGGCTGTTCGAACCGATCTTGTGCAGTCTCAGGTTTCCTTCTTTCTCGAGAGTTTACTGTGTCCTATTCATCAATTCAATTGCCTCCTCCTTAGTAGGCAAGGACGTGAACGCGTCGTAAACATAGAAGTTTGAGTTGACGAATTCCCTTACATCCGTTTCCGCGGATAAAACACTCTTGCGCAGCCCATACGTCGCCACTGCCGGAGATGGGCTATTTCAAAACACATGAACACACATGCGGTAGTCTATGAGCTCATTCTCAGTGTTATTATCCTTGTACCAAAGGAAACGTAGATGATCACGATGTTCCTCCTTTACCAAGAACGAGTAGAACATTTGTTCTATGTCTCCTGATATAGCGTACTCGTTCTTCCGAAAACGCATGAGTATTCCAACAAGGCTGTTAGTTAGGTTCGGTCCTGACATTAGCACCTTGTTTAACGAAACACCTTGGTAAGTTACAGACGAGTCGAAGACACCTCGGATTTTGTCTGGTTTCTTCGGATGGTACACCCCGAATATTGGGAGATACCATACTTATTTTCCATGCGGTAAGTCCGGTGCGACTTCTGCTGCTCCAGAGTCAATAACTTTCTGCATTAACTCAACGAAATGATCGTGTTTTATGCGGTCTCTTCTCAGGCTGACATCCAATATTTTTGCACGCTTTAATGCAACGAGTTTATTGTTTGGCATAGCCTCTCTCGGTGAGCGGAAAGGTAATGGCGCCATCCAGTTACCTTTGTCATTCCTGACACATTCGGTGTCCATTATTTTCAGGAACTCCCTATCCTCGGTAGAGAGTCCGGGCTCTTTATCGTCTGGCTTCCTTACGAACAGGTCATCCTCTTGAATGTTTAGGTCATCGTTGCAAGGCTCAAATATTGACCCTCTACCATCCCGAAATACGTTGGTCTTGAAGCTTCTCACTGCATCAGGTGTATGCCTCTTATCTAAGCAAACGTCACCAACGATCACCCATCCAAGGCACAGCTTTTGAGCAAATGGAGTTTCCATCGGTCCTATTATTTGCTCTTGTACGTAGTGAGCTCGCAATAAATCTCGCCCTATAAGTAGTCCAATATAGCATGATTGGTCATATCCTGGGATGTGTTTTGCAATCGGTTTAAGATGCGGATAAAAGTGTGCTATTTCTGGAGTTGGTATCTCTGAAGTGTCAGTAGGCATATCGCTGCATTCGATTATATTCGGAAGTTCCAAGCAAGCTGTCTTGTCAAAAGATTCTATGTAGAAGTTATAAGCCCTTCGACCTATGGCTTTGAACTTTCCCGAGCATGATTTAAGGATATGACTTATCTCCTCTGCCTCCACTTCTAGGTCATCCAGGAGCTGGCTACTAGCAAGTGTTTTGTTACAATGCTCGTCTAGCATCGCATAATTAACAACAGAAGGTAGTGGCTTCCCTTTTGGATATATCCGTACTAGTACAGTTTTAGAGCACGATCTGCCTTTAAAGCCTTCGCCGCAGATTTCGGTACAGTATGCTTTCAAAGGTTTTGTTTCCTCCCCGCCGTGCAAATCCGCGGGAAATCTATCGCCAAGATTGTTGTTCAAAACACTAGGAGAGCCTTGCACATGCTGCTCGTGCATAGAAGTAACATGTCGAGTACTTTGACACTCTCTACACTTAATATTTTGTTTACAATTCCTCTTCACGTGATCGGGTGAAGAACAACGGAAACATAATCTATTTTGTGTAAAAAAAAGCTTTCTCTCCTCTATGCTCATCTTCCTAAAGGCCTTGCAGTCCTCGAGTTTGTGGGATTCGCAATGAGGATGTAGCAGGCAAGGAACCTTTCTATGAGCCGGAGGTTGGAGCTCCTGGTTTTCTGGTTGTAATTGCGTTTTCCTTGATATAACATGGCGTCCTGTATTCTGCTGAGGTACAAGGGGTGACCTCTGCCATGATCCTTGAACATCAAGGGAAAAACTGGGATCGTTCAAGGTTGAGGTTATTTCCCGGATGAACGAAACGAAATACGAAAAAGGGGAAATAAAACTCCCTTGTCCCTTTTGTACTTTGAAGCTCTCTCTATCCATTTGTTCTGCAAATTCGTTGGTAGTTTGCTGATAATTGGATTGACACCTCCTGACGTGTCATAATATGCGAATAGCGCTGTGTATTTTGGATTTTGTTTAAAAGATTCAATTTCAGCAAGCAAGTCATGAAGTTCATACAATTTCGTTTTGTCTTTCGGTAAAGTAATGCGCGGAAGGTTCTTAACCTTATTTCAGAGAGTTGAGTCGACCAGTTCAGGGGCTCCAAATCTCTCGTCCAATCTTTCCAATATCTTCAATAATGCTGATTCAGAATTATTCGGATTGGCTCTCCTTATACTCGTAGCTTGTTTGACTGTTTCAAGGCCAAGCCATCTGAGCAAGAGCTGTATCTCTTCATGAGCTGTGACCCTTGCATCCTCAATTACATTCTTGAATGTACCCTTCCATACGAAATAGGTTGAAGGATCATCATTGAAATTCTGCATCCGCTGTAATATTAGGTCCTTTCGAAGCAGGAAATTGGTCAAGTCCTTTGCACCTTGACTTGCTGGTTGTGGTATGCTCATTAATGGCGGAACTTGATACAGAGGGTGTGCTCCATAAGTAGTTTGTCCATAGACATTGCCTTGAGGTCCCAATGCCGCAGGTGTGCAAACTGGGGCATTGTGTGCGACAGTGGGGAATGTTACACTACTTGGAATTTGTGTGATAGTGGGTTTGAGCATGGAAAACGGTTCCGCGTCCGGATCCAAGCCTCTGTCAATTCTAGCTACAAAATCCCTAGATTTTTCATACGATGATGCGGTTGGTAAGTTCATGTCAGGATTGTCATCTTCCAGTCGGTCCATGCTGAGTTCTGCTTCAGCTATCTGGTATTCCTCCTTTATATTAAGTAGTTCCATATCCGCATCAAGATCCGTATACATTTGTTCAGTTTCGGCTGCTCTGACTTTCATCTCGCGTTCTAATTGAGCCTTCTATTTTCTAATGAGTGCCTTTTCATCGGCTATTTTGAAGCGCACTTTTGCAGCCTCCCTTTTTTGTGCCGATAGAGCACTGGTCCTGCTCATCGATCCTTCCTCCAGAATTAGGGAGATGGTACTTTCGATTTTGGATATGGCTCCCTTTACCCTGGTTGTAAGTTCCTCATACAATACTACTTGGCCTTCCATCTCATCAATGCTGCTTGTTGTTGTTTCTCTATGTAGAAAATTAAGAAACTCCCTATATTTGGCCTTGTATGTGTCGTATTGAGTGTTGATAGATTATTTTACTGAGGTAAGAACGGTGACATCATTTTCACAGGTTGCACCTTTCATAATAGCATCTGATAGTTTTTCTATGATAGTCTTTATTGTCTTTTTGTATTTCTCTAATTTTTCATTGAACATCGCTTCTCCTTTTTCTGTGGACTTACGCACTCTCTGTTCGGAAGTTTCCTCTGTCGTATCCCCTTTGTCCGTAGGATCTGGATCATGCCTATCGGTATCTTGTACTGTGGTGTCCTCCTTCTGGGTTGATGTTTTTGTTCCATCTCTGTTCCACCCGTCTGAGTCGTCCCTCCTACAGTTGCCATGGCTAAGTCCTTTACTATTCTGCCCCCAGGCCCTCCGTTGCGAAAAAAGACAACTCAGACAGAAGAGTCACGGTTTATTCTATAAGAATATCCGTAAAGGCTACAAAGAACAGAAAAACAATACTAAGAAACAGTTCACAAATTTGTCATAAATTTACCATGTAAAATAATTCAAAAATACCTGTTGAACAATGTATACCTTAGAAAAATACTTTGGAAGCACCACTTATAAAATAATTTGGTTTGACAACGAATAAAATGCTGAGATTCAATGTAAAGTGAAAATGGATCATATTACACAAAGGAGCGAGTAAACAACGTGACTAGAATCAACGATTGCACTATGTAACAGAAAGAATACTTAAACAGGGATTTTTAAGATGATTGTGAGATATCTATAAAGTGTTATTAGATAGTATTTATAAAAATTCTTACACTGTGGACGCTGTACGATGACAAAATAATCGGGTGACAGACCCGGCGTGGTCTTGTTTATCAAGATTGGAAGTGGCACAAAGCATACGAAAAGAAAACCCATAACGGTTACAAAAATCCGGAAGTTCCATTACACTCCCCGTCTGATATAATAAGATATCACTTATCAAAACAAAAATTCTAGGGTGTTACAGTTGAGTAAAAATGCACCCGATATTCATACAAATTTTTCAATTCAAGGATATGAATGATGGGAACAACTCTGTCAAAGTGAACTTCTACTCCACAGGCAGTGTCAATATACAGGGGGCCACATGTCGTAACTTTTATGAGTCATACTTCCATGTTATTGAAAGCAAAGTACAATCGATGACTTCAAAAAGTGAGGAATGCAACCCAAAGCAAATTACAGACGAACCAACAGAGGATGATACGAACCAAATAAACCAAGCCGATCAGAACCAAATTACACAAATTGTTGTGGAAATTAACCTGGATCAAACTTTGACAACTTTAGAGAGTGATCAGGAAATGTACAAGTCGAAGCATGCAGATGACATAAGTTGTGGAACAAAAAATGAAATGACTAGAAATGAAGTTAAAACCAATCGGAAACGACGAAGTATGGAGGATATGTGTGCGAGTTACATGTATCCTGCTAGCAATGTAGAGAAAGACGAGAAATCAAGTAAATTCGCAGTGAAGGTTGATGACAATAACAATTCTAGAAAAACTATGATAAACCAGAATGAAGTCTTGTTTGAACACCACAATGAAGATTTCCTGAGAAAAATGGAGGCAATGGAAACAACTCTAGTCAAAATCATAGACGCGATCTCAAACCTCCATGAATATGTGGCAAAACAAAAAATCTGTAGACCAAATCATAAAGATAAGACAATCTGTGAAACACCAGTCAAATTTGCATCAGAGTGATCACGAAATGCGAAAAATCTTGAAATCTCTGAGAAACGGAACAAGGAGCTGCAGCATTTGTTAGAAAAATCAGAACAGGGCTGTAAGGAACTACAACATGAATGTGGAAATCATCTTATAAAGCATTCAAAATTGGAAAGCCAAATATCAGTTCTTGATGAGAGAATCAACTGTTCTGAAAGGCGGTATAAACATCTATCAACCGAGATGGACACCTGACAGGAAGTAATGACTGTTAAAAACGAGATTTTGTGGATTAAGAACATCGCATAAAGAGCCTAAGTCATGAGATTACAAAGCTACATGACTCTCTTATACAGGAAAAAATCCATGCAAACAGAGTAGATGACTCGCTTTTTGAGTGTGCAGCTTTCTCTACTACAAAATCTCGGCTTTTACACAGCAACATCCTAACACCGCATGTTACAGAAGAAGAAGATAAACCGAAACATGTTCATCCGAAACATGATCAACCGAACCAGGATAAACCGAAACAGGATAAACACGACAAACCGAAACACGTTCAACCTTTGAGAGGCCGGCAGGAACACAGGAGGAAACAAGTCCTTTTCATTTTAACATCAAACATCAAATATGTCAGCTGTAGGTATCTAGCAGGGAAGAGATACTATGTCCACAAAGAGACAAAATATACCATCGACGAGGCTACTGAATATGTACAAATTTATGGCAAAGATATGAAACCTGAAATAATTATATGCCATCTACTATGTAATGATATTGAAAAATCCTCAAATGTCAACATTTGACCGACATAACAAAAGAGAAATTTCCTTCCTGCAAGATAATGATATCCCAAGGCTTACCAAGAGGAGGCCGCGAATTTAACCTGCGAGTCAATACTCTGAACATTGATCTTCAGAACCACTATGAGGGCGACAACTCGATCATACTTTGCGACAACAGCAACTTGTTTTATAGAGATATACCACTCAGAGGCATCTTGCGTGACAGAAAGCACTTATCGAAACAGGGTGTTTTTCTTTTCTCGGAAAACTTGCGAGAGGAGCTTGACTGCGCATTATGCGAAAACTTTTGAAAATCGGAAGCTTGAACATAAATCATCTTAAATCTTCGGTCCATAATAAATTAAAAGACAAACTTTTCTTAACCGAGATTAGTAAATACGATATATCTGGTCTATTAGAAACTAAACACAGTATATATTATTTCCTTGACTTCGGTCAAGATTTAAGCTCCATTTCAGTTCCACGACAAAAAGAAGAAAAATTCCCGGTATCAGGGGGGATCATAATTTTGATAAGGAACTCTATAAAAACAGGAATAAAAATAATAAAAAACACAACTAGTGAAGTGCAATGGCTAAAACTAGACAATGAGTTGTTTGGTTTTGAAAAAGATCTTTACATTTGCTTTACATACTTAGCCCCTACTAACTAATCCTATGTCATAAGAAATAATTTGGATATTTTGCAAATTTTAGAACATGATGTAACAAAATATAGTCAATTGGGAAATATCATGATATGTGGAGATTTTAATGCAAGAACTGGAACTGAAATGGAATGAACAGACTTTGATTCTTATGTTCCAAATTCATTTGACCATGTTGATTATCATTTGCATGTTAGATCTAGTCATCATTGATTTGTGAATGAGAGGGGAAGGATTCTTATTGATTTTTGTATATCACACGATCTTCATTGTTTAAATGGAAGGACTATAGGAGATTTAAATGGAAATTTTACATATTTTCAATACAATGGTAACAGTATTGTTGACTACTGTATAATATCAATTCTTTTTCAAGAAATGTTTTATATTTCAAGATTCATAATCATGTACCAATGCTTTCAGACCATGCCAAACTAACATGTCAGATTAAAGCTAATTTTGATGATATTAGGAAAGATAGCCAGCAAAATTTTAGTACAAATATTTCAATGCCACCTTTTTATATATGGAATAAAGAGTCTGTTGTACAATTTCAAGCAGCCTTAAATAATGAAGCAGTGCAAACAATGATTAAACAGTATGTTGATGATGATTTAGATATAAGTGAAGATGATCGATCTTATTCTGCAAGCAGTCACCACAATAAGCAGAAATCAAGATCTGACCAGGCCCTATTAAGATTAAATAAAATTATCAGAACAGCATGTGATAAATCTCTGAAGAAAAAGGTTAAATTAGGTAGGCAAAAAGAGAAAATTCAAAAATGTAAAAAAAATGGTTCGACTTTGACTTACACAAAATGAGATTAGAACTACTTAAGAAAAGTAAAATGTACTCAAAATACCCTTCTGATACATGTATAAGGGGATCCTTCTTTAAATGGCGTAAACATTATAATAATATTGCAAGCTAAAACAAAGCATTATAAAAAAGTTGGAGACTTTACATGAAAAAGATCCTAATTCATACTGGAAATCAATCAAAGATTTAAAAGAAGATAATGACGAACATGATCCATCAACAAGAATATCTGAAGAAAGATGGATATCTCATTTTCAAAGCTACTATCAATTGATAAGAAATTTTCTCCACAAGATATATCTTTCAGAAATCTCTGTGATCAAAGTGAAAAGAATAAAACTTTTTCCAATCTTGACTGTAGGATCACTGAAAAAGAAATAATCTCTGCAGTAACAAAACTTAAAAATAACAAATCGGCTGGTCTTGATGGGATTAAAAATGAGATGATTAAAGCAGGCTTATCCAAAATATTAGGATGCTTATTAAAACTATTTAATACAATTCTTTCGACAGGAGTCTATCCCTCTGATTGGAAAATAGGCTTTTTAAAACCATTATATAAATGTGATGACCCTTGTGATACCTCAAACTATAGTGGATTAGCAGTTATGCCATGTCTTTCTAAAGTGTTTAACAGTATTTTAAATACAAGACTTCAAACTTACCTAGATGACAATAAAATTAGCAATAAATGCCAAATAGGTTTTCAACCTAAAGTTAGAACACCTGACTATATGTTTGTACTAAGAACTTTAATGCAAAAATATAACTCTTCTAGGTCAAAATTATACACCTGTTTTGTAGATTTTTCTAAGGCATTTGATACAGTACTGCACTCAGCTTTATTGTACAGACTATCTTGGATTGACATTAGAGGACCTTTTTACTATGTTATTAAGAGCATGTACACATTGAATAATATACATATTCGTATAGGGAATAAACTAAATGAAAGCTTCCAGCCAGAACTAGGGGTAAGACAGGGTGATAATTTAAGCCCAAACCTGTTTAAAATACTCATAAATGAGCTTCCAGATATGTTTAACCATGAGGATGATCAAGTATATTTGAATAATGAATCTCTTAGTTGTCTTCTCTATGCTGATGATCTTGATTTATTATCATCTTCACAAACAGGTCTACAGAATTGTTTAAATAAACTGGCTACATTTTGTGATAAATATTGTCTATTTGTAAATTTGAAAAAGACAAAGGTTGTAATCTTTTACAAAAATGCAAGGCTCACAAATTTACATTTTGTGTATAAAGGTCAAGAAATAGAGGCATCATTATCATAAAAATACCTAGGGGTTCTCTTCAACGCCTCTGGTTCATTTATTCAATGTCAGCATGATTTATTTAAACGAAGTTTGAAGGCTTTCTTAAAATTAGTCAAATGTTTTGGCAATACCAAACCGAATGACAATATTTTATTGCATCTTTTTGACCACACTGTGAAACCTATTATTCTATATGGAAGTGAAATATGGGGGACTATAAATCTTGAATCCTCAGCTGTTAAAAGAACAAATTATGAAATAGAAAACTCATTCAAAAACTTATTTAGTGATAAACTACATATCAAAGCTCTTAAGTATATATGTGGAGTACATAAGAAAGCCTCCAACTTTGCTGTTGTGGGTGAATTAGGCAGATATCCATTATATATTGAAATTCTAACAAACTGTACCAAGAACTTGCAACGCATTTACAAATCAGAAAGTACTCTACTTGAAAATGCACTACATGAAAATAGAAAGTTGTATAATAACAAAAAGAATTGTTGGTTAAGCAGTATTTATTTTATGCTTGAACAACTAGGAATATCATGTGACAATTTATTGGCTTCAAACCTTCGATCAAAAAATTCATCAGGCACTGAGGAGAAGATTTCATAATATTTGGCAAGATAATATATCAGAATGTGTTAACCAGACTTGTCAGAATGACAACATAGCTCGCCGGTGGCAACCATATGTAAATTGCAACAACAACAAAAAGTAGGTAAAATTTCAAGGTCAAGGTCACTAGGTCAAAATTCATGGTACGGCATGAAAGGTCTTATCACAAGGAATGCACATGTGAAATATCAAAGCCCTATCACTTACCATTCAAAAAATATGGCCCAAGTTAAAGTTTTTGAAAAGTAGGTAAAATTTCAAGGTCAAGGTCACTAGGTCAAAATTTATGGTACGGCATGAAAGGTCTTATCACAAGGAATGCACATGTGAAATATCAAAGCCCTATCACTTACCAATCAAAAAATATGGCCAAGGTTAAAGTTTTTCAAAAGTAGGTCAATCTCCAAGGTCAAGGTCACAAGGTCAAAAATTTTGGTATCCATGGAAAGGTCTTGTCACAAGGAATACACATGTGGAATATCAAAGCCCTATCACTTACCATTCAAAAAATATGGCCAAGGTTAAAGTTTTTCAAAAGTAGGTCAATCTCCAAGGTCAAGGTCACAAGGTCAAAAATTTTGGTATCCATGGAAAGGTCTTGTCACAAGGAATACACATGTGAAATATCAAAGCCCTATCACTTACCATTCAAAAAATATGGCCAAGGTTAAAGTTTTTCAAAAGTAGGTCAATCTCCAAGGTCAAGGTCACAAGGTAAAAAATTTTGGTATCCATGGAAAGGTCTTGTCACAAGGAATGCACATGTGAAATATGAAAGCCCAATCTGTATTGGTTTAAAAGTTATAAGCAAGGTTAAAGTTTTTGTGCACGCGCACGCAGACGCAGACGCCAACGCCAACGCCAACGCCAACGCCGACACCGGGGGAATGACAATAGCTCTCCGGACATTCGTCCCGGCGAGCTAAAAATGAAAAGGGGAAATTGAAAACATATGGGTTATTCAAAACGAGAGTCTTAAGAGAAAAATATTTTTCAATGATATCAAAGCCTGAAGTTCTTAAATGTTTCACAAACTTTCGCATAAGTTCACATAAACTTGAAATTGAAACTGGTAGGTACAGGAATGGTCCGGTAGTAGATAGAAAGTGTAAATTTTGTGATTTAGGATCTGTAGAAAATGAAATTCATTTTATTTTTGAATGCTCAATGTATGAACAGTATAGAAATGAATTCATAAATAAGATAGAAAACGAAAATATCAACTTCTCCTCACTTTCAAATAAAGATAGATTTATATGGCTCATGTCCAATGAAAGTAGTAATATCATAAATTGTTTTGCAGAATATGTATTTAAATGTTATACGAAACGATTAAATGTTGTCACATGATAATATGTTGATTATATCACAATTCATTAAATGTTACTGTATCATTAATAAAATTACAGCATTTTATATCATTGTTGTATTGTACATTATATATTTAATCCACTTAATATGATCTATCATTTGGATCTCTTCCCCTCTTTAATTCATTTGTTTCCTTTTAAATGTCATTTGTTTTATTGTTCTTGTATGCTCTTAATGGGCCCAAAATTGGAATAATAAATGATAAAATTCTATTCTATTCTATGCTATGCTATTCTGGTAGCTACACGCCTGCCTTATTCCGAATTATAAACTCAAAACACACGTACCTAACGCGTTACAAGTCTTCTTGCAGCACAAATGAAAAAGCTAACTGTTTATCTGTCCTGAAAAGATATACGAATTATGCAAATACACAACTTATTGGCATTGAAACATTAATGATTGAATAAAAAAATCACTTTATTTGGTGTTATCCTTTTTTTTAATAATAGTTTCTTTTTCTTGATAACAGTAAACTTCAGTCTCACTTTCGGTTTCGATTTAATTTCCGAAAAAAAAAAATGATAATAAATAGATCAGAAACATGTATTTTTAAAATATATACTGAAATCTTTATACTTACCTACATAGATAATCACCAGGGCAGTAGTAGATGAAAGAGGAATAGTTGAACATGAGTTCGATAGATTTTTCCGTATACACTGTATGGCATTAAAAATATAATGAAAGCTATGTTTAGAACATGATCTCAGAGAGAGACTGCATTCGCGTGTTTAATAGGAACGGTGTAAACAAACTTGCAATGTCGCCTTGTTACTGCAATTTGTTTTTTTCATTCGTCGTTGTTCTGGTAAGATTTTTTTTTGTATTTTCAAGGAAGGGTCTTTAATAGAAAGTTTAACTATTAATAAAGCCTGTGTTTGTGAAACACGAATATCCCCGGTGGCATCTTTGTTAGTGTAAACACTATTTTCTGTTAAGTACATGTATGTGAAAGGTCAAAGTCAGGGTCACTTGTTTGAAATTTTCTAGTATCATTGGAAAAAAAACTTGTGACAAGGAATACACATTTAAAATATCAAAGGCCTAACACTTACTATTCAAAAGGTATTCCAAATGTCAAAGTTTTTGTAAAGTAGGTCAAAGGTCAAGGTCCAGGTTCGAGGTCAAAACTTTTGGTATCATTGGAAAGGTCTTGTCACAAGAAATACGCATGTGCAATATGAAAGCCTTATCACTTACCATTCAAAAGTAATGCCAAATGTTAACGACTTTGAAAAGTGGGTCAAAGGTCACGAGGTCAACAATGTTGGTATCATTGGAAAGGTTTTGTCACAAGGAATACACATGTGAAATATGAAAGCCCTATAGGCTACCACTTACCATTCAAAAGTTATGCCCGATGTTAAAGTTTTTGTAAAGTAGGTCAAAGGTCAAAGTTACGAGATCATAAATTTTGATATCGTTGGAAAGGTCTTGTCACAAGGTATACACATGTGAAATATGAAAGCCCTATCACCTCCCATTCAAAAGTTATGCTTAATGTTAAAGTTTTTGAAAAGTATGTCAAAGGTCAAGGTCACGAGGTAAAAATGTTGATATCAATGGAAAGATCTTGTCACAATGAATACACATGCGAAATATGAAAGCCCTATCACTTACCATTCAAAAGTTGTGCCCAATATTAAAGTTTTTGAAAAGTAGGTCAAAAGTCAAGGTCAAGGTCAGGAGGTCAAAAATTTTGGTATCATTGGAAAGGTCTTGTCACAAAGAATATACATGTGAAATGTCTACGTTTTTCTGGGACAACCCTTGTATGTTTCGGAGAAAGAATCCTTGCCAGTCGTACTTTTAACGACTCAAAGTGATCTAAAGTAGGAAAAATAATTTAATCTGGCAACCTAGCTCCCTTTAAATTTCTAAAGGAGGTATGTTTCCGTCCCCCTTCTCTGACATTAATTTCAAAAGTAATAATCTGGAAACCGTATTTTAAAAGTGTATATTTCCTAACGCTGACCTCGACGTTTGTACTTTTGACCCCGAATTCAAATCACTTCTTGATAAGTTAGAATATTTTACGCGATGTTATTTCAGCACAACCAAATTTTTGTGGAAACAGGGGAAAATGAGTAAATCAAGGGACAACTAACAACAACTCACATCATAGAAATATGAAACACAAAAGACCACACATAAACCAACGAGACCAATGGGCAACCGATGCCGCTTTAGGACGGCCATCTGCCACGCAAGTAGCAGACGGTATGATTATCCGTAATACGTGCGCACAACCCTCCCACTTTTCCGATTAACCAGAGGTCTCGAAGAACACACAACTGTGGTGTAAAGTAATATCTTCACTGTAAGATGTACATACAAACGGAGGCCAAAGAGACACCCAGATGGATATGTAAATGAATACTATATAAAACAGAAGGCATACGAAATACAGTCCGTGCTCGATCTGCCGGCTGTAGCAAGCTCATGCGTGTGATCAACCGAGAAGTTCGACTGACAATAAGAGAGGACAGGTGGACGGGGCTCTGTCTTATTCTTGAATCACGCTAAATTAAGTACACATACAAGTATTAGCTTTTACAAAAAGCTTGCCGTCAGTTAGCTGACATTAAATGTTGTAAAGTGTAGTAAGAAAAAATCAGAAAACACGATATGTATATATGCATTGTTACTCTTGTAAGACCAATCGCTCATTTCCGGGCTTTTCCGTTTTCATTTCAACTCCGATTCAAACGACAGAAATTTCCGAGGATATGAAATTGTTAAAAGACGTATCGCTACAAGGACTTTTCGATGCATCTTTTGGGAGAAAATGTATTGATGCGATATGACTTTCAATTGTCAGGTCACCAAGACTCTTGAGCCGACCCAATGAAAGAATCTTCTATCCGTGCAAGTATAGGTCACGAATGATCGCAGTCATGACTGCCGGTTATGATACATTTTGTATATCCAAATTTGATTTGGTTATATATGAAGCAGCGCTTCAGGTATCATGTGGAAAATATAAATTTTATTTAAAGTGTGTTTTTCTTAACCTTATCCTTTGACATTTTGACCTAAAATTAATAGGCTTCTTTCTCTCTTGATAAGTAAGCATATATCTAAATATTATTTGGAGTGGTGATTTCAGTTATTTATACATGTATCTAGAGTCAGTATTCGATATTTGACTATCACATTTCTAATTCTACGATGTTCCCTTACGTCTACTAGTATCATCAAAGTGGTAGCAAGGATGATCGTCTGTCTCTGCAACGCATTTAAAATTTTCTGTTACAAAATTTCTTGAAATTTCTAAAACGTGGATCCTGTAGCATCATATCCCATCCATTCTGCTACGTCTTTTGGTACAATTTTGGACATAATAATTTTCATACTTTTTGGCCATATTACATTGTTTAGATTGAGGATCACTGACGAGGGTTTAGTACCCGAAACGTGCAAGTCTGGTCCATGATGTAAATTTATCAGGTTTTAAATGATGCTATTGAATTTAAAGACGTTTAACATTTGAACTACTTGGTGAGTGTCACTGCTGGTGGACCAAGAGTCCCCGAGGGCACATGTAGCCAAGTTCGATCAACTTCGGTTGATCGTCTGTCTCTTCAACGCATTTGAAATTTTCTGTTACAAAATTTCTTGAAATTTCTAAAACGTGGGTCCTGTAGCATCATATCCCAACCATTCTGCTACGTCTTTTGGTACAATTTTGGACATAATAATTTTCATACTTTTTTGCCATATTACATTGTTTAGACTGAGGATCACTGACGACTGTTTAGTACCCGAAACGTGCATGTCTGGTCCATGCTGTCAATTTACCAGGTTTTAAATGATGCTATTGAATTTAAAGACGTTTAACATAGCAGTCATGCAATGAATATACCAGTACTGTGAATTGACAAAAAATGACACCAGGAATTATGTGGTCTTTTTTAAATTAATATTTCTAGTAAACTAAATTCCTGCCAAACCATTTTCTCTGTTATATATCAGTAAAGAAAGATTTCCCTTTTATTGTAGGTTTTTGCCAGTGTGGCGAGTATTTACCTTTGCCCGGAAAACTTTTGCCCAGAGAAAAACCAGGTTTGTTTCAACTTCAGGTGCCTAAAGTCGTGTCCCGCAACAACTTATGTTTATAATAAAAACTGCGTGAAAAATTGTCCTAATGGATTATTCTCCAATGGAAAGGAATGTGTCATACATTGCCCCTTAGAGAAACCCCTCATCCAGGATGGTCACTGTCAAAGTTACTGCACCTTTGGAAGAGTTCTAAACAACGGCACGTGTGCTATCGGATGTCCGATTGATACCTTTCTCTATACTAATTCATGTGTGGATGTATGTCCAAACACACATAACTTGACTCTCAACAGTACCATTGTAGCATGGAATAAAAATCATCAAGTGGTAACCAACTACGCTTTAACCTGTGTCAATGAATGTCCGGAAACAACTGTGAAGACTACAAATTCTTGTCTCCTACAATGCCCAGAAAGGATGATTTTATTCAATAGATCGTGTGTTCACAATTGCCCATCATCACACCCTATAGTTCTGATACGTAGCTCTACTTTGAATTCAATACCAACTTGTGTGGAAAAATGTCCTTTAAATCAGTTTATTTTTATCAAGACATGTGTTCCCCATTGTCCACCTGATACTTTGATCAGAAATGGTACATGTGTTAAAAACTGCAGTCATCCATTTCCGTTTCTTTGTGAACGAGGAAAATGCACAAATGATTTAATTGATAACAACACAAATTCAAGAGGACAGTGTTTGTCCATTTGCCCTAAAAAACACACTCTATTACAGAAAAATTGTTTTCAATATTGCTATCTAAGTCCTTGGCGGTATCGTTTAAATGACACGTGCGTCTCAGAATGCCCTGCAAATTTAACATATTTGGATATACATAAACCGGATGAGGAATGTGTAAATATGTGTCCCAATGGAACAGTGCAATTGGAAAACGAATGTAGGACAAGATGTCCTCTAAACATGATACCCTTGAAAGGAAAATGTTACACAGAATGTCCAGAAATGTACCCCTACAGACACGAAACTTATCATTATCCCTATATTAGGAATCTAAAAGAAATAGCATGTGTAAAATCCTGTCCACCAGGCACATTTCATTACAAAAAGCAATGCTTACAGAACTGTCCGAATGAGGCTCCAGCAGTTCAAAACAGAACTTGTATGAAAAACTGTACCGATCAATTTCCATTAACGTGTACAAGAAACAAGTGCTTCTTCTCCCCGTATCCCAACGGTACTGTGCAATGCCTAACAAAATGCCCACCGAATCACAAACGATATGGACAGGAATGTTTTCGTCACTGTTATGATACTCCGCTTAAATATCTTGAAAACGGAACATGTGTGTACGGGTGCTCCAAGAACCTGTCTATAGGGATTGAAAAGCAATGCGTGGATTCCTGTCTCGGACGTTATAAATACATGTACCAAGATTCGTGTGTTGAAAACTGTCCAGAAAATACTTTCTCTTTTAATAAAGTTTGTTATGTGTCGTGTCCCCCAGAATATCCGAACAGGTACGTGTATAAAACAGGTGTCTGGAAAGTAGTTACTCATATAACATGTCGGAAATTATGTCCTCATGGCACAGTTAGTTACAATCGAACATGTGAAACACATTGTCCAACTGGATGGTTTATTTTCAATTCTTCATGTGTAGAACAATGCCCATCTAGTAATCCATTTCATTATACAATGTTTGGTTCAGTCAATAAATACCGTTGTGTCAGCGAAAGACCAAAGTATGCATTAGAAATGAACAACTCTTTCTACAATAGGTGCCCAGATGCTGTTAAATTTATTTTTAATGGAACATGTTTTTCAAATTGCCCGGAGAATTATCCGTATTCGCAACTTGTATCTCTAAATGATAAAATTGCAACAGAATGTGTGCATGTTTGTAAGGATAATACAGTGTTATGGAATCAAACATGTGTACCTAACTGCCCGTCTGGTCTCCTGGTTTATAAGGAAGAATGTGTGTCATCATGTCCCAAAGACGCTTCTGTGATATATGAGGCGAATCGAAAGTTCATGGAATCACCGATGTCTCAGGCTTTGACAGAAGAAGCATCGCTTTTCTGTAGTAGATACTGTAAAAGAGTTGATGGTTTCGAAAATTTAATAGCACCATGTATATACCAAGGACAAAATGGGTATCACTTGCTAGAAAGGATTTGTCAACATATGGAACATTCGAAATCGTTCGAAAGCATTGTCCAAAATTGCATTACATTACCATTATTTGAGAGAAATGGAACATTCTTTGATCATTGTCCCAATCAGTTCAAGCAGACAAGAAGAGCTTGTGTTGATGAATGTCCATCCAGTGAGCCCTTTTATGATTCAAATTTAAGAAGATGTATGACAAGATGCGCTGAAAAACAATTTACACACAAAAACGACTGTGTTAAGGAATGTCCAAGGAAGACCTTAATAATAAATTCTGTATGTATGGATATAGAAAAATGCCCATCAGACACACCGCTATTTCTTGCAGGAATGGATGGAAACCGATGTGTGAAGCGTTGTCCTGATAGTTATTTCTTGGATGGAAATGCTTGTGTAAAAACGTGCAGAGGGAAGATGATTTTGGATAAGACTTGCACAATTAACTGCACAAAGACCCATCCGTTTGTCAAGATTGACCATTCAGTATACGATATTTCTGAATGTTTTCAAGTATGTCCTGGAGATTATATCGGAAACGTTACTTCTTTAGAATGCATATACAAATATGATTGTAAAGGTTTTGTTTTCAATAAAAGATGCTTTACGAAATGTCCCGATCATACTATAACAGTGATTAATTGGAACAATGGAAACTCAAAAATGTGTAGACCTCGACTTTATCTACAAATAGAACTTTTGATTTATTTCCTTATTGCGTTAGTTTTTGTGTTACCAAGTATTCTATGTATGTGTGTTGAAAAAGGAACACCTACAAAATGTCTTCATAGATTCCAGTCATATATAGATCAACATTCCAAAAGCCAAGGGACGATGGTATGATTTCTTCTTTATTTATTTCTTATTATGTAAATGTATTTTCATAATAAAATTTTAATCGCATTTCATGTAAAAGAAGTACAAAAAAGACTGAATAGTGTATACTTTAATGAGTGAAAATTGAACAAGGGTTCTTTTAATTTCTCATTTTTCACGTTTTGTTTAGGACGACGAAACTGAATTTCTGTTTGATTCTGATGCACTCGTAGATGATCAAATACAGTCTGAGGTGGCTGTTGAAGACATTATAGAAAGATGTTCCGAGGAAACGTCACAGCAAAACGATTGAGTCATTTACAGGATGTAAAGACTTAGAGGTTTCTAAAATAAAAGCTAAAATATATGAATATTTCTGTACCTAACGAATTCGTCAGTATTATTCCTTACTTTCGAATATGCATTACATCGCATTTCTTGCATTGCGATTTTCTATACAAATCAAGGGGTGCCAAAGTTATTCAGTATAGGTATTCAAAACGATCAATCACAAAAAAATATGTTTAAATGTCAAATTTAAGAGCCTAGTAAAAACGATTAAAATTAACGTGACGGGTCTTCATTTTAAGCTTAATTAATTTTCCGAACGATTCGCTGATATTTACTAATTTGTCAAAAAGAACAGTATATTTTCCGTCATCCCAATGATGTACTCTTAGTGACTTCATGCATGTACCTGCCACATTGTAAAATTCCTTTTTAAAAGTCATTTTGTTCCGAAACAATAACAATCACTCACCATAAATAATGAAAAATAAAATGTACAACTCTGCGGTCTGAGAGCATCCTTCTGGACAAATGTTTCTAAATGTGATGCACCGGACATACATGTTTCAGAGGCTGAATCCTAAATTGATCACTAGTACTTAGAGCCAAAATGACTCAACATTGAACAAAATGGGGAGATGGTCCCTTTTTCCTGTTTTACTATTGGTAACTATTTTGTTCCTTCTGTTGACTGTCTAGATGTCCTGTATCTCATATTTTACATGGAATCTTTTGTTAAACGTCTAATAAGGCATCTTTTCACGGTTTTACATGTTATCCTTAAAAATTGTTCATTGCAATCCTATGCATCTTTTGATTACTGACTTGCATGTGTTTGTTTGTTTGTTTGTGTTTGTCGTACATGGAATTTTTCTCTTTGAAACCTTTTTGTATTTTACTCCCCTAGCAAATGTTAGTAGATGCTAAAATCATACACCTCGTTTCATAAATACCGTATGAAGTAGAAAATGATTTAAGATACCATATACATGTATATTTCTATCCTTACAATTTCCAAAAAAGTAGAGGTAGCGAACGAGAAATAATCGAGTGATTTTGAAGCTTTTGAAGTCCTTATCTTACCAGCTCCTTATTACTTTGTGAGGTCAAATTTGAGAAGTTTATTCTTTGTTTCTTTATCCCATATTTGTTTCTTAATAATGCTTTATTTGTATTTACTGTCATATTAAATTGAACTTACATTCAATATGGCGGACTCTCAGGACTTTTCTGTGATTTTTCAAATCATAATAGGTTAGCGTGATCGACATTCGGCTTAACGTAATACCAAGGGAGATTTAATGTATGGTACAGGGTCATGTGGCAATTTCCAAGAAGTGTAACCATTTGTATCATTTCGTAATTTTTGTTTCTTTTTTTCAGACAAAGGTAAAAGGTAATATCTACAGATCACGAGGAAATTCCCTCCGTTTGAAGAAACACGGGGATCCGTCCTTCCGATAAAGTACTAGTATCACATCATAAGCTCAAACGCACTTACGCAATGTATGCTTTCATTGATGCTCAATCTATGGATACCTCTACTTGAAGTCCAAGATATTGTCAAACAGGGACCAGATCATTTATCCTACACTCATAGCCAATGACAATATAGATACTTTTATGCTATTGAGTAGTGTCTTACATGCGTTCTTTGGCTTTATGATGTAATGTTAAATAAAACCGATTTTTATCTTTTGGTGTGATTTTTTATAATGCAAAAGATGCGATTTTTTATAATGCAAAAGATTAAGAAGAATCTTTGAAATACCATAAAAAGCACTGGTAATATCATAAACTTATTCCATGAATTACATGTACATCATTGTAAATTTCACGAAAAGAAGAAATACTCTACAGTACGTTGAGTTTTTCAGTTGATTTTTTTTCCTTTTTGGAGAAGTGAACTATTTATTTATATCGACAAATTCTTGTTTTTATTTGGCAAAATTTTACTCATTCCAAACTGTGACTTTGAACTATGACCTTGAAAAGCAATGGGATTTCTTTCTTTCGTTATATAAAGTTATTGTGTTTACTACCGTTACAGTTGGTAAACGAAGCCGAAAAAGAGCAAATCCAAATAATCGATTTTTACAGGTAATACGACACAGAATTCAATTTCATTTGACTTACAACTAAAGGGGGGAGGGGACTTTGCTAAAACAAAATATGGATCGAATTTTCGACACACAAAATATTAAATACCCCGACCCGAAGGGTCATGCGTATACTGTACATGTAGATAGTAAGAAAAAAAATTATCTTACTCGGATGGCCTCGAAAAAAAAATCCGAGAAAAAGAAAACAATTACCGCCTGCCAAACATTCCCCAATATTTCAATGGTGACTAGCATAGAAATCAACTTTAGTGAACGCAAAATAACACAATTTTGACACAAGGTATATGTAGATATATGTACTAATAAAGATTCATTTTCAAATCATTTTGACCAAAAATTCTCTCAACATTTCATAATATATATATGCATCGAAATCGAATGAACAGGTATATGACAGCAAAAGAGTGCTAGGACTTGTCAGGTCAATATGGCGACGCAATTGCCTAGTCCTGCAGAATTCCTTCAATTTGAATTAATAGAACGACGCAATTGTTTAGATAAGCCCTAGTTCTAAAGGGTTATAGCTAATCTGGGTCCTTTCAACCAGTTTAGGTCCCGTCTTCGTCCTTATTACCCCTTTCAGCAAACACTCTCTAAATTTATTTTGGTAAAATTTGTCCTCCTTATTTTGCTTTGGCTAGATACACGAAGGCTAGTATTAAGGTGAATTTTACGTCGCCATCGTTTAGCCCATCCCTAGTCATTGAGGGCTTAAAAACTAAATTTTGGCCCTTTAAACAAGTTTGGGCCAAATCTTGGCTCTTATTAATTACCCCTTTCAGCAATACTTTTTAAAATTCATTTTGTTAAATTAATTTTTCTCCTCCGTAGTTTTCCCTGGGTAGCTAATCGGGAGCTTGTAGGGTCAATTTAAAGACGCCATGGTTTAGTTTATTAAAGTACTTCAGGGCTGTATAACTCAATGTTGGCCCTTTAACCAAGTTTGGGTCCAATCTTGGCCCTTATCTTGCCCTCTTTCAGCAACACTTTTTCTTATTAAAGGTGATATCAGAAGTTTCGTGTTTTAGGATAATTTGTTTTAGGAAAATAGTATAATAATATTTATTTTATAGCCCTTTCCAAGTACGTCAAGGCTATATAATTCAATTTGGGCCCTTTACCCAGTTTGAGCCCGATCTTTGCTCTTATAACCCCAACTAAACAAGACTTTAACTATTTATTTCATTAAATATTGTCCTCTGTATTTAGCTAGCTAAACTAGGGATTGTAAGGTCAATCTGACGACGACATTGTATAGCCTTGCCCGAGTTGTATAACTCAATTTCGGCCCTTTCACAAAATTTTGGCCCAATCTTGGTCCTTATTACCCAATTTCAGCAGCACTTAAAAAATCTCCTTATTTTGCTCTAAACGAGGGCTTGTGAGGTCAATTAAACGACGCCATTGTTCACTCCTGTACGAGTACTTGAGGGCTGTATAACTCAATTGGACCCATTAACCCAGTTTGGGCCCAATTTTGGCTCTTCTTACTCAATATCAATAACACTTTCATTTCGTAAATTTTCTCCATATTTTTCTCTGACTAGCTTAACGAGGGCTTGTGAGGAAAATAGGGAAATTTAACAACGTCATTGTTAAGCTCGGCGAAAATACTTGAGGGCTGTTTAACTCAATTTGTGCCCTTATACCATGTTTGAGACCAATCTTGGCCGTTATATCCCACTTAAAGAAACGTTTTCTGTCTTTTTCAGTATATATTGTCATCCGTATTTCCCTCTGGCTAGTTTAACGAGAGCTTGTAAGGTCAATCTAACGACGACATTGTTTAGCCATACCCAAATACTTAAGGGTTGTATAACTCAATTTATTCCCTTTCTACAACTTAATTCTGTCCTCCAAATTTTCCTCTGACTAGCCTTACGAGGGCTTGTAGGGCCAATGTAATGACGGCGCAGTATAGGCATGCCCAAATACATGAGGGCTGCATAACTCAATTCGGACCCATTAACCCCATTTGGGCACAATTATCGCCCTTATTATCCCGTTTCTGGAACGTTATTTTTAGCTTACCTGAGCAAAGCTCAAGTGAGCTTTTGTCATAGCGCACCGTCCGTCGTCCGTCGTCTGTCGTCCGTCGTAAACTTTTCAACATTTTCGACTTCTTCTCCAGAACCACTGAACAGATTTTCATGAAACTTGGTAGGAATGAAGTACTCATTGTCCCCTACAAGTGTTTTTGTTTTTCGTCCGGATCCATCAATAGGTGGCGCCACCACAGGCAAAAGTATGTCACAGGGGGTACCCTACTTTGACAAACTTCTTCTTCAGAACGGAAGCACGTATCGACAAACCGAAAGCATCAGGATGATCTAGAGAGATGTCTTAAGAAGTGTTGTTATTTTTGGTTCCAATCGGAAGTCAAATTTTTGACGCGTTTTTGACGTCTTTTCGGACTTTGTCAACAATGCACATTTTTGCACTATTTCTTTAAATAACTCAATAAGTGTATGGTTTTACACATTCATTTACTTCATATTTATCATATTTTAAAAGTTACTAAATGCTTTGAGAAGTATTTTATTCTAAAATTTGATTTTTTTTTTTTATTTTTTATGAATTTTTTTCTTATGTGAAAAGGAAGGGGGGGGGGTGATTTTCAAACATATTCAACTTCTTCTCCAGAACCACTGAACAGATTTTCATAAAACTTGATAGAATTTAAATAATCATGGTCCCCTACAAGTGTTGTTGTTTTTCTCCGGATCCATCAACTGGTGGCGCAACCAGAGGCAAAAGTAGGCTACGGGGGTACCCTCCTTTGACAAACTTCTTCTTCAGAATGGAAGCACGTATCGACAAACCGAAAGCATCAGGATGATCCAGAGAAATGTCTTAAGAAGTGTTGTTATTTTTGGTTCCACTTGGAAGTCAAATTTTTGACGCATTTTTGCATCTTTTCAGACTTTGTCGGAAATGCACATTTTTGCACTATTTCCATAAATAACTCAATATGTGTATGATTTTACACATTCATTTACTGCACATTTATCACATTTAAGTTACTTAATGCTTTGATATGAATTTTATACTAAAATATTAATTTTTTGAATTTTTATGATTTTTTTTCTTATGTGAATAGGAAAGGGGGGGGGGGTGATTTTCATACATATTCAACTTCTTCTCCAGAACTGCTGAACAGATTTTTATGAGTATTTTTTCAGTCATGAATAGGTATCTTTACTGTGCACATGGACCCAAGGCTTGTGGGTTCAAGTTCTGGTACTTCTTTTATCTATATCAGGAATTTTAACCCTGGTAACTTTAGTTTCGTATAAGAGGGGGAGAACTCTAACAGCAGAACTCATGTATGCATGAGTTGTCTTTCTTTGATATTAATATATTTTTTGAGCTTTAAATTCTTGAATTATCGATTCATTTGAATGTTATATATTTTAATTTATTAAATAAGTACGTAAAAGGAAACTTAATGATTTAAAAAAGATTAATAAGTATTTTCAAATTTATATTGTGAAGACTTAGATACATAACTTTGAAATTAAAATATTGAGAGCAGCTCAAAATATAAATGTAAAATCACAATATGTATATCAATCACGTAATGAAAGGAGGGGGGAGAGGACTGTAATTTATAAGCAGGATTTTGCTCTTGCTTCTGTATAACTGTCTCTCTCGGGTTACTTAGATTACTCAAAAAGAAGGGGGGGGGATTTTCATACATATTCAACTTCTCCTCCAGAACCGCTGAACAGATTTCATGAAGCTTGGTAGGAATGAAGTAATCATGGTTCCCTACAAGTATTGCTGTTTTTTTGTCCGGATCTGTCAACAGGTGGCACCACCACAGGAAAAAAATAGGTCATGGGATGTACCCTCATTTGACAAACTTCTTCTTCAGAACGGAAGCACGTATCGATATACCAAAAGCATAAGGATTATCTAGAGAGATGTCTTAAGAAGTGTTGTTAATTTTTGTTTCACTCTGAAGTTAGGTTATTTTCCTTTTACATGATATGCTTAGTTTACGTAGTTTTCATGTGAGCGATTGTGGACCTCTTGTTTAAATTTCGGTATGTTTTGTCCTCCGTACTTTGCTCTGGCTAGCTTAACGAGAGCATGTAAGGCCAATCTGAAGACGCAATTGTTCGCCCAAATACAAGAGCTGTATAACTCAGTTTGGGTTCTTTTACCCAGTTAGGGCCAAATCTTGGCCCTTATTATCCCCTTTCAGGAACTGTTTTATTTTCTATTTCGGTTATTTTTGCCCTCCGTATTTTCCTCTGGCTAGCAACGCCATCGCTTATCCCTGCCAAAATACTTGAGAGCTGTATTGCTCCATTTGGGCCCTTTTACCTAGTTTGGACCCAATCTAGAACCCTTTTATCAACTTTCAGGAATGTTTCATTTTCTAATTCGAAATATTTTGTCATCCGTATTGTGCTCTGGCTAGTTTAACGAGAGCTTGTTTAGCCCTGCCAAAATACTTCATGGCTGTTTAACTCAATTTGTACCCTTTTACCCAGTCTGGGCTCAATTATCCCCTTTCAGGAACGTTTTTGTGTCGCCTGCGAAGCATAGCGACACTTAGGGATCACTTTGTCCGTTGTCCGTCTGTCCATCAGTCTGTCTGTCACACTTTGGGTGTCACAGCCCATAACTTTTGATTGGTAAGTGATAGGGCTTTGATATTTCACATGTGTATTCC
Organism: Pinctada fucata; assembly: GCA_028142955.1. Taxonomy (NCBI): domain Eukaryota; kingdom Metazoa; phylum Mollusca; class Bivalvia; order Pterioida; family Pteriidae; genus Pinctada; species Pinctada fucata. The sequence continues at coordinate 19,255,047 of AP027111.1, read as the reverse complement.
TTGTGACAAGACCTTCCTACACATACCTTAATTTTTGACCTATTGACCTTGACCTACATATTTGACCTACTTTTGAAAAAAAGATAAGATTCGCAATATCTTTTGATTGGTAAGTGATAGGGCTTTGATATTTAACATGTGTATTCCTTGCGACAAGACCTTCCTACACATACAATAATTTTCGACCTAGTGACCTTGACCTACATATTTGACCTACTTTTCAAAAAAAAATTAAGAATGGATATATCTTTTTATTGGTAAGTGATAGGGCTTTGATATTTCACATGTGTATTCCTTGTGACAAGACCTTTGTACACAGACAATAAAATTTGACCTTTTGACCTTGATCTAGATATTTGACCTACTTTTCAAGAAAAGTAATATTGGCTATATCTTTTGATAGGTAGGTGCTAGGACTTTGATATTTCACATGTATTTTTCTTGTAACAATGCCATTCTATGCATAACATAATTTTTTTTACCTTTTGACCTTGACCTGCACATTTGACCTACTTTTCAAAAAAATTAAGAATGGATATATCTTTTGATTGGTAAGTGATAGAGCTTTGGTATTACACATGTGTATTCTTTGTGACAAGACCTTTCTACACAGACCATAAAATTTGACCTTTTGACCTTGATCTAGATATTTGACCTACTTTTCATGAAAAGTAATATTGGCTACATCTTTTGATTGGTAGGTGATAGGGCTTTGATATTTTACATGCATTTTCCTTGTAACAATGCCATTCTAAACATACCATAATTTTTTACCTTTTGACCTTGGCCTAGCTATTTTAACTTCTTTTCTAAGGTTGTATATATCTTTTGATTGGTAGGCGATAGGTCTTTAATATTTCTTATGATGAGACCTTTTTGTTACCAATTTTTACGTAGTGACCTTGACCTAGATGATTGACACTATTTTCTGAAAATGTGAATGACCATATCTTTTAATTTGTAATTAAGAGGTCTGATATTTCAAATGAATTTCATATGACAAGACTTTTCTACTTATACCAATAATTTTGATCCACTTTCTAGAATAATAATCAAACCGCTTCGCAGGCGACACAAGCATTCCTTGGATTGCTATTTTTTTCTATTTCGGTAAATTTTGTCCTCCATATTTTGTTCTGGATAGCTTAACGAGGGCTTGGAGGGCAATAAATTAACGCCGCTGTTTAGCCATGCCCCAATACATAAGGGCTGTATAACTCAATTTGTGCCCCTTTACTAAGTCTGGGAACAATGAGCGCCCTTATAACCCAATTTTGTCTTCCGTATTTTGTTCTCGCTAATTTAACGAGGGTTTGTAAGACCAACCCAACGACGCTATGTTTAGCCATGCCCAAATACTTGAGGGCTGTATAACTCAATATCTGCTCTATCAAACAGTTTGGGCCTAATATTCGCCCGTATTAGCAACTTATAGGAACGTTTTAGTCTATTTCGGTATATAATGTCATCCGTTTATTGCTCTGGCTAGTTTAACGAGACCTTCTACGGCCAATCTAACGACGCCATTGCTTAGCCAAGTCCAAATACTTGAGGACTGTATAACTAAATTTGGGCCCATTTACCCGAATTGGGCCCAATCTTGGCCCTAATAATCCCCTTTCAGGAAAGTTTTATTTTCTATCTCCGTAAATTTTTTTCTTAGCCCTGCGGAAATACGTGAGGGCTGTCTAACTCAAGTTGTGCCCTTTTATCTAGTTTGGCCCAATCTTGGCCCTTATTACCAACTTTAAGTTAGTTTTCCGTTCGTTTCAGAATATTTTGACCTCCGTATTTCGCTCTGCCTAGCTTAACGATAGCATTTAAGGACAATATATCGACGCCGTTGTTTAGCCATGATCAAATACTTGAATGCTGTATAACTTCATTTGTGCTAGCTCCTTTACCAAGTTTGAGTTCAATATTGGCCCTTATTATCCCCTTTCAGGAACGTTTTATTATCTCTTTCGGTATATTTTGTCCTCCGTATTTTGCTCTGGCTAGCTTAACGAGAACTTCTAAGGCCAATCTAACGACGCCATTGTTTTGCCCAGCCCAAATACTTGAAGACTGTATAACTAAATTTGTGCCCTTTTACTCGGTTTGTTCTCAATTTTGCCCTTATTGTCCCCTTTCATGAGGGTTTCACTTTCTATTTCGGTATATTTTGTCATCCGTATTTTCCTCTACTACTTGCTCAAATATTTGAGGGCTGTATAACTCAATTTCCGCCCGGTTTTGGCCAAAAGTCCCTCATAATCCCCTTTCAGGAACGTTTTATTTTCCATATCGGTTTATTTTGTCCTCCATATTTTGCACTAGTTAACTTAAGGAGAGCTTGTAAGGCCAATCTAACGACGTCATTGTTTTCCCAAGCCCAAATACTTGAGGGCAGTATAGCTCAATTTGGGCTCTTTTACCCGGTTTGGGTCCCATCTTGGCCCTTTTTTATTTCCTTTCAGGAACGTTTTATTCTCTATTTCGGTAAATTTTGTCATCCGTATTTTGCTCTGGCTAGCTTAAAGAGGGCCTGTAAGGCCAATCTAACGACGCAATTGTTTAGCCATGTCCAAATACTTTAGGGATGTATAATTCAATTTCGGCCCCTTTACCTAGGTTGTGCCCAATCTTGGCCCTTATTATTCCCTTTCAGGAACGTTTTATTTTCTATTTCGGTATACTGTATTTTATTTATCCGTATCTTGCTCTGGCTAGCTAAAAGAGGGCTTCTAAGGCCAATCTACCAAAATGTAACGACGACATTGATTATCCTGCCAAAATACTTGAGGGCTGTATAACTCAATTTGGGCCCTTTTAACCGGTTTGAGCCCAATCTTTCGGGAACGTTTTATTTTCTATTTCGGTAAATTTTGTCCTCCGTATTTCGCTCTGGCTAGCTTAACGAGAGCTTGTAAGGCAAATCTAACGATGCCATTGTTTAGCCTGCCCAAATACTTGAGGGCTGTATAACTTTATTTATGCCCTTTTACCAAGTTTCGGTTCAATCTTGGCCCTTATTATTCCTTTTCAGGAACGTTCTATTTTCTATTTCGGTAAATTTTGTCATCGCTATTTTGCTCTGCCTATGTTAATGAGAGCTTGTAATGCTAATCTAACGACGCCATTGTTTAGCCCTGCTCAAATACTTGAGGGCTATATAACTCAATTTCGGCCCTTTTACCCGGTTTTGGCCAAATGTTGGCCCCTAAAATCCCCTTTCATGAACGTTTTATTTTCTATATCCGATTCGGTTAATTTTTTCCTCCGTATTTCGCTCTGGCTAGCTTAACGAGAGCATGTAAAGACAATCTAATGACACCATTGTTTGGCCATGCCCATGCCGGGCTTTATAACTCAATTTGTGCTCATTTACTCAGTTTTGGTCTAATCTCGGCCCTTATTATCTCTTTTCAGAAACGTTTTATTTTCTATTTCGATATATTTTTTACATCCAAATTTTGCTCTGGCTAGCTTAACGAGGGCATGTTCGGCAGATCTAACGACGTCATTGTTTATCCCTGTCAAAATACTTGAGGGGTGTATAACTCAATTTGTGCCCTTTTACCCGGTTTGAGCCCAATCTTGGGCTTTATAATCCCCTTTCAGGAACGTTTTATTTTCAATTTCGGTAAATTTTGTGATCCGCATTTTGCTCTGGCTAGCTTAACGAGGGCCTGTAAGGCAAATCTAACGACGCCATTGTTTAGCCAAATCGAAATACTTGAGGGCTGTATAACTCAAGTTGTGCTTATTTACTCAGTTTGTGCCCAATCTTGGCCTTTATTACCTCCTTTCAGGAACGTTTTATTTTCTATTTTGGTATATTTTTTTCATCCGTATTTTGCTCTGGCTAGCTTAACAAGGGCCTGTTTGGCAAATCTAACGATGCCATTGTGTAAGCAAATTGAAACTATTTAAGGTCAATCTAACGACGCCATTGTTTAGCCATGCCAAAATACTTGAGGGCTGTATAACTCAATTTCGGTCCTTTTACCCGGTTTGAGTCCAATCTTGGCCCTTATCAATTTTTAAGGACGCCATTGTTTAACCTTGCCATAATACTTGAGGGCTGTATAACTGAATTTGGGCCGTCTAACCCGGTTTGAGTCCAATCTTGGCCCTTATAATCCCCTGTTAGGAACGTTCTATTTTCTATTTCGGTAAATTTTGTCCTCCGTATTTCGCTCTGGCTAGCCAATTCTGAATACTTGAGGGATGTATAACTAAATTTCGACCCCTTTACCCAGTTTGTGCCCAATCTTGGCCCTTATTATTCCCTTTCAGGAACGTTTTATTTTCTATTTCGATGTACTTTGTCATCCGTATTTTGCTCTTGCTAGCTTAACGAGAGCTTGTAATGCCAATCTAACGACGACATTGTTTAGCCCTGCTCACTTGAGGGCTGTATAACTCAATTTCGGCCCTTGCACCCGGTTGGGCCAAATGTTGGCCCTTCAAATCCCGTTTCAGGAACGGTTTATTTTCTATATCGGTTAATTTTGTCCTCCGTATTTCGCCCTGGCTAGCTTAACGAGAGCATGTAAAGATAATCTAATGACGCCATTGTTTAGCCATGCCCAAATACTTGAGGGCTGTATAACTCAATTTTTGCTCATTAACACAGTTTGGATCCAATCTCGGCCTTTATTATCTCCTTTCAGGAACGTTTTATTTTCTTTTTCGGTAATTTTGTCATCCGTATTTTGCTCGTGATTGCTTAACGAGGGCCTGTAAGGCGAATCTAGCGACGCCATTGTTTAGCGATGTCTGAAAACTTGAGGGCTGTATAACTCAATTTCGGACCCTTTACCCAGTTTTTCCCTAATCTTGGCCCTTATCAATCATTTTCAGGAACGTTTTATTTTCTATTTCGGTATATTTTGTCATCCGTATTTTGCTCTGGCTAGCTTAAAGAGACCTTGAAAGGCCAATATAACTACGCCATTGGTTAGCCCTGCCAAAATACTTGAGGGCTGTATAACTCAATGTGTGCCCTTTTACCCGGTTTGAGCCCAATCTTGGGCCTTATAATCCCCTTTCAGGAACGTTTTATTTTCTATTTCTGTAAATTTAGTCATCCCTGTTTTCTCTGGCTAGCTTAACGAGGGCCGGTAAGGTAAATCTAAAGACGCCATTGTTTAGCCAAGTCCAAATTCTTGAGGGCTGTATAACTCAATTTCGGCCCCTTTACCCAGTTAGTGCCCCCTCTTGGCTCTTATTATTCCCTTCCAGGAATGTTTTATTTTCTATTTCGGTATATTTTTTCATTCGTATTTCCTCTGGATAGCTTAATCTCTGGTAATGCCAATCTAACGACGCCGTTGTTTAGCCCTGCTCAAATACTTAAGGGCTGTATAACTCAATTTGTGCTCATTTACCCAGTTTGGGCCAAATCTTTGCCCTTATAATCCGCTTTCAGGAACGTTTTATTTTCTTTATCGGTTAATTTTGTCCTCCGTATTTCACTTTGGCTAGCTTAACGAGAGCATGTAAAGACAATCTAATGACGCCATTGTTTAGTCATGCCCATATACTTCAGGGCTGTATTACTCAATTTGTGCTCATTTACCCAGTTTGAATCCCATCTCGGCCTTTATTAAATCCTTCTAGGAACGTTCTATTTTCTATTTCGGTAAATTTTGTCATCCGTATTTTGCTCTGGCTAGCTTAACGCGGGCCTGTAAGGCAAATCGAACGACGCCATTGTTTAACTAAGACTGAAAACTTGAGGACTGTGTAACTCAATTTCGGCCCCTTAACCCAGTTTGTGCCCAATCTTGGCCCTTATTAATCCCTTTCAGGAACGTTTTATTTTCTATTTCGGTTAATTTTGTCCTCCATATTTCGCTCTGGCTAGCTTAACGAGAGCATGTAACGCCATTGTTAAGCCATACCATAATACTTGAGAGCTGTAAAACTCAATTTGTGCTCATTTACCCAGTTTGGGTCCAATCTCGTCCCTTATTAATCCCTTTCATGAACGTTTTTTTTTTTCTATTTCGGTAATTTTGTCATTCGTATTTTGCTCTGTCTAGCTTAACGAGGGCCTGTAAGGCCAATGTTTAGCCCTGCTTTAATACTTGAGGACTGTTTAACTAAATTTGTGCCCTTTTACCCAGTTTATGCCAAATCTTGGACCTTATAATCCGCTTTCAGGAACGGTTTATTTTCTATATCGATTAATTTTGTTCTCCGTATTTCGCTATGGCTAGCTTAATAAAAGCATGTAAAGACAATCTAATGCCGCCATTGTTTAGTCATGCCAAATAATTGAGGGCTGTATAACTCAAATTGTGCCCTTTCAACCAGTTTGGGCCAAATGTTGGACCTTATAATCCCCTTTCAGGAACGTTTTATTTTCTATATCGATTTATTTTGTCCTCCGTATTTCGCTCTGGCTAGCTTAACGAGAGCATGTAAAGACAATCTAATGCCGCCTTTGTTTAGTCATGCCCAAATACTTGAGGGCTGTATAACTCAAATTGTGCCCTTTAAACCAGTTTGGGTCCAATCTCGGCCCTTATTATCTCCTTTCAGGAACGTTTAATTTTCTATTTCGGTAAATTTTGTCATCCGTATTTATCTCTGGATAGCTTAACGAGAGCATGTAAAGACAATCTAATGCCGCCATTGTTTAGTCATGCCCAAATACTTGAGGGCTCTTTAACTAAATTTTGGCCCCTTTACCCAATTTGTGCCCAATCTTGGCCCTTATTAATCCCTTTCAGAAACGTTTTATTTTCTATTTCGGTATATTTTGGCATCCGTATTTTGCTCTTGCTAGCTTAAAGAAATCTTGTAAGGCCAATCTAACGACGCCATTGTTTAGCCCTGACAAAATACTTGAGGGCTGTACAACTCAATTTTGGCCCTTTCACCCGGTTTGAGCCCAATCTTGGGCCTTATATTCCCCTTTCAGGAACGTCTTATTTTCTATTACGGTCAATTTTGTCATCCGTATTTTGCTCTGGCTAGCTTAACGAGGGGCATGTAAGGCAAATCTAACGACTCCATTGTTTAGTCCTGCGCAGATACTTGAAGTCTGCATAAACCAATTTCGGCCCTTTTACCCGGTTTGGACCTTATCTTGGCGATTAAAATCCTCTTTCATGAACGTTTTATTTTCTATATCGGTTAATTTTGTCCTCCGTATTTCGCTCTGGCTAACTTAACGAGAGCATGTAAAGACAATCTAATGACGCCATTGTTTAGCAATACCCAAATACAATAGGGCTGTATAACTCAATTTATGCTCATTTACTCAATTTGGATCCAATCTCGGCCTTTATTATCTCCTTTCAGGAACGTTTTATTTTCTATTTTGGTAAATTTTGTTATCCGTATTTTGCTCAGGCTAGCTTAACGAGGGCCTGTAAGGCAAATCTAACAACACCATTGTTTAGCCAAGTCTGAAAAATTGAGGGCTGTATAACTCAATTTTGGACCCTTTTCCCAGTTTGTGCCCAATCTTGGCCCTTATTACTCCCTTTCAGGAACGTTTAAATTTTCTATTACGGTATATTTTGTCCTCCGTATTGTGCTCTCGCTAGCTTAAAAACACCTTGTAAGGCCAATCTAACGACGCCATTGGTTAGCCATGCCAAAATACTTGAGGGCTGCATAACTCAATTGGTGCCCTTTAACCCGGTTTGAGCCCAAACTTGGGCCTTATTATCCCCTTTCAGGAACGTTTTATTTTCTATTTTGGTAAATTTTGTCATCCATATTTTACTCTGGCTAGCTTAACGAGGGCCTGTAAGGCAAATCTAACGACGCCATTATTTAGCCAAGTCTGAAAAATTGAGGGCTGTATAACTCAATCTAGGACCCTTTTCGAAGTTTTTGCCCAATCTTGGCCCTTATTATTCCCTTTGAGGAACCTTTTATTTTCTATTTTGGTATATTTTGTCCTCCGTATTTTGCTCTAGCTAGCTTAACGAGATCCTGTAATGCCAATCTAACGACGCCATTGTTTAACCCTGCCAAACTACTTGGGGCTGTATAACTTAATTTCGGCCTTTTTACCCGGTCTGCACCAAATCTTGGCAATTAAAATCCCCTTTCAGGAACGTTTTATTTTCTATATCGGTTAATTTTCTCCTCCGTATTTCGCTCTAGCTAGCTTAAAGAGAGCATGTCAAGACAATCTAATGACGCCTTTGTTTAGCCATACCCAAATACTTGAGGACTGTATAACTGAATTTGTGCTCATTTACCCACTTTGGATCCAATCTTGGCCTTTATCATCAATTTTCAGGAACGTTTTATTTTCTATTTCGGTATATTTTTCATCCGTATTTTGCTCTGGCTAGCTTAAAAAGACCTTGTATGGCCAATCTAACGACGTCATTGTTTAGCAATGCCAAAATACTTGAAGGCTGTATAACTCTATTTGGGCTTTTTTACCCGGTTTTAGCCCAATCTTGGGCCTTATTATTCCCTTTCAGGAGCGTTTTATTTTCTATTTTGGTATATTTTGTCATCCGTATTTTCCTCTGGCTAGCTTAAAGAGACCTTGTGAGGCCAATCTAACGACGCCATTGTTAAGCCAAGTCTGAAACTTGAGGGCTGTATAACTCTATTTTGGACCCTTTATCCAGTATGTATATTTTGTCATCCGTATTTTGCTCTGACTAGCTTAAAGAGACCTTGTAAGGCCAATCTAACGACGCCATTGGTTAGCCCTGCCAAAATACTTGAGGGCTGTATAACTCAATTTGGGCCCTTTTACCCGGTTTCAGCCTAATCTTGGCCCTTATAATCTATTCAGGAACGTTTTTTTTTCTATTTCGGTAAATTTTGTCATCCGTATTTTTCTCTGGCTAGCTTAACGAAGGCCTGTAAGGCAAATCTAACGACGCCATTGTTTAGTCATGCCAAATACTTGAGGGCTGTCTACCTCAATTTCGGCCCCTGTAGCAAGTTTGTGCCCAACCATGGCCCTTATTATTTCCTTACAGGAACGTTTTATTTTATATCTATTCTATATCGATTAATTTTGTCCTCCGTATTTCGCTCTGGCTAGCTGGACGAGAGCATGTAAAGACAATCTAATGCCGCCATTGTTTAGTCATGCCCAAATACTTGACGGCTGTATAACTCAAATTTTTCCCTTTGAACCAGATTGGGTCCAATCCGTATTTTGCTCTGGCTAGCTTAATGAGAGCATGTAAGGCAAATCTAACGACGCCATTGTTTAGCCCTGCTCAAATACTTGAGGGCTGTATAACTCAATTTCGGCCCTTTTACCCGGTTTGGACCTAATCCTGGCGATTAAAATCCCTTTCATGAACGTTTTATTTTCTATATCGGTTAATTTTGTCCTCCGTATTTCGCTCTGGCTAACTTAACGAGAGCATGTAAAGACAATCTAATGATGCCATTGTTTAGCAATACCAAAATACATGAGGGCTGTATAACTCAATTTATGCTCATTTACCCAGTTTGGGTCCAATCTCGGCCTTTATCATCTCCTTTCAAAACGTTTTATTTTCTATTTCGGTAAATTTTGTTATCCGTATTTTGCTCAGGCTAGCTTAACGAGGGCCTGTAAGGCAAATCTAACAACGCCATTGTTTAGCCAAGTCTGAAAAATTGAGGGCTGTATAACTCAATTTTGGACCCTTTTCCCAGTTTGTGCCCAATCTTGGTCCTTATTAATCCCTTTCAGGAACGTTTAATTTTCTTTTACGGTATATTTTGTCATCCGTATTTTGCTCTCGCTGGCTTAAAAACACCTTGTAAGGACAATCTAACGACGCCATTGGTTAGCCATGCCAAAATACTTGAGGGCTGCATAACTCAATTTGTGCCCTTTTACCCGGTTTGAGCCCAATCTTGGGCCTTATTATCCTCTTTCAGGACCGTTTTATTTTCTATTTTGGTAAATTTTGTCATCCGTATTTTACTCTGGCTAGCTTAACGAGGGGCTGTAAGGCAAATCTAACGACGCCATTGTTTAGCCAAGTCTGAAAAATTGAGGGCTGTATAACTCAATTTCGGACCCTTTTCCCAGTTTGTGCCCAATCTTGGCCCTTATTACTCCCATTCAGGAACGTTTAATTTTCTATTACGGTATATTTTGTCCTCCGTATTTTGCTCTCGCTACCTTAAAAACACCTTGTAAGGCCAATCTAACGACGCCATTGGTTAGGCATGCCAAAATACTTGAGGGCTGCATAACTCAATTTGTGCCCTTTTACCCGGTTTGAGACCAATCTTGGGCCTTATAATCCCCTTTCAGGAACGTTTTAGTTTATTATTTTGGTATATTTTGTCCTCCGTATTTTGCTCTAGCTAGCTTAACGAGAGCTTGTAATGCCAATCTAACGACGCCATTGTTTAACCCTGCCAAACTACTTGAGGGCTGTATAACTTACTTTTGGCCTTTTTACCCGGTCTGCACCAAATCTTGGCAATTAAAATCCCCTATCAGGAACGCTTTATTTTCTATATCGGTTAATTTTGTCCTCCGTATTTCGCTCTTGCTAGCTTAAAGAGAGCATGTCAAGACAATCTAATGACGCCATTGTTTAGCCATACCCAAATACTTGAGGGCTGTATAACTGAATTTGTGCTCATTTACCCACTTTGGATCCAATCTCGGCCTTTATTATCTATTTTCAGAAACGTTTTATTTTCTATTTCGGTATATTTTGTCATCCGTATTTTGTTCTGGCTAGCTTAAAAAGACCTTGTATGGCCAATCTAACGAAGTCATTGTTTAGCCATGCCAAAATACTTGAGGGCTGTATAACTCTATTTTTGGCCTTTTTACCCGGTTTTAGCCCAATCTTGGGCCTTATTAATCCCTTTCAGGAACGTTTTATTTTCTATTTTTGGTATATTTTGTCCTCCGTATTTTCCTCTGGCTAGCTTAAAGAGACCTTGTAAGACCAATCTACCGACGCCATTGTTTAGCCCTGTCAAAATACTTGGGGGCTGTATAACTCAATTTTGGCCCTTTTACCTGGTTTGAGCCCAATCTTGGGCCTTATAATCCCCCTTCAGGAACGTTTTTTTTTTCTATTTCGGTAAATTTTGTCATACGTTTTTTACTCTGGCTAGCTTAACGAGGGGCTGTAAGGCAAATCTAACGACGCCATTGTTTAGCCAAGTCTAAAAACTTCAGGGCTGTATAACTCAATTTTGGCCCCTTTTCCCAGTTTGTGCCCAATCTTGGCCCTTATTATTCCCATTCGGGAACGTTTTATTTTCTATTTTGGTATATTTTGTCCTCCGTATTTTGCTCTGGCTAGCTTAAAGAAACATTGTAAGGCAAATCTGACGACGCCATTGTTTAGCCCTGCCAAAATAATTGAGGGCTGTATAAATCAATTTCGGCTCTTGTAAACGGTTTGAGTCCAATCTTGGGCCTTTATATAATCCCCTTTCAGGAACGTTTCATTTTCTATTTCGGTAAATTTTGTCATACGTATTTTGCTCTTCCTAGCTTAATTAGGGCCTGTAAGGCGAATCTAACGACGCCATTGTTTAGCTAAGTCTGAAACTTGAGGGCTTTATACATGTGTAACTCAATTGCGGACCCTTTATCCAGTATGTGCCCAATCTTGGCCCTGATTAACCCCTTTCAGGAACGTTTTATTTTCTATTTTGGTATATTTTCTCCTCCGTATTTCGCTCTGACTAGCTTAAGAAGAGCTTGTAATGCTAATCTAACGACGCCATTGTTTAGCCAAGCCCAACTACTTGAGGGCTGTATAATTCAATTCGGGCCCTTTTACCCGGTTTGAGCCCAATCTTGGCCCTTATAATCCCCTTTCAGAAACTTTTTTTCTATTTCGTTAAATTTTATCATCCGTATTTTGCTCTGCCTAGCTTAATTAGGGCCTGTAAGGCGAATCTAACGACGCCATTGTTTAGCTAAGTCTGAAACTTGAGGGCTTTATACATGTGTAACTCAATTGCGGACCCTTTATCCAGTATGTGCCCAATCTTGGCCCTGATTAATCCCTTTCAGGAACGTTTTATTTTCTATTTTGGTATATTTTCTCCTCCGTATTTCGCTCTGACTAGCTCAACGAAGGCCTGTAAGGCAAATCTAACGACGCCATTGTTTAGCCAAGTCCAAATACTTGAGGGCTGTATAACTCAATTTCGGCCCCTTTACCAAGTTTGTGCCCAATCATGGCCCTTAAAATCCCCTTTCAGAAACGTTTTATTTTCTATATCGGTTAATTTTGTCCTCCGTATTTCGCTCTAGCTAGCTTATCGAGACAATCTAATGACGCCATTGTTTAGCCATTCACAAATACTTGAGGGCTGTATAACTCAATTTGTGCTCATTTACCCAGTTTGGATCCAATCTCGGCCTTTATTATTTCCTTTCAGGAACGTTTTATTTTCTATTTCGGTATATTTCATCTTCCGTATTTTGCTCTGGCTAGCTTAAAAACACCTTCTATTGCCAATCTAACGACGCCATTGTTTAGCCAAGTCCAAATACTTCAGGGCTGTATAACTCAATTTCGGCCCTTTCAACCGGTTTGAGCCCAATCTTGGGCCTTATAATCCCCTTTCAGGAACTTTTTTTTTATTTCGGTAAATTTTGTCATTCGTATTTTTCTCTGGCTAGCTTAACGAAGGCCTGTAAGGCAAATCTAACGGCGCGATTGTTTAGCCAGGTACAATACTTTAAGGCTTTATAACTCAATTTCGGCCCATTTACCCGGTTTGAGTCAAATGTTGACCTTAAAAATCCCCTTTCAGGAACGTTTTATTTTCTATATCGGTTAATTTTGTCCTCCGTATTTCCCTGTGGCTATAGCTTAAAGAGAGCATGTCAAGACAATCTAATGACGCCATTGTTTAGCCATACCAAATGCTTGAGGGTTGTATAACTCAATTTGTGCTCATTTACCAAGTTTGGATCCAATTTCGGCCTTTATTATCACCTTTCAGGCACTTTTTCTTCTATTTCGGTAATTTTGTAATCCGTATTTTGCTCTGGCTAGCTTAAAAAGATCTTGTATGACCAATCTAACAAAGTCATTAATTAGCCATGGCAAAATACTTGAGGGCTGTATAACTCAATGTGGGCCCTTTTACCCGGTTTGAGCCCAAATTTGGCCCTTATAATCCCCTTTCAGGAACGTTTTATTTTCTATTTCGGTAAATTTTATCCTCCGTTTTTTGCTCTCGCTAGCTTAACGAGGGCCTGTAAGGCAAATCTAACGACGCCATTGTTTAGCCAAGGCCATATACTTGAGGGCTGTATAACTCAATTTTGCCTCCTTTCCCCAGTTTGTGCCCAATCAGTGCCCTTATTATTCCCTTTCAGGAACGTTTTATTTTCTATTTCGGTAAATTTTGTCATCTGTATTTTGCTCTGGCTAGCTTAACGAGAGCCTGTAATGCCAATCTAACTACGCCATTGTTTAACCCTGCCAAACTACTTGAGGGCTGTATAACTCAATTTCGGCCTTTTTACCCGGTCTGCACCAAATCTTGGCAATTAAAATCCCCTTTCAGGAACGTTTTATTTTCTATATCGGTTTATTTTGTCCTCCGTATTTCGCTCTTGCTAGCTTAAAGAGAGCATGTCAAGACAATCTAATGACGCCATTGTTTAGCTATACCCAAATACTTGAGGGCTGTATAACTGAATTTGTGCTCATTTACCCACTTTGGATCCAATCTCGGCCCTTATAATCCTCTTCATGAACGTTTTATTTTCTATTTCGGGAAATTTTATCCTCCGTATTTTGCTCTGGCTAGCTTAACGAGGGCCTGTAAGGCAAATCTAACGACGCCATTGTTTAGCCAGGTCAAAATACTTGAGGGCTGTATAACTCAATTTCGACCCCTTTACCCAGTTTGTGCCCAATCTTGGCCCTTATTATTCTCTTTCAGGAACGTTTTATTTTCTATTTCGGTAAATTTTGTCATCCGTATTTTGCTCTGGCTAGCTTAACGAGAGCTTGTAATGCCAAGGTAACGACGCAGTTGTTTAGCCCTGCTCTAATACTTGAGGGCTGTATAACTAAATTTCGGCCTTTTTACCCGGTTTGAGTTAAATGTTGACCCTTAAAATCCCCTTTCAGGAACGTTTTATTTTCTATATCGGTTTATTTTGTCCTCCGTATTTCGCTCTGGCTAACTTAAAGAGAGCATGTAAAGACATTCTAATGACGCCATTGTTTAGCCATACCCAAATACTTGAGGGTTGTATAACTCAATTTGTGCTCATTTACCCAGTTTGGATCCAGTTTCGGCCTTTATTATCACCTTTCAGGAACTTTTTTTTCTATTTCGGTAATTTTGTCATCCGTACTTTGCTCTGGCTAGCTTAAAAAGACCTTCTGTGGCCAATCTAACGAAGTCATTAATTAGCCATGGCAAAATACTTGAGGGCTGTATAACTCAATTTGGGCCCTTTTACCCGGTTTGAGCCAAAATTTGGCCCTTATAATCCCCTTTCAGGAAAGTTTTATTTTCTGTTTCGGTAAATTTTATCCTCCGTGTTTTGCTCTGGCTTGCTTATCGAGGGCCTGTAAGGCAAACCTAACGACGGCCCCTTTACCAAGTTTGTGCCCAATCTTGGCCCTTATTATTCCTTTTCAGGAACGTTTTATTTTCTATTTCGGTAAATTTTGTCATCCGTATTTTGCTCTGGCTAGCTTAACGAGAGCTTGTAATGCCAAGGTAAGGACGCAGTTCTTTAGCCCTGCACTAGTACTTCAGGGCTGTATAACTAAATTTCGGCCTTTTTACCCGGTTTGAGTCAAATGTTGACCCTAAAAATCCCCTTTCAGGAACGTTTTATTTTCTATATCGGTTTATTTTGTCCTCCGTATTTCGCTCTGGCTGGCTTAAAGAGAGCATGTAAAGACAATCTAATGACGCCATTGTTTAGCCATACCCAAATACTTGATGGCTGTATAATTCAATTTGTGCTCATTTACCCACTTTGGATCCAATCTCGGCCTTTATTATCACCTTTCAGGAACTATTTTTTTCTGTTTCGGTATTTTTATCCTCCGTATTTTGCTCTGGCTAGCTTAACGAGGGCCTGTAAGGCAAATCTAACGACGCCACTGTTTAGCCAGGTCCAAATACTTTAGGGCTGTATAACTCAATTTCGGTCCCTTTACCTAGTTTGTGCCCAATCTTGGCCCTTATTATTCCCTTTCAGGAACGTTTTATTTTCTATTTCGGTAAATTTTGTCATCCGTATTTTGCTCTGGCTAGCTTAACGAGAGCTTGTAATGCCAAGGGAAGGACGCAGTTGTTTAGCCCTGCTCTAATACTTGAGGGCTGTATAACTAAATTTCGGCCTTTTTACCCGGTTTGAGTTAAATGTTGACCCTTAAAATCCCCTTTCAGGAACGTTTTATTTTCTATATCGGTTTATTTTGTTCTCCGTATTTCGCTCTGGCTATCTTAAAGAGAGCATGTAAAGACATTCTAATGACGCCATTGTTTAGCCATACCCAAATACTTGAGGGTTGTATAACTCAATTTGTGCTCATTTACCCAGTTTGGATCCAGTTTCGGCCTTTATTATCACCTTTCAGGAACTTTTTTTTCTATTTCGGTAATTTTGTCATCCGTATTTTGCTCTGGCTAGCTTAAAAAGACCTTGTATGGCCAATCTAACGAAGTCATTAATTAGCCATGGCAAAATACTTGAGGGCTGTATAACTCAATTTGGGCCCTTTTACCCGGTTTGAGCCCACATTTGGCCCTTATAATCCCCTTTCAGGAACGTTTTATTTTCTATTTCGGTAAATTTTATCCTCCGTATTTTGCTCTGGCTAGCTTATCGAGGGCCTGTAAGGCAAATCTAATGACGCCATTGTTAAGCCAAGTCCAAATACTTGAGGGCTGTATAACTCAATTTTGCCTCCTTTCCCCAGTTTGTGCCCAATCTTGGCCCTTATTATTCCCTTTCAGGAACGGTTTATGTTCTATTTTGGTATATTATGTCCTCCGTATTTTGCTCCAGCCAGCTGAACGAGAGTTTCTAATACCAATCTAGCGACGCCATTGTTTAACCCTGCCAAACTACTTAAGGGCTGTATAACTAAATTTCGGCCTTTTTACCCGGTTTGAGTCAAATGTTGACCCTAAAAATCCCCTTTCAGGAACGTTTTATTTTCTATATCGGTTTATTTTGTCCTCCGTATTTCGCTTTGGCTATCTTAAAGAGAGCATGTAAAGACATTCTAATGACGCCATTGTTTAGCCATACCCAAATACTTGAGGGTTGTATAACTCAATTTGTGCTCATTTACCCAGTTTGGATCCAGTTTCGGCCTTTATTATCACCTTTCAGGAACTTTTTTTTCTATTTCGGTAATTTTGTCATCCGTATTTTGCTCTGGCTAGCTTAAAAAGACCTTGTATGGCCAATCTAACGAAGTCATTAATTAGCCATGGCAAAATACTTGAGGGCCGTATAACTCAATTCGGGCCCTTTTACCCGGTTTGAGCCCAAATTTGGCCCTTATAATCCCATTTCAGGAACGTTTTATTTTCTATTTCGGTAAATTTTATCCTCCGTATTTTGCTCTGGCTAGCTTATCGAGGGCCTGTAAGGCAAATCTAACGACGCCATTGTTAAGCCAAGTCCAAATACTTTAGGGTTGTATAACTCAATTTTGCCTCCTTTTCCCAGTTTGTGCCCAATCTTGGCCCTTATTATTCCCTTTCAGGAACGGTTTATGTTCTATTTTGGTATATTATGTCCTCCGTATTTTGCTCTAGCCAGCTGAACGAGAGCTTCTAATACCAATCTAGCGACGCCATTGTTTAACCCTGCCAAACTACTTGAGGGCTGTATAACTTACTTTTGGCCTTTTTACCCGGTCTGCACCAAATCTTGGCAATTAAAATCCCCTTTCAGGAACGTTTTATTTTCTATATCGGTTTATTTTGTCCTCCGTATTTCGCTCTTGCTAGCTTAAAGAGAGCATGTCAAGACAATCTAATGACGCCATTGTTTAGCCATACCCAAATACTTTAGGGCTGTATAACTGAATTTGTGCTCATTTACCCGCTTTGGATCCAATCTCGGCCTTTATTATCTATTTTCAGGAACGTTTTATTTTCTATTTCGGTATATTTTGTCATCCGTATTTTGCTCTGGCTAGCTTAAAAAAACCTTGCATGGCCTATCTAACGACGTCATGGTTTAGCCATGCCAAAATACTTGAGGGCTGTATAACTCTATTTGGGCCTTTTTACCCGGTTTTAGCCGAATCTTGGACCTTATTACTCCCTTTCAGGAACGTTTTATTTTCTATTTCGGTAAATTTTATCCTCCGTATTTTGCTCTGGCTAGCTTAACGAGGGCCTGTAAGGCAAATCTACCGATGCCATTGTTTAGCCAGGTCCAAATACTTTAGGGCTGTATAACTCAATTTCGGTCCCTTTACCCAGTTTGTGCCCAATCTTGGCCCTTATTATTCCCTTTCAGGAACGTTTTATTTTCTATTTCGGTAATTTTTGTCATCCGTATTTTGCTCTGGCTAGCTTAACGAGAGCTTGTAATGCCAAGGGAAGGACGCAGTTGTTTAGCCCTGCTCTAATACTTGAGGGCTGTATAACTAAATTTCGGTCTTTTTACCCGGTTTGAGTTAAATGTTGACCCTTAAAATCCCCTTTCAGGAACGTTTTATTTTCTATATCGGTTTATTTTGTTCTCCGTATTTCGCTCTGGCTATCTTAAAGAGAGCATGTAAAGACATTCTAATGACGCCATTGTTTAGCCATACCCAAATACTTGAGGGTTGTATAACTCAATTTGTGCTCATTTACCCAGTTTGGATCCAGTTTCGGCCTTTATTATCACCTTTCAGGAACTTTTTTTTTCTATTTCGGTAATTTTGTCATCCGTATTTTGCTCTGGCTAGCTTAAAAAGACCTTGTATGGCCAATCTAACGAAGTCATTAATTAGCCATGGCAAAATACTTGAGGGCTGTATAACTCAATTTGGGCCCTTTTACCCGGTTTGAGCCCAAATTTGGCCCTTATAATCCCCTTTCAGGAACGTTTTATTTTCTATTTCGGTAAATTTTATCCTCCGTATTTTGCTCTGGCTAGCTTATCGAGGGCCTGTAAGGCAAATCTAATGACGCCATTGTTAAGCCAAGTCCAAATACTTGAGGGCTGTATAACTCAATTTTGCCTCCTTTCCCCAGTTTGTGCCCAATCTTGGCCCTTATTATTCCCTTTCAGGAACGGTTTATGTTCTATTTTGGTATATTATGTCCTCCGTATTTTGCTCCAGCCAGCTGAACGAGAGTTTCTAATACCAATCTAGCGACGCCATTGTTTAACCCTGCCAAACTACTTGAGGGCTGTATAACTCAATTTCGGCCTTTTTACCCGGTTTGAGTCAAATGTTGACCCTAAAAATCCCCTTTCAGGAACGTTTTATTTTCTATATCGGTTTATTTTGTCCTCCGTATTTCGCTTTGGCTATCTTAAAGAGAGCATGTAAAGACATTCTAATGACGCCATTGTTTAGCCATACCCAAATACTTGAGGGTTGTATAACTCAATTTGTGCTCATTTACCCAGTTTGGATCCAGTTTCGGCCTTTATTATCACCTTTCAGGAACTTTTTTTTCTATTTCGGTAATTTTGTCATCCGTATTTTGCTCTGGCTAGCTTAAAAAGACCTTGTATGGCCAATCTAACGAAGTCATTAATTAGCCATGGCAAAATACTTGAGGGCTGTATAACTCAATTTGGGCCCTTTTACCCGGTTTGAGCCCAAATTTGGCCCTTATAATCCCCTTTCAGGAACGTTTTATTTTCTATTTCGGTAAATTTTATCCTCCGTATTTTGCTCTGGCTAGCTTATCGAGGGCCTGTAAGGCAAATCTAACGACGCCATTGTTAAGCCAAGTCCAAATACTTTAGGGTTGTATAACTCAATTTTGCCTCCTTTCCCCAGTTTGTGCCCAATCTTGGCCCTTATTATTCCCTTTCAGGAACGGTTTATGTTCTATTTTGGTATATTATGTCCTCCGTATTTTGCTCTAGCCAGCTGAACGAGAGCTTCTAATACCAATCTAGCGACACCATTGTTTAACCCTGCCAAACTTCTTGAGGGCTGTATAACTCAATTTTGGCCTTTTTACCCGGTCTACACCAAATCTTGGCAATTAAATCCCCTTTCAGGAACGTTTTATTTTCTATATCGGTTTATTTTGTCCTCCGTATTTCGCTCTGGCTATCTTAAAGAGAGCATGTAAAGACATTCTAATGACGCCATTGTTTAGCCATACCCAAATACTTGAGGGTTGTATAACTCAATTTGTGCTCATTTACCCAGTTTGGATCCAGTTTCGGCCTTTATTATCACCTTTCAGGAACTTTTTTTTCTATTTCGGTAATTTTGTCATCCGTATTTTGCTCTGGCTAGCTTAAAAAGACCTTGTATGGCCAATCTAACGAAGTCATCTAGTCATGGCAAAATACTTGAGGGCTGTATAACTCAATTTGGGCCCTTTTACCCGGTTTGAGCCCAAATTTGGCCCTTATAATCCCCTTTCAGGAACGTTTTATTTTCTATTTCGGTAAATTTTATCCTCCGTATTTTGCTCTGGCTAGCTTATCGAGGGCCTGTAAGGCAAATCTAATGACGCCATTGTTAAGCCAAGTCCAAATACTTGAGGGCTGTATAACTCAATTTTGCCTCCTTTCCCCAGTTTGTGCCCAATCTTGGCCCTTATTATTCCCTTTCAGGAACGGTTTATGTTCTATTTTGGTATATTATGTCCTCCGTATTTTGCTCTAGCGAGCTGAACGAGAGTTTCTAATACCAATCTAGCGACGCCACTGTTTAACCCTGCCGAACTACTTGAGGGCTGTATAACTAAATTTCGGCCTTTTTACCCGGTTTGAGTCAAATGTTGACCCTAAAAATCCCCTTTCATGAACGTTTTATTTTCTATATCGGTTTATTTTGTCCTCCGTATTTCGCTTTGGCTATCTTAAAGAGAGCATGTAAAGACAATCTAATGACGCCATTGTTTAGCCATACCCAAATACTTGAGGGTTGTATAACTCAATTTGTGCTCATTTACCCAGTTTGGATCCAGTTTCGGCCTTTATTATCACCTTTCAGGAACTTTTCTTTCTATTTCGGTAATTTTGTCATCCGTATTTTGCTCTGGCTAGCTTAAAAAGACCTTGTATGGCCAATCTAACGAAGTCATTAATTAGCCATGGCAAAATACTTGAGGGCTGTATAACTCAATTTGGGCCCTTTTACCCGGTTTGAGCCCAAATTTGGCCCTTATAATCCCCTTTCAGGAACGTTTTATTTTCTATTTCGGTAAATTTTATCCTCCGTATTTTGCTCTGGCTAGCTTATCGAGGGCCTGTAAGGCAAATCTAACGACGCCATTGTTAAGCCAAGTCCAAATACTTTAGGGTTGTATAACTCAATTTTGCCTCCTTTCCCCAGTTTGTGCCCAATCTTGGCCCTTATTATTCCCTTTCAGGAACGGTTTATGTTCTATTTTGGTATATTATGTCCTCCGTATTTTGCTCCAGCCAGCTGAACGAGAGTTTCTAATACCAATCTAGCGACGCCATTGTTTAACCCTGCCAAACTACTTGAGGGCTGTATAACTCAATTTCGGCCTTTTTACCCGGTTTGAGTCAAATGTTGACCCTAAAAATCCCCTTTCAGGAACGTTTTATTTTCTATATCGGTTTATTTTGTCCTCCGTATTTCGCTTTGGCTATCTTAAAGAGAGCATGTAAAGACATTCTAATGACGCCATTGTTTAGCCATACCCAAATACTTGAGGGTTGTATAACTCAATTTGTGCTCATTTACCCAGTTTGGATCCAGTTTCGGCCTTTATTATCACCTTTCAGGAACTTTTTTTTCTATTTCGGTAATTTTGTCATCCGTATTTTGCTCTGGCTAGCTTAAAAAGACCTTGTATGGCCAATCTAACGAAGTCATTAATTAGCCATGGCAAAATACTTGAGGGCTGTATAACTCAATTTGGGCCCTTTTACCCGGTTTGAGCCCAAATTTGGCCCTTATAATCCCCTTTCAGGAACGTTTTATTTTCTATTTCGGTAAATTTTATCCTCCGTATTTTGCTCTGGCTAGCTTATCGAGGGCCTGTAAGGCAAATCTAACGACGCCATTGTTAAGCCAAGTCCAAATACTTTAGGGTTGTATAACTCAATTTTGCCTCCTTTCCCCAGTTTGTGCCCAATCTTGGCCCTTATTATTCCCTTTCAGGAACGGTTTATGTTCTATTTTGGTATATTATGTCCTCCGTATTTTGCTCTAGCCAGCTGAACGAGAGCTTCTAATACCAATCTAGCGACACCATTGTTTAACCCTGCCAAACTTCTTGAGGGCTGTATAACTCAATTTTGGCCTTTTTACCCGGTCTACACCAAATCTTGGCAATTAAATCCCCTTTCAGGAACGTTTTATTTTCTATATCGGTTTATTTTGTCCTCCGTATTTCGCTCTGGCTATCTTAAAGAGAGCATGTAAAGACATTCTAATGACGCCATTGTTTAGCCATACCCAAATACTTGAGGGTTGTATAACTCAATTTGTGCTCATTTACCCAGTTTGGATCCAGTTTCGGCCTTTATTATCACCTTTCAGGAACTTTTTTTTCTATTTCGGTAATTTTGTCATCCGTATTTTGCTCTGGCTAGCTTAAAAAGACCTTGTATGGCCAATCTAACGAAGTCATCTAGTCATGGCAAAATACTTGAGGGCTGTATAACTCAATTTGGGCCCTTTTACCCGGTTTGAGCCCAAATTTGGCCCTTATAATCCCCTTTCAGGAACGTTTTATTTTCTATTTCGGTAAATTTTATCCTCCGTATTTTGCTCTGGCTAGCTTATCGAGGGCCTGTAAGGCAATCTAATGACGCCATTGTTAAGCCAAGTCCAAATACTTGAGGGCTGTATAACTCAATTTTGCCTCCTTTCCCCAGTTTGTGCCCAATCTTGGCCCTTATTATTCCCTTTCAGGAACGGTTTATGTTCTATTTTGGTATATTATGTCCTCCGTATTTTGCTCTAGCGAGCTGAACGAGAGTTTCTAATACCAATCTAGCGACGCCACTGTTTAACCCTGCCGAACTACTTGAGGGCTGTATAACTAAATTTCGGCCTTTTTACCCGGTTTGAGTCAAATGTTGACCCTAAAAATCCCCTTTCATGAACGTTTTATTTTCTATATCGGTTTATTTTGTCCTCCGTATTTCGCTTTGGCTATCTTAAAGAGAGCATGTAAAGACAATCTAATGACGCCATTGTTTAGCCATACCCAAATACTTGAGGGTTGTATAACTCAATTTGTGCTCATTTACCCAGTTTGGATCCAGTTTCGGCCTTTATTATCACCTTTCAGGAACTTTTCTTTCTATTTCGGTAATTTTGTCATCCGTATTTTGCTCTGGCTAGCTTAAAAAGACCTTGTATGGCCAATCTAACGAAGTCATTAATTAGCCATGGCAAAATACTTGAGGGCTGTATAACTCAATTTGGGCCCTTTTACCCGGTTTGAGCCCAAATTTGGCCCTTATAATCCCCTTTCAGGAACGTTTTATTTTCTATTTCGGTAAATTTTATCCTCCGTATTTTGCTCTGGCTAGCTTATCGAGGGCCTGTAAGGCAAATCTAACGACGCCATTGTTAAGCCAAGTCCAAATACTTTAGGGTTGTATAACTCAATTTTGCCTCCTTTCCCCAGTTTGTGCCCAATCTTGGCCCTTATTATTCCCTTTCAGGAACGGTTTATGTTCTATTTTGGTATATTATGTCCTCCGTATTTTGCTCTAGCAAGCTGAACGAGAGCTTCTAATACCAATCTAGCGACGCCATTGTTTAACCCTGCCAAACTACTTGAGGGCTGTATAACTCAATTTTGGCCTTTTTACCCGGTCTGCACCAAATCTTGGCAATTAAAATCCCCTTTCAGGAACGTTTTATTTTCTATATCGGTTTATTTTGTCCTCCGTATTTCGCTCTTGCTAGCTTAAAGAGAGCATGTCAAGACAATCTAATGACGCCATTGTTTAGCCATACCCAAATACTTGAGGGCTGTATAACTGAATTTGTGCTCATTTACCCGCTTTGGATCCAATCTCGGCCTTTATTATCTATTTTCAGGAACGTTTTATTTTCTATTTCGGTATATTTTGTCATCCGTATTTTGCTCTGGCTAGCTTAAAAAGACCTTGCATGGCCTATCTAACGACGTCATGGTTTAGCCATGCCAAAATACTTGAGGGCTGTATAACTCTATTGGGGCCTTTTTACCCGGTTTTAGCCGAATCTTGGACCTTATTACTCCCTTTCAGGAACGTTTTATTTTCTATTTCGGTAAATTTTATCCTCCGTATTTTGCTCTGGCTAGCTTAACGAGGGCCTGTAAGGCAAATCTACCGATGCCATTGTTTAGCCAGGTCCAAATACTTTAGGGCTGTATAACTCAATTTCGGTCCCTTTACCCAGTTTGTGCCCAATCTTGGCCCTTATTATTCCCTTTCAGGAACGTTTTATTTTCTATTTCGGTAAATTTTGTCATCCGTATTTTGCTCTGGCTAGCTTAACGAGAGCTTGTAATGCCAAGGGAAGGACGCAGTTGTTTAGCCCTGCTCTAATACTTGAGGGCTGTATAACTAAATTTCGGCCTTTTTACCCGGTTTGAGTGAAATGTTGACCCTTAAAATCCCCTTTCAGGAACGTTTTATTTTCTATATCGGTTTATTTTGTTCTCCGTATTTCGCTCTGGCTATCTTAAAGAGAGCATGTAAAGACATTCTAATGACGCCATTGTTTAGCCATACCCAAATACTTGAGGGTTGTATAACTCAATTTGTGCTCATTTACCCAGTTTGGATCCAGTTTCGGCCTTTATTATCACCTTTCAGGAACTTTTTTTTTCTATTTCGGTAATTTTGTCATCCGTATTTTGCTCTGGCTAGCTTAAAAAGACCTTGTATGGCCAATCTAACGAAGTCATTAATTAGCCATGGCAAAATACTTGAGGGCTGTATAACTCAATTTGGGCCCTTTTACCCGGTTTGAGCCCAAATTTGGCCCTTATAATCCCCTTTCAGGAACGTTTTATTTTCTATTTCGGTAAATTTTATCCTCCGTATTTTGCTCTGGCTAGCTTATCGAGGGCCTGTAAGGCAAATCTAACGACGCCATTGTTAAGCCAAGTCCAAATACTTTAGGGTTGTATAACTCAATTTTGCCTCCTTTCCCCAGTTTGTGCCCAATCTTGGCCCTTATTATTCCCTTTCAGGAACGGTTTATGTTCTATTTTGGTATATTATGTCCTCCGTATTTTGCTCTAGCCAGCTGAACGAGAGCTTCTAATACCAATCTAGCGACGCCATTGTTTAACCCTGCCAAACTACTTGAGGGCTGTATAACTCAATTTTGGCCTTTTTACCCGGTCTGCACCAAATCTTGGCAATTAAAATCCCCTTTCAGGAACGTTTTATTTTCTATATCGGTTTATTTTGTCCTCCGTATTTCGCTCTTGCTAGCTTAAAGAGAGCATGTCAAGACAATCTAATGACGCCATTGTTTAGCCATACCCAAATACTTGAGGGCTGTATAACTGAATTTGTGCTCATTTACCCGCTTTGGATCCAATCTCGGCCTTTATTATCTATTTTCAGGAACGTTTTATTTTCTATTTCGGTATATTTTGTCATCCGTATTTTGCTCTGGCTAGCTTAAAAAGACCTTGCATGGCCTATCTAACGACGTCATGGTTTAGCCATGCCAAAATACTTGAGGGCTGTATAACTCTATTTGGGCCTTTTTACCCGGTTTTAGCCGAATCTTGGACCTTATTACTCCCTTTCAGGAACGTTTTATTTTCTATTTCGGTAAATTTTATCCTCCGTATTTTGCTCTGGCTAGCTTAACGAGGGCCTGTAAGGCAAATCTACCGATGCCATTGTTTAGCCAGGTCCAAATACTTTAGGGCTGTATAACTCAATTTCGGTCCCTTTACCCAGTTTGTGCCCAATCTTGGCCCTTATTATTCCCTTTCAGGAACGTTTTATTTTCTATTTCGGTAAATTTTGTCATCCGTATTTTGCTCTGGCTAGCTTAACGAGAGCTTGTAATGCCAAGGAAAGGACGCAGTTGTTTAGCCCTGCTCTAATACTTGAGGGCTGTATAACTAAATTTCGGCCTTTTTACCCGGTTTGAGTTAAATGTTGACCCTTAAAATCCCCTTTCAGGAACGTTTTATTTTCTATATCGGTTTATTTTGTTCTCCGTATTTCGCTCTGGCTATCTTAAAGAGAGCATGTAAAGACATTCTAATGACGCCATTGTTTAGCCATACCCAAATACTTGAGGGTTGTATAACTCAATTTGTGCTCATTTACCCAGTTTGGATCCAGTTTCGGCCTTTATTATCACCTTTCAGGAACTTTTTTTTCTATTTCGGTAATTTTGTCATCCGTATTTTGCTCTGGCTAGCTTAAAAAGACCTTGTATGGCCAATCTAACGAAGTCATTAATTAGCCATGGCAAAATACTTGAGGGCTGTATAACTCAATTTGGGCCCTTTTACCCGGTTTGAGCCCAAATTTGGCCCTTATAATCCCCTTTCAGGAACGTTTTATTTTCTATTTCGGTAAATTTTATCCTCCGTATTTTGCTCTGGCTAGCTTATCGAGGGCCTGTAAGGCAAATCTAACGACGCCATTGTTAAGCCAAGTCCAAATACTTTAGGGTTGTATAACTCAATTTTGCCTCCTTTCCCCAGTTTGTGCCCAATCTTGGCCCTTATTATTCCCTTTCAGGAACGGTTTATGTTCTATTTTGGTATATTATGTCCTCCGTATTTTGCTCTAGCCAGCTGAACGAGAGCTTCTAATACCAATCTAGCGACGCCATTGTTTAACCCTGCCAAACTACTTGAGGGCTGTATAACTCAATTTTGGCCTTTTTACCCGGTCTGCACCAAATCTTGGCAATTAAAATCCCCTTTCAGGAACGTTTTATTTTCTATATCGGTTTATTTTGTCCTCCGTATTTCGCTCTTGCTAGCTTAAAGAGAGCATGTCAAGACAATCTAATGACGCCATTGTTTAGCCATACCCAAATACTTGAGGGCTGTATAACTGAATTTGTGCTCATTTACCCGCTTTGGATCCAATCTCGGCCTTTATTATCTATTTTCAGGAACGTTTTATTTTCTATTTCGGTATATTTTGTCATCCGTATTTTGCTCTGGCTAGCTTAAAAAGACCTTGCATGGCCTATCTAACGACGTCATGGTTTAGCCATGCCAAAATACTTGAGGGCTGTATAACTCTATTTGGGCCTTTTTACCCGGTTTTAGCCGAATCTTGGACCTTATTACTCCCTTTCAGGAACGTTTTATTTTCTATTTCGGTAAATTTTATCCTCCGTATTTTGCTCTGGCTAGCTTAACGAGGGCCTGTAAGGCAAATCTACCGATGCCATTGTTTAGCCAGGTCCAAATACTTTAGGGCTGTATAACTCAATTTCGGTCCCTTTACCCAGTTTGTGCCCAATCTTGGCCCTTATTATTCCCTTTCAGGAACGTTTTATTTTCTATTTCGGTAAATTTTGTCATCCGTATTTTGCTCTGGCTAGCTTAACGAGAGCTTGTAATGCCAAGGGAAGGACGCAGTTGTTTAGCCCTGCTCTAATACTTGAGGGCTGTATAACTAAATTTCGGCCTTTTTACCCGGTTTGAGTTAAATGTTGACCCTTAAAATCCCCTTTCAGGAACGTTTTATTTTCTATATCGGTTTATTTTGTTCTCCGTATTTCGCTCTGGCTATCTTAAAGAGAGCATGTAAAGACATTCTAATGACGCCATTGTTTCGCCATACCCAAATACTTGAGGGTTGTATAACTCAATTTGTGCTCATTTACCCAGTTTGGATCCAGTTTCGGCCTTTATTATCACCTTTCAGGAACTTTTTTTTCTATTTCGGTAATTTTGTCATCCGTATTTTGCTCTGGCTAGCTTAAAAAGACCTTGTATGGCCAATCTAACGAAGTCATTAATTAGCCATGGCAAAATACTTGAGGGCTGTATAACTCAATTTGGGCCCTTTTACCCGGTTTGAGCCCAAATTTGGCCCTTATAATCCCCTTTCAGGAACGTTTTATTTTCTATTTCGGTAAATTTTATCCTCCGTATTTTGCTCTGGCTAGCTTATCGAGGGCCTGTAAGGCAAATCTAACGACGCCATTGTTAAGCCAAGTCCAAATACTTTAGGGTTGTATAACTCAATTTTGCCTCCTTTCCCCAGTTTGTGCCCAATCTTGGCCCTTATTATTCCCTTTCAGGAACGGTTTATGTTCTATTTTGGTATATTATGTCCTCCGTATTTTGCTCTAGCCAGCTGAACGAGAGCTTCTAATACCAATCTAGCGACGCCATTGTTTAACCCTGCCAAACTACTTGAGGGCTGTATAACTCAATTTTGGCCTTTTTACCCGGTCTGCACCAAATCTTGGCAATTAAAATCCCCTTTCAGGAACGTTTTATTTTCTATATCGGTTTATTTTGTCCTCCGTATTTCGCTCTTGCTAGCTTAAAGAGAGCATGTCAAGACAATCTAATGACGCCATTGTTTAGCCATACCCAAATACTTGAGGGCTGTATAACTGAATTTGTGCTCATTTACCCGCTTTGGATCCAATCTCGGCCTTTATTATCTATTTTCAGGAACGTTTTATTTTCTATTTCGGTATATTTTGTCATCCGTATTTTGCTCTGGCTAGCTTAAAAAAGACCTTGCATGGCCTATCTAACGACGTCATGGTTTAGCCATGCCAAAATACTTGAGGGCTGTATAACTCTATTTGGGCCTTTTTACCCGGTTTTAGCCGAATCTTGGACCTCATTACTCCCTTTCAGGAACGTTTTATTTTCTATTTCGGTAAATTTTATCCTCCGTATTTTGCTCTGGCTAGCTTAACGAGGGCCTGTAAGGTAAATCTACCGATGCCATTATTTAGCCAGGTCCAAATACTTTAGGGCTGTATAACTCAATTTCGGTCCCTTTACCCAGTTTGTGCCCAATCTTGGCCCTTATTATTCCCTTTCAGGAACGTTTTATTTTCTATTTCGGTAAATTTTGTCATCCGTATTTTGCTCTGGCTAGCTTAACGAGAGCTTGTAATGCCAAGGGAAGGACGCAGTTGTTTAGCCCTGCTCTAATACTTGAGGGCTGTATAACTAAATTTCGGCCTTTTTACCCGGTTTGAGTTAAATGTTGACCCTTAAAATCCCCTTTCAGGAACGTTTTATTTTCTATATCGGTTTATTTTGTTCTCCGTATTTCGCTCTGGCTATCTTAAAGAGAGCATGTAAAGACATTATAATGACGCCATTGTTTAGCCATACCCAAATACTTGAGGGTTGTATAACTCAATTTGTGCTCATTTACCCAGTTTGGATCCAGTTTCGGCCTTTATTATCACCTTTCAGGAACTTTTTTTTTCTATTTCGGTAATTTTGTCATCCGTATTTTGCTCTGGCTAGCTTAAAAAGACCTTGTATGGCCAATCTAACGAAGTCATTAATTAGCCATGGCAAAATACTTGAGGGCTGTATAACTCAATTTGGGCCCTTTTACCCGGTTTGAGCCCAAATTTGGCCCTTATAATCCCCTTTCAGGAACGTTTTATTTTCTATTTCGGTAAATTTTATCCTCCGTATTTTGCTCTGGCTAGCTTATCGAGGGCCTGTAAGGCAAATCTAACGACGCCATTGTTAAGTCAAGTCCAAATACTTTAGGGTTGTATAACTCAATTTTGCCTCCTTTCCCCAGTTTGTGCCCAATCTTGGCCCTTATTATTCCCTTTCAGGAACGGTTTATGTTCTATTTTGGTATATTATGTCCTCCGTATTTTGCTCTAGCCAGCTGAACGAGAGCTTCTAATACCAATCTAGCGACGCCATTGTTTAACCCTGCCAAACTACTTGAGGGCTGTATAACTCAATTTTGGCCTTTTTACCCGGTCTGCACCAAATCTTGGCAATTAAAATCCCCTTTCAGGAACGTTTTATTTTCTATATCGGTTTATTTTGTCCTCCGTATTTCGCTCTTGCTAGCTTAAAGAGAGCATGTCAAGACAATCTAATGACGCCATTGTTTAGCCATACCCAAATACTTGAGGGCTGTATAACTGAATTTGTGCTCATTTACCCGCTTTGGATCCAATCTCGGCCTTTATTATCTATTTTCAGGAACGTTTTATTTTCTATTTCGGTATATTTTGTCATCCGTATTTTGCTCTGGCTAGCTTAAAAAGACCTTGCATGGCCTATCTAACGACGTCATGGTTTAGCCATGCCAAAATACTTGAGGGCTGTATAACTCTATTTGGGCCTTTTTACCCGGTTTTAGCCGAATCTTGGACCTTATTACTCCCTTTCAGGAACGTTTTATTTTCTATTTCGGTAAATTTTATCCTCCGTATTTTGCTCTGGCTAGCTTAACGAGGGCCTGTAAGGCAAATCTACCGATGCCATTGTTTAGCCAGGTCCAAATACTTTAGGGCTGTATAACTCAATTTCGGTCCCTTTACCCAGTTTGTGCCCAATCTTGGCCCTTATTATTCCCTTTCAGGAACGTTTTATTTTCTATTTCGGTAAATTTTGTCATCCGTATTTTGCTCTGGCTAGCTTAACGAGAGCTTGTAATGCCAAGGGAAGGACGCAGTTGTTTAGCCCTGCTCTAATACTTGAGGGCTGTATAACTAAATTTCGGCCTTTTTACCCGGTTTGAGTTAAATGTTGACCCTTAAAATCCCCTTTCAGGAACGTTTTATTTTCTATATCGGTTTATTTTGTTCTCCGTATTTCGCTCTGGCTATCTTAAAGAGAGCATGTAAAGACATTATAATGACGCCATTGTTTAGCCATACCCAAATACTTGAGGGTTGTATAACTCAATTTGTGCTCATTTACCCAGTTTGGATCCAGTTTCGGCCTTTATTATCACCTTTCAGGAACTTTTTTTTTCTATTTCGGTAATTTTGTCATCCGTATTTTGCTCTGGCTAGCTTAAAAAGACCTTGTATGGCCAATCTAACGAAGTCATTAATTAGCCATGGCAAAATACTTGAGGGCTGTATAACTCAATTTGGGCCCTTTTACCCGGTTTGAGCCCAAATTTGGCCCTTATAATCCCCTTTCAGGAACGTTTTATTTTCTATTTCGGTAAATTTTATCCTCCGTTTTTTGCTCTGGCTAGCTTATCGAGGGCCTGTAAGGCAAATCTAACGACGCCATTGTTAAGCCAAGTCCAAATACTTGAGGGCTGTATAACTCAATTTTGCCTCCTTTCCCCAGTTTGTGCCCAATCTTGGCCCTTATTATTCCCTTTCAGGAACGGTTTATGTTCTATTTTGGTATATTATGTCCTCCGTATTTTGCTCTAGCCAGCTGAACGAGAGCTTCTAATACCAATCTAGCGACGCCATTGTTTAACCCTGCCAAACTACTTGAGGGCTGTATAACTCAATTTTGGCCTTTTTACTCGGTCTGCACCAAATCTTGGCAATTAAAATCCCCTTTCAGGAACGTTTTATTTTCTATATCGGTTAATTTTGTCCTCCGTATTTCGCTCTTGCTAGCTTAAAGAGAGCATGTCAAGACAATCTAATGACGCCATTGTTTAGCCATACCAAAATACTTGAGGGCTGTATAACTGAATTTGTGCTCATTTACCCACTTTGGATCCAATCTCGGCCTTTATTATATATTTTCAGGAACGTTTTATTTTCTATTTCGGTATATTTTGTCATCCGTATTTTGTTCTGGCTAGCTTAAAAAGACCTTGTATGGCCAATCTAACGACGTCATTGTTTAGCCATGGCAAAATACTTGAGGGCTGTATAACTCTATTGGGGCCTTTTTACCCGGTTTTAGCCCAATCTTGGGCCTTATTAATCCCTTTCAGGAACGTTATATTTTCTATTTTGGTATATTTTGTCCTCCGTATTTTCCTCTGGCTAGCTTAAAGAGACCTTGTAAGGCCAATCTACCGACGCCATTGTTTAGCCAGGTCCAAATACTTTAGGGCTGTATAACTCAATTTCGGTCCCTTTACCCAGTTTGTGCCCAAACTTGGTCCTTATTATTCCCTTTCAGGAACGTTTTATTTTCTATTTCGGTAAATTTTGTCATCCGTATTTTGCTCTGGCTAGCTTGACGAGAGCTTGTAATGCCAAGGTAAGGACGCAGTTGTTTAGCCCTGCTCTAATACTTCAGGGCTGCATAACTAAATTTCGGCCTTTTTACCCGGTTTGAGTCAAATGTTGACCCTAAAAATCCCCTTTCAGGAACGTTTTATTTTCTATATCGGTAAATTTTGTCCTCTGTATTTCGCTCTTGCTAGCTTAAAGAGAGCATGTCAAGACAATCTAATGACGCCATTGATTAGCCATACCCAAATACTTGAGGGTTGTATAACTGAATTTGTGCTCATTTACCCAGTTTGGATCCAATCTCGGCCTTTATTATCACCTTTCAGGAACTTTTTTTTCTATTTCGGTATTTTTGTCATCCGTATTTTGCTCTGGCTAGCTTCAAAAGACCTTGTATGGCCTATCTAACGACGTCATTGTTTAGCCATGCCAAAATACTTGAGGGCTGTATAACTCTATTTGGGCCTTTTTACCCGGTTTTAGCCGAATCTTGGACCTTATTACTCCCTTTCAGGAACGTTTTATTTTCTATTTCGGTATATTTTGTCCTCCGTATTTTCCTCTGGCTAGCTTAAAGAGACCTTGTAAGGCGAATCTACCGACGGCATTGTTTAGCCCTGTCAAAATACTTGAGGGCTGTATAACTCAATTAATTTCGGCCCCTTTACCAAGTTTGTGCCCAACCTTGGCCCTTATTATTCCCTTTCAGGAACGTTTTATTTTCTATTTCGGTAAATTTTGTCATCCGTATTATGCTCTGGCTAGCTTAACGAGAGCTAGTAATGCCAAGGAAACGACGCAGTTGTTTAGCCCTGCTCTAATACTTTAGGGCTGTATAACTAAATTTCGGCCTTTTTACCCGGGTTTGAGTCAAATGTTTACCCTAAAAATCCCCTTTCAGGAACGTTTTATTTTCTATATCGGTTTATTTTGTCCTCCGTATTTCGCTCTGGCTAGCTTAAAGAGAGCATGTAAAGACAATCTAATGACGCCACTGTTTAGCCATACCCAAATACTTGAGGGCTGTATACTCAATTTGTGCTCATTTACCCACTTTGGATCCAATCTCGGCTTTTATTATCACCTTTCAGGAACTTTTTTTTTCTATTTCGGTATTTTTGTCATCCGTATTTTGCTCTGGCTAGCTTAAAAAGACCTTGTATGGCCAATCTAACGAAGTCATTAATTAGCCCTGCCAAAATACTTGAGGGCTGTATAACTCAATTTTGGCCCTTTTACCCGATTTGAGCCCAAATTTGGCCCCTTATAATCCCCTTTCAGGAACGTTTTATTTTCTATTTCGGTAAATTTTATCCTCCGTATTTTGCTCTGGCTAGCTTAACGAGGGCCTGTAAGGCAAATCTAACGACGCCATTGTTTAGCCAGGTCCAAATACTTTAGGGCTGTATAACTCAATTTCGGTCCCTTTACCCAGTTTGTGCCCAATCTTGGCCCTTATTATTCCCTTTCAGGAACGTTTTATTTTCTATTTCCGTAAATTTTGTCATCCGTATTTTGCTCTGGCTAGCTTAACGAGAGCTTGTAATGCCAAGGTAAGGACGCAGTTGTTTAGCCCTGCTCTAATACTTGAGGGCTGTATAACTAAATTTCGGCCTTTTTACCCGGTTTGAGTCAAATGTTGACCCTAAAAATCTCCTTTCAGGAACGTTTTATTTTCTATATCGGTTAATTTTATCCTCCGTATTTCGCTCCGGCTAACTTAATAAAGAGAGCATGTAAAGACAATCTAATGACGCCATTCTTTAGCCATACCCAAATACTAAGTCTTGAGGGTTGCATAATTCAATTTGTGCTCATTTACCCAGTTTGGATCCAATCTCGGCCTTTATTATCACCTTTCAGGACCTTTATTTTTCTATTTCGGTATTTTTGTCATCCGTATTTTGCTCTGGCTAGCTTAAAAAGACCTTGTATGGCCAATCTAACGGGGTCATTAATTAGCCCTGCCAAAATACTTGAGGGCTGTAAAACTCAATTTCGGCCCTTTTACCCGATTTGAGCCCAAATTTGGCCCCTTATAATCCCCTTTCAGGAACGTTTTATTTTCTATTTCGGTAGATTTTATCCTCCGTATTTTGCTCTGGCTAGCTTAACGAGGGCCTGTAAGGCAAATCTAACGACGCCATTGTTTAGCCAGGTCCAAATACTTTAGGGCTGTATAACTCAATTTCGGTCCCTTTACCAAGTTTGTGGCCAATCTTGGCCCTTATTATTCCCTTTCAGGAACGTTTTATTTTCTTTTCGGTAAATTTTGTCATCCGTATTTTGCTCTGGCTAGCTTAACGAGAGCTTGTAATGCCAAGGTAAGGACGCGGTTGTTTAGCCCTGCTCTAATACTTGAGGGCATATAACTAAATTTCGGCCTTTTTACCCGGTTTGAGTCAAATGTTGACCCTAAAAATCCCCTTTCAGGAACGTTTTATTTTCTATATCGGTTAATTTTGTCCTCCGTATTTCGCTCTGGCTAGCTTAATAAAGAGAGCATGTAAAGACAATCTAATGACGCCATTCTTTAGCCATACCCAAATACTTGAGGGTTGTATAACTCAATTTGTGCTCATTTACCCACTTTGGATCCAATCTCGGCTTTTATTATCACCTTTCAGGAACTTTTTTTTTCTATTTCTGTATTTTTCTCATCCGTATTTTGCTCTGGCTAGCTTAAAAAGACCTTGTATGGCCAATCTAACGAAGTCATTAATTAGCCCTGCCAAAATACTTGAGGGCTGTATAACTCAATTTTGGCCCTTTTACCCGATTTGAGCCCAAATTTGGCCCCTTATAATCCCCTTTCAGGAACGTTTTATTTTCTATTTCGGTAAATTTTATCCTCCGTATTTTGCTCTGGCTAGCTTAACGAGGGCCTGTAAGGCAAATCTAACGACGCCATTGTTTAGCCAGGTCCAAATACTTTAGGGCTGTATAACTCAATTTCGGTCCCTTTACCCAGTTTGTGGCCAATCTTGGTCCTTATTATTCCCTTTCAGGAACGTTTTATTTTCTATTTCGGTAAATTTTGTCATCCGTATTTTGCTCTGGCTAGCTTAACAAGAGCTTGTAATGCCAAGGTAAGGACGCAGTTGTTTAGCCCTGCTCTAATACTTGAGGGCTGTATAACTAAATTTCGGCCTTTTTACCCGGTTTGAGTCAAATGTTGACCCTAAAAATCTCATTTCAGGAACGTTTTATTTTCTATATCGGTTAATTTTGTCTTCTGTATTTCGCTCTGGCTAGCTTAATAAAGAGAGCATGTAAAGACAATCTAATGACGCCATTCTTTAGCCATACCCAAATACTTGAGGGTTGCATAACTCAATTTGTGCTCATTTACCCAGTTTGGATCCAATCTCGGCCTTTATTATCACCTTTCAGGACCTTTATTTTTCTATTTCGGTATTTTTGTCATCCGTATTTTGCTCTGGCTAGCTTAAAAAGACCTTGTATGGCCAATCTAACGGGGTCATTAATTAGCCCTGCTAAAATACTTGAGGGCTGTAAAACTCAATTTGGGCCCTTTTACCCGATTTTAGCCCAAATTTGGCCCTTATAATCCCCTTTCAGGAACGTTTTATTTTCTATTTCGGTAGATTTTATCCTCCGTATTTTGCTCTGGCTAGCTTAACGAGGGCCTGTAAGGCAAATCTAACGACGCCATTGTTTAGCCAGGTCCAAATACTTTAGGGCTGTATAACTCAATTTCGGTCCCTTTACCCAGTTTGTGGCCAATCTTGGTCCTTATTATTCCCTTTCAGGAACGTTTTATTTTCTATTTCGGTAAATTTTGTCATCCGTATTTTCCTCTGGCTAGCTTAACGAGAGCTTGTAATGCCAAGATAAGGACGCGGTTGTTTAGCCCTGCTCTAATACTTGAGGGCTGTATAACTAAATTTCGGCCTTTTTACCCGGTTTGAGTCAAATGTTGACCCTAAAAATCCCCTTTCAGGAACGTTTTATTTTCTATATCGGTTAATTTTGTCCTCCGTATTTCGCTCTGGCTAGCTTAATAAAGAGAGCATGTAAAGACAATCTAATGACGCCATTCTTTAGCCATATCCAAATACTTGAGGGTTGTATACCTCAATTTGTGCTCATTTACCCACTTTGGATCCAATCTCGGCTTTTATTATCACCTTTCAGGAACTTTTTTTTCTATTTCGCTTTTTTTGTCATCCGTATTTTGCTCTGGCTAGCTTAAAAAGACCTTGTACGGCCAATCTAACGAAGTCATTAATTAGCCCTGCCAAAATATTTGAGGGCTGTATAACTCAATTTTGGCCCTTTTACCCGATTTGAGCCCAAATTTGGCCCCTTATAATCCCCTTTCAGGAACGTTTTATTTTCTATTTCGGTAAATTTTATCCTCCGTATTTTGCTCTGGCTAGCTTAACGAGGGCCTGTAAGGCAAATCTAACGACGCCATTGTTTAGCCAGGTCCAAATACTTTAGGGCTGTATAACTCAATTTCGGTCCCTTTACCCAGTTTGTGCCCAATCTTGGCCCTTATTATTCCCTTTCAGGAATGTTTTATTTTCTATTTCGGTAAATTTTGTCATCCGTATTTTGCTCTGGCTAGCTTAACGAGAGCTTGTAATGCCAAGGTAAGGACGCAGTTGTTTAGCCCTGCTCTAATACTTGAGGGCTGTATAACTAAATTTCGGCCTTTTTACCCGGTTTGAGTCAAATGTTGACCCTAAAAATCTCCTTTCAGGAACGTTTTATTTTCTATATCGGTTAATTTTGTCCTCCGTATTTCGCTCTGGCTAGCTTAATAAAGAGAGCATGTAAAGACAATCTAATGACGCAATGCATTCTTTAGCCATACCCAAATACTTGAGGGTTGTATAACTCAATTTGTGCTCATTTACCCAGTTTGGATCCAATCTCGGCCTTTATTATCACCTTTCAGGAACTTTTTTTTTTCTATTTCGGTATTTTTGTCATCCGTATTTTGCTCTGGCTAGCTTAAAAAGACCTTGTATGGCCAATCTAACGAAGTCATTAATTAGCCCTGCCAAAATACTTGAGGGCTGTAAAACTCAATTTAGGCCCTTATACCCGATTTGAGCCCAAATTTGTCCCTTATAATCCCCTTTCAGGAACGTTTTATTTTCTATTTCGGTAAATTTTATCCTCCGTATTTTGCTCTGGCTAGCTTAACGAGGGCCTGTAAGGCAAATCTAACGACGCCATTGTTTAGCCAGGTCCAAATACTTTAGGGCTGTATAACTCAATTTCGGCCCCTTTACCCAGTTTGTCCCCAATCTTGGCCCTTATTATTCCCTTTCAGGAACGTTTTATTTTCTATTTCGGTAAATTTTGTCATCCGTATTTTGCTCTGGCTAGCTTAAGGAGAGCTTGTAATTCCAAGGTAAGGACGCAGTTGTTTAGCCCTGCTCTAATACTTGAGGGCTGTATAACTAAATTTAGGCCTTTTTACCCGGTTTGAGTCAAATGTTAACCCTAAAAATCCCCTTTCAGGAACGTTTTATTTTCTATATCGGTTTATTTTGTCCTCCGTATTTCGCTCTGGCTAGCTTAAAGAGAGCATGTAAAGGCAATCTAATGACGCCATTGTTTAGCCATACCCAAATACTTGAGGGCTGTATAACTCAATTTGTGCTCATTTACCCACTTTGGATCCAATCTCGGCCTTTATTATCACCTTTCAGGAACTTTTTTTTTCTATTTCGGTATTTTTGTCATCCGTATTTTGCTCTGGCTAGCTTAAAAAGACCTTGTATGGCCAATCAAACGAAGTCATTAATTAGCCCTACCAAAATACTTGAGGGCTGTATAACTCAATTTTGGCCCTTTTACCCGATTTGAGAAAAAATTTGGCCCTTATAATCCCCTTTCAGGAACGTTTTATTTTCTATTTCGGTAAATTTTATCCTCCGTATTTTGCTCTGGCTAGCTTAACGAGGGCCTGTAAGGCAAATCTAACGACGCCATTGTTTAGCCAGGTCCAAATACTTTAGGGCTGTATAACTCAATTTCGGTCCCTTTACCCAGTTTGTGCCCAATCTTGGCCCTTATTATTCCCTTTCAGGAACGTTTTATTTTCTATTTCGGTAAATTTTGTCATCCGTATTTTGCTCTGGCTAGCTTAACGAGAGCTTGTAATGCCAAGGTAAGGACGCAGTTGTTTAGCCCTGCTCTAATACTTCAGGGCTGCATAACTAAATTTCGGCCTTTTTACCCGGTTTGAGTCAAATGTTGACCCTAAAAAGCCCCTTTCAGGAACGTTTTATTTTCTATATCGGTTAATTTTGTCCTCTGTATTTCGCTCTTGCTAGCTTAAAGAGAGCATGTCAAGACAATCTAATGACGCCATTGATTAGCCATACCCAAATACTTGAGGGTTGTATAACTCAATTTGTGCTCATTTACCCAGTTTGGATCCAATCTCGGCCTTTATTATCACCTTTCAGGAACTTTTTTTTTCTATTTCGGTATTTTTGTCATCCGTATTTTGCTCTGGCTAGCTTCAAAAGACCTTGTATGGCCTATCTAACGATGTCATTGTTTAGCCATGCCAAAATACTTGAGGGCTGTATAACTCTATTTGGGCCTTTTTACCCGGTTTTCGCCGAATCTTGGACCTTATTACTCCCTTTCAGGAACGTTTTATTTTTTATTTCGGTATATTTTGTCCTCCGTATTTTCCTCTGGCTAGCTTAAAGAGACCTTGTAAGGCCAATCTACCGACGCCATTGTTTAGCCCTGTCAAAATACTTGAGGGCTGTATAA
Source organism: Pinctada fucata (assembly GCA_028142955.1). Taxonomy (NCBI): domain Eukaryota; kingdom Metazoa; phylum Mollusca; class Bivalvia; order Pterioida; family Pteriidae; genus Pinctada; species Pinctada fucata. The sequence goes on along the minus strand of AP027111.1, from coordinate 19,217,071 downwards.
CTCAATTAATTTCGGCCCCTTTACCAAGTTTGTGCCCAACCTTGGCCCTTATTATTCCCTTTCAGGAACGTTTTATTTTCTATATCGGTTAATTTTGTCCTCCGTATTTCGCTCTGGCTAGCTTAATAAAGAGAGCATGTAAAGACAATCTAATGACGCCATTCTTTAGCCATACCCAAATACTTGAGGGTTGTATAACTCAATTTGTGCTCATTTACCCAGTTTGGATCCAATCTCGGCCTTTATTATCACCTTTCAGGAACTTTTTTTTCTATTTCGGTATTTTTGTCATCCGTATTTTGCTCTGGCTAGCTTAAAAAGACCTTGTAAGGCCAATCTACCGACGCCATTGTTTAGCCCTGTCAAAATACTTGAGGGCTGTATAACTCAATTAATTTCGGCCCCTTTACCCGGTTTGTGCCCAATCTTGGCCCTTATTATTCCCTTTCAGGAACGTTTTATTTTCTATTTCGGTAAATTTTGTCCTCCGTATTTCGCTCTGGCTAGCTTAAAGAGAGCATGTAAAGACAATCTAATAACGCCATTGTTTAGCCATACCCAAATACTTGAGGGCTGTATAACTCAATTTGTGCTCATTTACCCAGTTTTGATCCAATCTCGGCCTTTTTTATCACCTTTCAGGACCTTTATTTTTTCTATTTCGGTTTTTTTGTCATCCGTATTTTGCTCTGGCTAGCTTTAAAAGACCTTGTATGGCCAATCTAACGGGGTCATTAATTAGCCCTGCCAAAATACTTGAGGGCTGTAAAACTCAATTTGGGCCGTTTTACCCGATTTTAGCCAAAATTTGGCCCTTATAGTCCCCTTTCAGGAACGTTTTATTTTCTATTTCGGTAAATTTTATCCTCCGTATTTTGCTCTGGCTAGCTTAACGAGGGCCTGTAAGGCAAATCTAACGACGCCATTGTTTAGGCAGGTCCAAATACTTTAGGGCTGTATAACTCAATTTCGGTCCCTTTACCCAGTTTGTGCCCAATCTTGGCCCTTATTATTCCCTTTCAGGAACGTTTTATTTTCTATTTCGGTAAATTTTGTCATCCGTATTTTGCTCTGGCTAGCTTAACGAGAGCTTGTAATGCCAAGGTAAGGACGCAGTTGTTTAGCCCTGCTCTAATACTTGAGGGCTGTATAACTAAATTTCGGCCTTTTTACCCGGTTTGAGTCAAATGTTGACCCTAAAAATCCCCTTTCAGGAACGTTTTATTTTCTATATCGGTTAATTTTGTCCTCCGTATTTCGCTCTGGCTAGCTTAATAAAGAGAGCATGTAAAGACAATCTAATGACGCCATTCTTTAGCCATACCTAAATACTTGAGGGTTGTATAACTCAATTTGTGCTCATTTACCCAGTTTGGATCCAATCTCGGCCTTTATTATCACCTTTCAGGAACTTTTTTTTCTATTTCGGTATTTTTGTCATCCGTATTTTGCTCTGGCTAGCTTAAAAAGACCTTGTATGGCCAATCTAACGGAGTCATTAATTAGCCCTGCCAAAATACTTGAGGGCTGTAAAACTCAATTTAGGCCCTTTTACCCGATTTGAGCCCACATTTGGCCCTTATAATCCCCTTTCAGGAACGTTTTATTTTCTATTTCGGTAAATTTTATCCTCCGTATTTTGCTCTGGCTAGCTTAACGAGGGCCTGTAAGGCAAATCTAACGACGCCATTGTTTAGCCAAGTCCAAATACTTTAGGGCGGTATAACTCAATTTCGGCCCCTTTACCCAGTTTGTGTCCAATCTTGGCCCTAATTATTCCCTTTCAGGAACGTTTTATTTTCTATTTCGGTAAATTTTGTCATCCGTATTTTGCTCTGGCTAGCTTAATGAGAGCTTGTAATGCCAAGGTAACGACGCAGTTGTTTAGCCCTGCTCTAATACTTGAGGGCTGTATAACTAAATTTCGGCCTTTTTACCCGGTTTCAGTCAAATGTTGACCCTAAAAATCCCCTTTCAGGAACGTTTTATTTTCTATATCGGTTAATTTTGTCCTCTGTATTTCGCTCTTGCTAGCTTAAAGAGAGCATGTAAACACAATCTAATGACGCCATTGTTTAGCCATACCCAAATACTTGAGGGTTGTATAACTCAATTTGTGCTCATTTACCTAGTTTGGATCCAATTTCGGCCTTTATTATCACCTTTCAGGAACTTTTTTTTCTATTTCGGTTATTTTGTCATCCGTATTTTGCTCTGGCTAGCTTAAAAAGACCTTGTATGGCCAATCTAACGACGTCATTAATTAGCCATGGCAAAATACTTGAGGGCTGTATAACTCAATTTGGGCCCTTTTACCCGGTTTGAGCCCAAATTTGGCCCTTATAATCCCCTTTCAGGAACGTTTTATTTTCTATTTCGGTAAATTTTATCCTCCATATTTTGCTCTGGCTAGCTTAACGAGGGCCTGTAAGGCAAATCTAACGACGCCATTGTTTAGCCAAGTCCATATACTTGAGGGCTGTAAAACTCAATTTTGCCTCCTTTCCCCAGTTTGTGCCCAATCTTGGCCCTTATTATTCCCTTTCAGGAACGGTTTATTTTCTATTTTGGTATATTATGTCCTCCGTATTCTGCTCTAGCTAGCTTAACGAGAGCTTGTAATGCCAATCTAACGACGCCATTGTTTAACCCTGCCAAACTACTTGAGGGCTGTATAACTCAATTTTGGCCTTTTTACCCGGTCTGCACCAAATCTTGGCAATTAAAATCATCTTTCAGGAACGTTTTATTTTCTATGTCGGTTAAATTTATCCTCCGTATTTCGCTCTAGCTAGCTTAAAGAGAGCATGCCAAGACAATCTTATGACGCCATTGTTTAGCCATACCCAAATACTTGAGGGCTGTATAACTGAATTTGTGCTCATTTACCAATTGTTAAAAGTGGTTACAAATGTTAAAACATCTTCTTAATTCTTTTCTTTAACTTTTCTAAGATCGGATAATGGAATATTTTTGGCTAATTCTATACCTTTGTTTATCAGTGAAATAGGAAATGCTCTATTTAAAAGTGCTGTTCGAAGTTCATTGATTGAGAAGAATTTCACGAAGTTTTTTATCACTAACAATTGTACAAATTCTTCAAGCTAAATTATATGGACTTGCCTTAAGACAAGTTTTAGGATGCTGACTTTTGAAATGTAGATATTGCTGCGTATCAGTGGGTTTTCTATAGATGTCTCTAGATATCACTTGTCCATCTACTTGCAGAAGAATATCTAGGAAAGGGATTTCTTTAACACTGCATTCCATCGTGAATTTAATGTTTGGATGAATGTTTTGTAAAATGTTATGCAAATCATTTATTTCTCCCCAATTCGGATCCCATAAAATTATACAATCATCAATATATCTTTTCCAGGAATTTTCAGAAACGTTTTCGTCTATATTGGAAAAATGAGTTTTAGCATCCTGGTAAAGGGAGCTCTCTAAATAACCTAGAGTAAGATTAGCATATACGGAGGCCATTTTCGTTCCCATGGCCGTTCCTAAAATTTGTTGTTTTTTTTTTTCCTTGCAGGAACGTTTTATTTTCTATTTCGGTATAATTTGACATCCGTATTTTGCTCTTGCTAATTCAACGAGAGCTTGTAATGCCAATCTAACGACGCCATTGCCCAAATTCTTGAGGGCTGTATAACTCAATTTGTGCCCTTTTACCCAGTTTGGGCCGAATCTTGGCCCTTGTTATCCCCTTTCAGGAACGTTTTATTTTCTATATCGATTAATTTTGTCCTCCGTATTTCGCTCTGGCTAGCTTAACGAGAGCATGTAAAGACAATCTAATGCCGCCATTGTTTAGTCATGCCCAAATTCTTCAGGGCTGTATAACTCAATTTGTACCCTTTTACCCAGTTTTGGTCCAATCTTGGCCCTTATTAATCCCTTTCAGGACATTTTATTTTCTATTTCGGTAAATTTTGTCATCCGTATTTTGCTCTGGCTAGCTTAACGAGAGTTTGTAAGGCCAATCTAACGACGCCGTTGTTTAGCCATGCCCAAATACTTGAGGGCTGCGTTACTCCATCTGTGCTCATTTACCCAGTTTGTTCCTAATTTTGGCCCTTATTACATGTATCCCCTTTCGGGAATGTTTTATTTTCTCTTTCGGTATATTTTGTCATCCGTATTTTGCTCTGGCTAATTTAACAAGAGCTTGTAGTGCCAATCTAAAGACGCCATTGTTTAGTCATGCCTAAATACTTGAGGGCTGTATAACTCAATTTGTGTCCTTTTACCTAGTTTGGGTCCAATCTCTGCCCTTATTATTTCCTTTCAGGAACGTTTTATTTTGTATTCGGTATATATTTTCATCCGTATTTTAGTTAGGCTAGCTTAAAGAAAGCTTGTAAAGGCAATCTAACGACTCCATTGTTTAGCCATGCCCAAAAACTTGAGGGCTGTGTAACCCCATTTCTGCCCTTTTACCCAATTTGGTCCTAATATTGGAACGTTTTATTTTCTATAACGGTATATTTTGTCATCCGTATTTTGCTCTGGCTAGCTTAACGAAACCTTGTAATACCAATCTAACGACGCCATTGTTTAGCCAAGCCAAAATGCTTGAAGGCCGTATAACTGAATTTGTGCCCTTTTACCCAGTTTGGGCCAAATATTGGCCTTTATAACCCCCTTTCATGAACGTTTTATTATTCATATCGGTTAATTTTTTCCTGCGTATTTCGCTCTGCCTAGCTTAACAAAAGCATGTAAAGACAATATATTTACACCATTGTTTAGCAATGCCCAAATACTTGTGGGCTGTATAACTCAATTTCGTCCCTTTTATCCGGTTTGAGCCCAATCTTGGCCCTTATAATCCCCTTTCAGGAACGTCTTATTTTCTATTTTTGTATATTTTGTCCTCCTTATTTTGCTCCGGCTAGCTTAAAGAGACCTTGTAAGGCCAATATAATGACGCCATTGTTTAACCCTGCCAAATTACTTGAGGGCTGTATAACTCAATTTGGGCAAATTTACCCGGTTTGAGTCCAATCTTGGCCCTTATAATCCTCTTTCAGGAACGTCATATTTTCTATTACGGTCAATTTTGTCCTTCGTATTTCGCTCTGGCTAGCTTAACGAGAGCATGTAAGACCAATCTTACGACGTCATTGTTTAGCCATGCCCAAATATTTGAGTTCTGTATAACTCAATTTCGGCCCCTTTACCCAGTTTGCGTCCAATCTTTGCCCTTATTATTCCCTTTCAGGAACGTTTTATTTTATATTTCGGTATATTTTGTAATCCGTATTTTGCTCTGGCTAGCTTAACGAGAGCTTGTAATGCAAATCTAACGACGCCGTTGTTAAGCCCTGCTCAAATACTGGAGGGATGTATAACTCAATTTCGGCCTTTTTCCCCGTTTTGGGCCAAATCTTGGCCCTTAAAATCCCCTTTTAGGAACGTTTTATTTTCTATATCGGTTAATTTTGTCCTCCGTATTTCGCTCTGGTTAGCTTAAAGAGAGCATGTAAAGATAATCTAATGACGCCATTGTTTAGCCATACCCAAATACTTGAGGGCTGTATAACTCAATTTCTGCCCTTTTCCCCTGTTTGAGTCAAATCTCCGTCCTTATTATCTCCTTTGAGGAACGTTATCTTTTGTATTTCGGTAAATTTTTTCATCCGTATTTTGCTCTGGATAGCTTTACGAGGGCCTGTAAGGGAAATCTAACGACGCCATTGTAAAGCCAGGTCTAATTACTTGAGGGCTGTATAACTCAATTTCGGCCCCTTTACCTAGTTTGTGCTCAATCTTGGCCCTTATGAATCTCTTTCAGGAACGTTTAATTTTCTATTTCGGTATATTTTGACATCCGTATTTTGCTCTTGCTAGCTTAAAGAGACCTTGTAAGGCCAATCTAACGACGCCATTGTTTAGCCAATCCCAAATGCTTGAAGGCTGTATAACTGAATAATTGCCCTTTTACCCAGTTTGGGCCAATTCTTGGCCCTTATATTCCCCTTTCAGGAACGTTTTATTTTCTATATCGGTTAATTTTTTCCTTCGTATTTCGCTCTGGCTAGCTTAACAAAAGCATGTAAAGACAATCTTATGACGCCATTGTTTAGCCCTGCCAAAATACTTGAGGGCTGAATAACTCAATTTGTGCCCTTTTACCTGGTTTGATCCCAATCTTGAGCCTAATAATCTCCTTTCAGCAACGTTTTATTTTCTTTTTCGGTAAATTTTGTCATTGAGGGCTGTATAACTCAATTTCGGCCCCTTTACCCAGTATCTGCCAAATCTTGGCCCTTATTTATCCCTTTCAGGAACGTTTTTTTTTTATTTCGGTATATTTTGTCATCCGTATTTCGCTCTGGATAGCTTTACAAGAGCATGTAAGGCCAATCTAACGACGCCATTGTTTAGACAAGCCCAAATACTTAGGGCTGTATAACACAATTTCGGCCCCTTTTCCCAGTTTGGGTTAAATTTAGGCCCTTATTATCGACTTTCAGGAACGTTTTATTTTCTATATCGATTAATTTTGTCCTCCGTATTTCGCTCTGGCTAGCTTAACAAGAGCATGTAAAGACAATCTAATTCCGCAATTGTTTAGCCATACCCAAATATTTGAGGGCTGTATAACTCAATTCCGGCCCCTTTACCCAGTTTGTGCAGAATCTCGGCCCTTATTATCCCCTTTCAGGAACGTTTTATTTTCTATTTTGGTATACTTTGTCCTCCGTATTTTGCTCTGGCTAGCTTAAAGAGATCTAGTAAGGCAAATCTAACGACGCCATTGTTTACCTATGCCAAAATACTTCAGGGCTGTATACCTCAACTTGTGCCTGTTTACCCAGTTTGGACACAATATTGGCCCTTATTACCCCCTTTCCGGTGCGTTCTATTTTCTGCTTGACGAGAGCTTATCAGGCCAATCTAACGACGCCATTGTTTAGGCATGCCCAAATACTTGAGGGCTGTGTAACTCCATTTATGTCCTTTTACCTAGTTTAGTTTCAATTTTGGCCTGTATTATCCCCTTTCAGGAACGCTTTATTTTCTATTTCGGTATATTTTCTCATCCATATTTTGATCTGGCTAGCTGAACGAGAGCTTGTATTGCCAATCTAACGACGCCACTGTTTAGCAAAGTCAAAATACCTGAGGGTTGTATAACTCAATTTTGGCCGTTTTAACCCAGTTTTGCCAGATCTTTGGCCTTGTAATCCCCTTTCAGGAACGTTTTATTTTCTATTTCGGTAAATTTTTTCCTCCGTAATTTGCTCTGGATAGCTTAACGAGGGCATGTAAGGCAAATCTAACGACGCCATTGTTTAGCCCTGCGGAAAAACTTCAGGGATGTGTCAATCAAGTTGTGCCCGTTTACCCAGTTTGGCCAAATCTTGGCCGAACTTAACCACTTTAAGGAACGTTTTCTGTTTACTTCATTATATTTTGTCCTCCGTATTTCGCTCTGGCTAGCTTAACGAGAGCATGTAAGGATAATCTTATGACGCCATTGTTTAGCCATGCCCAAATACTTGAGGGCTGTATAACTCAATTCGTGCTCATTTACCCGGTTTGGATCAAATCTCGGCCTTTATTATCTCATTTCAGGAACGTTCTCTATTTCGGTAAATTTTGTCCTCCGTATTTCGCTCTGGCTAGCTTAACCAGAGCATGTAAGGCCAATCTAACGACGCCATTTTTTAGCCATGCCCATTAATTTGAGGACTGTGCAACTCCATTTGGGCCCTTTTACCAAGTGTGGTCCCAAGTTTGGCCCTTATTCCTTTCAGGAACGTTTATTTTCTATAACGGTTTATTTTGTCCTCCGTAGTTTGCTCTGGCTAGCTTATAAGAGCTTGTAATGCCAATTTAACGACACCATTGTTTAGCTAAGCCCAAATACCTGAGGGCTGTTTAACTTAATTTGTGCCCTTTTACCCAGTTTGGGCCAAATCATGGCCCTTTTATTCCCCTTTTAGGAACGTTTTATTTTCTATATCGGTAAATTTTGTCCTCCGTATTTCACTCTGGCTAGCTTAACAAGAGCATGTAAAGACAATCTAATGATGCCATTGTTTAGGCATGCCCAAATACGTGAGGGCTGTAAAACTCATTTTGTGCCCTTTTACTCAGTTTGAGCCCTTAGAATTCCCTTTCAGGAACGTTTAATTTTGTATTTCGGTAAATTTTGTCATCCGTATTTTCCTCTGGCTAGCTTAACGAGGGCCTGAAAGTCCAATCTAACGACGCCATTGTTTAGCCATGCCCAAAAACTTGAGGGCTGTGTAACTCCATTTGTCCCCTTTTACCTAGTTTGGTCCCAATTTTAGCTTTTATTATCACCTTTCAGGAACGTTTTATTTTCTATTTCGGTATATTTTGTCCTCCGCATTTTGCTCTGGCTAGCTTATAGAGACCTTGTAAGGCCAAACTAACGACGCCATTGTTTACCCATGCCCAAAAAATTGAGGGCTGTATACCTCAGTTTGTGCCCGCTTCCCCAGTTTCGATTCAATCTTGGCCCTTATTATCCCCGTTCCGGTACGTTTTATTTTCTTCTTTTCTATATTATTGTCATCCATATTTTGCTCAGGCTAGCTTAATGAGAGCTTATAAGGCCAATCTAACAACGCCATTGTTAAGCTATGCCCAAGAACCTGAGGGCTGTATAACTCAATTTGTGCCCATTTACCCAGTTTGGACCAAATCATAGTCCTCATAAACCCCGTTCAGGAACGTTTTATTTTCTATTTCGGTATTTTTTGTCATCCTTATTTCGCTCTGGCAAGCTTAACGAGAGCCTGTAAGGCCAATCTAACGACGCCATTGTTTAGCCAAGCCAAAATACTTGAGGGTTGTATTACTCAATTTGTGCCCTTTTACCCAGTTTGGGTTCAATCTTGGCCCTTATTATCCCCTTTCCGATAAGTTTTATTTTCTATTTCGGTATATTTATTCATCCGTATTTTACTCAGGCTAGCTTAACGAGAGCTTGTAAGGCCAATCTAACGACGCCATTGTTTAGCCATGCCCAAAAACTTGAGGGCTGTGTAACCCCATTCCTGCCCTTTTACCCAGTTTGGTCCTGGTCCTCATTATCCTCTTTCAGGAACGTTTTATTTTATATAACGGTATATTTTGTCATCCGTATTTTGCTCTGGCTTGCTTAGCGAGAGCTTGTAATGCCAATCTAACTACGTCATTTTTTAACCAATCCCAAATGCTTCAAGGCTGTATTTTGCTCTGGCTAGCTTAACGAGGGCCTGTAAGGCAAATCTAACGACGCCATTGTTTAGCTGATCCCATATACTTTTTTTTTTTTTTTTTTTATTAAAAGAATTATATGATTCCATATACTTAAGGGCTTTATAACCCAATTTCAGCCCCTTTACCCAGTTTGTGCCTAATCTTTGCCCTTATTAGGCCATTTCTTGTTTTATTCTGTTTTGCGTCCTTTTGAAATTGAGAAACCTACCAGCCAGCCAGGGAGAAAAACAAACAAAAATATAAAACAAAGATGCAAATTCATATTATGTGACCTTATGAAATATGACAGAAACTTATTTCATTTGATTATTAACAGAGTTTAGTCAGCAAAAGAATGATGGATAATGTGATGTCTTTAATCATTGCAGTACTTTAACATTTTAACATGAAATTTAAAACATTAAACAATTTCTCTTTAATTTTTGTAGAAAACAAATCTAATTTGTAAAAGATTCTATTATTTTATTTTGTTTTGTTTTGTGACTTTGGGCTTAAAAACTACCAGCACGAGGACGCAAAACAGAAAATAACAAAGAAATGGCCTTATTTCCTTTCTATTTCGGTATTTTTTGTCATCCTCATTTCGCTCTGGCAAGCTTAACGAGGGCCTGTAAGGCCAATCTAACAACGCCATTGTTTAGCCAAGCCAAAATACTTGAGGGTTGTATAACTCAATTTGTGCCCTTTTACCCAGTTTGGGTTCAATCTTGGCCCTTATTATCCCCGTTCCGGTACGTTTTATTTTCTATTTCGGTATACTTTTTCGTCAGTATTTTACTCAGGCTAGCTTAACGAGAGCTTGTAAGGCCAATCTAACGACGCCATTGTTTAGCCATGCCCATAAACTTGAGGGCTGCATAACCCCATTTCTGCCCCTTTACCCAGTTTGGTCCTAATATTGGTCCTCATTATCCCCTTTCAGGAACGATTTATTTTCTATAACGGTATATTTTGTCATCCGTATTTTGCTCTGGCTAGCTTAACGAGACCTTCTAATGCCAATCTAACGACGTCATTTTTTAACCAATCCCAAATGCTTCAAGGCTGTATAACTGAATTTGGGCCCTTTTACCCAGTTTGGGCCAAATCTTGGCCCTTATAATCCCCTTTCAGGAACGTTTTATTTTTTATGTCGGTTTTGTCCTCCGTATTTCGCTCTGGCTAGCTTAACAAAAGCATGTAAAGACAATCTAATGACTAAATTGTTTAGCCATGCCCAAATACTTGAGGGCTGTATAACTCAATTTGTGCCCTTTTACCCGGTTTGAGCCCAATCTTGGTCCTGATTATCCCCTTTCAGGAACGTTTTATTTTCTAGATCGGTTTTGTCCTCCGTATTTCGTTCTGGCTACCTTAACAAAAGCATGTAAAGACAATAAAATGACTCCATTGTTTAGCCATGCCCAAATACTTGAGGGCTGAATAACTCAATTTGTGCCCTTTTACCCGGTTTGAGCCCAATCTTGGCCCTGATAATCCCCTTTGAGGTACGTTTTATTTTCTATTTCGTTCAATTTTGTCATCTGTATTTTGCTATGGCTAGCTTAGGCATGGTCCATTTAATATTCGGGGGGAGGGAGGGGCTTGGGTTTTTCGTCGGAGCAAGATTATTTTTTTCGCCACGTACCAGGGCAAAATTATTTTTTTCTTGCAAAGTTGGAGCGAGGAATTTTTTTTACAACAATTGATGTGAATATTAAGAATGTTTGTGTTTTTTCAATAGAAATTCTTTATTTTTACTTAAATTACTCTGAACATCATTAACTTTATTTTTATGTAAAACTTGTATTCACTTCTAAACTGAGAGAGATAATAGTGATAAATTATATTGAAAATGTATTTTTAAAGGAAGCCCCTCATCTCACTCACATGCATACTTTTGATATTTTCAAATATCAACTTGCCATTACAGAAGAAAACTATGGCGAGCGAAGTGAGCCAAAAAAATTTTATAGAAAGTTAAAACTGCGGCGAGCGAAGGGAGCCGAAAAAATTTCAGGAATTTAAGCGAATTTTATGGTTATTCTTCAAATTCAGATTACTTGTAAGAGCAAGATTATTTTTTTCTATCACACCATAAGCAAATTTATTTTTTTCATCAAAATTCAGGGCAAAATTATTTTTTTCGAAAAAAACCCAAGCCCCCCCCCCCAGAATATCAAATGGACCGTGTCTTAACGAGAGCTTGTAAGGCCCACCTAACGACGCCATTGTTTAGCCATGCCCAAATAGCTAGCGAAAATACTTGAGGGTTGTATAACTCAATTTGTGCCCTTTTACCCAGTTTGGGTTCAATCTTGGCACTTATTATCCCCTTTCCGGTACGTTTTATTTTCTATTACGGTCAATTTTGTCCTTTGTCAGTATTTTACTCAGGCTAGCTTAGCGAGGGCTTGTAAGGCCAATTTAACGACGCCATTGTTTAGCCATGCCCAAATACTTGAGGGCTGTGTAACTCCATTTGTGCCTTCTTACCTAGTTTGGTCCCAGTTGTGTCGTTTATTATCCCCTTTCGGTAACGTTTTATTTTCTATTTCGGTATATTTTGTCATTTGTAGTTTGCTCTGGCTAGCTTAACAAAAGATTGTAATGCCAATCTAACGACGTCATTGTTTCGCCAATCCCTAATACTTTAGGGCTGTATAACTCAATTTGGGAAATTTTGCCCGGTTTGGGCCCAAACTTGGCCCTTATAATCCCCTTTCAGGAACGTTTCATTTTCTAATTCGGTAATTTGGTCATCCGTATTTTGTTCTGCCTAGTTAAACGAGAGATTGTAATGCCAATCTAACGACGCCATTGTTTAGCCAAGCCAAAATACTTGGTCGCTGTATAACTCAATTTGGGCCCTTTTGTCCTGTTTGCTCCCAATGTTGGCCCTTATAATTACCTTTCAGAAACGTTTTATTTTCTATTTCGGTAAACGTTTCCTCCGTATTGTGCTCCGGCTAGCTTAACGAAGGCATACATGCAAGGTAATTCTAACGACGCCATTGTTGAGTCATGCGGAAATACTTGAGGGCTGTGTAATTCAAGTTGTGGCCTTTTACCAAGTTGGGTCCAATCTTTGCCCTTATTACCAACATTAAGGAACGTTTCTGTTCATTTTGTCATCCGTATTTTGCTCTTGCAAACTTAACGAGAGCTTGTAATGCCAATCTAATGACTCCTTTGTTTAGCCAAACCCAAATACTTGAGGGCTGTATAACTCAATTTCTACCCTTTTTCCTGGTTTTGGCCAAATCATGGCCCTCATAATCCCCTTTCAGGAACGTTTTAATTTCTATATCGGATACTTTTGTCCTCCGTATTTCGTTTCGCCTAGCTTAACGAGAGCATGTAAGGCCAATCTAACGACGCCATTGTTTAGCCATGTTCAAAAACCTGAGGGCAGTATAACTCAATTTGAGCCCTTTTACCCAGTTTGGGTCCAATCTTGGTCCTAATTATCCCCTTTCCGGAACGTTATATTTTCTATTTCGGTGAATGTTGTCCTCCTTTCTTTGCTCTGGCTTATATTGTGTCATCCGTATTTCCCTCAGGCTAGTTTAACAAGGCCCTGTAAGGCAAATCTAACGACGCCATTGTTTAGCCCTTCTAAAATACCTGAGGGCTGAATAACTCAATTTGGGAGCTTTTACCCGGTTTGAGTCCAATCTTGGCCCTTATCATCCCCTTTCAGGAACGTTTTATTTTCTATTTCTGTACATTTTGTAATCTGTATTTTGCTCTGGCAAGCTTAAGAAGAGCTTGTAATGCTAATCTAACGACGCCATTGTTTAGCCAAGCCCAACTACTTGAGGGCTGTATAACTCAATTTGGGCCCTTTTTCTCGGTTTAGGCCCATTCTTTGCCCATATAATCCACCTTATAAAACCCTGAAGTATTTGGACTTGGCTAAACGATGATGTCATTAGTTTTGCCTTTCAGGCCTAGCCAGGTACATTTTGTCCTCCGTATTTTGCTCTGGCTAGCTTAACGAAGGCCTGTAATGCAAATCTAATGACGCCATTGTTTAGCCAAGTCCAAATACGTGAGGGCTGTTTTGTATTTCGGTATATTTTGTCACCCGTATTTTGCTATTTCTAGCTTAAAAAGACCTTGTAAGGCCAATACAGCGACGCCATTGTTTAGCCCTGTCAAAATACTTGAGGGCTTTATAACTCAATTTGTGCCCTTTTGCCCGGTCTGGGCCCAATCTTGGCCCTTATAATCCCCTGTCAGGAACGTTTCGTTTTATTTTCTATATCGGTTATTTTGTCCTCCGTATTTTGCTCTGGTTAGCTTATTGGATATTTCATACGTGTATTTGTAATGTGTAGACCTTTCTATTGATACTAAATTTCTTTACCATGACTTTGACCTTTGACCTACTTTACAAAAACTTTAACATTTGGGATATCTTTTGAATGGTAAGTGATAGGGCTTTGATATTTCACATGTGTATTCCTTGTGATAAGACCTTTCCATTTCTACAATTTTTTTTAACCCAGTGACCCTGCTCTTGACCTTTCACTTACATGTACTTAACAGAAAATAGTGCTTATGCTAATAAAGATGCTACCGGGAGTTTTTGAAAAGTACTTCAAAGGTCAAGGTCAAGGTCATGGATCAAAAATTTGGTATCACTTGAAAGGTCCTGTCACAAGGAATACACATGTCAAATATGAAAGCCCTATCACTAATCATTCAAAAGTTATACCAAATGTTAAAGTTTTTGAAAGTAGGTCAAAGGTCAAGGTCAAGGTCACGAGGTCAAAAATTTTGGTATCAATGGAAAGGTCTTGTCACAAGGAATACACATGTCAAATATGGAAGCCCTATCACTAACCATTCAAAAGTTATGCCCAATGTTAAAGTTTTTGAAAAGTAGGTCAAAGGTCAAGATCACAAGGTGAAAAGTTTTGGTATCAATGGAAAGGTCTTGTTGCAAGGAATACACATGAGAAATATGAAAGCCCTATCACTTCCCATTCAAAAGTTATGTCCAATGTTAAAGTTTTTCGGACAAACAGACAGACAAACAAACAGACTAACAGACAAACAGAAGGACAGGCCAAAAACTATATGCCCCCGAATCTTTGATTCCGGGGGCATAAAAAAAATCATATTTTTAAATACCTAAACAATAAAATGATTCAACATTTATCTGCTGACTATAAACTTTGAAAAGAGGTATCTCTCAGGACCTTCAGTCCTTTGATTTCTTTACTTTGTAAATTTTGTAATCTACATTTTGCTGTGACTAGCTAAACGAGGGCTTGTAAGGCCAATATTAAGACGCCATTGTATAGCCCTGCCCAAATATCGGTACTTGTGGGCTGTATAACTCAATTTGAACCCTTAAACCAAATGGGCACAATCTTGGCTTGTATTACCCCTTTCCGCAACTTTTTTTCATATATGTACGTAAATTTTGTCATCTGTATTATGCTCTGGTTAGCTGAACGAGACGAGTGCTTAAAAGGCCAATCTATTGACGCCATTGATAGGACCCGCCCAAGTACTTGAGGGTTTCGTTACTCAATTTGGGCTCTGGCTTTCTAAACGAGGGCTTGTAAGGTCAATATAGCAACGTCAATGTTAAGCCCTGCCCAAGTACTTTAAGGCTGTTTGACTTAATTCGTGCACATTAACTTAGTTTGGACCCAATCTTGGCCCTGATACTCCCCTTTCAGGAACGCGTTTTTATATATTTCGGTAAAGTTTGTCCTCCGTATCTTACATTGGCTTGAAAGGCCAATCTCACGACGTCGTTGTTTAGCCCTGCCCAAATACATGAGGACTGTATAACTCAATTTTGGCCCTAAAACCCATTTTAGGCACAATCTTTGCGCGTATTACCCCGTTTCAGCAACATTTTTTATTTTATTTTAGTAAATACTGTTATTTGTATGTTGCTCTGGCTTGCAAAGCTTACCGAAGGACGCCATTATTTATCCCTACCAAGTCTATGTGGACTGGGTAACTCATTGTGTGCCCTTTACCAAGTTTATGCTCATTCTTGGCCCGTATAACCCTCTTGAAGCAACCATTTTTTTTTTTATTCATTTCGTAATTTTTGTTCTCCGCATTTTGCATTGGCTATCTAAACGAGGGCTTGTAAGGCCAATCTAACGACGCCGTTGTTTAGCCCTTCCCACATACTTGAGGGATGTATAACTCAATTTTGGCCCTTTAACACAGTTTATTGACAATCTTGGCCTGTATTACCCCCTCTTTTAGCAACACTTTTTTTTAAACTTATTTCGGTAAATTTTGTCATCCATATTTTACTATGGCTGTATAAACGAGGGCCTGTCAAAATAGTGAAGTAAGCGTTAAGCCCTGCCCAAATTCTTGAGGGCTGTATAACGTAATATGAGAAGTTTAATCAAGTTTGGGCTCAAACTATGCTGTTATTACAACCCTTTAGTAAAGTTTTTTTTTCTCGGTAAATTTTGTCCTCCGTATTTTCCTCTGGCTACTTAAAGAAGGATTCTAATGCCAAAATAGAGACGTCATTGTTTAGCCATGTCCAAGTAGCTGAGGGCTGCTTAACTTAATTTGGGACAATAAGCCCGGTTTCGGGCTAATCTTGGACCATATTAATTAGCCCCTTTCAGCAAGACTTTACATATTAGGTAAATTTTGTTATCTTCATAATGATCTGGTTAGCTATACTAGGGATTGTAAAAGCAATTTAACGACGCCATTGTTTAGACCAAACTTGGGGTCCAATCTTGGTCCTTACAATCTTCTTTAAGCAACAGTTTTTTATTTATTAATTTTGGTTATTTTTATCCTATGCATTTTGCTCTGGCTGTCTAAACGAGGGTTTGAAAGGTCAATATATCGGCGCCAGAGTTAAGGCCTATCCAAGTACTTAATTTGCGCATTTTAACCCTTTTTGGGCCCAATCTTCACTTTTACCCAGGGTCAATCTTGGCCCGTATAACCCGCTGTCAGCAACACGTTTTTATTTATTTCGGCAAATGTTGTCCTCTACTTTTTCATCTGGCTTTCTTAACAATGACTTGTAAGGCCAATCTAACGACGTCATTATATAGCCCTGCCAAAATGCTTCAGGGCTTTATAACTCAATTTTGGCCCTTAAACCCAGTTTGGACACAATCTTGGCCCTTATTATCCCCTTTCAGGAACGCTTTATTATTTCTTTCGGTTAATTTTGTCATCCGTATTTTGCTATGGCTAGCTAGGCCAATCTAACAACGCAATTGTTTAGCCATTCCAATTGCTTGAGGGCTGTATAAGTTAAGTTAGGCCCAGTTTGGGCCCAATTTTGGCCCGTATAACCCTCCTTCAGCAACACATTTTTATTCATTTCGATCAATTTTGTCCTCTGTATTTTTCACTGATTAGATTAACAGGGGCTTGTAAGGCCAATCTAACGACGCCGTGGTTTAGCCCTGTTCAAATGCTTGACGGCTGTATAACTCAACTAGGGCCCTTAAAATCAATTTGGGAACAATCTTGGCCCGTATTACCCCCTATCAGCAACACTTGTTATCATTTATTTCGGCAAATTTTGTCATCCGTATTTTGCTTCGGCTAGCTAAACGGGGGCATCTAATGCAAATATAAAAACGCCATTGTTAAGTCATACCCAAGTAGTTGAGGGTTGCTTAACTCAATTTTTGCCCATCAACCTAGTCTGGGACCAATCTTGGCCCTTAGCCCCTTTCAGCAACAATTTATTTAGGTAAATTGTCTTCTTTATAATGCTCTGGTTAGCTAAACGAAGGCTTGTAAGGTTAATCTAACGACGCCATTGTTTAGACCAAATTTTGGGTCAAATCTTGGCCGTTACTACCCTCTTTCAGCAGGCCATTACTACCCTATTTCAGCAACTACTTTTTTATTTACTTTGGTAATTTTCGTCCTCAGCATTTTGCTCTGGTTGTATAAACGAGGGCTCGTAAGGTCAGTATAGCGACGCCAGTGTATAACCCTGTCCAAAGACGTGAGAGCTGTATAACTTACATGTAATTTGTGCACTCTAACCCAGTTTTGACACAACCTTGGCCCTTATTAGCCCCTTTCAGGACGCTTTTTATTTATTTCGGTAAATTTTGTCCTCCGTATTATGCTCTGACTAGCTTAACGAGGACTTGGTAGGCCAATTTAACGACGCCATTTTTAGCCCTGTCAAGTACTCGAGGGCTGTATAATTCAATTTGGGCCCAATCTTGACCCATTTCAAGACCACTTTTTTCTATATTGGTTAATTTTGTCCTCCGTATTTTTCTCTGGCTAGGTACACGAGGCCTTGTAATGTCAATTTAACTATTACTATTGTATTCCCTTGCCTAAGTACTTGAGGGCTGCATCGCTCAATTATGGCCCCTTAACCCAGTTTGGGTTGAATCTTGGTCATTATTACCCCTTCTAAGCAACACATCATTTCGGTAAATTTTGTCTTCCGTGCTTTGCTCTGGCTAGCTAAACCAGAGCTGGCAAGGCAAATCTGAAGACGCCGTTATTAAACCCTGCTTTAGTCGGGCCTTTTGTCAGGTTGTTTTCTCTTTAAAGGCATTGTCAAAGTTTTCAAAATATTGATCCGCACACTTTTACATCATCTGAGATAATTATTCTTGTCACTGGCCTGTGTGTGTAGTACTATATGGTGTCAAGATCGTTGCTGATTCGCGTTATTTTTTTTTTTCATTCGCGTCACATTCTTGGCGAATTCGCATCACAGTTGTATCAGATTCTTTCTTGTCAGGGCTCTGTCGTGGCTCATTCTTCTCCATCTTGGGAACAATAGTGCACGCGAATGTGATGAGAAGGTGCAACAAATGGAGGATAATGCAACGCGAATGTGCTGCGCATGTGCCGCGAGAGCGAGGCGAATAAGAATTCAGACGCGAATGTTTTACACAGTTTGAAACATTCGCGTTGCTGCGAAGAGAGGAGAATACGACACGATTGTGAAACAATGAGACAAGAATGCCTGCGATTGAGGGGAAAATGCGCTACGATTAAACGGAATCACCTAATCGTAGCTCTATCGCCTCTGCCAGCCCGGCTTAACATGAACAACATTGTTCAGAAACACCTTGAACACATTCTTGCTTCCACAGACTATCCCTTCAATGCGTTTACCAATCTTTTGGTCTGAGCGAGTGAACGTGATGTAGACCATACAGGCAGAACAGATTTCAACTCAGGGCATTATAGTGTGTCTTTAACTAAGATTCATATTCAATATCAAGACGTTAAGTTTTCAAATATCCATTTGAATTATGGACACATTAATACAACACACAACTGTATCTCTAAGACTTCAAGGTTTGATCAAGGCAATTCTTTTTCTGATTTCACACCTCATAACATTGAGAATTTGATAAACTCATAATTCTGAACATTTGATTTTAACAAACACATTCATCCCTACCTATATCAAGTGAAAGGTATGTGTCACAATGACAAGTTCTGCTTTTAATATATCATTATGCTACAAGGAATACAATACAATTTATTCATATTATTATCATACTGAAATCAGATAGAAGATCATTGACTCAGTTTAAAGTTGCAATTTCACACAAGATATACAGACAAGAAAAAACAATAAAATAATTCAGATTTTTCCATCTAAATGAAAATTTATGGGTCTGACAAAATAAATTAATTTTACCAATTTTACAGATAATGAAACTATGAAGTCTACAGCAGAAAAATAACCTTGATAAACACTTGAAAAATGAAAATGGGAATGTTTAAGAGGTGTATCCTGATTATTGCACTAAGTATGTGGACCAACACATCTCGACATTAAATATAAATCTTTGATTTTTGACATCAATTAGGACTGCCCAGAGTTGATACCTATTCTGTGTATAGTTTTTAGCCCGAGATCTTAGAGACGTGCACCAAAAAAATACTTCCAGATGAAACATAACAATCACTTATCTTGACAAAGTGGAGAAAAGGGTTTGAATTCATGGAATTTGTATAAATCAAACAGAACTCAACAGAAACTTTAACTTTATCAATACAATCACTGATGATCTCTCATCATTCAAATCTCCACATTTATTTATTTCATCAATTGATACGAATAGAATTGTCCAAATAAAGTTTCAAGGTGACCAATAATTAAAATGACTTATAAAAAAAATCCTTGGAAAACCTCCATACTAATTAGGACACGAAAATGCTAAATTCACGTACTCCAAAGATGGTAAACAAAAGCAACAATGTGTTCAAATAATTTCTAGTCAACACTGAAGCTGCCATAGAGACTTCTCAGTTAAACTGAATGATTAGATGCTCATCTCACTTCAGAAAAATCCAAAATTGTGATAATTTTTTTTTATTTCTGTTTCACATAGTATCATAAAAGTACCATTTGTAAGATCTCAATTTTCTCAGCATTCATTACAATTATTTGGTGATTATAAGTACGACCACACATTTGCAAAAGCCAAAATTAATTGTTGATTAGGTATCTTTTCATTTTTTTTCAATTGTCAGTCATATCACCTGTAGAATCTGTGTTACATATCTCAAATATTCCAGGCAATATGGTTAGGATGGAATTTCTAATCTAAAATAAATTCTGGCTTTTGTAGGGGCTTGCAAGCACCTACCAATATCAAACATTAATACTCGCAAGCAGAAAGGATCTATCAAAAGTACTTTTTATTCAAATTAGACAAAATCCTGACTTTCTAGTTCCTGGTGTGAGCTCACAGCAAGATCAGTAATTGATTTCATATGTCAATTTGAAATAAATGAGTTTAAAACTGTTTAACCTCTATCCAATGAGACACTTAATGCTTGACTCTTACAAAGCTGTTGATATGGATATTACCTTGAAATTGTGTTATCTTGCAAAGGAAAAGAGGCTGAAAATTCCTTGAATTGATACTGAATGTTTCTAGCTATCTATATGAAATTCCACACGGGGGAAATTCTCTTCAATCTTTTGATGATGCACACATTCAACCACTCTCTGTTTGAAATCAAACTCAGCACTTTAGAATATATTATGTTACAATATACAATGTATATTAAAATTTTGGCCTTTTAAAGAGTAATCATCATTATTTGCCAATTTTTGTAATGATTTGATTCATTGTAGTGTCATTCAAATGCCCTTTTTCTCAATCAAGCAATGATTTCATTTACTTGAATTGTTTTAGTATATGTTTGAGTTTTTGCTGTTAAAGTATTTTTCTTTAAATTTTGAACTACACATTAATTCCTAATCTTCGTTATGCTATGAAATTACATAAAAAGTCACCATCAAGAGAAGGCGAGTGTTTATAGAAGATCAACAGATAACGGGATTGAGAACTGTGTAAGAGATCTAGCCATCACTCATTACAGAAGTCACTTCTTTTGTTTTTAAGGGGGGGTTACAAAATCTGACTTTAGGAGAGAAAGAAAGAATTGGTTCTATTTGAGACAAACAGAATCAAAGAATTTTCATATCAAATTCAGAAGAGTTACATCAAACAGCTGACGCATACTATCATCTACACTGCTCACATCACAAAATGAAAAACAAGAGGCCGAGGGGACACATTGCTCATTTGAGAAAACTGGAAATCTTATAGAGTGAATATGATTTAAACCTGTTTAATGCTTATCATGAGCCTTATGTAACATACGGTAATCAAAGATGACATTGCTCGAAATAAAGGCTGTAACGATTTACTGAAAAGTCAGAATTTCCAGCTAAAAAGAATTCTAATAAATTCAAAAATTGAAATTCTTTATTATGAAAAAAAAGCAATCCAAGGAATGCTCATGTCGCCTTCGAAGCGGCTTAATTTCCAAAAGTGGATCAAATATGTAGGTCAAGGTCACTTGGTTCAAAGTTATTGGTATGAGACATGTCAAAGTCATGTCAAATATAATTCATATGTGAAATATCATACCTCTTCCTCAATGATTAAAGGATACGGTCAATCTCAAATTTTCAGAAAAGAGGGTCAATCACCTAGGTCAAGGTCACTGCGTAAAAATTTTGGTAACAATAGAAAGGTCTCATGATAAGAAATACATGTATGAAATATTAAAGCCATATCACTGTTTTTGCACTAATTACTTCTTCTGACAAGTTCTTCCAGAAAGTTGCTTCTCTGACTGACTGACTGTGAAGCCATACTTCCCTTTTTATAGTTTCTTTCTTTAAATGTAAATTCTTTTTTTAATGTCAAATCTCTCTTCCTGTGTGATGAATAGTACTATAGTCCTTTCTAAGTTTACAGAAATCAATAGCCTCACTGTCATATTTTCAACTCTATATCTTGCATACTTCTATTATTATGTCTCCCCTGTTTAATCTCCTATACATGAGTATTGGAAGGTTCGTGCAGTATCTTTAATCTTTTGTTTGCATGTTGACAGCTCTGAAAGTCCAAGTATTTGCTTTGTTGTGCATCTCTGAACTTCCTCTATCACTTCTATCTGTTGAGCCTAATATGGGTGCCACAAATAACTCAAGTATAATCAAGATGTGATCAAACAAAAGAGTTCTTTATAGCGGAATAAAGGATTTTTCATCAAGATATTGGAAAATTCTTCCTAGAAGTGTAGATATGGCGGCTGTTGCTTTCTTGAATTTTTCTCTGTTGTGCTTGTCAGAGTCTAGCTATTATTACTCCTGTCTTTTTCCTGCTTTACTTGCTCCAGTGTGTTGCCTTATAGACTATAAAGTGAGCTAATGGTAAGTGTCTTTCCTTCCAATGTGTACATTGCTTAATTTTCCCCAGAAGAACTACAAAAGACATTTTCATTTGATATTTTGAATACATGTAATAAATGAGTTAAAGAAGATCCTGATAATCTCAATAGCACTCACAATAGAGCACCAAACTGAGCATCGACGGACCCCCAGCAAGCTAGAGGTGGGACCAGGTGCCTGGGAGGAGTAAGCATCCCCTGTTGGCTAGCCGCATCCGCCGTCGATGTTCATGCACAAAAATGAAAACAATATATAAAATGCATGCACTGTCTATGGCTATGTCTTATATATAGAAAGTGTTATGGCGACCATGTCAGGGAAAAATATTCAAAACACTTACTGTCCAACCCCTCGCGGGGAACCTTTTTACGAGCTCCACACGACAAAGGGCATAAGTGTGACACAAATGAGTTAAAGAAGATCATGACGATAATCTCAATAGCACTCACAATAGAGCACAAAATTGAGCATCGACGGACCCCTATCAAGCTAGAGGTGGGACCAGGTGCCCGGGAGTAGTAAGCATCCCCTGTTGGTTAGCCAAAGTCTTACTCAATATGACATCTTCAAGGACAAAACTTCAATGAAGATAATCACATTGCTAGATTGTAAAGCTGTATCTTTCTGGGAATCATTATAGTCTAAATGAAGTTGAATGACAAAAGGTAAAAGCCATAGTACACATTGAAGACTCTGACCACAGAAAAAATGCATGTGGAAAATCGCAGTAATATCCTCTGATGAAAGATATTTTGAAAAGTATGTCATAGATCAAAGTTGTTTGTTTACAAGTCATGGTAACAAGTTATACCAAATTAAAGTCCTCATCACAGACACTATATAATTATGAAAAAATACTTAAGTTCATCCATCAAGCTTTAAAATAAAATAGCCAAGCATTGATTTTTTTTTTCGAATGTACATCAATTTCTAATGTCACTAGGTCAAAATGGAATACATCAAAGGCTCTGGTGTTATAGAATCTACATAGAAAATGTC
Source organism: Pinctada fucata (assembly GCA_028142955.1). NCBI lineage: Eukaryota > Metazoa > Mollusca > Bivalvia > Pterioida > Pteriidae > Pinctada > Pinctada fucata. The sequence goes on along the minus strand of AP027111.1, from coordinate 19,194,123 downwards.
TCAAAAGGTTCAAAAATATAAACTAAGTAATATTTCGTTAAGAGTGTGCCCAAATCATGGATCAAGGTCACTTGGTCAAAAGTTAGCATATCTTTAATTGAAAGAGATCTTAATTAACATGGGTAACCTTCTTCTACAACTGATACCACTATTTAATACTTTTCATAATGGTCTGACATTTTCTAACTAATCAATTATATAAACTAAGGACTATCTGACCCTCAATGCATAACTCTGTCCTTTGGCTGATTCTATTCTTTGGCATACATTTCAGTTCTTTTTTTTTTTGGGGGGGGGGGGGGGTGGTTTAAATGTGCATATGGTTAAACGTTATCACCATAGATCATAGATTCCAATACTGTATTACATGTAGAAAATACACTTAGTCTGTAAAATGCATTTGGTTGTTTTTAAGAAAATATTTCTTCAAGCATTAAAATGTTAGATTTTCTTCAATTCCTGCCTTAAATATCACTCATTAAACAGTTCAAGAAACAATATGGACCTCTGGACTTTTAAAAAAAAAAAAGGAAATTATAATTGTATGTCATATGGAAGTTGCTAAGTGTCTACAGAGATGCATTTTTTTCTCGAAAGAACGAAAGAAAGCGGACGTTTTTTTTTCTTAACTACCATAAAGACTCAATTGGTACGGGAAAATTCATTTTTCCAGCAAACCACTATCAGAGTAATATCTCATATTCCCTATATACTATATCATATCATTGTTTTACAGAAAGATTTCTTTTAAAACACTCGGATGACTTGATTTATCCTTTCTGTAATGTCTTCAGAATCAGCATTAAAGCAACACTGCCTAAAAATTGGAACTGTTTAAACACATTCTTGCTACAGCAAATAATCCATTCTATGCTTTAAGATCCTTATTTGTAACTCATAAACCCCATATTTCACATACGCAAGTGAATGCAGTGTTTGACCTTGAACTTGTACTATGGTCTGAGCAATATATGGTGGAATATACAGAGAGTACAGATTTTTACTGTACAAGGACAGTCAAGCATGTTGTTGTTTATAAAGATTGCACATATCGTACCATAACTAGAAATTTTCGTGAGTATCAGATTTTGTGCTTTTATGGTAAAATAGCTAGGTGTCTTTATTTTCGCATGTGCAATAAATGGTGTTACTGTTCTGTACCTTTCATTATTGTATTTTTAGAAAGATCATCTATCATAAGACTTAATTCTCTTAACATTTGAATGTAGCGGAAATTAGTATCTTACAAAAAATTCTGGTTTTACGGTATTATTTTAACAATTCATTCAATTTTTACACACTTAATCTTACACGTTTATTCTAAATTTAACAGTTACGTTATCAAGAGTGTACATACATGTTACGGTTTAAATCAAGATTGAGTGTTTTATTATTCTAAAATTATTATTCCAACTTAATTCTTATGCCTATCTTCACTAAATTTAAGTTACCCTTACATAAGTACAAGAAAAGAAGATACTACAATTAAAACATGTCCTCCCTAATGAGGCTTGAATTTTCCATCAAATCGTTCGGTTCATGTTTTACGTCTTCAGTGCTTAAAGTTTACATTTGATGGTTTCTGATGTCCTGCTGTGGGAATAATCATACTTACTTATAATCACTCATTTCTGACAAAATGGGCAATTTCTCATTGATTATCTTTTATATATCTAAAACTAATATCGGATAAATGGACTTTTAAATATATTCAACTACCGTATATCGGGAATTTTTCAAGTGTGTCCTATTTTGGCAGTTTCCCTAAGCTTAATGTGAGCATCATCAAATCGCGAAAAAATATACATAGCGAATAAAAGACACAAGTCTTAACACTTGATGTTATAAACAGATAAGCAAAAATTAGACTTGGCAAAAAAAAAAAAAAATAGATACACCATTTTAAGATCATTTACGCAAAATTTACACGAGGGAAAAAATACCAGATACACAGTATTTCAGGTATTGGAATTTCTGTAATAAATTTGCGACTTTCTGTTACTTTAATATATTAACATCTATAGCAAATTCTTTTTCATAGGCTTCAACAAAGTTTTGATAAATCAAGTGAAAGAACAGCTTTGTATAATATTCATTTCATTTCAGTATTATTCTTTGTACTCCATATGCTGATGAGTCAGTATGTAACCCAAGTTCCTTTAAAACTATGCTACAAACACACCAATTTAAGATATAGATGTTCTTTTCTCCGTTATAATCATCCATTATTATGAATCATACTATACTCTACAATTATATTTTTGAGAGAAGAGTCAACTTCTGGATCAGAGTAATGCCGAATTATCAAAATAATCTGTAATATAGATATCTTCTGTTCAATTGCACTTCAAGGTGCTTCAAGACGATGCGATCAGATGTAACGTCACAATGGAAAATGTTGCTAAATGATGTGATGTCTCAGGTGTCTGTGTGTATAAAATCAAGGTCAGAAACGGTCATATCTTTTATCTGGAAATGGACTATTCTTTGGGTAACGTATATTGACCTATAATCTTAATTTGCAGAAACAACACAGGACAGTTATGTAGGTCTTGAAATGGTTAGCGACGCTGTCAATAAAATTGATATGTATAGTTTAATAGTGGTAAAATGAAAATAAAAAAGATGTATGTAAAATGCTTCAAATTAAGTTGCCACAGATGAGAACTTATAGAAATCAGGAGTTTGTAGGAAATATCTGCAGATGAGGAGTAACAAGAAATCTGGATCTTAGATGTAAGCAAAAAATGAACACTCTGTAATAGTAACTTTGTACCTTTGAAAGATCTGAATGGAATGTTTTCATAGATCAAGCTGAGATTTATTAGAGTTTAACATCATCACATTTTTTTTTTAAATTCACTAAAACTTCAAGATATGCCTTCAGAATTCTCAAGTATGTAAGAATAGTCTCAATGATGAAAAAGAATACTTCCTCATTAAACAATACATGTATCATAATATGATAAAAAATTTAACTGTAAGTATATTAAGTTTCAGTATTTTTCTTAAAGCAGCCAAATTAATAGAACAGTGTATGTGGTCTTGCTTCTAACCTCTGTGATCAAATTTATAAATGGAAGGGAGAACAAGGTGACAAAGAAAAATTTGACTTGATGCAATCTTATTTTCTTCCATAAAAATATCTAGACCCCTATGAGACAATGGTATAAGACTTGCCAGGGACTGACACATCCTATCGATTTACGCCTGGAGCGACCAGTTTCAGAGGTCTGGCAGGCAAAATCGAAAGCCTTCATTGGACAAATGAAAACTAAATTCCAACCTCAGTATTTACATTTTCATTACAAACTTTAACTGAACAAAGGAAGAATTGTGATGCCGGTAAAGATTACAAAGACAGTGATACATGTACCCCTTTACTGCTCGCGCAGCTCGATAGCTTCACAAATTGGTAATTTTTCATTTCGACAACATTTTCAAAGAATAAATTTGATGTTTGATTGGACTTGATTTCTCCTGCATTATCACATATATCATCAAAAGTGCTTCTATATTTACCAAAACAAGAAAACAATTTTGAACGAGAGCATTTCTCTACGACGACGACGGCGATGTATGCACTCAGCATTCATTGTCCTGAATGAGGGTCTGGCTATAATTTACAGACCCTTGCATATTGAAGTATTAAATGTACAAAAAGTTACGAGAAAAGTATACCTATCAAACTGAGTAAATCTTAGTGGTGTAATGACGTATGAGCATCAACATCTACACAATAAAGATCAAGAGAAAAGGCTTTCATTATTAAGTTGCTGTAGTGCTATATAACTTTAAAATAGCTAAGATTATCATGGTATCTGACAAATAAGCTATACTCGCTATGAATTATTACATTTTCCTGATCTCATGGACATGTAAGCTACAATCTCTGCAACAGATCATACATTCTCAGATCTCTCAGCATAGATTGGCTATACAATGTCCAGGACATATTATACTATTACAAGCTGTGATCTCTGTGATATATCATATTATCTACATGTAATCTCCATAACATGTTTTATTAGCTACCAAATTCTCCATGAAATATCATGAAAGTCATCATCCCTATGATATATCAAATTTTAATACCTACAATGAGATTTTACATTTACAACCTCCTTCCATTTATCGTTTAATTACTTTGATAGTAACATCTTACTGACACTAAATGAAGTCATCTTCAGGAAGAAGAATTTTTGTGACATTTGATACATCAGCTGTATGATTTGACATGGATAATTGTATATATATATATCTTGGAATCATTTCCAACAGAATTTAGATTTGATATTGAATCCTTACCACATTTTAAATTTTCAAACTGCCAGAGATGATGGTAATATTATCTTCAATGTACATGTATGTACATGTATGTGCACATGCAATTATATGTGCATCAATAAACCCAAGAAAATATTAAATATTTGATGATTTAATCTGTCCCTAGGTAATGGTAGCAAAAGTTGACAATGGGTTTCTTACATTTGAAAATTTGAAGCTTTACCCACCAATTATCAAATTGGTCAAAAATCAACTTGTATACAAAAGCACAAGCTACAGAAGCTTATATTGATTTCTTAATGCAGACCTGAATCAAAGGATAAAATGAAAATCTATTAGAGATGTAGTTTCTCTGAACTGCAGATTGTTTTTCCCAATGCAAAATTAACTTATGATGTCTGACATTAGATGTTCTTGCACTTAGCAGCTCTTATGCAGATAATTCTTTGTCCAACAACATATTTCCTCTGATAAATTGTTTATCAAATTCTTTTAGAATAGAAGTTTAATTGACTGCAGATTGACTATGCAAGCCCATTTCCCGATACACATGTATCAATTTCAATGTCAGTATTTCCTGAGAATTTAATCTCTTGAGTTTCACTCCCTTTTGAGAGTAATGATAAGTTCTCTTGAAAGAAGCAGATTGACGGTCCCACACATTGCTCAACATTCATTCATTTGCCTCCTAAACTCGTGAGATATTGTCTCCAGACAGTTTAGGTCAGATTGTATAAGAGTATACTATAGTTTCTTTGACTGCAGATTGACTATTTGCAGTGTAGTCCACCACACTTGACATCATTTCAATGTCCCACAGTACAGTAGTTTTCTTATACTACAGATTCTGAAACTCCATTTTTGAAAAGACTGAAAAATTTGTTCCAGATTCCGATAAGGGAAGTAGTTCCTTTGACTGCAGATACAATTTCTTTAATCTCTCATGTATATCTGTCCGAATCCCACCTTTGAACTTCTATACTTTGAGATTATCTCGCTGCTGAGGATTGTAAGATTCTGCAAACGAAATTGTCCTCTTGAATTCAGGAAGAGACATTTTCTTTTGAAGTCCCATCTAGAATCAGTTTAGGTCTCTATAGAGAAATGTGAATGTGTCAAGGTTTGCCATGAGTCGACACTAAAGAACTACGGTAACCAAGTTTCAAAGTAAAGTGATAGGAAGGGGATGTAAAGAGAGTCCTGTACATCTTATCTTACTATATATGTATCTCCATAGAAACATTGCACTTATAACCATGAAAATATCATGCAGCATTGAATCTCCATAGAAACATTCAAATCCTGACAATGTCAAAATAAACATGAGCATATGTCATAAAGTCCTACGGTCATGGAAAATCTGATATCTGGAAATACAAAGTTCTGTCTGGTAGGAGGAGTAAGGGACTCTTACTGAGGTGGTAATGTCTACTAGTATCTATCTTATTTGTTCATAAAATGAAACATTGTCTTTCAGAATTCTTTTACAAAAGACAGAACATCACCTACTATATCGCGAGATACTCAAGTTTCTTTAGATAATACTTTGATCACTTGCTACCTGATTTGAAGAAAGTTTAACAGCAAAATTATAACTGTTATTAATTCTCTTTTTATACATTGGTTATATGAATGTTCTTTAAAAAATATCAGAGAATTTGATGCTGCTTCATTTCAAAGACACACAGACAGGTCAAAAGAGAAAAAGAAAAAGAAATAAATGCAAATATTGATTTCTTATAAATTCAACTTGGTAAAATTATAATTACTGGGAATGTGTAGACAGACAAGCAAAATCAATGTTGTATTATACTGGTCAAGAGAGAAATCATGTCCACACCACAAAATACCTCACAAGATATTGAATGAAGATACCTCACAAGATAATGAATAAAAATATACAGGAATGCATAGACTATTTCAAGTTTAATTTCTTTTAGCTATTTTCTCATTAATCTTTTTTCTAATTATCTCTCCTTTTTTTTTTTTGGTTCAGCTTTCTTAAACCTGTAGTAATAGTTTTTCATGACAATGCTCTTGATTGAAATCTATAATAATGATAAATATATAGATTGAGCATGAGTGGAGAATAGGGGTTATAATGTCAGATAAAAAGGAGATATGGGTAGAAGTTGAACGTTGAAAATTATACTGTTAAGAATATCTACAGATGTTTCTTTTAAACATTAAGAACAGCCTGTTTAGAAGATGCTTCATATATTCCTAACACACTTCATCAATGTGAACATTACGTGCAATTCTTCAAGATTTACTGCATCTCTACATAATTAGGCATCTATGAATTCATAATATACGTGTCTATCAATATTTCAAAGTTGATCTTATATTTTACTAAAACTCATTAGTGAAGCCAGAAAAGTTTGGGTCTTGTATAGATGACCAGTCCATCATCAAAAAGGTCACAAAAAATAAAATATATATGAAATGTGTCTTTAATGAGTAAGATTTCTCAGCAAGCCCGAGTTGTGCTTTGTCACGCTTAATATAGTAGACTATTGTTCCAATTCAGTTCATTGGACCGAACGTTACAAAAGAAAAGAATTCTACTTATTTCATCATGGAGTCAAGTGTCACTGAATGGATGAAGACTAGTTCTCTGGTTTTCATAATGTGAGAACCCTGAAATTTCTTTTTTAAATAATTATGAGCAGAAGGCTCTATTAACTTAAGGTAAAAACATCAGTTTGCTAATAAATCACTTCAAAGAAAACAACAAAACACGAGACATTATGTAGTCCGTCATTACAAATAAAATGTGATTTTTTTTTCTAAGAATTGAGATAGCTTTATTTCAGGTATCAATGGTGTAACCGATCACTAAACTCAAACTTGATCTGAAAAAACAGCACTCAGCTTACCTTGCAAGTAATTTATATGTACCAGAGTTCTGCCTGATTTCCCACAAAGGGTAATGCATAGTCCTACAATGGGACAATTCAGATTGAAAACAAAGTATTTCTGCTCACACAGCCTTCACATGTTCGGGCCATCAATCATGCCAAATTTGTGTTTGACAGAACCATTTCTTTCTCCCTTCAATCTCGTACTGACTGCTCAGAACACACAATCACATCGAGAAAATTTTGGAATCTTATTCATGCCTTCCCTCACTCAGTCTTTCAGATTCAATGAATCATACTAGGTTGTTTGAAAAAGAAGTTGGTTTCTCTAATTCTTGATCTCTTTTGAGTAAGATATAGATATATAAAAAAAAAAATACTGTCTAAATAAATAAATTACTTACAGACCCCCTTTCCCTTGAAGGAATCCTGATTAAATAGGTTCATATCTATATATTATGATAAATTAAATCAAATGTATCTATATTAACTCTTGAAATAATCTCTTCTCTCTATAAAACGACCTTGAACTTGTACTTGTTGTGTGAACAATGTTACAACACGTATGAAAATTAAATACATCTGAATAACTTCTGTAATTAGTATTTCCCATCATGCAATTAAAATGTAAAGCATTTTTTGAGATGATACGGAAAAGAACAAGTATCAAATGCTGCCACCTTTGATATCAATAGCTTTTTTACACAGATGATTTAGCACAAAATAAAAGTTTGGTAACCAATGAGTCCAACAAAGCAACAAATAAATGATGAAACAAAAAAAGAAAAAAAATTTCATTTTGCAGGTAAAGTAAGTAATCATATATAAGCACAGTACTGCTTAACAATGTGTGCAGTGAAAAAACTGAAAACAAAACAATTGCACACTACTTTCACCTTGCCTACGTTTAAAAATCACAACACAATAATCATAGCACCATAAATTGGCACAATACTGGCATATTGTGTAGATATTAACCACAAAGAACACAATATTTGATGAAATTTGCATTGCCATGTCATATTTGTTATTAACGCAAAGTTGTTTTCCGATTCATTTTTTTTTTTTTTTTTAAACTTTATTTATTTTACAACGTTTAACAAACAAGTTACACAACTTATATTAATGTCTCACGTTGGCTCAGATGTTGGCGTGAGGGGGTCCAAGGAGCAGGAGGAAACCGGAGTACCCGATTCATTGGGGCATTATATATTCTCATTAAATTCATTTCTGATACTACTTCAATAAGTCATATTACGTTTACATTTATACCACTTGGTGAGTGTCACTGCTGGTGGACCAGGAGTCCCCGAGGGCACATGTAGCCAAGTTCGACCAATTTCGGTTGATCGTTTCTTCAACGCATTCTAAATTTCTGTTATCAAAATTTCTTGAAATTTCTAAAAAGTGGTTCCTGTACCATCATATCCCACCCATCCTGCTTCGTCTTTCGGTGCACTTTTTCGACATAGTAACTTTCATACTTTTTTGGCATATTACATTATTTAGATTTAGGATCACTGTTGAGGGTTAAGTACCCGAAACGTGCATGTCTGGTCCACGTTGCCAATTTATCTGTTCTTAAATGATGCTATTCAATTTGAAGACGTTTACATTCAAAGTCATCAAGCCAGTTTTGTTGAATTGATATTTCACTTCAATTACAGACAGATTTTTTTATTCAGGCAAAAACAATCAGGAACATGTCCTAACCTCCTAGACCCTGTCCAACAACCTCTTTTTTTTCTTTTTCTTTTTCTTTTTTTTTTTTTTCTTTTTCTTTACTTTTTTTTTTTTTCTTTTTTTCTATTTTTTTTCTATTTCTTTTTTTTTCTTTTTGCTTTCTTTTTGGTATTTGTTTCAAGTTGTGTTTGTTGGTTTGTTTTGTTTTTTGGTTTTTTTTTTTTTTGCTTTTGTTTCTTTTTTCGTTTATTTGTTTGGTAATTTTGCTTTGCTTTGTTTTTGTTGTTTTTTTCTTTTTGTATTTTGCTTTTGCTTTGTATTCTTTTCTTTTTTGTTTCTTTCTTTTTGTATTTTGTTTTTGTTTTGTTTTGTTTTTTTTTTCTTTCTATTTTGTTTTGTTTCATGTTATATTTTTAGTTTTTGTGTGTGTTTTTTTTTATCTTTTGTTTGTTTGTATTGTTTTGTAATTTAATTTAATTTTTTGTTTTTCTTCTTGTATTATGATTTTGCTTTTTTTTATGTTTTTGTTTAATTTTGTTGTGGTTTTGTTCTTTGCGTTTTTGTTTGTTTGTTTGGGTTTTTTTTTACAACTACTTTGTTACTTTTTGTTCTGTGTGGGGTTTTTTTTTTTTTTGTTTTGTTTTGTTTTATGTTTTTCTTTTTTTTTTTTTTTTTTGGTTACTTTTATTTTTTTTTTTTTTTTTTTTTTTTTTTTTTGGCTGATGGCAAGGGAAAAGCAGATTTCATATTCGTGTCAGCTCTTATAAAATGTACTCTTTATTCTTCTGTCATTTTTTAACACAGAACTACAATGCTGAATGGTATGCATATAAAAACTTAACTAACAAAGAAGTGAACATTAAACATTTTGCTTTTCATCTTTTCTTTCACTTAATTACTCATCAATTCAAACGATATTTTGTTCATTTATCCATTCAAGTATCAATTTTCATAAAACATCTTTGGTATTTGAATATTGAGAAAATGAGTATTTTCAAAATGTGTGGTGTTAACGTAGACAAATTATACAAACAATGGAAAAAAGTTCCAATCAAACTTAATCTACAACGAGCTAAAAATAAGATTTATTTTTTTAAGCTAACAATAAGATTTATTCCCTCATTCATCATCAATAATTTAGTTCATTCATCACTTAACTGAAATCATTCATCCAATTGCTTTCAGCTATTTAGTAATTCATTTTTTTCCATTCTTACAACCATTCATTCAAACATCCATCCATAATATTAAGTCACACATTCAATCACTCAATCATTTAGTCATTAATTAAGCCATTGATTCATTAATTCATGAATTCATCATTCACTCATAAAGCCCTTCAGTTTTTTATCTAACAAATTATACATTTACCATTTTATTCATTAAGCCATTCATTCATTCAACCATTTATTCATCTATTACCTAGCCATTCATTCAATCACTCATCCATTTAGCTATTCATTCATTCACCATTCATATTCATATGCAACCATTCATCCAATTCCCTGTCATTCATTCATCTATTTAACAAAACCATACATCCATTAATTTGTTCAACCATTCATTCAACCACACATTAGTTTGTAAATCTATTCATGTATCCATTCATTCAACAATTTGTTCAACCATTCACTCAACCAAACATTAAATTATTCATCCATTCATACAGCCATTCTTCAACATATTACTTTTTAAACCATTCATACAATCATACATCCGTTCATGCATCCATTAATCTGCACATTCATTCAACCATACATTCATTAATTTGTACAACCATTCATTCAACCATACATTCATTAATTTGTACAACCATTCATTCAACCATGCATTCATTAATTTGTGCAACCATTCATTCAATCACGCATTCATTTATTTGTACAACCATTCATTCAACCATGCATTCATTCATTTGTACAACCATTCATTCAATATTACATTCATTAATATGTGCAACCATTCATTCAATCATGCATTCATTTATTTGTACAACCATTCATTCAGCCATGCATCATTCATTTGTACAACCATTCATTTAACAATACATTTATTAATATGTACAACCATTCATTCAATCATGCATTCATTAATTTGTGCAGCCATTTGTTCAATCATGCATTCATGTATTTGTACAATCATCCATTCAACCATGTATTAATTTATTTGTAAAACCATTCATTCAATCATGCATTCATTTATTTGTACAACCATTCATTCAATTATGCATTCATTTATTTGTACAACCATTCATTCAATCATGCATTCATTTATTTGTACAACCATTCATTCAATTATGTATTCATTTACTTGTACAACCATTCATTCAATCATGCATTCATTGATTGTTCATCCTCACTTCTTTCACTCAACCATTCATTCATTTAACATCCCTCTAAGGACAGTGACACAGCATCTAGCATAGCTGTTATAAAGTTGTAAATGTAATTTTATAGGTGTAAACTTGCTTTTCATGATATTATGCTGGCATGTAATTGCAAAGGTATACTAAAGAAATTGTTAAAAAAATATTTTTTTTAAATCAATTCATTTACCATAAATTTTCATTCATTAAACCATTCATTTACCATTTTATTTTCCATAATCTTTTTTCATCTAATCTACATTTCTTTAGATCTTTACAAAAAATTAAATGCTATGCCACTGAATAATAAGGTTCCAATACCGTAAGATAAACTTAAATAATGTACTAAACAACTTTTTATCAGGTTGTCAATCTTGTTTAAGCAGCATCATGTAGTTCTTTTGTTCTTTGAATGACAGAAATTTAATCTGTGTACACTGATCTTGATTCTGAAAAACAAATAAATTCATATCTATAACTTATAACTGGAACAGATCATATATTTCAATACTGACAGGTTAAATTGTTCATACTGAATACAATCATGTATAATCCAAGGTCATAGATTGAAATTCATGAGACATAATTGGATCTTAAATAAAAATATTGTGAAGCCTGTGTTTGTGAAACACGAATGCCCCTGGTGGCATCTTTGTCAGTATAAACACCATTTTCCGTTAAGTACATGTATGTGAAAAGTCAAGGTCTGGGTCACTGCGTTAATAAAAATTTATGGTATCGATGGAAAAATCTTGACAAGGAATGTACATGTGAAATATCAAAGCCCTATCACTTATCATTCAAAAAATATTCCAAATGTTAAAGTTTTTGTAAAGAAGGTCAAAGGTCAAAGTCAAGGTCAAAACTTTTGGTATCAATAGAAAGGTCTTAAGATAACGAATACACATGTGAAATATCAAAACCCTACAATTTACCATTCAAATGCTATGCCCAATGTTAAAGTTTTTGAAAAGTAGGTCAAGGTCACGAGGTCAAAAATTTTGGTATCAATGAAAAGGTACTGTCACCACAAATAACATGTCAAATATGAAAGCCCTATCACTTACCATTCAAAAGTTATGCCCAATGTTAAAGTTTTTGAAAAGTGGGTCACAGGTCAATGTCACAAGGTCAAAAATTTTGGTATCAATGAAAAGGTCTTGTCACAAGGAATACACATGTCAAATGTGAAAGCCCTCTCACTTACCTTTCAAAAGTTAAGCCCAATGTAAAAGTTTTTGAAAAGTAGGCCAAAGGTCAATGTCAAGGTCATGAGGTCAATAATTTTGGTATCAATTGAAAGGTCTTGTCACAAGGAATAATCATGTAAAATATGAAAGCCCTATCACTATTCAAAAGTTATGGCCATTGTTAAAGTTTTGAAAAGTAGGTCAAAGGTCAAGGTGAAGGTCACAGGTCAAAAATTTTGGCATAAATGGAAAGGTCTTGTCACATAATACATAGGAATACATATGTGAAATAAGAAAGCCAAATCACCTCCCATTCAAAAGTTATGCCCAATGTTAAAGTTTTCCGGACAGACAGACAGACAAATAGACGGACAGGCCAAATCTTTGATTCCGGGGGCATAAAAATTATGCAGAAGGGACCGAATTCTGTCCTGGACTAAGTTTTAACAATGAAGTCTATTCTGACTTTTACATTTGACTAATGACCTTGGTTTAAGGTCATCACACATGCTTGGATCTTAGTGACATTTCTGTGAAATATTGAAATCAACGAAGAGGGGAAGGAGTTATGCCCCAGACAGAAAGGGCAATTCTCATCTTGACATTTGAACTAATTAAAGATTTTCATATAAACACACCCTTAGGTCCAAGTAACACTTTTGTGAAATATCATTGAAATCCATGAAAAGAGGGAAGAGTTATGTCGCAAACAATATTATTTCCTATTTAGAATATTGTGACCTTTACCTTGGTTCAAGGCCATGCCACACCCTTGGGTCATTATAAGTAATAATAATCAATATTTGACATACTATTAAAAATCATTCAAAGGACACAGAGCTATACACCCACCCCACCAGAAAATTATATCCTCAAGGTAAAGGCAGCCATTCTTCATGAAGACAATATCCCTTTGTGCCATTATTACCTTAACAAGGCTAGAATTGATTATCTAAAGTCGAAGACCATTGTTGATAGGAATCACAATTTTTTGTACACAAATACAATTTGACAATACAAATTGATTGAATTTTTTTTTTCTGAAAAAGAATTCGATCCTGTCCCCTACTTAATTTCATACCCAGCCATAAAAGCAGATGTTGTGAAGATTGCGCAGCTCACCCACACATCTACCCATGTGCTAACATACAGTAGTATGATTATATCCTCTTGGCAACAAAGTTAGTTAGAGCATAAAAATTCCATTTATTAAATGATCAGGAATTATTGCCATGCAATTTTGCTTATTTTTGATTGGTGGAGACACCATTTGATAGAGTGTACCTCAGAGTGAGTTGACCGGTAACGCTTGAAAGCGGTCTATTCAGGATTCATTGATGTAATAATAACCAGCATGTACACGCGCTTTGATTTTTGTAGTGTTAGATCTTGGACTTGGCGTATCATTACAATGGAAATGTTACAAAAAATTCTGATAATTTAATCAAGCAGTTATTGATTTTTGATTTCAGTAGACCTCATCAAAAGTCAGTAATTGTATAGAATTATATTAACCATTGGTTGCGGACTTTGAAAATTGAACCTCAATCTAATCACATGCATTCTGGGAAGATCATTCAATTTATTATTACAAATGGGTTTCTATAACTGTGAACCAGCCTTTGTGTAGTTTGTGCTCATTATAACAAATCGTGTCTCTTTAGTGAATAGCAAAGTTTCAAAATCAGACTTACTGCAGAATTCAAAACAAAAATACCTGTCAAGTCAAGTCTAAACATAATTCCATGATCAATAATGGCAATTATTAATGAGACAGAGGATGGTGGTACATGTACCTATAAAATACACAATTTTTTTTTCTCTCCCGAGAAAATAAGACACTATGACATATATGATATGTATAAATATCATTATATCCTACCTTTGTCCAGTTGATTATTTGATGACTTTGTTGCTTGTGCCTCAATGTGACACATGTATATCATGCTTTTTTTTCATTTGTGTTGCCTTTTTAGCTAAACTGCTTTCCTTCTTAAATATTTTGCTGTATCTTAGTCTCTTGGTGAATATCTACAAAATAAGAATCAAATATAAAGAACAAATGTCAAAGTGAACAACATATGCCTCTTAGAGAGTCTCAAACCTTGTTCAAACATAGGGTAATCAAAGATTACGGATTACGTAGCTCGTTGTAGAAGGTTTTGTCAAAAGGCCTCTAACCAATACTAATTTCTAAAAACCAATTTCTTTGGTAAAAGGTCCAATCAAAATTGTGCCCTCAAGGCTGTATACAAGGATTTTATACATTTTCAATCTGTGACCTTGTTCTTTGACCTATGACCTTGAAATCGAAAGGGTTCAAACTTCCTCTTGTCATAAGCAATAACAGCATAAGCAATGAGAGTATAATGTTGGGTCAATATCCAATCAAAAATGCGCCCTCTAGGCTAAATACAAGGATTTTAAACATTTCCAATTTGTGACCTTGACCTTTTACCAATGATCTTGAAAATCAATAGGGTTTTCTCTTATCAGAAGCAGTAAGTATGTGTATTTTGGTCAAGATCCAATCAAAATTGCACCATCTGGGCTGTATACAAGGATTTTATACATTTCCCATCTGTGACCTTGACCTTAGATTTTGAAAATCAATAGCATTCTTCCTCTTGTCATAAGCATTAAGTCTATAAAGTTTGATCAACATCCAATCAAAAATGTGCCCTCTAGGCTGTATAAAAAAGTGTGATGCACACACGCACTAATGCTCACCCTCACACATGGACAATGGCGTTACTACATATCCCCCTGCAACTTTGTTGCAAGGGGATAAAAAGAAATGTTGTGAGGCCAGTCTATGCATGTAATATAAGTCCTATTCCAGTGTTCCTAAAAAGCAGAGATTTATAGAATATGCAGATAAATTGTTTTGTCCGATAAAAGCTCACACCATAAACTATATTATTTGAACAGATTAAAGTCCCCAAATATCCATTATTTCATGAAGTTTTCAAGAAATCTGCTGTCTATTAGAGAACTCAAGATATATATGTTTAAGCTAATGAAAAGTAAGTCAAAATTAATAGTTAAGGTCACTTAGGTTAAAGGTCATTTTCTCAAATGGAAGCTCTTTATAATAATGAATCTGCGTGCATGAAAAATCAAAGACCTTTCCCTTATATTTGAAGATATCAGAGGCCTACCCCTTATAGTTGAAGAGAGCCATGCAAGGTTTAAGGTTTTTGAAAAGTAGGTCAAAGTTCAAATTCAAGGTCACTAGGTCACAGGTCTTGGCTTAAAATGAAAGTTCTCATCGTAATGAATTTACATGTGAAATCAAAGCCCTACTCCTTATAGTTCAAGAGATACAGAACAGGTTAATGTTTTTGAAAATTAGGCCAAAGTACAAAATCAAGAAAACTAGGTCAAAGGTCATGGTCTCAAATAAAAGCTTTCATTACAAGGTATCTACATGTGAAATATAAAAGTCCCCCTTAAAGTTCAAGAGATACATGTAAAGCCTATGTTAAAGTTTTGTTTATTGACAATGATGATGACGACAACAATATCAAGGGCATTAGCTCTTCAGACTTTCTTCTCAGGTGAACATGTATGTCACTTGTTGCATGTTTGACTTGATTTATGGGACCTTGACATTGTGAGTGGCCTTGACCCTCAGTGGGTATTGAGACACATCAATCACTGCAAGCTTAAGTTTGATGGAAATTATAATGCACATCAATGATCAAGTTATAGCCTTGAATGTTAAATGTGACTTCCAGAAAGTCAGGCAGAGTATACAAAACAAGGAAAGAATAGCATCCCCTTTTCTTCTCCAACACTTTTGTTCATTTCTATATACCCTTTTACCCCAAGTAAAGATGAAACCAGGATTTCTGAATTCATAATGGAAAGACAAAATTTAGGAGTAGGGATTTCTGTCAATTTTTCCTCATTTTCATTCCAAGCTTGATCTTCACCTTTGACATTAGAATCAGAAAGAATTCATATTTGGTCTTGTTCATACTAAGTGTGAAAATATACTCAAGTATAGTGCCAAAATCATTCTCTTTTCTTTACATGCCAAGTTGATCTTGATCTTTTGACCTCATGTTCTTCATCACTTTTGATAAGAAAAAAATAGATGCCGAAACTTTTGACCTTGATCTTTGGATCCAAACACAAGAAAAATTTTCTAATGTCATCAACAATCTACAGAATTGTCCATCAAGGACTTGTTGGTAATTATAAGTGCTGAAACAAAATTTGTGTCACGGATATGTGGTAAAGCCAGTAACTCCCCTTCTAGACGATATATATAAGCTTGCAAGACTCACACCTCCACACAAATTCACCTGTATGACTATACAAAATATGGATAAAACCTTACGGAATTTGACCTTGATTACATAGAATTTGACCTTACAGAAATCTGTGTGAAACAAATGTAAATCCTTATGATGTATGTGGAACAGTACATTATCTGCTCACACAGGAAGTCCAAATCATGAAAACAAGATGTTCAATTGCATTTTTTTTGAAAGACAATGACCTTGAACCTGAATAACTTTGACCTGTGCTCTTCCATATTGTTTAAATCATGCATATTTCTTAGAAAAAAGATTTTATAATAGCTGTTTTGTGTGAATGTGTTAAACTACCAGACAGACAGAGATCGAAATCCCTTAATTAATTACAACATAACCCCCAGGCAGTATATCAAACAAATTACCTTTATGTACAGAATTTTAGGGTCTGGGCAGGTATCATATGTTGATTTTCTTTCTTTCCTTCTTTGTGATGTGTCAATATGTCCTTCCAACTGGTCATCATTCTGCTGGCAAGTTTCATTTTCCATTTGAAAACTTCAATGCTTGGTTGGTGTTTCTCATTCTTAATCATTGTAGACTTCGCTGTGTGAGTGACATTTCTTCACTGTGTGACTAATTTTTTTCTTTCTTCATAATACTTCTTATCCTAGGCTATTTTGATGGTTCTCAGTCTTCATGATTCTTCTTATTACAGACTTCATTATGTGGGTGACAGTTCTTCACTGTGTGGGCTATCTTTCTAATTCTTCATTTCAACTTCTTGACCTAGACTTCATTGTGCGAGTAATGGTTCTGATTCTTCATTATACTTCTTAATACAGAGATCATCATGTGGGTGACGGTGGGATCATTCAGGTCAATGCTGTTGCACAAACTGTTCAAACTATCCTTCATGAATATTCTTTAAAGAAAAATAGCAATTATTAGATAATGCTTGAAGAGGGTTAAAAAGTTAGCACAAAGATAAAATATTTCAAAATATTTTCCATTTAACAAGAATTTCATTAAAATATAAATATCTCTTTAATATACTTCATGTAAAATCTAGAATGAAATATCAGATATATATTTAGAGTATTAGTGAGAGCCCACACATATCCCAAATAGTAATGCTTCATTCACATAGAGAGTATGTATAATTGTGCAAAAAATACAAATTTATTTCGCAATAAATTTTATCTTTCACATGACCAAATTTATTGCACAATAAAATAATTTTTTGTTTTTCAACTTTATTACGCAACAAATTTTGCTGTGATCATGCTTTAAGCCATGTGTTGTCCATTTATAAAGGGTAATCCGAGTCTTGAGGTTTTGAAAAATTAAATGGGGAAAATAGTAAGGTCCAAGCACAGATATGATGAAAATAAAAATAGTTACCTTTCTAATGGGGTTAGAAGCCATGTGGAAATAATTTGACGTTTGCTCGAGTCCCCTTCAGTAACTCTGAGACTTTGCTGACGGAGCATAAGTTATAGCTGTATACTGTAAATAAAAACATACTTGTATATAAATGCATGAAAATCAAACAAAAAAGTTTGTTTGAAAATAAATTTTCTTCATTGTATTCATTAATGCATGCCTGTTCACAACTTTATATTCCAATTAATCTTGCAATCATTTCTAAGCTTCAATCTAATCTTAATACATTTCCTTCAAGGTATTCAACAGAAATGAACAAAATTGTGACGAGTGGTTTTCGATGTTGAGACAACGACATCAGATTCTCATGAGAGATTAAAATCTTTTAAGTACATGTATTTAGAAATGGACAGAAATGTAATGAGATGAGAGGAAATTCATCAGCAAATGATTTTCAGTCCATTAAGGCTTTTTGCACTTACAGTAAGATTTCCTGAACAGTCTCAATCTCAATATTGTAATCAGTGATTATTTTCTCACTTGTTTGATTTCATCAGTTTACAAATATCTTGTATGAATTATAAACAAACAATGCATTATAACATTAAATACTTAAGATTCTTACCAAGAATTATGAAAGGGCGTGCCTTATCCTTGACATTGTGACTTTATCAAGGTTAAGTTGTCAACATCTCGTTCCCAAAGGGACCTGAAAAATAAAATAACATTCTGCATTCTCCGTTTGTTCATTAAATCATGAAATAACCATTAATCACAGGGGATGAGGGCATTAGGTATCATTTGTTCAATTGTTCAAACTGATGACGAAATGATATGCACAAGATCCAAGGTTACCATTTATTTAAAGATCTGATCATTCTTTCCAAATTCCTGGTAATATTTTTTATTTCTGACAACAGACTGAAGCTTCATGTTTACAATAAAAATATAGCTCTTTACGCAATTTTTAAAGTCTTCAAATGGTGTATCAACAGTCATTTTTATTTTTGTACATGTAATATTGATTGACAATTGTCTAAAATTTGTGCTCTGTCCGAAACAATTTATTCCTTCAATTTATTTCTTTAACTTCCTATTCCATTAAATTTGAACTGATGAGGCCAAAACAAAAAGATACTTGTTGAAGACAATGTTAAGCTAGTAAATTTGAACAGCCTAGTGCTGAGAATGAAAAGATTTAAATCAAGACTACCTTCTGTATAGGTAGACAATCCATCAACAATTAATAGTAAGTTTGTTGAAAATGAGCCCCAAAGTGACGCTTTTCAAGAAATTTTGCAAAATATACCCATTCTGGAGCCCAAATTATGAGAAATTAAGAAAGAAAATTTAAGATTGTGTATAATTTCATGAATAGCATACATTTTAGAATAAATATTGGTACAAATTCATTTAAGAAATGGTCACTGTCTTACTTTTGGTGTTCATGGGTGTATAATTCTGGTTGGTCAAGTGCAAATTCCATGAATCGCAAAGTGATTCTCAGAAAATTTGCATGAAACTGTCCAACTAGAATTATACACCCATGAACACCAAAAGTAAGACAGTCATTACTTATATTCACAAATATTTTTAAATTATCGGTCGTTTTTATTTGCATGCACATCACAGATTAAATTGTCTGTAACAGCGTCAAATGTATTTTGATGTTGGTAAATTTTCCCTACATGCAAAACTTGAACGCGACGTCACTGTAGCAACCCAACTTATTGAAATATAATTGTAGTTGCCAAATGGGCGTTTAACATGGGGAATCTACTTAACTGTCCTGTTCACTAAATCCAGAGCACCCTGTTTTCCCGGTTTTCTCTAAAATATGATACTGTCATCTTCCAAAAAGATATCAATTTTATAGTACTCCTTTAGTCGTAACAGAAAATACCATTGTTTTGGCTGTACGTCAATTAAGTTAGAAATAGGACAAAAACCATTGTTGACACGGAGAACAATATGGCGGCAGCTTGAAATTAACATGGAAATTTCCCGTTGACATTTTATTTTTTATATTGCGATTTGAAGGCAGCTGATAGGGTAAGTTGAAGTTAAATTCCAGTTACGACTAAAGGAGGTCAATAATTTCTCGGAAACTATGATTTATAGGAAAATTCTTCAGATGACAGAAAAATCGCCAAAACAGGGTGCTCTGAACTTAGTGAACAGGAAAGTAGTAATGTAAATATTACTTCATAATTGCGATTTGAAGGCAGCTGATAGGGTAAGTTGAAGTTAAATTCCAGTTACGACTAAAGGAGGTCAATTTCTCCGAAACTATGATTTATAGGAAAATTCTTCAGATGACAGAAAAATCGCCAAAACAGGGTGCTCTGAACTTAGTGAACAGGAAAGTAGTAATGTAAATATTACTTCATAAAAATGTAAAAATTTTTTTTTACCTGAAAGGGGGCCACTTGACTATATAAACCATATATAGTCCTTTTATGGAATTTTCTGACTTCGGTCCTTTAATAAAAGGTTCAAAAAAAATTTTTTTTTAAGTTACTTGTACATACTAAATATAACTTCTTAAGTAAGTTAGTAGAACTGAGCGGGATCAAAAGGTACGACAATTGCTGCAATTGTTTGTAAGTTTTTTTGTAAAAAAGGTGACTGGAATTTTGAAAATTAGAATGGAATTTTACCTCCTTAATGAAACTTAAAAACATTGAATCTTACCAGATATTTGACAGGATAAGTCCCAATCCTCGTATTCTATGCTCCATATAAGGTTTGATCAGCGATCAATACCTAACCCCGGTATAATGAAGTCCATTTGTGATGGTTAATAGAGGTATTCAGGAAGCAATTTGATCCTGTAAACATGTAAAAAATGTAATGCCATACAAAATATGATTTGTTAGCCTCTTCATATTTGCACATTTCTACATTGGAGAATAATAATAATGATTTACTGAATTTGTCGCAAAAAAAATGCTTAAGCACTCTATCCTTTAACGTAACCAAAACTTTCTTGGATCAGAGAACATCATGAAATAAACTTCACGTACCTGTGGATATGGGGAAAAGCTCCTCATGCAAGTAATTATGACATGATGCTCAGGTCCCTCTCAAACTCTGAGACTTTGTCGGAGCAGTCAGCCAATCAGAGCTTAACGGCTGATGAAATATAGCGGTAATCTGTAAAAATAAACAAAACATTGGAAATTAACATACTGAATATACCTACATATGATTTTTTTTTAAAACAGTACCTGATGCATTGACAATTGAGCCTTTAAAAGCAAGTGAATTTAAACTCAGCATTAATTGCTCTTACGTATCGGTTATATCTGTTGACACTTGGCAGAAGATTCTAAGTGAAAAGTGAAGAAAAGAAAGACATAGCCACTAATTTGCTTTAAAACTGAACATAAAAAATCTATTTTTTTACTCATTCAAAAGTACATAAATCTTACCGAGAATTGAGAAAGGGCTGGCCCAAACCTCGACTTTTTGAGCTGGTCAAGATTTAATTGTCAGTCTCATTCCCAAAAGGGTCCTTCAAAATGAAACAAATAAATTTTATCAATATATAAACTAGAATTGTATTCAATAAAATAAGGATCAAATCTAGTGTTATAATCAATTCTGATCAAGAAAATGTGAATAGAGATTAAAAGGTGTTTTGCAAGAAATCTTCAAGTGAAATATGGAAGCTGTAACCATTATGATTCAAAAGATATACAGCCAAGGTTAATGTTTTGGACTGTTGGTAAATTTTAAGGTCAATAGGTCAGAAGTCAAGGTCCCAAATGAAAAGTCTTCTCAAAAAGAATTTGCATGCATTATATAAAATAACTACCACTTAAGGTTCAAAAGATATGGCCAAGGTTAAATGTTTTTGAAAAGTAGGCCAAACTCTTAGGTCAAGGTCACAAGGTGAAAAGTCAATGCCTCAAATGAAAGGTCTTAACATGGTCCATTATCATGTAAAGTTTCTTGTCAATTCTCCTCATAGTTTTCTCCCTACTAGCTTGAACTTAAATTCTGAATTTTTTATCTCAAGGTCAAAGGTCTAGGTCAAACTTTGCTGCTGTGTTTGATTTGCCTCATCATTGTCTACTACCGTGTAAAGTTTCAAGTTGCTGCTCCAAGCAGTTTTCTCCTAACAGACTTAAACGCAACACCTTAACCAAAATGTTGACACACTGACGGCCTGACAGACAGACTTCGCCATTTCATAGAATGGATTTTGCTTTGCAGTCAAGCCAAAAATGAAGGTAATTCCTGAATGAGCTAATCAACAAACAAACATGGAATCTTACCGAGATTTTCTGACAGAAAGCATATTCCAATTCTCTTAAAATCTGCCCCTGACCATTATAAGGTTAGGTCATGGATCCATATCATTCCCCACAGTAGAATACCATCAATTTCATACAATTCTCAGTCTGTAAAAGATGGAAATTTATTTAAAAAACATAGGTAATCACAGATTATGAAGCTCACCTCATGACAGCAAAATTAAATTTAAACATATTTCTAAGTACAAGTATATTGGCTTTTAAGGGCAAAATCATTCAAGCGGAAAAAGTAAGTCAAGGTCATTTTATGAAAGTTTTATCAAAGATACATCCAATATGCAAGTTTGGTACATGTAGCACTTATACTTTGCTCAATATTGACTTTTAAAGGCAAAATCACTCGAGCTGAAAATTAGGTCAAAGTTTGATCAAAGATACATCCAATATGCAAGTTTGGTAAATGTAGTACTTATACTTTGCTCAATTTTGGCTTTTAAAGGTGAAATCACTCAAGCGGAAAAGGTAAGTCAAGGTCATATCATGAAAGTTGATCAAACATACATCCAATATGCAAGTTTGGTACATTTAGCAATTAAATTTGCTCAAATATTGGCGAAATCACTCAAGCGGAAAGGTCAGATGCTGCGTCCAATACATCAGTCCATCTCAGCATCCCAAGATGAATCACTTGTGCAAGTGTGTTTACTGTAGCATCAGTTCTTTGTCAGAGCTACCTCAAACTTAACCAAGTCACACTGAGCTACCTCAAACTTCTTAACCAATTAGTCACTCAAGCGGAAAATGTAGGTCAGATGCAGCATCCGATGCATGGGTTCACCTCAGCATCCCAAGATGAATCACTTGTGCAAGTTTGGTTACTGTACCATCAGTACTTTGCCAAATACTGAGCTATCCCAAACTTCTAACCAGACGCGGATGGGGACGCGCGGGGATGGAGCATAAGCTCACTCAACTTCATCGACGTGAGCTAATGATAATCTGTGTCACTGTGGCAATATTCCTGATATTAACCAGACTTGTCAGAATGACAACATAGCTCGCCGGTGGCAACCATATGTAAATTGCAACAACAACAATAAAAAAGGTCTTATCACAAGGAATGCACATGTGAAATATCAAAGCCCTATCACTTACCAATCAAAAAATATGGCCAAGGTTAAAGTTTTTCAAAAGTAGGTCAATCATCTCCAAGGTCAAGGTCACAAGGTCAAAAATTTTGGTATCCATGGAAACGTCTTGTCACAAGGAATACACATGTGAAATATCAAAGCCCTATCACTTACCAATCAAAAAATATGGCCAAGGTTAAAGTTTTTCAAAAGTAGGTCAATCATCTCCAAGGTCAAGGTCACAAGGTCAAAAATTTTGGTATCCGTGGAAACGTCTTGTCACAAGGAATACACATGTGAAATATCAAAGCCCTATCACTTACCATTCAAAAAATATGGCCAAGGTTAAAGTTTTTCAAAAGTAGGTCAATCATCTCCAAGGTCAAGGTCACAAGGTCAAAAATTTTGGTATCCATGGAAACGTCTTGTCACAAGGAATACACATGTGAAATATCAAAGCCCTATCACTTACCATTCAAAAAATATGGCCAAGGTTAAAGTTTTTCAAAAGTAGGTCAATCATCTCCAAGGTCAAGGTCACAAGGTCAAAAATTTTGGTATCCATGGAAACGTCTTGTCACAAGGAATACACATGTGAAATATCAAAGCCCTATCACTTACCATTCAAAAAATATGGCCAAGGTTAAAGTTTTTCAAAAGTAGGTCAATCTCCAAGGTCAAGGTCACAAGGTCAAAAATTTTGGTATCCATGGAAAGGTCTTGTCACAAGGAATGCACATGTGAAATATGAAAGCCCAATCTGTATTGGTTTAAAAGTTATAAGCAAGGTTAAAGTTTTTGTGCACGCGCACGCAGACGCAGACGCCAACGTCGACACCGGGGGTATGACAATAGCTCTCCGGACATTCGTCCCGGCGAGCTAAAAATGGCCATCATAATCTGCCTACTTTAACTGTATAGAATTTTTAAACCATGTTTTATCTATAAATTTTAAATTCAAAATGTTAACTGGAGCATACATGTAATTTCTATCTTTCTTATGTGTTGTTGGATTTTCGAGTATTTTTGCAACATTGAAAAGAATATTAAGTGTTTAAGAATGGATCATTCAAAATGGATAAAGCAAAGGGCATTTATTTCTACCACAAACATGGTATTTTGTCATAGTGAATAAAGCAAGACAAAAATCTGAAAGTTTGAAATATTTGCCATGACTTCAAGAAACAATAATTTTTGTGAC
Organism: Pinctada fucata; assembly: GCA_028142955.1. Lineage (NCBI taxonomy): Eukaryota > Metazoa > Mollusca > Bivalvia > Pterioida > Pteriidae > Pinctada > Pinctada fucata. Next base: position 19,169,496 of record AP027111.1, on the reverse strand, counting down.
ATCACAATGTTGTTTAATAAAATAAATTTTTGGACTCCCACACTAAGGATTTACACAGCATTCACAAGATATAAGTTACAATCAACTGAAATTGTCTTTCTAGATTTTAGGTGTTGGTTTATACAAAAACACCAACCTTAGGATATATGAGGAAAAGTGCCTCGTTAAAGTATATATGTTGTGATGCTCAGGTCCCTCTTAAACTCCAAGACTTTGTTGGAGCAGTCAGCTATCAGGGCTTAACGGCTGATGACATTGTAGCGGCATTCTGTGAAAATATACAAAAACTTGAAAAATACAGATAATGCTCAGTGTAATTATAAATCTGATTTGATATACTGTATATACAGGTGGTATACACAATGAATCAGTCACTGTGCTTTAATCTTCACTATGTTAAGGATAATATGCATACTGTGAAATTTGTCTCGGCTTATAAAAATATCAAATGCATGTTTTTTTAAAGCTTAAGAAATGAATCTATGAATCATTGTCATGTAAAAACTGCTTTATTTTTATAACAATGCATAATAAAATAAAAGCAAATGATTGATCTATTTATCAAACATAGATTCGATATGTTGACAAGCCTTAATATTAAAGTGACTATAAAATCAGCATTAATAATTCTTTGAATGGCTTAAGTTTCTATGGAGTAGATAATTGCATAATATATCACATGATATATAATGAAACTTGCAGTAGATTCTAAGTGAAAAGTGAGATAGCTACTAATTAGCTTTAAAACTGAGCATAAAAATATTTATCACATGATTCGCCCGTTATGCAGTTTCATAAAGCCATTTCATAAATATATGATATGATAACACGTTACATATCACTCTGCTTGAATGCGATTGGTCAAGTTTGGAACCTAATCACATAAACCTTGACAAATGTGACCTTTCAAATATTGGTCAACTGTTAAATTCAGACCCGGAGTCAATATCAATGATTGAAATTGTTGTTGTTGAATTAATTTTTGCATTGAAATACTATTCAAAATTGAAACACTTTTCTCTTACGTCCAGAATATCTATACGATGGGGACACTACTTCTCATGGCGTAGCAGACGACTTCAGGATCACGGCGTGATTCGCCTTAGGAGTTCTCGGAAACGTTGATTTCACGTTAGAAATACACATTTTTAGGCAATATCATGTGATAAAAAGAATCTCAAATGAATTTTCATTTCATACGATGTATTATGAAACTCGTTGTGCGTTTTATATCCCCTCGCCAAGGCTCGGGGATATAAAACTCACAACTCATTTCATAATACATCGTATGAAATGAAAATTCATTTGAGATCCTATATATATTTGCTTTAAAACTGAGCATAAAAATATATTCTTACTAATTCAAAAGTACATAAATCTTACCGAGAATTGAGAAAGGGCTTGCCCAAATCTCGACTTTTTGAGCTTGTCAAGATTTAATTGTCAGTCTCTTTCCCAAAAGGGACCTTCAAAAACGAAACAATAAAATCAATATATGTTCAAAAATTTAATTTAATAAAATAAGAATAAAATATATCATAATTGACTCTAAAAAAGAAAATTTAACAGCTAGTACACAATTAGCAATAATTCAGTTTTTGTAAATAAACCTTTTAATTTTTTTTACACAAAAAGTTAACAGATACACAACTATTGACAAAATTCTATGACTCATTTCCTGCTTTTTTGCTATTGTCATGTCACAGACAAAATGATCTCTTAAAGCAAGAATTTAACTTCACGATTAACTTACGGATTACAGAAACACTCGAAAGCTCATTAATTTAAACTTGAGAAACTAATTTGAATTTTGTTGATTACAAGAGGCATTCCAAGAGAAAAATGAAGGTCATTCCTGAAATAGCTTATTAATAGACAATCATGAGGAGAAGAATTCATATAAGCTTAAATGCTTTTTTTCCAATCCTTACAGATTTCCAATGTACATGTAATATGTATCAATGTTTTAAATATGAAATAAATATGTTTAAACTAAACCAAACTAATAGACAATCATGGAATCTTACCGAGATTTTCTGACAGAAAGCGTTCCAATTCTTGTAAATTCTGCCCCTGACCATTATAAGGTTTGGTCAAGGATCTAATCATCATTTCCCATTGTATTAGTACACTCAAATCGACAAGGTTAATTTTCAATTCTGCAATAGAAGTCAAGTAACAATAAACTGACACAAATAGGTAGAGGTATAATGTTCAAATGTCAAGAATATAAAGATACTGCAGAGCAGGATTATGTAGAATTTATTGATTTAAAGATATGAAACCCATTAATTTTCATTACATGTACTTAATTATAATGGAGATCCCCTTAAAATGATCTAAATCCATCAAATATTTATTTAGGTTGTCAAATCTTCATCTTTTCACATTATAGAATTATTCAGGATTGGTAACGGTATCCAAGAACATGGATATATAAAGTATATCTAAAGTTTCTTACCAAGACTCAACGCGCTCAACATGCTCAAAGGACGGATAATTAAACGTTACACATTTCATCAACAGCAAGACATCATAAAAGGTCCTCTGAAAGAAAGCAAATTAAAACTGTTTTACGTTCATGAAAATTGTTATGGTGTAGTATACATTATATTCTTAAGATGTAAGAAGCTAATTATAGATTAGACTGTAGGTAAATATCCTGGACTATGAAGACTGCCATAATTAAAAATTTTAAAACTTGAGGAACTTTACTTTTAAGTTGATTAATGTCTCAATCTCCAATTCATGGAGCAATCACAGTTAGGGTCACATGTAATTTACATGATCGATCCCTCAGAAATTTCTTTGCAAATTCAGGACTCTCAATCAGCCAAATTTGGAACTAACATTTGGCCCCACTCCCAATGCAAAATAGTACTTTTTTCCCAATCTATTTACTAATTTTCCCAATTTGACACCTGATGAAAAATTTGAAAACGAGTTAAAAATCCTAAATTTAAGCTAGTCAAACCAACCCTTTGCAAAAACTTTAGAATGCTGGATTTTTAGTCAACTCATGTTAAAATCACTTTTCAACAATTGAAATAATTGAAAAGTTATATATAAGCCTATTGTATTTATGTTTTCTCCAATTTTTGAGACAACGCCACACTTTTCCAGATTTCAAGATCCCAGTCCCAAAAATTGGTGAGAGAGCCCTGGTAAGGATGTTTGGATATATTAAAGTAAGAAAACTGATACTCACCTAATATCATGTAGTTGTTGTCCTCCTGATGTTTCAGTAAGTCATGGTGAAGAGAAATCATCTTTAACAATGATTTTTTTTAAATTGGACAACCAAACAGATTTCAATTCATAAACAGCTTTAACAATAAATTTTACACACAGTACTATTTTTCTAGTCATTGAAATTTTCTAAAGAACTTAACAAAAATCATTTTTCTTGAGCACAAAAAACGAAAAAAATATTACACTTAAAACTATGGAACCTTATTAAGCTAAAACTTAATTTAAAAAAGACAACTTAAACTATAAATATACACACATCCACAACACAACTTAACACATCCACACAATTGTATCAAAAATCATAAAAATTATGTGTCTTATTCAAACAATAGACAAAATTTGTTAGTCATCACCATTATCAGATGATACACCTGTTTGTGAACAATAATTGCTTTCTTTTTTTATCGATTCAACATTATGGTTGATGACCTTGAACGTTTGAGAATAAGAATTTTAAAAGTGCCATCAATTTAATCGTGGAACTTGTATTTTCATTTCAATAGCAACCGTTAATCATATCAATAATGTATTCTTCTATAGCTTTACTTTGTCATGTTTCAAAGATACTTTCTATAGCTCTTTTATTGCTGTTATTTCGATCAATTTTCATTGCATGAACACAACCTATTAATGTATATATATTCCAGGCCGGGTTAGCGCAGTGGTAGCGCGCTCGCTTCTCACCTCTAAGGTCCCGGGTTCGAATCCCAGATTCGGCGAAGGGTCTTATGTATGAGGGTAGGTGGTCCCCCATCCAGGCCTCAGTAGGAGGTTTTTCTCCGGGTACTCCGGTTTCCTCCTGCTCCTTGGACCCCCTCACGCCAACATCTGAGCCAACGTGAGACATTAATATAAGTTGTGTAACTTGTTTGTTAAACGTTGTAAAATAAATAAAGTTTAAATTTTTTTATATATATTCCAGGCAATGCAAATTTCGAATAAATTGCCGAGAACAACTTGATAACTTTGATAGGTGATCAGCGCCATCAAGGCAAATAAGCACGGCACACCAATCAACAAATTAATACTCTACTATTCCAACTCATTAAGTTTTATGGAAGTCAATAATAGAACACAGGGATCATAGTGACTTGCCTTGGGAATAGGGTCCACAAAAGTACAAGGGATCAAAATGGGGGACTTTCTTTGGAAACAGATGTTCCATGACTGCAATGGGAATTGCTAAAATGGCACAGGTCTCAGTGACATTTACAACATATACTCTGAAATAAACCTCAAACTGTCACAATTGTGACATATATGACCTTCTGATAATAAATGAGAGTCTAGCATAGGGATTCATGTGGGCTGATATGGTTACATAATAGATCCCAAATTGGCACAGAGACCAAATCCATACCTTGATCAAAACCTCGCATGGAGAATTAAAGTAGCCTACAAGTACAAAGTGTTTCAAAATGCATCACAAATCTCCGTCTAGTAGCAATAAGTCTCTGTGGATGCTTCACCATAGATAGCAGCAAGTAAAATTTGTATTTTGGCATATAGAGGAATCAGAATAGCTTTCATAAATAGCTGAGGAATTTGAATAGCTTTCTTTGAATAGCTTTCTCATATAGAGGAATTTGAATAGCTTTCTCAAATAGAGGAATTTGAATAGCTTTAAGCATCTGTTTAATGCTCTTTATACACATAAATTTGCTCCATACAGCAAGTATAAGCTTAAAATCTAACACAGGCATTCTGAGGGGAGATACCATACATTTCAAATAGCAAGTTTTGTTATATAAACAAAACTGTTCCCCAAAAAAATAATTTCCCCAATTTCTGTAATACAGAATTGCATTTTCATATAGCCTATTTATTCTTAAATAATTATGAATTTTAGCATATTTGTCAGTGACTATAAAGATTGAGCTATATCATAAAGTACTCTGTAAAACTAAATTATATTGGTCTATCATAATGGACAAGACAAATGGGTCCAAATACTATCTTAATCAAAGATGAACAAGAATTAAAGAATAAAACTATTTGTCAACTCCCATATGAATAACTGATATTCCTCAAGACAAAATGAATGACTACATGAATAGGACTCCAAAGTTCTCTTCATGTAAAAGTGAATTAAGAACAGCTGGTGAGGGACTGAGGAGAGAAGGGAAGGATTCTATCAAATACACACCCGCCATGAGAGACAGGAACATAAGATGACAATATGAACACAAACATTTTGTTTTGAATCTAAATTGCTGACAAAGTGGACTAGCTATTCCATGAAAGCAGTTAGGCATCAAACATATATGAACTCTTATAAAAGCAATACCTGTCAAATATACTTTAAATTTAATATCTAAGACTTGAAATAAATAAGACTGATCTGCTGATTTACAATTGATTATTCACTATGATAAAAAGAAACTGTCTGTGCCCCTATTAAAGAAAGTCAATACCTTCAAATACCAAGTTTCTGATAGGAATCTGGGCAATTTAAATTGATGTCGAACAATGTCTATAGTGTATTGCTGTTTCCCTGGAGCAATCTATCTGGACATTTTTCACTCCTTCCAAATTCTATGCCAAGACCCCATACAAATCCATTCATTCTTCGTTACACATTCATTTTAATGTCCCTGTTCCAAAGATGACTCTTTTGAATGGAGTTTTGCTCTTTATGCTTCTATAGTTCTTAAACCTGAATACCTGATTCAGGACACATTAAATATTTCCATGACCATAGCAATTAAGTGAACTTTAAAAGGGGTCATCTCTTGAAAAGATGATAGACAGAGTTACAAGTTCATGTGATATCACCATTTAAAGCACAACTTGGGTTTGGCATTTAACACTTAAGTTTCATGGATGTCTAGAATTATTTTATTGAGAAGGGTTAGCTATGAAGTATCTCAAAGCTATTAACAATACCCTACTAGATAGACAATACTAAAATGGGACTGGTCTTTCGTATTATTCTATCAATATTGATAATGTATCATCGAAAAGTCACCATAATGTTCACATTGACGAATTTCAGAGACTGTAAGATTACTTAGAATAAAGTCTTTGTACCCTGCGCATGTTTGGCTTGGTTAAACTCCATGAAATCTGCTTGATACGTACATTGTCATGAAAAAAAAAAATGTGATAAATGAAAATGAAGACATTGAAAAATCTTCACATTAAAAAATCTTAAGCTTCAATAAAGATTAATTATTAAGCTATAGTGTATGACCAGTAAATAAAGTATATGGGATGCAAATTATGCATTCATAATTTGCATATAATTAATTATCATTAATTATGCCTAATTATCTATATTAATATTCAAATCTAATTTAAGTTAACTTTGTGAAGATAAATATAAATTCTTCTGATAATTCAATACTCTTTGGAATTTCTTTCATGTGAGATTATTTGCTTTGATTCACACCTCTTTTATGAAAAAAGTAAGTTAAGGCCAAATTGTCCCTTAGATGTAGGTAATTGTTAGTTTAAGGATCAGACATGTGTTGATTGCTCTGTCCCAGATAAGCTGACAGGTGACAGGACAATTAACTCATGCCAGTTCTAAATTGGATAAGGTGTGATTATCTTTATGATTGTTTGGATTTGCTCTCTTATCATGTTTATAGTCAATTGGGCAGTTTGACTTAATTACCTTTGAAGGCAGATTAATTTAATGGGATTATGACAGATGTAGTTTAGCTCTTAACATAATCATCAGTTTTAGAATTTGACATTGAACAGTATAGATGGAATTATTAAACTAGGAAACTGAACATTAATAACCATGGCTTAGTATTTGCCTCTTGCATGACTTTGTGTATATAGTTTGTATATAGTGTAATAAACTTGGAAACTGTATATATGCTGTATGTATTGATATACAACGTACATGTACCTAGATCAGAACTAGGTTAACAAGTGACTTGGGGACACAAGATAGTATTACAAGGTCTTAGTGTGGACAATTTGAATATGCATGGCCTAACTCCACACACCCATACCTCCCAGAATCCCCGGTCACAGGATGGTGGAGAATCCGGGTACCGAACGTTTAAAATCTTCAAGCATATAGTTTTAAGTACCGATACATCTCACCAATTAATTTGAATTTTACAGGAGTAAAATTAGGTGGTCAAGGGGGATGTATGACCAGTAAATAAAGTATATGGGATGCAAATTATGCATTCATAATTTGCATATAATTAATTATCATTAATTATGCCTAATTATCTATATTAATATTCAAATCTAATTTAACTTTGTGAAGATAAATATAAATTCTTCTGATAATTTAATACTCTTTGGAATTTCTTTCATGTGAGATTATTTGCTTTGATTCACACCTCTTTTATGAAAAAAGTAAGTTAAGGCCAAATTGTCCCTTAGATGTAGGTAATTGTTAATAGTTTAAGGATCAGACATGTGTTGATTGCTCTGTCCCAGGTAAGCTGACAGGTGACAGGACAATTAACTCATGCCAGTACTAAATTGGATAAGGTGTGATTATCTTTATGATTGTTTGGATTTGCTCTCTTATCATGTTTATAGTCAATTGGGCTGTTTGACTTAATTACCTTTGAAGGCAGATTAATTTAATGGGATTATGACAGATGTAGTTTAGCTCTTAAAATAATCATCAGTTTTAGAATTTGACATTGAACAGTATAGATGGAATTATTAAACTAGGAAACTGAACATTAATAACCATGGCTTAGTATTTGCCTCTTGCATGACTTTGTGTATATAGTTTGTATATAGTGTAATAAACTTGGAAACTGTATATATGCTGTATGTATTGATATACAACGTACATGTACCTAGATCAGAACTAGGTTAACAAGTGACTTGGGGACACAAGATAGTATTACAAGGTCTTAGTGTGGACAATTTGAATATGCATGGCCTAACTCCACACACCCATACCTCCCAGAATCCCCGGTCACAGGATGGTGGAGAATCCGGGTACCGAACGTTTAAAATCTTCAAGCATATAGTTTTAAGTACCGATACATCTCACCAATTAATTTGAATTTTACAGGAGTAAAATTAGGTGGTCAAGGGGGATGTATGACCAGTAAATAAAGTATATGGGATGCAAATTATGCATTCATAATTTGCATATAATTAATTATCATTAATTATGCCTAATTATCTATATTAATATTCAAATCTAATTTAACTTTGTGAAGATAAATATAAATTCTTCTGATAATTTAATACTCTTTGGAATTTCTTTCATGTGAGATTATTTGCTTTGATTCACACCTCTTTTATGAAAAAAGTAAGTTAAGGCCAAATTGTCCCTTAGATGTAGGTAATTGTTAATAGTTTAAGGATCAGACATGTGTTGATTGCTCTGTCCCAGGTAAGCTGACAGGTGACAGGACAATTAACTCATGCCAGTACTAAATTGGATAAGGTGTGATTATCTTTATGATTGTTTGGATTTGCTCTCTTATCATGTTTATAGTCAATTGGGCTGTTTGACTTAATTACCTTTGAAGGCAGATTAATTTAATGGGATTATGACAGATGTAGTTTAGCTCTTAGCATAATCATCAGTTTTAGAATTTGACATTGAACAGTATAGATGGAATTATTAAACTAGGAAACTGAACATTAATAACCATGGCTTAGTATTTGCCTCTTGCATGACTTTGTGTATATAGTTTGTATATAGTGTAATAAACTTGGAAACTGTATATATGCTGTATGTATTGATATACAACGTACATGTACCTAGATCAGAACTAGGTTAACAAGTGACTTGGGGACACAAGATAGTATTACAAGGTCTTAGTGTGGACAATTTGAATATGCATGGCCTAACTCCACACACCCATACCTCCCAGAATCCCCGGTCACAGGATGGTGGAGAATCCGGGTACCGAACGTTTAAAATCTTCAAGCATATAGTTTTAAGTACCGATACATCTCACCAATTAATTTGAATTTTACAGGAGTAAAATTAGGTGGTCAAGGGGGATGTATGACCAGTAAATAAAGTATATGGGATGCAAATTATGCATTCATAATTTGCATATAATTAATTATCATTAATTATGCCTAATTATCTATATTAATATTCAAATCTAATTTAACTTTGTGAAGATAAATATAAATTCTTCTGATAATTTAATACTCTTTGGAATTTCTTTCATGTGAGATTATTTGCTTTGATTCACACCTCTTTTATGAAAAAAGTAAGTTAAGGCCAAATTGTCCCTTAGATGTAGGTAATTGTTAATAGTTTAAGGATCAGACATGTGTTGATTGCTCTGTCCCAGGTAAGCTGACAGGTGACAGGACAATTAACTCATGCCAGTACTAAATTGGATAAGGTGTGATTATCTTTATGATTGTTTGGATTTGCTCTCTTATCATGTTTATAGTCAATTGGGCTGTTTGACTTAATTACCTTTGAAGGCAGATTAATTTAATGGGATTATGACAGATGTAGTTTAGCTCTTAGCATAATCATCAGTTTTAGAATTTGACATTGAACAGTATAGATGGAATTATTAAACTAGGAAACTGAACATTAATAACCATGGCTTAGTATTTGCCTCTTGCATGACTTTGTGTATATAGTTTGTATATAGTGTAATAAACTTGGAAACTGTATATATGCTGTATGTATTGATATACAACGTACATGTACCTAGATCAGAACTAGGTTAACAAGTGACTTGGGGACACAAGATAGTATTACAAGGTCTTAGTGTGGACAATTTGAATATGCATGGCCTAACTCCACACACCCATACCTCCCAGAATCCCCGGTCACAGGATGGTGGAGAATCCGGGTACCGAACGTTTAAAATCTTCAAGCATATAGTTTTAAGTACCGATACATCTCACCAATTAATTTGAATTTTACAGGAGTAAAATTAGGTGGTCAAGGGGGATGTATGACCAGTAAATAAAGTATATGGGATGCAAATTATGCATTCATAATTTGCATATAATTAATTATCATTAATTATGCCTAATTATCTATATTAATATTCAAATCTAATTTAACTTTGTGAAGATAAATATAAATTCTTCTGATAATTTAATACTCTTTGGAATTTCTTTCATGTGAGATTATTTGCTTTGATTCACACCTCTTTTATGAAAAAAGTAAGTTAAGGCCAAATTGTCCCTTAGATGTAGGTAATTGTTAATAGTTTAAGGATCAGACATGTGTTGATTGCTCTGTCCCAGGTAAGCTGACAGGTGACAGGACAATTAACTCATGCCAGTACTAAATTGGATAAGGTGTGATTATCTTTATGATTGTTTGGATTTGCTCTCTTATCATGTTTATAGTCAATTGGGCTGTTTGACTTAATTACCTTTGAAGGCAGATTAATTTAATGGGATTATGACAGATGTAGTTTAGCTCTTAGCATAATCATCAGTTTTAGAATTTGACATTGAACAGTATAGATGGAATTATTAAACTAGGAAACTGAACATTAATAACCATGGCTTAGTATTTGCCTCTTGCATGACTTTGTGTATATAGTTTGTATATAGTGTAATAAACTTGGAAACTGTATATATGCTGTATGTATTGATATACAACGTACATGTACCTAGATCAGAACTAGGTTAACAAGTGACTTGGGGACACAAGATAGTATTACAAGGTCTTAGTGTGGACAATTTGAATATGCATGGCCTAACTCCACACACCCATACCTCCCAGAATCCCCGGTCACAGGATGGTGGAGAATCCGGGTACCGAACGTTTAAAATCTTCAAGCATATAGTTTTAAGTACCGATACATCTCACCAATTAATTTGAATTTTACAGGAGTAAAATTAGGTGGTCAAGGGGGATGTATGACCAGTAAATAAAGTATATGGGATGCAAATTATGCATTCATAATTTGCATATAATTAATTATCATTAATTATGCCTAATTATCTATATTAATATTCAAATCTAATTTAACTTTGTGAAGATAAATATAAATTCTTCTGATAATTTAATACTCTTTGGAATTTCTTTCATGTGAGATTATTTGCTTTGATTCACACCTCTTTTATGAAAAAAGTAAGTTAAGGCCAAATTGTCCCTTAGATGTAGGTAATTGTTAATAGTTTAAGGATCAGACATGTGTTGATTGCTCTGTCCCAGGTAAGCTGACAGGTGACAGGACAATTAACTCATGCCAGTACTAAATTGGATAAGGTGTGATTATCTTTATGATTGTTTGGATTTGCTCTCTTATCATGTTTATAGTCAATTGGGCTGTTTGACTTAATTACCTTTGAAGGCAGATTAATTTAATGGGATTATGACAGATGTAGTTTAGCTCTTAGCATAATCATCAGTTTTAGAATTTGACATTGAACAGTATAGATGGAATTATTAAACTAGGAAACTGAACATTAATAACCATGGCTTAGTATTTGCCTCTTGCATGACTTTGTGTATATAGTTTGTATATAGTGTAATAAACTTGGAAACTGTATATATGCTGTATGTATTGATATACAACGTACATGTACCTAGATCAGAACTAGGTTAACAAGTGACTTGGGGACACAAGATAGTATTACAAGGTCTTAGTGTGGACAATTTGAATATGCATGGCCTAACTCCACACACCCATACCTCCCAGAATCCCCGGTCACAGGATGGTGGAGAATCCGGGTACCGAACGTTTAAAATCTTCAAGCATATAGTTTTAAGTACCGATACATCTCACCAATTAATTTGAATTTTACAGGAGTAAAATTAGGTGGTCAAGGGGGATGTATGACCAGTAAATAAAGTATATGGGATGCAAATTATGCATTCATAATTTGCATATAATTAATTATCATTAATTATGCCTAATTATCTATATTAATATTCAAATCTAATTTAACTTTGTGAAGATAAATATAAATTCTTCTGATAATTTAATACTCTTTGGAATTTCTTTCATGTGAGATTATTTGCTTTGATTCACACCTCTTTTATGAAAAAAGTAAGTTAAGGCCAAATTGTCCCTTAGATGTAGGTAATTGTTAATAGTTTAAGGATCAGACATGTGTTGATTGCTCTGTCCCAGGTAAGCTGACAGGTGACAGGACAATTAACTCATGCCAGTACTAAATTGGATAAGGTGTGATTATCTTTATGATTGTTTGGATTTGCTCTCTTATCATGTTTATAGTCAATTGGGCTGTTTGACTTAATTACCTTTGAAGGCAGATTAATTTAATGGGATTATGACAGATGTAGTTTAGCTCTTAGCATAATCATCAGTTTTAGAATTTGACATTGAACAGTATAGATGGAATTATTAAACTAGGAAACTGAACATTAATAACCATGGCTTAGTATTTGCCTCTTGCATGACTTTGTGTATATAGTTTGTATATAGTGTAATAAACTTGGAAACTGTATATATGCTGTATGTATTGATATACAACGTACATGTACCTAGATCAGAACTAGGTTAACAAGTGACTTGGGGACACAAGATAGTATTACAAGGTCTTAGTGTGGACAATTTGAATATGCATGGCCTAACTCCACACACCCATACCTCCCAGAATCCCCGGTCACAGGATGGTGGAGAATCCGGGTACCGAACGTTTAAAATCTTCAAGCATATAGTTTTAAGTACCGATACATCTCACCAATTAATTTGAATTTTACAGGAGTAAAATTAGGTGGTCAAGGGGGATGTATGACCAGTAAATAAAGTATATGGGATGCAAATTATGCATTCATAATTTGCATATAATTAATTATCATTAATTATGCCTAATTATCTATATTAATATTCAAATCTAATTTAACTTTGTGAAGATAAATATAAATTCTTCTGATAATTTAATACTCTTTGGAATTTCTTTCATGTGAGATTATTTGCTTTGATTCACACCTCTTTTATGAAAAAAGTAAGTTAAGGCCAAATTGTCCCTTAGATGTAGGTAATTGTTAATAGTTTAAGGATCAGACATGTGTTGATTGCTCTGTCCCAGGTAAGCTGACAGGTGACAGGACAATTAACTCATGCCAGTACTAAATTGGATAAGGTGTGATTATCTTTATGATTGTTTGGATTTGCTCTCTTATCATGTTTATAGTCAATTGGGCTGTTTGACTTAATTACCTTTGAAGGCAGATTAATTTAATGGGATTATGACAGATGTAGTTTAGCTCTTAGCATAATCATCAGTTTTAGAATTTGACATTGAACAGTATAGATGGAATTATTAAACTAGGAAACTGAACATTAATAACCATGGCTTAGTATTTGCCTCTTGCATGACTTTGTGTATATAGTTTGTATATAGTGTAATAAACTTGGAAACTGTATATATGCTGTATGTATTGATATACAACGTACATGTACCTAGATCAGAACTAGGTTAACAAGTGACTTGGGGACACAAGATAGTATTACAAGGACTTAGTGTGGACAATTTGAATATGCATGGCCTAACTCCACACACCCCTACCTCCCAGAATCCCCGGTCACACGTGATTCTATCAATACAATGATTTGATAAACAACTTTAAAATTGTAATTTTTTGTTTGTGAAACTTCAGAAATTATTCATGTAATGCCTTATACTTAATGATTTCATTGGCATCCTCACATTACAAAGAACTCCTTAAGGAAGATAATTCTATATGTTGTTGAAAATAACTTCTAGGATTGTTTTGATTCATTCTGAGTAATTTTGGATAATTTAAGGTATGAGAAAAAGGACAAAGAAGATAGTCATGCAGTAAAACAACCAAACCTTAAGTTTGGTAATACACTAATGGAAATATATGAAGCAGCACACTTAGTCTAGCAATTTATCATCATTAAATTACCTTCAAACATGTATCTTAACACATCATTTTAGGAATAGTAAACCATTATAATAACTAGTATATGACTTCTTTGATATCATATCACCTTTTATGAGTTGTTACTGAGGGCTCAAATAATGTAGGCATAGTAAGTCAGTGTCAAGATCTGTATACAAATCATAACATTGAAGGTAGGAAGTTCTAAAAGGCTCACATGTTGGAAATTTCATGATTTGGGAACTTCAGGTTTTTTCATTGATATGTCAATGTTTTGTAGTGGTAAACAGGTCAGGGGCAGAGGACGCATCAGGAGAACTACAGTGTCATTTCATTTTTGCGTGTTGCAATGAATCATTGTCAGGATTTGAACCTCCCCATGAAAACACTTCATGAATGGAGCAAGCATGCTAAAAAAAACTTGGACAAAGTTGAGATATAACCTTTCTTAATCAATGACCTCCTCAGCAGTCATTCCATTGATTATAAACAGCAGATTTAGCCTCTCATCACAGTGAGCTGTTTTCTTCCACATTTGAGTAATTCTACAATGATTCATCTTTTGAGTAATAGTGAACATGGCATCTAGAGCTCATAACATTAAGTTGAACTTTTAGAAATTTTGAGACCAACATGATAAATTCAGCTATATGTGTAACTTCTTTGAGCTATGGGATTAAGCTCTACTGACTGAGAGTGGAAAGTTTCATTGAAGTCATAAGAGGTTACAAGTTTTATAGCTCTCATGTCGAAGGTAATTGCTGAATATTTGAGTCAAAGAGAACATGAGGTTTAGCTCTTATCGCAGCCTGCTGAATTTTTCATTTGAGTCAAAGAGAATAGAGCTTTAGCTCTGACCACAATAAGCTGTAAGTTTCATCGAAGTCACAGAAAACATCATCAAAAGGAGCTGAATGTTTCCTTTGAGTCAAAATGAAAATCTATGAGGTTTACCCCATATCATGCGAGCTTGAGTTTTATTTGAGTCACACAGAACAGGGGGCTTTGCTCTACATCACATTGAGCTCCTTGAATCAAAGAATGAGCAGAATGTTTCAATTGAGTCACAGGGGTTTACCTCAAATCACAGAGCAGAATTTCTTATTTGAGTCAAAAGAACAAGATGATTAATGCTCTGATCACAGTGAGCTAAATATTACATTGAGTCATGACTGAAATAACATACGCTTCTGGAGACATTGATGAATTTCAAGTGCAAGGGAAAGCTAAACATCAAGAGAATAAAGAATTCTCTCCATGCAGAATATTAACATAAAGAAGAGCACTATGGCCTAGTTGTAACAACTGCTATTTTATTGATCCAATAATCAGCTTTTGTACACAGTATGTTATCCATCTCTTTGTGTGTATATCTCCCCTTTCAACTTCTCATGGTGCTGATTGTTTGAATACATTTTCAAATTCTCAATTCCCGTGCAATCCAAACATCAATTTTGAAATCTCACAAGTCAATCCATCATAAATAATACTACAAATGTATTTAAAAGAGAGCACAAACTTTTGTTCCCATTCCATTGAACTTGAAGTTTTGCTCATTCAAAGATCACACAGCTTTCATCGGGTCCTAAACAACACAACTCTGTATCAATACCATTTGAATCTATCTTGTTCAATTCATGAATATATTTCTAAGAATCAAACTGCACATATACACAGTATTTCATTAGAAGGTGTCATCCAGAGAATTTAATTCTACCGCCTCCAATGACAGAAATTGTTGATTTGAATTTCATCTAAACCTGTAAAATTGCTCTGTATATAATAAGCTTGAGAGAACCACCTCAAATGAAATCTTATTGAAAATCCTGTATACATATGATATAAATATCAGCACATATTGCACATATGATATACATATAATATTATCAATATGTGCTGAGAAGAATCTTATATATTAACCAAGTAATGATATGGTCTCTCCATTTGATCAACACATGATATATGTATGAAGGGGAGCAGACAACTTTGTTTTGTTAAAGTTTCATTGAATCGTGATATTCATCAATATATGATATTCATAAAATTGTCATATAATCCATTTGACATAAAAGGAAATAGATATTTTTGTTCAAATACATATTACTGAATGCCTAAATTGTTCTAATAACAGAAAACTGATTTTTTTTTTTTTTTGTAGTTCTGAGACATAAGGATGCTTGGATAGGTTCACAATGTAAGATAATGCAACTCGACTTGAAAAGTTCATATTCTATCTGTTTTACATCAATATATAAGGGGACTAATATCCATCTTGTTTAATATACAATGTACCTATTTTTAGCAAGAAATTAAACAAAATTCATGATATTCCCTTACCGTTATCTGTGGCAGTTTGAAATTAATGAAACAAGACCTTGAAATTAGGTATGCACTCATCTTATGTTATCAATCACAATTACTTCTATACATGTTCATTGGAATGTTAATTACTTAATTTGAGTTAAAACATTAAATTGTCATAACATCCATTTGAAGTATATCATTGCAACATGTAGATGTAACTTGTTTTAAGGATCTCCTACACATCTTAAAAGCATTAAATGTAATCTAATATTTGTCATCAAATTATGATTTCGGGGGCCAAGTTCTTCAATTGAACAAAAACAATAAACTTTTCCCCTTTATCTCCGAAAATTAAATATTTCTTATAACACTGCAATATTATAGAATATCAAAGGAAATTATTCTAAAATTCAAACAAAATGTATTAGAAAAACTTAATGGGTACCTTAAAACCCAAATCACAAAAATAGTATGGGACGTTGCTTATTTATTGATTTAATTCTAATTATGATGAATGAATAAAGAACATCCATATGAAACAGCTGTTGATTTCTGAAAAATTTAAACTGAAGATGTTGATGCTCTAGAATATATCAATACACATTATCAATATCATTATTAGATCAATTTCTTTTCTTTCTATAGCTCAAATTGGATACAAGTTGAACTTGTATCAATGTCTCATATTGGTTCAATTGTTTGTGGTGGAAAACTTTGATCATGAAGAATCTTTAAACGCGGTCTCAAGACCTAATAGGCAATTACAGTGTACTTAATTCTCCAATAAAGGAACCATTTCTCCTATAGAACTTTGCTGCACTAGTGTCACAATATGGTGCTGCAAGATTAAAATTTCTGCAAGGGTTCCTTTTAAAAATTACTGATTTGATCCACAGCAATCACAGAGGCTTAAGAAGCCAGTACATTCATTTGTTATCACGAAATCATAACACATTGCTTAAGGTCTATGATGAATATACATTTTCTGTAATACATGTATCATGAATATCATGAATCATGAAAGGTCATATAGTATGTTGAATTTACTGTAGACTGATCTTGAAAATATGGAAATTTAAGCTTTAAGATAGGTGTTCTTTTTTCACCAAAAACAATACTTTAACACAAGTTTTTCAAGCTATAAGGACAGTGTGTGAATTGCTAATATCTAGAGTGATTTGACCAACTACCCATCTGCAGAAAAAAAAAATATTTCAGAAGTTTTATTTCATCCGAAGTGCTGTGAACTTTCTGTTAAGGCTTCACTACTTTTGAAAGGACATACATGTATGCCAAACTGTCTCAGAGATTTGAGATGTTGAATTCTATAGGATATTGGAATATTGGAAACTAAAAGAGTCTACTTGTTGGTGGAAAATAAACTGGAAGTTACTCATATCAACTGTTCCGTGTGTTAGGACTGAACCATTTTTTCTACCGTGTGTTAGGACTGAACCATTTTTTCTACATCAGTATTGAATCCAAATTTTTAATCTTGTATGTGAATATACAAGCTTCCTAAGATTGAGGTCAATGACTGCGGTTCAAAATTAGGACATAGTCATGCATGTACCAATTTTTTTATGAAAGGTAAACTACCAGGTCAGGCAGGAAAGCAAATTATCATCTTGATCAAATGAAAATCAGGAAAATTACCAGTAACTCCACTGAACAGCTATGATATTTTTCTTGCTATAGTTATATTACTCCATATACTGATTTGGATTTAGAATACTTTGGTCCTATTTAAACTATAAATAAGAATAGTTTTGGTTATTTGAAATAAATTCAACTAAATTCTGGATCTTTGTGGTTTCTTTTTAACATATAACTACATGTATTAAAAAAAGTACGCCAAGTTGCATTTCTTATCATAATAAAAGCAGATTTTTTCACCTTGATTCGTGCTGACAATTTTCCTTTTCCATATATATTTTCTATAATTTGGATATTACCAATAGAAATAAGTTGATGTTAAAATAAGTTTATATAATAAATCCCATCCTTACGCATTGATATGTTTGTAGCATGATACAACAATCATACATTTTTTCTTTATTAACATATTCTTATGATCCATTAATTATGTTGTTTAAGTTTATTTAGGTTTTAAAGATGTTGCTCTTACCAAAGAAATCCTAAATAACAATAACTTTCTTTCACTTGATACAGCTATGTTAATTAATTCTGTAAAGTAAAATTCTACACATCATGTTTTCCTGTGAAACAAAAATTCTTTATCTTTCTCTGTTGTATTTTAACGTTTCCATGACATTTTTTATAAGTACAGCACAATGGCTAAGGCAAAACAAGCAACATACTTTAAATGAAATACTTCAAACATTTTAAAAAAGATGGCGCTGGAAGTTGAAATTTTACCTGAACTGCATTATTTTGAATAATATCTAAGTATTTTTATATTAAATATTACAATGGATGAGATGTTAATCCAGATTTATGAAGGACATGTTCAGTCAGAGGTCTTGTCATAAGACCACCTGTACTCATTCAAAATAAAACATTGCATCGATTCACCGAGCTTGACTTGTTATGCAGAGTAACAGGTTATATCTACACTTGCGACATGAAACCACTAAAAGCAATTATATATCATATACGCATGGCCAGAATTTTTGTTCTGGAAGCAGAATGTACATATTTCGAAAAACTATGCCTTCAATGATGTATGCAAGCAACTAGATGTAAAATGATTGAAAGGATATTTTGGGTTACTGTTGGCAGTGCACACTTAAATTTAAATGATTTGAGTGTAAGAATATTTAAATCTTGCTATTTAGAGCAAATGAGATGACTCACAGAAAGTGATGCAATGTATCAAGTATGGGACATTATAAAAGTGCAAAATTAGGACACAATATTATCTCAAACATTCTGGTATATGCTTTAAACTTTTTTACGACAAAAGTATTGTTCTTGAAAAGTATATATATAAGCCCACTGGAAAGGGTTAACGCACCTATTCTTTTTGTATGATAGAACCTTATGATTTGAAATGAAAGTAAACCTTTTGAAAATCTCCAAGCCATTAGGAAACTACTCTGACCTCACCACAAACATAGTTAATCACAGCAAGAATGTGTTCAAACTATTAATAGTTAAGCAATGATCAAGTAATCACAAATAATTCGATATAGAACTGATAAATAAAGTTTAAAAAGATATAATTCTTTCAGACTACACACATCCAATTTTAGAGAATCAGATTGGTTGAAGATATTGTTTAATTTTGAGTACATGCAGCCAATGAAGACACAGAGCAAATGAATATTCTAGATAAACTGAAACATTAATTTGTTCAATAATATATAAGGTCACTTGTAATTTTACTTTGTTTTTGATTTCAGTACTGTTTTTCATAGCTAAATGATAAGAATAACCTAAAGTTAGAAATCATTAAGCCTTTGTGGTAATCATTTCTATTTTTAGCCATCTGCATATTTTTTAAATCAATTACAAAATTAATAGGAACTGCCTAGCTTCTGAAAAAAACACTATTTTGCTAATTAATGCTGGTTTTATCATGTTTATGGTCTCAAACTATGAGGGTTTTTTTTCTGGCAAACATTAATTAGTAGTGGTTTTAAGATTACAGCCAAATCCTGTCTAAGGACGGTACCGTATCTGAACTACCTTTAGAAAAAAGGGAATTGTTACTATGGGATACATGTATATATTCTTTGAAGCAAATTTTTGGTCAAGATACATGCATTTCAACTACAATGTCAAAACGGAGAAAAACCAAATAACAAATACTTGAGTTTAATTCTTAAAACGATTAAGAAACATATGCCAAAGATCTGACATTAGGACAGAGCTACACATGAAAAAGGAAGATACTGTAATCATGGTTATTACAGCTGGGAGAAAACTTCGCGATTAAAACATAACGGCGTTACGCTTTGGGGAAATATTTGTGATATAAACATATCTTCCATTGTAAGAATGCAAGAGGGTTATTTTCACGTAAGGGGAATTTTGCGAAGTCCATTGATTTGCAAAATATTCAAAAATTAACCCCATACAAAAATGTCCATGTTTGCAGAAATATTTATTATATCTCCTTTTTATGCTTTGCTGTAACTGAAGATGTGAACTACAGTGTCTTTTTTGCTGTAACTTCTACTTATTTACACTACATGTTTTCATTCAACAAAAACCACTGATTAGCCTGATAGACTAATTTGAAGTCAAGCATCATAGATGAAACATGCCATGCTGACTAGTACAACATTGACCTCTGATCTTTACCAATGATCGACATATTGACCTAAAAGCAGCATAATCATGATGGAAAAGCTCAATTAAACAAAAAAATTAGGTCAGTTTATAAAAGACTGACCAAAGATATAAATCCAATACATGCAAGTTTGATGTAGCATGCACTTATATTTTGCTCAATACTGGCTTTTAAAATCATAATCACTCAAGTGAAAAAAGTAGGTCAAGGTCAATTTATGAAAGTTTGATCAAAGATACATCCAATAATCAAGTTAAAAAAAATGGTACATGTAGCACATAGACATTGCTCAATTTTGGCTTCTAAAGTAGAATTCTGTTGGCCAAACGTTTTTGCTATTATCCAGGAAACAGAATTTCGAATTAAAGCAGAAAAAATCATGTCTGTTTACAGCCAGAAAGAAGGTGAAAAATGTCATCACCTACAATGAAGTCCTAGGAAATAGAGCTGCTGGCAGAGTCAGGGTATGAACTCTACTGAAAATTTTACGAGCCATGTGGGCTCGTAAACTTTTAATTTTAGGGGCCCACACAACTTATTACGAGCCCTCACAGAAAATCAAAGCTTTTGAGAGAAACATCCCTTTTCAAGGAAACCCCCTGTAAAAATGACCATACTGGACCTTGACATTTTATGAACGAAAAACGTAATTTATAAATCTGTACGGATTCAAAATTCTGTGATCAACAAAACGTTTGAATAAGTAAGTCATGCAAATAAGAAAACCGAGGATTGCATCA
Source organism: Pinctada fucata (assembly GCA_028142955.1). Classification (NCBI taxonomy): domain Eukaryota; kingdom Metazoa; phylum Mollusca; class Bivalvia; order Pterioida; family Pteriidae; genus Pinctada; species Pinctada fucata. Next base: position 19,148,180 of record AP027111.1, on the reverse strand, counting down.
AAAGATCTTGATGAATTAATTTGCTCGATATCGCCATTAAGACACCCCCCCCCCCCCCCCACCTGCTATAACATCAACTCTCATACCCCCATTGATGTAAATGTACAAATAAAGCCTTAAGGTAATCCCCCGAAATATCGCCAAACAAGATCGTTGTCCAGGTAATTAGGCGTAAATGTTATATCGCCAAACAAGATCGTTGTCCAGGTAATTACGATGTCCATGTAATTAGGCGTAATCGTAATCGTTGTCCAGGTACATGTAATTAGGCGTTCTCTTATACAAATGAATTAGCTGTTTTAAATAAACACTGTCCCATGTTACTATTAAAAGAGATTGATTTCACGTATACTTGATTTGTCCGTGCGGCCGAAATTTACACTTAGATACATACGCCCTTCACAGTGGGATGAGAGGGGGGGGGAATAATAGAGAATCAACTCATTGTTTCTTCTCTTCATCTGTGTGAAGTCATCAATTCAATTTGTGTTGACGAATTTACCGCCATCCCTGTTGCGCCGTACGTAATTCTAATTTCTATAAAAAAAAAACAAAAAAAAAAACAACGGACCGGGGTGAATTAGACGAAAATGACAATTCAAAGACACGCAACGTGTAACGGAGCTGAAGACACATATAGACCATGAAATACAGATTGAAGCTGTATAAATAAAGTATGGATATTAGGATATTAAACAGGTAATCAGCGAACACAGTCGTGTAATCATGGCCATTTAAATATTTCATTTATAATACCAACAGAGGTAATTTTACGGCGTTAACTTTGATTCTTACATTAAAGGGAGAAGCCGCTGTAATTCATTCGCCACGTGGGCGAGTGAACAGTAATTTTTGATCGCCCACAGGGAAAAATACTCGTCTTGGGCGAGTGGGCAAGCGTTAAGTTCATACCCTGAGAGCATTTTATTGATAAATGCAACGTCCTGACATGGCAGAAACTGGAAGACCCGTCTCAAAAAAAAGACTATGATCAAAGAGAGCAGAATTAAGGAGGACGATCTGCACAGTATCCAGAGGTAAATTGGGAGCATGCTGACTGAGTGACTGACATCCATATAGATATATAATCAGCCAGCCCTTCATGTAATAAGGCTTGTCAGAAGACAACATAATTCATTTTTGATAGAAGATCATGAGAAATATCAAAGCTCTACCCCTTATAGCTGACATGTCGATACAGCACAAGTTTAAGTTTTTGTCCACGCAACTGATGCCGCCAACGATTACGCTATGACATTAGCTCTACGGACATTTGTCACAAAAAATGAAAATTTTGATGATTAAAGAAGACAAAATCTTATCTGGTTCCTAGCAGCCGGTATTGGGATCCATCCATCAGATTTGTAGTGTTCTTTTTTAACGTCATCCAGTTTTGGTTGTCTCATTGTCCTTGGAGCTTTGGTTGTTGATCCTATGCCCTAGCTGAATGCTATGGCGCTGTTTGTAGTAAGCTGAAACAAGATTTCAAATCATAATAATAAAATCACTCTCTGCATGAAGACAATAGTAGAGAAGGACTTTTATGTATATATGCAAAATGACAAACATTGCACCTGCTGGCGGACTTTTACAATGTGACTAATTCATAATCAATGACCCATCAAATGAATGTTGGACGGCCCATTGATAATATATTAGATCACAATGAATAAGACCGGTTGCAGATGCAATATGTTCGACATTTAGCAATCCCTCGATCATCAATCATCCTGTGGTGAATAAAAGAGGGCATTATCTGTGATCTGGCAGGTCTGAGAAAAAAGACAAATCAAGTGAGTGTGCCACTGTCTAATGATTTTTGGTTGATGAGAACAATAGAGTTGTAAAATTGGATGAAATTTACTATCAATTATCAGACACATATAATCGAACACAATCAGAGGAGCACTTAATTTCCATTGATAATAGTCATAATCAAAGTATTGTAATTTTTTAATCTTTTAACCTTTTAAACCTCAATTCAGATGGTCAGTAGCTTTACAACTGTACAACTTAATCTAACAATAAAATTTGACACATCTCAATTTGTTTGGTCTTACATTTCTGTGCTAATGTCCTTAGTCATGTCTCCAACTCTGTTCGATACTTTTCAAATGTAATTTTACTTTAAGAGAGAACATTTTGCAAAGAAGTGTATTAACTCCGAATAATCGATTCTCAAAAATAGAATCGATATTTGGAGACTTGCAGTTCTTATACATGACGATAGCGCCAATGTCGATGACTACATAGTAACAACACTAGAAACATGCATGAAATTGAATACAAACAGTAAAGAAACAACTTTACGATGTTTGGTTTGTTTGGCGAGGTTTCCTGTTCCTCAATCCTCATCACCATTGGCATGATGTTCCTCTCAATTTAGTGACTCCGCTATGTAAGTCTGCTATAGCTCCTCACCATATGGCTAATTTATATTGAGTGCTTTAAATTTCCATCTCATCTTTGTTCCTAAAATCAGGAAGTAAAATTTACTTCAAGGTTAATTAAATTACCTTAACATTTTAACATTTCAGATCTACTATACTTGAATCAAACACATCAAGGGAAAAAAATCATATAATAATAATTACTACATTGTCACATTAACTGTTAGCTATGTGCTTAATTTTAATGGTTTTAAATATCTAAATTAAAGCTTTTAAAATAATTTTAGGCAACACAAGGGAAGCATGCCCTTGAAATTGCATGTTCAATATTACTGAGCATAGCTGTTTTAAGCCAAAGTCCCCAAAGGCCATAGTGACCTTGATCTCTGACCCTTGACCTTGAATATCAAAAGGATTCATCCTCTCCCTATGGAAAACATTTGCAGAAGGTTTGATGTTTCTATGCAGATCATTGTCTTGTCTTCTAATTCTATGTTGTTCACATTAAGAATAGGGACACACACACACTAGTAACACACAAACCAATCTTATCAAAACGCGACTTGAACTTCCAATACTCTCCACGTAGAACGTGGAGAGAATCGGAAGTTCAAGTCAAGTTTTTACAAGATTATTGACACACAAACAAACACACACACGGATACCAATGCCAAAATCTTAATTTTTGTGTAAAGTAGGTCAAATATCTAGATCAAGGTCACTAGGTACAAAATTATGGTATGTTTGAAAAGGTCCTAATTGTCACAAGGAATATACATGTGAAATATCAAAGCCCTATCACTTACAAATTAAAATATATATAGCCAATCTTTATTTTTGTAAAAAGCAGGTCAAATATCTAGGTCAAGATCACTGGGTCAAAAATTATTTTACATATAAAAAGGTCTAAGCTTGTCACAAGGAATACGCATGTGAAATATCAAAGCCCTATTATTTACAAATCAAAAGATATAGCAATCTTAATTTTTGTGAAAATTAGGTCAAATATCTAGGCCAAGGTCACTAGGTCAAAAATGATGGTATGCGTAGAAAGGTCTTGTCATAAGAATATACACATGTGTAATATCTAAGCCCTATCACTAACAAATCAAAAGTTATGGGGTGTGACGCCCAAAGAGTGACAGACAAAAAATTTGTGAAAAGTAGGTCAAATATCTAGGTTAAGGTCACTAGGACAAACATTATGATGTGTGTACATGTAGAAAGGTCTCGTCACAAGAATACATATGTGAAATATCAAAGCCCTACCACAATCAAATCAGAAATTATGGGGTGTGCTGCGAGTGTTCTAGGTTTCCAATTACCCATAGTAAGTGAAAACTGACTTTAGGTAAATGGAAAACAGAGTGCTGCTTACCCGTTGGTAAGTGAATTTTTAAGCACAATCCCCATTACATTCTCCATGTATATGTAGCAAAAAAAAAGTAAATAGTCGCACCAAAGACTATAAGGTCATATTTTAATAGTCACCCTGTATTATCAGTGTGACAATATTCCTTGATTGATTGACGTAAGAATTTATTTTCATGGTAATGGATAGGATGCACAATAGAAAAATAATTACCATCCCCTTTTAATTCCGAACAAATTATATTTGGGTAAACTTAATGTGATCGAGTTTTGCAATACGGTTTTCAGCTGCAATACCCAGCACTATAATTACACTGTACTGGTTTGTACATGTAAGTGATTCCTTAAGATTTATTTTCAAATTATTAAGCAAATTTTCTTTTTTGTTTAGTTGTAATTCTGTGAATCTCATACTGGAAACCCCCCCCCCCCCCTCCCATTCTTCATATACTAGTTATTATGTCGGTCAAATGTAAAACCGTCCATGGGTAATATTATGCAAGAAAAAATAGAAAATAAAACTTTATATTTTTTGTGTCTTTTCTTCTCTCTGATGGAACCATTATATGATTTGTTCATGCAACTCTGGAAATCATACAGGGCAAAAACCATGCTGAGCTGAGTAGTTGTAAAATTCTTTTAAATATTATGTAGTTAAGCCACAGGTACATGTAGAAATCCAGTGGGGCACCAAAAGAAAACCTGTTTGCAAACATGAGCTATGAAGGGTACACAGGATATTTACCCTCTTTCTACATGTGCCTGTGCTATAAACCAGAACGAACATTCAATACGAATATTTCCGGGTGCGAAAATGCTTTGGTGCGAAGTAACCTTTTACCTTTGTGAAATACATGTATTTCGAAAAAGAAGACGATAATTACGGCGAAATTTTCGGCCTAACCGCTTTTTCTAGTTAATCAATTCTTACCACGATTGATCTTTATCCACATCAATCCAAATTTACCTCTTTTTTGCTGAAAAAATAGCAATCACAGAAAGTGCGAACTTTCCGCCAAAATAATTTATTTCATCTGATTCACTAAAATGCTTTATTCTGTCTCGTAAATATTAAGAATACAAATATATAATTCCAAAGACTATATAAATTGTGAATTAAGTTAAATATTTATTTTTCAAGTTCAAAATAAAAACCATAAAAACCGTTTTAACTATATAAACTAGACAGCAAAATCCATATCGCAAAGATATTTTACACCTTGTCATTTTGTGAAATGTAAAAGTAAGAGAGTGTTCAAATACGTTTTGACTAAGAACTTTTTTTAAAAGTTTATTTAATTTTTTAGACGGACATTCGATTGGAATTGATGTCTGGCTTTCTTTTCTTTTCTTTTCTTTCTTTTTTTTATTTATTTATTTTTTTTTTTTTTTCTTTTTTCTTTTTTTTTTTTTTTGCTGGTTTTATGAAAGGGAACAGACCGCAGATCGATACGGGTGTTCGGCCGTGTTGTCCGATTGATATTAATGAGCAAAATCACGTGACTTTGACGTTTCCATAAAAAGTTCTTAATGTGGGAAGAAATAAAATAAATAATTTCCACTTATGTGCACCCCATAACACGGTTTTACCAAACTAGAATTTCCTTTTTAGTAGTGCTATAAAATTCAGTTATCCCATCCTTACTAAGAAAATCGTGCAGCTGTAATGACAATTATAGCAATTTTTGATGTTAATGAAATAAATGATGAACTATGTACCAGTGTTTGTCTCTGTTACGTCTCTTGCTGTGCTTGTCAGTGTTTCCGCATCGTTCTGTTGGTACTGCATGCTGCAACGGTTGAATCTTCACTTCATCGTGCAGACAAAGAAGGATAACTCCCATAAATATGTAAGTTTCTGTGAACGAACGATCTTCATACCAAGTTTTGTAAAGATAGCAGGCATACATAAGTAGAAGTTAGCTTTTAACTTGTGACAGGTATTTACACCTTCGTACCAAATATTGCCATAGTAACCTATTTGAAAGGCATATTAACAGATAATCCTTATTTCTACATAAATTTTCTTCGATTCCCATGAAGTCTAGGATGGTACTAGTCAGGAAATAGGCAACTATATAATTCAAATCCAGTGCGAACTGCATTATTACTCAAGTAAGTGCAATCAGGGGCGAATACAGAATGTGAGTTTACGGGGGGGGGGGGGGGTAAAATATAGAAAAAGGAAATGGTCTTTGGGCCGCCTAGCGCCCCTCCACCCCCACCCCCCATTGGGTCCAGGGTGAAGAACTGTTGCTCCCTTCCCCCTCCGACGGAAAATCGACTTTATTGAAGCTACATATCTAGCTAGTTACAGTACAACGGAGAAGTGATATTTTGTTGTTTCTTCTCCAAGAAGAGGCAGTTGTTTCTTCCCCAAGAAGAAACAGTTTTTTCTTCTCCAAGAAGAAACAACATTATATCACTTCTCCGTTGCACTGTAACAACATATCTGGCGAGCGAAGCGAGCCATCGGATTTTTTTTTAAGCGGGAGGTTACACACCTGAAATCCCACCACTTTGCCGCAAGGTTATGTAAACTTTCTCATTGTAACTATATCAGATTAAGACAAGTCAGAATTGTGAGTGAAGCTGAGTAATATTGAAAAGGTTATAACACATCATAACACTGGCAATTTTAGTATGAAATCGCATTGCCAGTTTTGGAGTTTTATTACAAAAAAATGATATGGAAATCAATTAAGTTGGTTGGGAGCGGTAGCGAGCCAGCGAAAATTTTCTTAAATTCGGCTCAAAACTGCCAGAAATTGAGTCTTACGCATGCCCCCGCATAGGTCATCTCCCCGGATGAACTGTCCCAGTATAAATCATCCCCCCGGATGAACTGGCCCAGTATAAATCATCCCTCGGAAGAACTGACCCAGTATAGAACATCCTCTCGTATAAACCGGCCCAGTACAGAGCATCCCCAACGGATAAAGCGGCCTAGCACGGACTATCCCCCACGGATCAAACGTCCCAGCATAACTTATCCCCTCTTTACACAATGCGCTTCAAACCCCCCCCCCCCACACACACACCCTCCCTCTCCCTCTCCCTCACCCTCACACACCCACCCCACCCCTTTTCATGATGGAAATCCGTTTTGCTTCGAATATTAGAATACAAAAAAAAATGTATATCAAGTTGATATACTAGTATTTCTAAATACAATGTATATTCTTTATAAATCATATGGATTTTCTTCAGTTTAGGTTTTCTTTATTGTGTTTTTCTCCTCTCGTTTACATTCCTTTTTTTTTTCCTTTTCTTTTACATTAACGAACTATGAAAGTACCTGAATGCAAAGTAATCTGTTGTTTTATTTCCGATCATTTGTGCAACATTTGGTAATTCATAGAAACGTCTTTTCTTTATAATTTTGCAATTTTTATTTTCTATTTTTAAATGTGGGTCAATATTCTTTGTGTATTTATATATTAAACAAGTTAATGTACATATATTGCAAAAAAAGTTTAGCATGTCTACAAATCAGGGATTACCCACGAAGAAGGGTATGTTGGGTTTTTTTCTCAAAGAATCTAAGATATTAGTATTTCTTAATAGTATAGTCTTAATAATTTCTATATTTATATGAGGCGCCGTTTTACTATTTATTCCTTATATTTTGATATCACAAATTATTTTTTTTATATCAAAACCTGAATTTTTAATATAAAAAAAATATATAATTTGTGATATCAATTTTTTTTTTTAATCGATCACTTGATACAATATTTTGAGATATCAATAATCACAATTTTTGATATCACAAAATTGTAATTATTGATATCAAATAATCGAATTTGCAATATTACAAATTCGAATTCTTAACTAGTGATATTACAAAATCGATGATTTGATATCAAAAAATCTATTTTGTGATATCAATAATTGCAATTTTTGATATAACAAAATCTTATCGAATTTTCTATATCATAAGTTCGATTATTTCATATCACAAATTCGATTTTTGATATAAAATAATCGATTTTGTGATATAAAAAAATATCAATGTATGTGCGCTCTTTTGCTATTTATTTCCTATTCTTTATGCCAAGAAATAGAATTCGTGATATCACAATTTCGATTTTTTTATATTACAAATTCCGTCATATATTGTGATATCAAAAAATCGATTTTTTGATATTACAAATTCGATTTTATTGATATCAAAGAATGTAATTTTTTTCATGATTTTGTGATACATTGTATCACTTGTGATATCGAAAAATGGAATTTTTGATATCACAAAATATGACAGAATTTTTAATATAAAAATCTATTTTTTAGATAACAAATTCTTTTTTTTTTTTTGATATCCAAAAATAGGGAATAAATAGTGAAACGACACCCCATATATTTAACCTATTTAATGGTACATGTAAGGCGCTGTGTGAATGTCTGTAGATCGAGTAATAATCCGAGTTCACTGACCCTTTATTGAATGCTTCAAAGTGTATGCATTTTGACTTGCTTGACACGCATAAAAACAAAAGAAAAATAAGGGTCATGCATATCCATTGTCAACTGAACCACACTATGTTTTATGATAATACAAAGAAAGTTTACGGTTTGAAATTTCCATTTACGAATGGAAATCCGGGATTAGACATGGGGGGGGGGGTTGGACCCGGACCGCTTTATCCCCCGGGGATGTTCTATTCTGAAACCCTGCAGGGGGATAAACCGTGCAGATAGAATATCCCCTTTATAGGGGGGATGTTTCATACTGGGCCAGTTCATCCGGGGGATGATATGTGCGGGGGATGATCTATGCTACAACACCGGGAACACATCGTCAAAATGCACCAACACACATTTAAGATGTTGTAAATGGTCCCCCTTTGACAGATTTGTAATCCATGATTACAATCTTTGGACGATTCTCATTTTTACAGTAAGTTGGTTATCAACTCTCTCAACTTTCTAGCAGCGGATACTGTTCAATAGGACAAAGGGTCGACTTGAGTTGAAATAACAGCCTTCAGTATTGTAATAGGAGATAATGAGAATCAAAGATGGTATGAATATCGACACACCTCTCATGTAAAGTTTGTGTTCATTTAAAAAATCCAATATTGGCAATATTAGTCAGTTGTGATTTATAAAAATGAATGACGTGCGGAGGTGATTTATAATTCTAAAACAAGAAATAATTTAAACAAAATTCCTTTATTTCCAAGAAATGAACAATAACCATTCGATTTATCTCTGTCATGTAGAGTTCAAGGTATTTCTTATTGGTTTGCATTTGTCACTTCTTTTCTTCAAAGCGATTATAACCAAAAATCAGTTAGACTTAACAAAAAAGAGAGAGAGAGAGAGAGATTCTGAGCAAACACTGATTAAAATTAAAATAATTTTTCTTGGTAGTGTGTAGAAGGAGGGGGAGGGTATGAGAAATAATTGATCGTTTTACATGTCAGAAAGCAATGTCAAAGAAACTGCAGAGACAAAAAATTAAGCATCCTATTTGGACATAATGCTGTCCTACGACACTGATGGTCACATGAACACCTCACTCTATGACAAACGTGACGACTTCAGTTTCAGCATTACAAACTTCCCTTTTCTGAGTAGCAACATCCCTTCATCGCCTGCTTATGGCATGTTCACGTTATGCCAGAGCAAGTACCAAATCTGAGAGCTATAGGCGTCTTTCAGATAAGCTTCTCAGTCAGGGATACGTTTGTGATCGACTAACATCGTCACTGAGGAAGTTATACGGTCGATACTCGTCATGCACTATGATATCCCATTGTCCAGAATGGTGGATGATATTCTGTCTTAGACCATTTGAACCATCCATCCACAGAATGTACTTGTGTCTTCCGAAATAGAAGTAACCGGATGTGATATTTCTGCCGAATGAAAGCGACGGGTGTTGTATGCAAGAAGGAGGTGCTGACACGTGTGGTGGAGGTTTTTGTTTGTTTGCTTTGGTTCCTGTTTTATCCTGATTTTGCACGCCTTCGGTTTATAATATTCTGAATTATCGATATTGTACTGTGTATTGGGATATGGTCATTGTCCACATTTGTCATTATCACTGGAAACTCACGACCCCTGAACTGCTTTGTGCTACGTTAAGAGGTTAACTTCGAAGTGATCGAGGGTTTCCGACAATATGGGCATGTAAATTCAGGAAAAAGTGCAAAACAAAACAACATACTCTTCAAAGTATCAAAAGTAAGGCACGGTCCATTTGATATTCAGGGGGGGGGGGGGCTTGGGTTTTTTGTCGGAGCAAGATTATTTTTTTCGCCCCGGACTGGGGCAAAATTATTTTTTTCTTGCAAAGTTGGAGCAAGGAAATTTTTTTGTAACAAAGTGATGCACATATTTAAAGAATGTTTGTGTTTTATCAATAGAAATTATCTATATTTTTACTCAAAACTTTAAATATTAATATATTAGTTTATTTTTATGCAAGTATTCAATTTACTTTTAAACAGAGAGATAAAAGACTTTAATACAATGTAAGGTACATGTATATAACATGTATAAGAGGGTCTGAGGGGAAGGTCTCTTAGACAAATTTTTAAATGTTACTTATATTTGTAAATTGGTGAATAACTGAAGTTCTTCTTCCAAGCTTACAAGAACATAAAATTAGACTCTATGGGATACATGCAACATGTATTAATAGCAGTACATAAATATTGATAATATATTTAAGCTTTTATGGAAGCCCTTTTTCATCCACATACATGTATAACTTTTGATACCTTTAAATATATGAACATTGGCATAAGTAAATAATGTTTTGAATTATAATACTATGGCGAGCGAAGCGAGCAAAAACTTTTTGATACAATTTGAAAACTGCGGCGAGCGAAGCGAGCCGGAAAATTTTCATGAATTTTAGCGAAATTTTATGGTAACTCTTCAAATTCAGATTATTTGTAAGAGCAAGATTATTTTTTTCTATCAAACCATAAGCAAATTTATTTTTTTTATCAAAATTGAGAGCAAAATTATTTTTTTCGAAAAAAACCCAAGCCCCCCCCCCCCCCCCCCCAGAATATCAAATGGACCGTGCCTAATCACAAAATGGAAATGAGATAAGACACTCGTGCTAAGCATGGTAGCTCTTGAGATTAGAGATCATTTTTCGGTGATCGCGATATGAATGGTTTTGGTCAACAAAATGAATTCCTCACACCCTCCCGCACGACTTCTCTAGCTGAAATATGCACTACATTTCCTCGCAGTTTCAGTTTCTGAAACATGTACACCACACTCATTCCAAGAAGGGTAGAAATATGGATGGAGTGGAGAGGGAAAGTACGAGGGCTGATTGATATGTTGTGAGCCTCGTATTGAAGGAGATACGCATGTATTTTCTTTTTTAAAAGTCCTGCAATTATCTGACTATATAAGGCCATGTACCCAAGTACTGGACTCATTTCGTCAATTTAAATCGACGAGGTAACACTCTAAAGTAAACAAGACAAGTTGCTTTTGCAAAATGGACAAAGTCGGTGAAAGGGCAGTGATCCAATATATGAATAAAACAAATTTTACACATAAGGATATCAATAATGATGTGGTAACAACACTAGGGAAAGATGTCCCTTCATATGCTACAGTGAAAAGGTGGGTGGCTGAATTTTAAAGGCGCGGCAGACAGAGCCTTGAGGATGAACCCCGTCCTGGAAGGCCTGTCATTGTTGCAACTCCAGAAATGATCAATAAAGTCCATGGTATTGTTATGACTGACAGACTAGTGACAGAAAGAATGTAGCCAGTACAGATTTCGGCCCATTGGGTATTAAGACTTCTGACAGTTGATAAGATGCACACCAGGCACACTTTATCGCATTCTAATTTTAACCTTTCTGTGAAAGATCCTGATAATTTTCTTCAAAGATTTGTTACTATGGATGAGACATTGGTTCATCATTTTACCCTAGAGGCCAAACAACAGTTGAAACGGTGGTAGCACCTAGCTTGACTCATCCCGGCCAAAGTAGGCAAAGACTGTTCCTTCGGCTAGGAAGGTTATGGCCTCGGTTTTCTGGGATGCAGAAGGTATTCTGCTGATAGATTATCTCCAAAAAGGACAAACAATCAATGTCACATACTATGCCTCACTTCTGACAAAGTTACGAGAAAACGTTAAACTTAAGCGCCGCGGAAAGCTATTAGTAACTAAGGTGTTTTGTTCCATCAGGACAATGCTCCTGTTCACAAGTCTGTCACTGCCATGGCTGCCATTCATTATTGTTGCTTTAATTTGATTGAACATCCGCCTTATCCACCTGATATTGCTCCGTGAGACTTTCATCTATTCCCAAATCGAAAGCAACTATTTCTGGTACCCACTTTCAGTCCAATGATGACGTCATACTTGCAGTTGATGGCTTTCTAAACAGTCAAGATAAGGAGTTCTTTAAAAGTGGTATTGAGGACCTTAAACATTTTGAGCAAACATTTCCCTAACATTTTGAGCAAACATAGCAGTGAAATTTCTTCATTCAACATCCCTATTTCTAAATTGGATCTTCCTACAATATACTGCATACCAAAACTGCACAAATCTCCTTACAAATTTAGATACATTGCTAATTCTAGCAACTGCTCAACTACAAGTTTGTCTAGACATCTGACGTCAGCCCTCACGGCGGTAAAGGAACACGTTGCAAAATATTGTGAAACTGTTCTTAACAGGAATGATGTAAATTTATTTTGGTCTATAAAAAATTCCGGGGATGTGATTGACAAGATAAAATCTAGAAATTTTCAAGCCAATACGATTGCTTCATACGATTTTTCAAATATGTACACCACGCTTCCTCACGACAAGATCAATGATCAATTGTCCAAACTCATTAAATGGTGCTATAACCGAGAGGGGAAATTTTATATTTGTACATCTGAATCAAAGGGTTTCTTTTCCGCTACAGAATACAAATCATACAAATCATGGACATGTAGCGACCTGTGTAGTGCCTTGTCCTTCCTCTTGGACAACATTTATGTAAGATTTGGTGAGAATCTCTACAAGCAGGTTGTAGGGATTCCTATGGGTACAAATTGTGCGCCTCTTGTTGCAGATTTATTTTTATACACATATGAAAAGGAATTTATTCAAAATCTTCAAAAGCAAAGAAAACATGATGATGTGAAATGCTTCATTAGTACTTCTAGGTACCTGGATGATGTTCTTACTATCGATAATCCTGTTTTTGAAAAGTATAAAGATGTTATTTATCCACAAGAATTGACTCTTAACAAGGCAAACTTTACAGACACATAAACACCATTTTTGGACCTAAATATCAAAATTGTCAATGGAGAAATTCATACAAGTGTATATGACAAACGAGATGATTTTGGATTCAACATAGTAAATTTCCCCTGGCTTGACGGTGATGTCCCTAGATTACCGTCATACGGTATCTATATTTCACAGCTCATCCGGTATGCTAGAGCATGTACTGATGTTTTGGATTTTCATAATAGAAATCTACAAATTACAAAGAAACTTTTAGGTCAAGGTTTTCGCTTTCACAAACTAGTAAAGACTTTCTGGAAATTTTACAAAAATTATGATCAACTTCTTTTGAAATTCGGACCCATAAAAGCAACGGAGTATATTACTTTAGGTATTTCACAACCTGCATTTTATGGTGACATAATTAACAAAATAAGAAGGATCAAAGGTAGACAGCATATGTATCGAAAATGCGTCAGAGTCATCAAACGCCTTTTATACCGTGGATATGATCCTAATGTCACCAGACGGACACTAAGCTTGGTACTTGACCAATATACAGTCTTGTACGAGCGCATTCTTAAGACTTGCACTCTGACTGACTGTGACGACGGGACTCCATGACGGGCCCTGTCCAAACCTCTTTAGAGAAGACAGGGCCCCGACCACCTGTCCTCTCTGAATGTCAGTCGGACTCCTCGGGTGATTACATACATGAGCTCGCTACAGCCGGCAGAGAACGGACTGTATTACGCATGCCCTCTTTTTATATCCATTTACATATTCATCTGTGTCTCTGGGGCCTCTGCGTTTCGCGGTCTTGTTTGTGTGACGTCATCTTACAGTGAGGAGGTTGTTTTACACCACATTTGTACGTTCTTCGAGACCTCTAGGTAACTGGAGAAGTGAGAGGGTTGTGCGCACGTAATCCAGGATAACCACACCGTCTGCTATTTACTTGGCAGATGGCCGTCCTAAGTCGGCACCGGTTGCCCATTGGTCTCGTTGGTTTATGTGTAGTCTTTTATGTTTCTATGTTGTGAGTTGGTGTTCCTTGTCCCTTTTGCGTCTCTTTCTATGGGTATCTGTTCTGTGTTTTTTGCATGGGTGTTTTGGGATTTTGCTGTGGGTGCTGCAACCTAGTGTTGTTGGAGATCCCCTCCTTTCTCTTAAACGTCGGTGGTGTACAAATACTACTGATTATGTAGAAAAATAATGCAAACTATCCGATAAAATTCAAATCCTTCAATACGAGGCTCACAACATATCAGTCAGCCCTCATATATTCACGTACATCTTAAAAAGGGTGAATGTTTCATAGAATACTATTCATACAAATCATGATCTTGTTCCGAAAGTGATACAAGACCCTGCTATTCCTTTTTAACAACACTTCTCATGCGTGTTTAATGCTCTGGGGTACTCAGTACTCTCCAAATGCACATTGTTGCATTCCCCATCGGTACAAATTTTGCGCCTCCGCAGGAAGCAAAAATCTTCAAAATGAAATTAATTGTGGTGATTTATTTTAAGATTTTAAGTATTAAATCAGGGTTTTTTTTTCTTCGTTTTTTTTTTCTTTTATAAATACATTTGTATCATACAAGCATGATCTCCCTTGCATATTATGGATTCGCGCATACACATGCTAAAGCCGCCCTTGAGTTTTTTTCTGACGAAATGTTTTGAACGAGTCAGACATCTTCATAATTGTAATAGCAGATTAATATGAGTATCAAAGTTGTCATGAATATCAATATACCGCTTATTAAAATACCGCTTATGGAAGGTTTATAAATATTCGTTAAAGAATCCAATTAACTTAAATTCATTCTTTATAAAGGCAAACATATTTCATACAGATATTGGCAATAATCATAAACAAAGAATGGCTCGAAGCATATGAACTGCCCGGAGATTTATTATTCTGAAACTAGAAATAACTAGAAATAATTTCCATGAAATGGAAAAGTTGGAAATCGCAAGTCCCAGATTTTGACATTTTCACTATGTAAGCCAAGTTTAACCCCCTGACTATAAAAATGACAAATGGCGCTAAAATTCAAAGTTATCTCATCATTAAGAAACTTCTGTGCAGCTGTAATGACAAAATGAAATGATAGCTATTTGATGTTAATGTCATATTAATGAAATAAATGATGAACTATGTACCAGTGTTTGTCTCTGTTTCGTCTGTTGCTGTGCTTGTCTGTGCTTCTGCATCGTTGTTTTGGTGCTTTTCTGTCGGTACTGCAACTTCCCTTTCATGAGTAGCAACATTCCGTCTTCCCCTGCTTATGGTGTTTTTTTTTTTTTGTTTTTTTTTTTTGTTTCTCAACTGATACGGTACGTCATGGCATTTTCCAAATATGAAGATTTCATCATTAGAGCCAGACGCCTAGCAAGTAAGCTACTTGTTCAGGGTTACGCTACACAACGGCTGAAATCATCATTGAGGAAGTTCTTCGGTCGCCACGGGGATGTAGACTTGCTCAAGTCATTATATCAAATAATTTTAAAATTAAATACATGTTTCTTTACTGGCAAGCAAAAGTTGTCTTCTCTTTATTGTGATATATCTCTGCAACCGATTGCTCACTGCTTCTAGTTTTAAAAGGGGCACTTCTTCTTTTCTACTTGAAAAATTAAATTAATAATTGCAATTCTCTTCATATAACTTTACCTGATATAATTACTTGAGCAAGTCTACGGGGAGTAATAAAAGCATTTGAGATCCCCCTTTCCAGAATGATCAGTGACATTCCACATTGTGATTGAATGGCTGTCACCATCACCAAACAAGACATACTTACCTGATATGTACATCAAAATGTACATCGAGACAATCACCGAATTTGACAGGTTTCCATAGAGCTGTTGCGACGGGTGTTGCATGCAATCAGGAGACGCGCTGACTCTCCCCGGGCACCTGGTCTCACTTCGTAATTTTGTTCATTCCGAGGTTCGCAACCGTTCCTGTGGAAAATCTAATAATTTTGCCTTGCCTTCTCGACTATGAGACTGAATAACTGATGGGTACTTCTGTAATCTCTTCTTCGTGTAGACAAAGAAGGATAACTCCCATAAATATGTAGTTTCTGTGTACGAAATGTGGTATTACATATACATACCAAGTTAGCAGAGATACATATTTAGAAATTAGCTTTTAACTTGTGACAGGTATTTACACCTTCGTACCAAATGTTGCCATAGTAACTGATTTGAAAGGCATATTAACAGATAAACCTTATTTCTACATAAATTTTCTTCGATTCCCATGAAGTCCTAAGATGGTACTATTCAGGAAATAGGCAACTATAATTCAAATCCTGTACGTGCGAACTGCATTATTATTCTAGTAAGTGCAATTACGGGCGGATACAGAATGAGAGTTTACGGGGGATGAAAAATATCAAAAAAGGAAAAGGGTCTTTGGGCCGCCTAAAGCCCCTCCAACCCCCCCCCCCCCCCCGAGTGAAAAACTGTTGTTCCCTTCCCCCTCCGACGGAAAATACATGCATCTAGCTACTAATCTAGATAGTTACAGTGCAACGGAGAAGTGATATTTTGTTGTTTCTTCTCCGAGAGGAAACAGTTGTTTCTTCTCCAAGAAGAAACAGCAAAATATCACCTCTCCGTTGTAACTACAATATGTATCTGGCAAGAGAATTGAATTTTTTTTTTTTTTTTTTTTTTTTTTTTTTTTTTTTTGAGCGGGAGATTTCACACCTGAAATCCCACCACTTTGCTGTAAGGTTACGTTAACTATCACAGTAGTAAATATATCAGAGAAAAGGCCGGTCAGAATTGTGATTGAAGCTGAGTAATATTGAAAAGGTTATAATACATCATAATACTGGCTATTTTAGCATGAAATCGCCATGCTAGTATTGGAGTTTATTACAAAAAAAATGATATGGAAATCAAGTAAGTTGGTTGCGAGCGGTAGCGAGCCAGCGAAAATTTTCTTAAATACGGCTCAACACTGCCATAAATTGAGTCTTATACATAGACGTTTGAGCCGCAAAGTACCTTACTTTGATAATTTTAAGAGGGGGGACACGCCCCCCTCTAAATCCACCAATGGCAATATAGGTATAATCAGGCCTAAATTGGCCGAAAAGGGCACATTATGAATAAAGCAATTTTTCTTGAAATTGTAACAAATTTACATGAAATACAGTAAGAAGGAGCATTGATTCATTAAATGAAATGTATATTGACTTAAGAGGATTTAAAGAATATGTTCAGAAAATTACATGTCGATCCAACATTCGTTTCCATGGTAACGGAATGCCTGAAAATACCTTGTATAAAGGGATTTTTATACAAAACCTGCCTAATAACGAAAACGGAACCTCAGATAAAAAAATAGAAGGTCTTTTAGTTCTGAGAACATCATATTCACCTTGTAGTTATAAGGAGTTGGCATTAAATTATTTTCTACTTTCTGGTGTTGTAGCATAGATCATCCCCCGAATAGGTCATCTCCCGGATGAACTGGCCCAGAACATCCTCTCGTATAATCCGGCCCAGTAAAGATCATCCCCCGGATAAATCGGCCCATGCAGTATAGAGCATCCCCAACGGATAAAGCGACCTAGCACAGACTATCCCCCACGGATGAAACGTCCCAGCATAACTTACCCCCTCTTAACACAGTACGCTTCAACCCCCCCCCCCCCCTTTTCAAGATGGAAATTCGTTTTGCTTCGATTATTAGAATATATCAAGTTGATATATTTCTGAATACAATATTATAAATCATATCGGTTTCTCCAGTTTAGGTTCTCTTTATGGTGTTTTTCTCCTCTCGTTTACATTCCTATGTGGTTTTTTCCTTTTCTTTTTACATTAACGAACTATGAAAGTACCAGGATGCAAAGTAATCTGTTGTTTTATTTCCAATCATTTGTGCAACATTTGGTAATTCTTAGAAACGTCTTTTCTTTATAATTTAGCAAGTTTTTATTTCTATTTTTAAATGTGGGTTAATATTCTTTGTGTATTTATATATTAAACAAGTTAATGTACATGTATTGCAAAAATAGTTTAGCATGTCTACAAATCAGGGATTACCCACGAAGAAGTGTAACTATGTTTTTTTTCTCTCAAAGAATCTAAGATATTAGTATCTCCGATTTAATTATAAGCATAAAGTCTTAATAATTTCTGTATTTATATGAGGCGCCGATTTACTATTTATTCCTTATATTTTGATATCACAAATTATTTTCTTATATCAAAATCTGAATTCTTAATATCCAAAAATATATACTTTGTGATATCAATTTTTTTCTCAAAAAATCGATTATTTGATACATGATTTTGAGATATCAATAATTACAATTTTTGATATCACAAAATTTTAATTATTGATATCAAATAATCGAATTTGCAATATCACAAATTCGAATTCTTAACTAGTGATATCACAAAATCGATGATTTTATATCAAAAAATCAATTTTGTGATATCAATAATTGCAATTTTTTATCTAACAAAATCTTATCGAATTTTCTATATCACAAGTTCGATTATTTCATATAACAAATTCGATTTTGGATATAAAATAATCGATTTTGTGATATCAAAAAATATCAATGTATGTGCGCTCTTTTGCTATTTATTACCTATTTTTTATGCCAAGAAATAGAAATCGTGATATAACAATTTCGATTTTTTTTATATTACAAATTCCGTCATATTTTGTGATATCATAAAAACGATTTTTTGATATTACAAATTCGATTTTATTGATATCACAGAACGTAATTTTTCTCATGAATTTGTGATACATTGTATCACTTGTGATATCGAAAAAGGGATTTTTATGACGGATTTTTTATATAAAAAATCGATTTTTTAGATAACAAATTCTATTTTTGATATAAAAAATAGGGAATAAATAGTGAAACGACACCCTATATAAGGCGCTGTGTGACTGTCTGTAGATCGAGTAATAATCGGAGTTCACTTACCCTTTATTGGATGCTTCAAAGTGTATACATTTTGACTTGCTTGACACGCATAAAAACAAAAGAACAATGGGGTTCATGCTGAACCACACTATGTTTTATGATAATACAAAGAAAGTTTACGGTTTGAAATTTCCATTTACGAATGGAAATCCGGGATTAGACATAGGGGGTTGGACCCGGGCTGCTTTATCCCCCGGGGGATGTTCTATGCTGAAACTCTGCAGGGGATAAACCGTGCAGATAGAATATCCCCTTTATAGGGGGATGTTTCATACTGACCAGTTCATTCGGGTGATGATAGGGTGTGTGCGGGGGATGATCTATATGCTACAACACTGGAACACACCGTCAAAATGCACCAATACACATTTAAGATGTTGTAAATGGTCCCCCTTTGACAGATTTGTAATCCATGATTACAATCTTTGGACGATTCTCATTTTTACAGTAAGATGGTTATCAACTCTCTCAACTTTCTAGCAACGGATACTGTTCAATAGCACAAAGGGTCGACTTGAGTTGAAATAACAACCTTCAGTATTGTAATAGGAGAATATGAGAATCAAAGATGATATGACTATCAACACACCTCTCATGTAAAGTTTGCGTTCATTTAAAAAATCCAATATTGGCAATATTAGTCAGTTGTGATTTATAAAAATGAATGACGTGCGGAGGTGATTTATAATTCTAAAACAAGAAATAAACAAAATTCCTTTATTTCCAAGAAATGAACAATTAACATTGGATTTATCTCTGTTATGTAGAGTTCAAGGTATTTCTTATTGGTTTGCATTTGTCACTTTTTTTCTTCAAAGCTATTATAACCAAAAATCAGTCAGACTTAAAAAAAAAGAGAGAGAGATTCTGAGCAAACACTGATCAAAATTAACATAATTTTTCTTGGTAGTGTGTAGAAGGAGGGGGTAAGAGAAATAATTGATCGTTTTACATGTCAGAAAGCAATGTCAAAGAAACTGCAGAGACAAAAAATTCAGCATCCTATTTGGACAAAATGCTGTCCTACGACACTGATGGTCACATGAACACCTCACTCTATGACAAACGTGACGACTTCAGTTTCAGCATTACAAACTTCCCTTTTCTGAGTAGCAACATCCCTTAATCGCCTGCTTATGGCATGTTCACGTTATGCCAGAGCAAGTACCAAATCTGAGAGCTAGGCATCTTTCAGATAAGCTACTCAGTCAGGGATACGTTTGTGATCGACTAACACCGTCACTGCGGAAGTTATACGGTCGATACTCGTCATACTCTATGATATCACATTAACCAGAATGGTGCACGTGGATGGTAATTCTGGAGGATGGTATTCTGTCCTAGACCATATGAACCATCCAACCACAGAATATACTTGTGTCTTCCGAAATGGAAGTAACCGGATGTGATATTTCTGTCTAATTAACGCGACGGGTGTTGTATGCAAACAGGAGGTGCTGACTCGTGTAGTGGAGGTTTTTGTTGCTTTGGTTCCTGTTTTATCCTGATTTTGTATGCCTTCGGTTTATTTAAGAAATGAAGCAATTCTCGGGAAATTTGCACGTGTCCAACCAGAATTATTCACCCATGAACACCAAAAGAAAGACAGTCATTACTTACATTTACATTTATTCTAATTATCGTTTATCTTTATTTGCATACACACCGCACATTTTGCCTGTAACAGCGTCAAATGTATTTTAACGTTGTTCAATTCTCCCTACATGCAAAACATGAACGTGACGTCACAATAGCAACCTAAGTTATCGGAATATAATTCTAGTTGCCTAATAGGCGTTTAACATGGGGAATCTACTAGTAATGTAAATATAATTTTCTGAATTATCGATTTTGTACTGTGTATTGGGATATAGTCATTGTCCATGTTTGTCATCATCACTGGAAACTCATGACCCCTTCTGCTTTGTGCTACGTTAGAGGTAAACTTCGCAGTGATCAAGGGTTTCCGAAAATGTGGGCATGTAAATTCAGGAAAAAGTGCAAAACAAAACAAGATACTCTTCAAAGGAGCAATAGTAATTACAAAATGGAAATGAGATAAGACACTCGTGCTAAGCATGGTAATTTCTCTCGCGTAGCTCTTGAGATTAGAGATCATTTTTCGGTGATCGCGATATGAATGGTTTTGGTCAACAAAATGAATTGCTCACACCCTCCATGGACTTCTCTAGCTGACATATACACTACATTTCCTCGCAGTTTCAGCTTCTGAAACATGTACACCACACTCATTCCAAGAAGGGTAGAGATACGGATGGAGTGGAGAGGGAACGTACAATGGCTGATTGATATGTTGTGAGCCTCGTATTGAAGGAGATACGCACGTATTTTCTTTTTACATGTAAGTCCTGCAATTATCTGACAATATAAGGCCATGTACCCAAGTACTGGACTCATTTTGTCAATTTGAATCGACGAGGTAACACTCTAAAGTAAACAAGACAAGTTGCTTTTGCAAAATGGACAAAGTCGGTGAGAGGGCAGTGATCCAATATATGAATAAAACAGATTTTACACATAAGGATATCAATAATGATGAGGTAACAACACTAGGGAAAGATGTCCCTTCATATGCTACAGTGAAAAGGTGGGTGGCTGAATTTTTAAAAGCGCGGCAGACAGAGCCTTGAGGATGAACCCCGTCCTGGAAGGCCTGTCATTGTTGCAACTCCAGAAATGATCAATAAAGTCCATGATATTGTTATGACTGACAGACTAGTGACAGAAAGAATGTAGCCAGTACAGCTTTCGGTCCATTGAGTATCAAAACTTCTGACAGTTGATCAGAAGCACACCAGGCACACTTTATCGCATTCTAATTTTAACATTTCTGAGAAAGATCCTGATAATTTTTTTCAAAGATTTGTCACTATGGATGAAACATTGGTTTATCATTTTATCTCAGAAGCCAAACAACAGTCGAAACGGTGGTAGCACCCTGACTCACGCTGGCCGAAGAAGGCAAAGTATGTTCCTTAGGCTAGGAAGGTTATGGTTTCGGTTTTCTGGGATGCAGAAGGTATTCTGCCTATAGATTATCTCCAAAAAGGACAAACATGTCACATACTATGCCTCACTTCTGACAAAGTTAAGTGAAAATATTAAACTTAGTAACTAAGGCGTATTGTTTCATCAGGACAATGCTTCTGTTCACAAGTCTGTCTTTGCCTTGACTTCCAATCATGATTGTTGCTTTAATTCGATTGAACATCCGCCTTATCCACCTGATCTTGCTCCGTGAGACTTTCATCTATTCCCAAAACCGAAAACAGCTATTTCTGGCACCAACTTTTAGTCCGATGATGACGTCATACTAGCAGTTGATGGCTTTCTAAACAGTCAAGATAAGGAGTTATTTAAAAGTGGTACTGAAGACATTTTACGTCGATGGTGTACAAGTAGACAAATAATGCAGAATATCTGATAAAATTCAAATCCTTCAATACGAGGCTCACAACATATCAATCAGCCCTCATATATTCGAGTACATCTTTAAGAGGGTGAATGTTTCATAGAATACTATTCATACAAATCATGATCTTGTTCTGAAAGTGATACAAGACCCTGTTCTCCCTTTTCAACAACACTTCTCACGTGTGTATAATGCTCTTGGGTACTCTCCACATGCACATTGTTGCATTCCTCATCGGTACAAATTTTGCGCCTCCGCATTGTTACAGATTTGTGGGGAAAAAAGCAAAAATCTTCAAAAAGAAATTAATTGTGGTGATTTATTTTAAGATTTTAAGTATTAAATTAGGGGGTTTTGTGTGTTTGTTTTTTGTTTCGTTTTGTTTTTCTTTTATAGACATTTGTATTATACAAGCATGATCTCCCTTGCATCTTATGGATTCGCGCATACACATTCTAAAGCCCTGAGTTTGCCAATGCCCGGTCTTTTTTCTGACGAAAAGTTTTGAAAATTCACATATATACTCTACGTGTGAACGAGTCATACATCTTCAGAATTGTAATTTCAGATCAATATGAGTACCAAAGTTGTCATGAATATCAATATGCCGCTTATGAAAGGTTTTTATTCGTTAAAGAATCCAATTATCTTAAATCAATTGCTTATAAAGGCAAGCATATTTCATACAGATATTAGCAATAATCATAAATAAAGAATGGCTCGAAGCATATGAACTGCCTGGAGATTTATTATTCTAAAACTGGAAATAATTTCCATGAAATGAAAAATAAGCATTAGAATTTAAGTTCAAGGTATTTCTTAATTATTTCTTCTTTAATGAACTCACGAAAAAATCATTTAGACTTGAAAAATAACTCTGAGCAAACTTTATGTGCGTGTTTCTTTGATAGTGGTTTTCCGATGATGTGGGCATATATTACCAGGAAAATGCAACTTCCAACATTCCTCGCGACCTTCCCACAATTGTTTTATTATATAGTGGACTTAATCAGTATTTATAAAGGTACCTTTTCGAAATGACTGACATCGACTTTTCTTTGAAAATGTTTCAAGACGTGTTAATATCAGCATTTTCTGTCGCTGAATTATCCTGAACGTAATGAAATTCATTCAATGAGTCAAATGAAGAATATTTCAGAGTCAAAATCCGTAGATAGGCTCAAAATTCAAGAATTTGAGCTCAGCTTCAGGGTCCTTGCTGCTGTTTACGAAGTGACGTTAATGACGTCACAGATATAAATTTCGCGCGTTTTCGATATTTCATGGTAAACCGGAAGCAAGAGTTTTCGCGGTAGTGATATTTAATGAAATCGCCCCTCACAGGTCAATATGATGAGACAATGACTCGTCATGTGACAGTTCTCAGCCAATGAGAACGGGAATATAAACAGACTATATAATAAGAGGGTGTATCTGACATGGAAAGGAAGTAATACAAATTATGATCTCGTTCCGAAAGTGATATGGACCTGAATATCAAAATTATTAATGGAGAGATTCATACAAGGGTGTATGACAAAAGAGATGACTTTGGATTCAATATAGTAAATTTTCCCTGGCTTGACGGTGATGTTCCTAGATTACCTTCTTATGGTATCTACATTTCGCAGCTCATCCGGTATGCTAGAGCATGTACTGATGTTTTGGATTTTCATGATAGAAATTTACAAATAACAAAGAAACTTTTAGGTCAAGGTTTTCGCTTTCACAAACTTGTCAAGACATTCTGGAAATTTTACAAAAATTATTGTCAACTACTTTTGAAATTCGGACCCATACAAGCAACAGAGTATATATATTACTTTGGGTATTTCGCAACCTGCATTTTATGGTGACATGATCAACAAAATTAGAAGGATCAAAGGTAGACAGAATTACTATCGAAAATGCGTCAGAATCATCAAACGCCTCTTATACCGTGGATATGATCCTAATGTCACCAGACGGACACTAGGCTTGGTACTTGACCAATCTACAGTCTTGTACCAGCGCATCCTTAATACTTGCACGCTGACTGACTGTGACGACGGGACTCCATGACGGGCCCTGTCCAAACCTCTTTAGAGAAGACAGGGCCCCGACCACCTGTCCTCTCTGAATGTCAGTCGGACTCCTCGGGTGATAACATACATTAGCTCGCTACAGCCGGCAGAGCACAGGTCGTATCACGCATGCCCTCTTTTTATATCAATTTACATATTCATCTGTGTTGCTTGGGCCCCTGCGTCTTGCGGTCTTGTTTGTGTGTGGTCATCTGACAGTGAGGAGGTTGTTTTACACCACAATTGTACGTTCTTCGAGACCTCTGGGTAATTGGAATAGTGGGAGGGTTGTGCGCACGTAATCCAGGATAACCACACCGTCTGCTACTGACGTGGCAGATGGCCGTCCTAAGTCGGCACCGTTTGCCCATTGGTCTCGTTGGTTTATGTGTAGTCATTTGTGTTTTATGTTTTTCTGTGATTTGACGTTCATTGTACTACTGCGTCTCTTTCTGTGCGTGTCATTTTTGTGTTTTACAGTGGGTGTTTTGGGAGGTTGCTGTTGATGCTGCAACTTGGTGTTGTTGGAGATCCCCTCCTTTCTTTTATGAAACCATGTTCTTCTGTTTGAACAGCACTTTCCTCGTGTACGTAAGATTTTGGAATACTCCCTAAAGCCTCATTGTTGCATTTCCTATGGGTATAAATTTTGCGCCTCTGCATATTTACAGATTTGTTTTTCTACAATTAAGAAAAGGAATGAATGCAAATCTTCAAAGATGAAATGAATGTAGAGATTTATAAAAAGATTTAAGTGGTACTTAACGGTTTTTCCCCTTCCCTTTTATATACATTATAAAAGCATAAAAATAATAAATTTTTTTACAAGAATAAAAATAAAACCAATGTACAAGAATTAATTTGCACTCTGACTGAGTGTGACGACGGGGCTCCATGACGAGCCCTGTCCAAACCTCTTTAGAGAAGACAGGGCCCCGACCATCTGTCCTCTCTGAATGTCAGACTCTTTGGGTGATAACATGCATGAGCTCGCTACAGCCGGCAGAGCACGGACTGTATTACGTACGCCCCCATTTTTATATCCATTTTCATATTCATTTGTGTTGTTTTGGCCCCTGCGTATTGCTGTCTTGTTTGTGAGGTCATCTAACCGTGAGCGGGTTGTTTTACACTATAATTGTGCGTTCTTCGAGACCTTTTGGTAACCGGAAAAATTGGAGGATGGTACGCTAGTAATCCGGATAACCACATCATGTCCGTCCTAAGTCGGCACCGGTTACCCATTGATCTCGTTAGTTTATGTGTAGTCTTTTTTTTATGTTTCTGTGTCGTGTGTCTCGTTTTCGTCTCTTGCTGTGCTCGTCTTTGTGTTTTCGCATGGGGTGTTTTGCGTTTTGCTGTTGGTACTACAATGGGGTCTGGTTTGAGATCTCCCTTCTTGAAAGAAAAACCGCAAACACGTTATGATTTTTGAACACCAGTTGTTGAACCTGCACAAACTAAATTTCAAAAAATTAAATAATATGAATTTTGGCTGCTTATGAAAAGCACTTTGGCAGGAAGCATCTCTGGCGAGGATTTGATATCCGAAACACGTGTCTGGTGCATAGAAATAGATTAGTTTGAAAGTTTCTTCAAGAATAGAGTTGGAACACTTCCGTATTATTATCTATACAATAATTTTGCAAAGAGCATACACGTATTACAAATAAGATACATGCCCTACCTAGGAGCACGTTTGGGAATGGAATGTGAGCTTGTTTCAGTCAGTAGAGCTTAGACTGAGTCGCATATATAGACTAATAATGTTCAACTATTATTTACTAATATTTACATAACAGGCCAAAATGCTTGCATCTTGTTAAGACAAGACTGTCTCCATCGCCATTCTTCAATTAGGAGACTGCATATATGTGTGGAAACGCCTCTGTATATGCGGACAAATGGGGGGATTGTGCACCCTTAACTTATATCACTACATCCGTCACTCGATATTAAAGGAGTGGTTGTCCTAGGTTGGCATTTGGTTCACATTTCTTTTCGGCTTACGTGCTGTTCTTTATATTTCAATGTGGACTGTGCTCTAGTGGGTTTCACAAAGATGTTTACCAATGTTTTCAAGAATTTCCTTAGTTTTCGTCATAAAATGAGAGTTTCCTTTCCATTTACATTCTATCATGTTTTCTAATATCATTTCTTTATACAAAATAAAAACTCAGAAACAAAACGGAGTAAATGCAATTTACTTTATCAAAAGAACAAAGCAAAATTCTTGTAAATTTTCGTACGATTTTGTTTTGTGAAACTGGAAGCTTGTCCATATTTTTGCACGTTAACATAATTGTCATATTGGTTTGTATGTTCTGTTTTCGTGTGATCAGTACCTTCCAGTGTATTTGTTTGTATTATTCTTTTTACAAGATTACTTTTAGTGGGTTTGTTGTGTGCACTCCACGGTCGCATTTCCCATGGGTACAAATTTTGCCCCCTCTGGCCACGGATTTGTTTTTATGAAAAAGAATGAATGTAGAATTTCCAAAAACAAAAACTGTGGTGATTTTTTAAGATTATATTAAAGTGGTGCAAAAGTCTGTTAAAGTCTTTGTATACTAGTGTCAAGATAAATGGGAGGATTATGCGCCCATAACTCGGACAATCACATCAATTGCTATTAACAGATTGGTCGTCCTAGGTTTGCATTGGGTCCACTTTTCTACGTGCTGTTCGATAGTAATAATACAAAATAGAAATTTTGAAACAAAACGTCGTGAATTTCATTTTCTTTATCAAGAGAACAAAGCAAACTTCCTTAAGTTTTTCGTAAGATGTTTTTATGAAACTTGGTGCTGGTCTTTCCTCTCTCTCATCCCACCTTTTTTCTCGGTGTCATCTTGGTTTGTATGTTCTAACTTTGCGGTCAATGTCTTCCAGTGCATTTGTTTGTGTTATTGTTTTACATGATAAAATTGTGTCAGCTTGTTGTGTGTGTTCCGCTGTGATCATTACAACAAAGTCATCTTGGAGAACTTTATATATAGAATGATTGATATATAGACTGAACTGCTGTAATCAGAACTCCTTTGCATACAAGTAATAAGAATAAGTATAAAAGAAGTATCAATCAGCTATACAGTCTCAAAGTCGAGAAGGCAAGGTCATATTACTATTGGAACAGTTGCGAACTCCGGAATAAACACTATTCCGTCTCCTAAGTATTTGTTTGCCATTACCGTTGCAACAGTTCCTTGAAAACTTGTCAAATTTGGTGATTGTCTCGATGTACTACATATTGATGTACATATCAGATAATTTAAAAGATGTCTTGTTCTGTGATGTTGACAACAATTCAATCGCAGTCCAGAATGTCACTCGTACGATCCCCGTACGTAGCGATCGAAAAACTAGCTTCTTCTATGATGATTAACGAGTAGCTTACTTGCAAGTCGACTGACCGTCATATTTGGAACGGAGTGTTGTGTACTGTGTACTACCGTAAAATGTTTCTATAAAACAAATGTACACGTACAAGAAATAACTTGAAAAAATGCAAACACATCTCATTTGAACACCAGTTGTTGTACTTAATTGTTTTTCTGAAGATTGGTGAAACAACGAGAAGTCAAGTAAAATACCGACTCCGATTTGACAGTTCACTGTAAAATGCTCCCTGTGGGTGAAACTAGTATACTAACCTCTAGCTTGGTAGGGGTCCGTCGATGCTCAATTTTGTGCTCTATTGTGGGTGCTGTTAAGATTATTGTCAGGATCTTCTTTAACTCATTTGTGTCACACTTACATGCCCTTTGCCGTGTGGAGCTCGTAAAAAAGTCCCCGCGAGGGGTTTGACAGTAAGTGTTTTGAATATTTTCCCCTGACATGGTCGCCATAACACTTTCGATATAGACATAACCTCAGACAGTGCACTTTATATATTGTTTTCATTTTCGTGCATGAACATCGACGGCGGGTGCGGCTAGCCAGCAGGGGATGCTTATTCCTCCCAGGCACCTGATCCCACCTTTAGCTTGCTAGAGGTCCGTCGATGCACAATTTTGTGCTCTATTGTGGGTGCTGTTGAGATTATCGGCAGGATCTTCTTTAACCCATAGTAGGCCTTAGTATTTTTAAAAGAGATAAAACAAGAGCATACTATAAAAGACTGATAGATTTATTTATTACGTACAACATACAAGTCCCGAGCTGGATCTATATAATCAAACTATTGACACTTTCCTCCAGAATATGTCTGTTAAAACATAGGTCTGTATTTACATAAAATTAAAACAAAAGATTAAATGATGCGAGTCGTATGTACAGTGTATGTACAAATAAACCTTCCATGTGTTTCCTTTGCGATATTTTAGCTTTCTGGGATATCTCCAATACCATTCTCAAAATCGACAGCGACTGCACAACGACTGTTTTGTTCAAACTCGAAACAAACGCCGTAACTATGTGTCCTGTATTGGGAACTGTCCTAGCTGTCACTACCTTGCTACGACGCAGAATGTGATTCTTTTGAATCAATCCAATCGCGCTCACGCGAAAGTCTTATGATTTTCCTGAAAGCTTTGAGGCGACGCCACCTTATTGTGCCAAGGTTTATGCATTGCCCTGAGCGCGGATCTTAGGGGGATATTAGCGCGGATCTGAAATTGGCCAAGTATGCTGATTTTTCTGTTTTCTAGTATTTTTCAAACCATAGGCTATACCACCTTCCCTGATGGACTGGACCCCACTCCCCTTGGAGAAAAATTCTAAATCCACCCATGGGTCCTTAAAATTAATGAATACTAGTATTTGGCAAGATAATAGGAGAGGGCATTATATAATGTTGTGGAAACTTTTGCCCAATCCTTTTTCTATTATTTGAAATAAGATCTAATTAAAAAATTTTAAAAACTGGCAAGATACATCTTCGCTATCATAAGAAAACCCACCCATGAGTCCTTAAAATTAATGAATACTAGTATTTGGCAAGATACATGTTCGCTATCATAAGAAAATCCACCCATGGTTCCTTAAAATTAATGAATACTAGTATTTGGCAAGATACATGTTCGCTATCCTAAGAAAATCCACCATGGGTCCTTAAAATTAATGAATACTAGTACTAGTATTTAGCAAGATACATGTTCGCTATTATAAGAAAATCCCCCATGGGTCCTTAAAATTAATGAATACTAGTATTAGTATTTGGCAAGATACATGTTCGTTATCATAAGAAAACCCACCCATGGGTCCTTAAAATTAATGAATACTAGTATTTGGCAAGATACATATTCGCTATCATAAGAAAAGCGAGAAGACCACATGAATTACCGAGAATATTACAACTGTTTTCACCATCATGCTTGTTGTTGCATGATACATTCAAATTCATGACATCGTTTTTCTTCATCAAAACAAAATTGAAATCATTACATCGGTGAAATTCGATTTTTTTAATTATTGGAATGGAAATCGAAAAATCGTAGTATTCCTTTATTGTAATATGTTCAAACTTCCCGCAAGTGCAGCGGAATCCTTTGTCCGGTGATTCAGAGAAAGACCCGACGACCTCATTTGATCTTGACCCGGAAGTGTTTAAATGAATTCGGAAGTTGATTCGCTCTGTCCACGACTTTAATTTTCTGATCTCCGAGTAAGATAGATCTTTATTAGATTGAGCAAATGAAAAATATGACTCCATGACTGTACAGATTTGTGCCGGGTCACATTCAGAACCTTGTGTGATGTTTAATCTATAAAGCCAATCCAGCCGAATTCTCCATTTTGACTCCAATAAGAAATTAGCCAGAGCTGCCATGATGACGTCAGTAAATCTTCCAATGGCGCTGTACGGCTCGGACGTGGACAATCGTAGATAACGTCCTTTGAGTAAGGGGTAGTTAAAGACACTTACATCTTCACTCTGGCACTGCTTCTTTGAGTTGTGGCATTCATCATTACATGGAATCTAAACAATCGTCAAATGATAAGAAATTATGAATGATTCTTGTTAATAGGCATCAATTATCCCAAGAGCAATCGTCTCCTATCCTGTCGTGAATTTGACCAAAATAAGTTTAGAGCAGAGTAATTTCTATATACACTAAGAAAAGAAGAAAAAAAAACATTAGAATGTTAAACGTCTACAAATTGAATAGCATCATTTAAGAACAGATAAATTGGCAGCATGGACCAGACATACACGTTTCGGGTAATTAACCTTCGTCAGTGATCCTCAAATCTAAACAATGTAATATGCAAAAAAAGAATGAAAGTTACTATGTCGAAAAAGGGTACCGAAAGACGTAGCATGAAAATTAAGCTCACTTCGTGGCAGCATATTATCGTGGCAACAAAACTTTTAAAGTACATGTAAATATTACAGAAGACCGTAGGTGGCAGTTATGAATTATGATTTATCTGGCGGCCACCACATGATTTATTTGGCGGACGCCAGATAATTGTCTGGCGGTCGCCAGATAATTGTCTGGCGATCAGATAATTGTCTGGCGGTCGCCAGATAATTGTCTGGCGGCCGCCACATGATTATCTGGCGGCCGCCACATAAATAAAGTGGCGGCCGCCAGATAAGTTATAATTCATACCTATCACCTACGGTCTTCCGTAAAATATTTTTCCAAATAATCAATGAAGTTAAAGATGGCAATGTCAGCATAAAATATTTGTGAATTGTAAATCAAAAATATTTATTTTGACTATTAGGGTTTTTTGATTTACAATTTACAAATATTTTATGCTGACAGTTTTGCAACATAAGCATTCTGCACACTGGCTTGCATTAATAAAACTAGATTATACGTGCTCAGAAGTCGAAATTATATTTAAAATCATTTGAAAGAAAAATTAGGTCCATGCATGAAGATTAACAAAAGATACGTCCAATATGCAAGTTTGGTACATATGTCTTAAAAAGTAATTCACTGGAGGGGGACAAAATGGGTCAAGGTCAAGTTTTATCAAAGATACATCCAATATGCAAATTTAGTACACGTAGCACTTATAATATGCTTTGCTTAATATTGACGTTTAAAAGCAAAATCTCTCAAGGTCAATTTATGAAAGTTTTGGTCAAAGATACACCTCATTTGGAATTTGTTACATGTAACACTTATAACTCTAGAAAAAGTATGTCAGATGCAGCATCCGATGCATGGTTGCATCTATGCATCACATCCTAAGATGGTCCTCTGGAAGAAGTTTGATGCTAGTCGAATATTGAGCCATACCAAACTAACAAAAATTGCAATTATACTTGAAAAAAAGAGAGGAAAAGAATAAACAAATTCATGTATATTGATACACTAATATAAATTAAAAAGTATGCTATACCTGTTGACATTTTTTACCAATCTCTTTGAACTGAAGGAGTACTCCAAACAAACGTGAGCCTACTGATTGTCCCTTAATATCTGATTCTCTGATTTGGAATGTCCGTAAATAAGAAAATTTGTGATCTGTGCAGGCTTCTCTCGTCAAAGGGGAGCATTTGCCTTCATTCCTGCAGCACTCCAGATTTCTGAAAAGTGCTTAAAAAAACGTCCTAGACGTTAAGTCTTTTTCTTGTACGAAATTTCATACACGGAAAAATAGTGTGACTAGATATCGCTAACGACTGTAAGACCAGCTTCCAAATGTGTATCTTTACATATAAAACACAAAAGTCATAATGTCGGTCAATGTCACAAAGTCAAAAGCTATGATACAAAATGAAGCTCTGATAGAGGAAAATATTCGTATATATGAAATATTTAAAGCTATGCCCTTATTGTCCAAGAGATTTTTTTGTTAGAAAAGTACATTTAAGGTTTAGGTAATTTTGTCAAAAGTCATATTAATGAATATTTATTACATTACATATTTATTAATAATTATTATTGTTTATTTACAAAAAATTCCGGGGATGTGATTGACAAAATGAAATCTAGAAATTTTCAAGCCAATACGATTTCTTCATACGATTTTTCAAATATGTACACCACGCTTCCTCACGATCAATGATCAATTGTCCAAACTCATTAAATGGTGCTATAATCGAGAGGGGAAAATTTATATTTGTACATCTGAATCAAAGGGTTTCTTTTCCGCTACAGAATACAAATCATACAAATCATGGACATGTAGCGACCTGTGTAGTGCCTTGTCCTTCCTCTTGGACAACATTTATGTAAGATTTGGTGAGAATCTCTACAAGCAGATTGTAGGGATTCCTATGGGTACAAATTGTGCGCCTCTTGTTGCAGATTTATTTTTATACACATATGAAAAAGAATTTATTCAAAATCTTCAAAAGCAAAGAAAACATGATGATGTGAAATGCTTCATTGGTACTTCTAGGTACCTGGATGATATTCTTACTATCGATAATCCTGTTTTTGAAAAGTATAAAGATGTTATTTATCCACAAGAATTGACTCTAAACAAGGCAAACTCTACAGACACAAAAACACCATTTTTGGACCTAAATATAAAAAATTGTCAATGGAGAAATTCATACAAGTGAGAGATGATTTTGGATTCAACATAGTAAATTTCCCCTGGCTTGACGGTGATGTCCCTAGATTACCGTCATACGGTATCTACATTTCACAGCTCATCCGGTATGCTAGAGCATGTACTGATGTCTTGGATTTTCACAATAGAAATCTACAAATTACAAAGAAACTTTTAGGTCAAGGTTTTCGCTTTTACAAACTAGTAAAGACTTTCTGGAAATTTTACAAAAATTATGATCAACTTCTTTTGAAATTCGGACCCATACAAGCAACGGAGTATATTACTTTGGGTATTTCACAACCTGCATTTTATGGGGACATAATTAACAAAATAAGAAGGATCAAAGATAGACAGCATATGTATCGAAAATACGTCAGAGTCATCAAACGCCTTTTATTCCGTGGATATGATCCTAATGTCACCAGACGGACACTAAGCTTGACACTTGACCAGTATACAGTCTTGTACGAGCGCATTCTTAAGACTTGCACTCTGACTGACTGTGACGACGGGACTCCATGACGGGCCCTGTCCAAACCTCCTTAGAGAAGACAGGGCCCCGACCACCTGTCCTCTCTGAATGTCAGTCAGACTCCTCGGGTGATAACATATATGAGCTCGCTACAGCCGGCAGAGGACGGACTGTATTACGCACGTCCTCTTTTTATATCCATTTACATATTCATCTGTGTTGCTTGGACCCCTGTGTTTTACGGTCTTGTTTGTGTGTGGACATCTAACAGTGAGGAGGTTGTTTTATACCATAATTGTGCGTTGTACGAGACCTCTGGGAAATCGGAATAGTGGGAGGGTTGTGCGCACGTAATCCAGGATAACCACACCGTCTGCTATTTACGTGGCAGATGGCCGTCCTAAGTCGGCACCGGTTGCCCATTGGTCTCGTTGGTTTATGTGTAGTCTTTTATGTTTCATGTTTCTATGTTGTGAGTTGGTGTTCCTTGTCCCTTTTGCGTCTCTTTCTGTGGGTATCTGTTCTGTGTTTTTTGCATGGGTGTTTTGGGATTTTGCTGTGGGTGCTGCAACCTAGTGTTGTTGGAGATCCCCTCCTTTCTTTTACATGTATATGAGAAGTGAGTTTGTACACGAAAAGCTTTGTCATAGCCAGTCATTTTCGCTTGAACAGATATTGATCAAACATTAAAGATCAAAGACGGCGGGTGCGGCTTGCCAACAGGGGATGCTTACTCCTCCCGGGCACCTGGTCCCACCTTTAGCTTGCCAGGGGTCCGTCGATGTTTAATTTTGTGCTCTATTGTGAGTGCTGTTGAGAGTATAGTCAGGATCTTCTTTAACTCATTAATAAAACATTTTATTAACAAACATTAATAATTTGAAAAGCAGGTCAAAGTACACTGTCAAGGTCATTAGGTCAAAGTTATGGTACAGCACAGTAGGTCAGATCCCTGGCAATATACAATCCCTGTCCACCACAAATCAACATAAGATATTTTATTGTAAAGTTGGTCAAGCTCACTCAAAGAGGTCTGTATTCACTTCCATTATAAAGAATGAGTAAATAAATGTATTCTCAGTCTAAGAATCACATAACACTGGGAAAAGCATGTATATACCTTTCGAATACATGTAGCTAAGTCCTGATTAGGTGACAGGCCTAGTATCTCCTAATTAGGTAATAGCTAAGTCCTAATTAGGTGATAGCATCATCTAATTAAGTGATAGTATCTCCTAATTTGGTGATCGTATCTCCTAAGTATGTGATGGATATGTCCTAATTATGTGATAGTATTTCCTAATTAGGTTATAGCGAAGTCCTAATTAGGTGAAAGCTAAGTCCTAATTAGGTGATAGCTTACTCCTAATTAGGTGATAGCTAACTCCTAATTAGGTGATAGTTAAGTTCGAATAAGGTGTTAGTATCTCCTAATTATGAGATAGTACATCCAAAGTAGGAGATAAACAAATTTTAATTTTAATTCAAAATGAAAATTGAAAATGGTTTCAATTTTCCATTTTCCTTTTTTATTTTTTCAAAGGAAAATTGAATTGTGTAAACGTTTAATACAGCGTATTTGAATTCATTTTGAATTCCATTTTCATTTTTCAATTTGAAATTTTGTTCTGCTTATGTTGCAAAACTGTCAGCATATAATATTTGTGAAATGTAAAAAAAAAAATGAAAAAAATCGGGAAAGTTTTATTCGCTCTTGT
Organism: Pinctada fucata; assembly: GCA_028142955.1. Lineage (NCBI taxonomy): Eukaryota > Metazoa > Mollusca > Bivalvia > Pterioida > Pteriidae > Pinctada > Pinctada fucata. The sequence continues at coordinate 19,113,063 of AP027111.1, read as the reverse complement.
GAAAATTCGGTCGAAAATGGTCGAAGGTACAGCGGGATTGCAGTGAAATGATGGCTTTACATGGGTAGATCCAGGATTTTTTTCAGGATTGGTTCTGAAGTCCGAATCTTTTGGAAGAGCAAAACTTAAAAAAAAGGCACACACCAGAAAATAAAGTCCTTGATTAATGATGGTCAGTTCGGTTTCTTATTATGAATAAAACAGTTGATTGACGAGTAATAGCGTGTTAAAAGCTTAAAATTTTGAATTTTCACATCATAGTACTTGATTCAAGATTGTCAGTTCATATATCAGGGATTTTTAGGGGTTCTACAGGATCGCCATCCAGCCCCATTCCCAATGCTGAAAAACAGGCATTTTCCCCGATTTCTGAGCTTTAAATTCCCAATTTTACAAAAATAAAATTCCGATAAAATTCCAATAAACAAAGTATAAAACCCTGAAAATAGTATTTATAATTATCTGTTTTGCAGTGTACATTGGTCAATTTCATGAAATCGACCTATTAGATTTGTAGATTGCGAGCACAAGATTTCACAGAGTTATATAGGAGAAAATTACCACATCCATTTTCTAATATCCTGGGGGTCAGGGGCTCATACAAAATATCAGGTGCACAACTAGACCACAAGCCCATCATATTGAAAAAGAATTAAGTCTCCATCATTTATAATGTCAGTCTGAGAGGAGTTGCGAGCACAAGACTATATGCATAGAGTTATATAGGAGAAAATGACCACACCCATTTCCTAAGACCCTGGGGGTCAGGGGCTCAAACAAAATATCAGGTGCACAACAAGACCTCATACCCATCATATAACATAAAGAAGTATCCACCATTTATAGTGTCAGAGGAGTTGCGAGCATAATATTATATAGACTTGTATAGGAGACAATGACCACAACCATTTCTAAGACTCTGGGGGTCAGGGGCTCAAACAAAATATCAGGTGCACAACTAGACCACAGACCCATCATATTGAAAAAAGAATTTAGTCTCCATCATTTATAGTGTCAGAGGAGGTTGCAAGCACAATATTACATAGTGATATAGGAGAAATTGACCACACCCTTTTAAGACCCTGGGGGTCAGGGACTCAAACAAAATATCAGGTGCACAACTAGACCACAGACCCATCATATTGCAAAAAGAATGAAGTCTCCATCATTTATTGTGTCAGAGGACTTGTGAGCACAAGATTACATAGATTTATATAGGAAAAAATGACCACACCCATTTTCTTATACCCTTGGGGTCACGGACTCAAACAAAATATCAGGTGCACAACAAGACCACAGACCCATAATATTATATAACGAATTTAGTCTCCATCATTTATAGTGTCAGAGGAGTTGCAAGCACAAGATTACATAGTTATTTAGGAGAAAATGACCACACCCATTTTCTTATACCCTAGGGGTCAGGGGCTCATTCAAAATATCAGGTGCACAACTACACCACAGACCCATCATATTGCAAATAGAATTAAGTCTCCATCATTTATAGTGTCAGAGAAGTTGCGAGGAAAATATTGTAAAATGTGATCAAATTCTGATGTAGGATTGAGGTGATATGAGCTCAGGCACATAAACAGGCAGGCAGACGAACAGATAGATGGACAGACTAGAAAGCAAATTATTTTGAGAAGCATATCATTATGTTAGAAGGAAGAGGCAGAAAAATATATAACATGGAATTTGACAGTAGTGACCAGTATGACATGCTGGCTGATGATGCTTAGTGTTCCCGGGCACCTGGTCTCCCTTCAAAATTCGAATCACACAGTAGACTACTCCCGTTATTTCCCTTGCTTTTTCCATTTTTTACCATGCAATTTTCGGTTAATTATTTTACGAAATAGCATTTTTTTTGTGATTACTACTGATATGGATTTGAATGGTTTTGAAAATATTTCTTTACCTCGTTTTTCATCTTGAAAGATATGTGTCACAGGATTTTGGTATGCCGGGCATTGTTCATTTGAGGAATCGTTCCCTTCCTGAAAGTTATAGCATATCCTCAGGGAAACATCGGGCGGAGGAACAAGGAAAACTCCAGGGAGGTTGTGCAAAACACTAGTGATGTTCTGAGACCCTGCTTCTTCAAAATCGTCTAAAAATTGAAACCTTGAAGATGTAGTAAGATCTTGTACGAATATTCTCCAGTTCTTGTAATCTGTAACATTGTTACAAAGAGCACATTGGGCACCAAAGTAGGATTTATTGTGTTTGTCAGTAACAGGTAGATGTGACAGAATGGTTGACCATGTCATGTTCTCTACACAAACTGGTCCGTTTTCTCCGCACTGATTAACAACATGGAATCCAACATAATCGTCCTCTTTCCTGAGACAGACGCTTGTTCTTTGGATGTCATAATCAGCAATTCCTATGTTGCTGGCGTTTCGAGTTTCTCTTACATTCTGTTTACAACAATCTTTGAAGATCTTACATTCATTGTCACAGTAACATGAAGGCAAGGTGTACCATTGAAATGTTCCACGTAATACTGGACAGTTTGAATACTTATCGCATATTTTCTCTGCTAAAGTTTGATTCTGTGCAGTTATGTTTGTTCCTATGACAACGTGAAATCTTTGACTGCATAAAATGCTTAAAAGTAAAACTTTGGCAGACATCTTTCACTAAAAATAGGAAAACGGTGTCCGTGGTCAACCACAAAATAATAATTCTGAACACCGGGTCGCTATATATGAGTATGAATATGATACCGTCTTCAGGAATATTGACACCAACTGATTCTGTTGAACTATTGAACTTGATTTATGACCAATATACCTTTATACATGGAGAAAATCAAGAGAAAAAAAGATTTATATGTCCAGAAAAACATAAATAAAAGTAAATTATATGGAATAGAAGATGTGCCCTTTTCAGTAATGCGTTAAATACAAATCTTTTTCTTGAGACCTTGGCCTTAAGAAATGACCTGGAGTTGGCTCACTTGTTCCAGCCCTAAATTATTATACCTTAAAATATAAATAAATATTGATAAGTGGTTTAGAAGATTTCTGAAACTTATTTCAAAACTAATCTTGGCTTATTAGAGATGCCATCATTAACCTTCTTGCTTGTAAAACTAAATTATTGTGCAAATTATAAAGTTCTGTTAAAACAAAGAGTACCACAAACATGGCTATATTATAGGCCGTTCACTTATTTCAATTATGCTCTTTCAAAATCAAATAGCTTTTCCTTTTTAGCAAACGCTTAAAAAGGAATGTTTAATTCTAAATTGATAATTATTTCAATTTATTGTGCATGCTGCAAAGTTTGATCTACATGTATTTTCTTGCTTCAAGCTCATGATGCATCAATGTACGTTGAACAAAAATCTTGTATACTATTCATAAAACCAATGTAGTCAGTGGAGAGTTATGTCCCTTGTAGGATCTTACTGACCATGTCCAGTGAGACCTTAACCTTTGACCTTTGTTAATGGTCTAAATAACAAAGGCAAAGAATGTTCAACATGAATTTAAAATAAAAACATTCACTTTTATCTTTTATTCATCTCACATTTTCCATTCATCTAGCACAATTATACACAATGACGTGATTAATTCATATAGAAATTCACAATGTTTTAAGGAAAAAGATGGTGGAAAAAAATGCATCTCCCAGTTCAAAATGCTTATTTTCCCTCATGCTGTACAATACTAAATATGTTATATGACATAATGTCATGTCAAATATGTCATATGTCATTTCCCTCATGTCGTACGATACAAAATTTATGTACCGTTCTGTCAGACACTGCTCTGATGAAGATCATACGATGACTTAATCATTTTACCTTGTATTGGTACAAGAACTATTGCCCCCTTCCCCCTCCCACGGAAAATCGTCTTTATTGAAGCTACATATCTAGCTAGTTACAGAGCAACGGAGAAGTGATATTTTGTTGTTACTTCTCCAAGAAGAAGCAGTTTTTTTCTTCTCCAAGAAGAAACAGCAAAATATAACATCTCCGTTGCACTGTAACAGCATATCTGGTGAGCGAAGCGAGCCATCGATTTTTTTTTTTTTTTTTTTTTTTTTTGAGCGGCAGGTTACACACCTGAAATACCACCACTTTGCCGTAAGGTTTTGTTGACTTTCTCAGTAGTAACTACATCAGAAAAAGACAAGTCAGAATTGTATAGGGTGAAGCTGAGTAATACTGAAAAGGCTATAACACATCATAAAACTGGCTATTTTAGCATAAAATCGACATGGCAGTTTTGGAGTGTTATTACAAAAAATGATATGGAAATCAATTAAGTTTGTTGCGAGCGGTAGCGAGCCAGCAAAAATTTTCTTAAATTCGGCTCAAAACTGCCAAAAATTGAGGTTTTTTAAAAAGTTTATTTAAACCTTTAGACGGACATTCGATGGGAATTCATATCCGACTTTTCTTTTCTTTTCTTTTTTTCTGGACTTATGAAAGGGAACAGACCGCTGATCGATACGGGTGTTCGACCGTGTAGTCCGATTGATATTAATGAGCAAAATCACGTGACGTTGACGTTTCCATAAAAAGTTCTTCCACTTATGTGCACCCCATAACACGGTTTTACCAAACTAGAATGTCCTTTTTAGTAGTGCTATAAAATTCAGTTATCCCGTCCTTACTAAGAAAATCCTGTGCAGCTGTAATGACAATTATAGCAATTTTGATGTTAGTGAAATAAATGATGAACTATGTACCAGTGTTTGTCTCTGTTACGTCTCTTGCTGTGCTTGTCAGTGTTTCCGCATCGTTCTGTTGGTACTGCATGCTGCAACGGTTGAATCTTCACTTCATCGTGTAGACAAAGAAGGATAACTCCCATAAATATGTAAGTTTCTGTGAACGAACGATCTTCATACCAAGTTTTGTAAAGATAGCAGGCATACATAAGTAGAAATTAGCTTTTAACTTGTGACAGGTATTTACACCTTCGTACCAAATATTGCCATAGTAACCTATTTGAAAGGCATATTAACAGATAATCCTTATTTCTACATAAATTTTCCTCGATTCCCATGAAGTCTAGGATGGTACTAGTCAGGAAATAGGCAACTATAATTCAAATCCAGTGCGAACTGCATTATTATTCAAGTAAGTGCAATCAGGGGCGGATACAGAATGTGAGTTTACGGGGGGGGTTAAAATATAGAAAAAGGAAATGGTCTTTGGGCCGCCTAGCGCCCCTCCACCCCCACCCCCATTGGGTCCAGGGTGAAGAACTGTTGCTCCCTTCCCCCTCCGACGGAAAATCGACTTTATTGAAGCTACATATCTAGCTAGTTACAGTACAACGGAGAAGTGATATTTTGTTGTTTCTTCTCCAAGAAGAGGCAGTTGTTTTTTCCCCAAGAAGAAACAGTTTTTTCTTCTCCAAGAAGAAACAACATTATATCACTTCTTCGTTGCACTGTAACAACATATCTGGCGAGCGAAGCGAGCCATCGGATTTTTTTTTAAGCGGGAGGTTACACACCTGAAATCCCACCACTTTGCTGCAAGGTTATGTAAACTTTCTCATTGTAACTATATCAGATTAAGACAAATCAGAATTGTGAGTGAAGCTGAGTAATATTGAAAAGGTTATAACACATCATAACACTGACAATTTTAGTATGAAATCGCCATGCCAGTTTTGGAGTTTTATTACAAAAAAATGATATGGAAATCAATTAAGTTGGTTGGGAGCGGTAGCGAGCCAGCGAAAATTTTCTTAAATTCGGCTCAAAACTGCCAGAAATTGAGTCTTATGCATGCCCCTGCATAGGTCATCTCCCCGGATGAACTGTCCCAGTAAAAATCATCCCCCCGGATGAACTGGCCCAGTATAAATCATCCCTCGGATGAACTGACCCAGTATAGAACATCCTCTCGTATAAACCGGCCCAGTACAGAGCATCCCCAACGGATAAAGCGGCCTAGCACGGACTATCCCCCACGGATCAAACGTCCCAGCATAACTTATCCCCTCTTTACACAATGCGCTTCAACCCCCCCCCCCCCCACACACACACACACACACCCTCCCTCTCCCTCACCCTCACACACCCACCCACCCCTTTTCATGATGGAAATCCGTTTTGCTTCGAATATTAGAATACAAAAAATGTATATCAAGTTGATATACTAGTATTTCTAAATACAATGTATATTCTTTATAAATCATATGGATTTTCTTCAGTTTAGGTTTTCTTTATTGTGTTTTTCTCCTCTCGTTTACATTCCTTTTTTTTTTCCTTTTCTTTTACATTAACGAACTATGAAAGTACCTGAATGCAATGTAATCTGTTGTTTTATTTCCGTTCATTTGTGCAACATTTGGTAATTCTTAGAAACGTCTTTTCTTTATAATTTTGCAATTTTTATTTTCTATTTTTAAATGTGGGTTAATATTCTTTGTGTATTTATATATTAAACAAGTTAATGTACATATATTGCAAAAATAGTTTAGCATGTCTACAAATCAGGGATTACCCACGAAGAAGGGTATGTTGGGTTTTTTTTCTCAAAGAATCTAAGATATTAGTATTTCTTAATAGTATAGTCTTAATAATTTCTATATTTATATGAGGCGCCGTTTTACTATTTATTCCTTATATTTTGATATCACAAATTAATTTTTCATATCAAAATCTGAATTTTTAATATCAAAAAATATATATAATTTGTGATATCAATTTTTTTTTTTAGAAATCGATCACTTGATACAATATTTTGAGATATCAATAATTACAATTTTTGATATCACAAAATTGTAATTATTGATATCAAATAATCGAATTTGCAATATCACAAATTCGAATTCATAACTAGTGATATCACAAAATCGATGATTTGATATCAAAAAATCTATTTTGTGATATCAATAATTGCAATTTTTGATATGACAAAATCTTATCGAATTTTCTATATCATAAGTTCGATTATTTCATATCACAAATTCGATTTTTGATATAAAATAATCGATTTTGTGATATAAAAAAAATATCAATGTATGTGCGCTCTTTTGCTATTTATTTCCTATTCTTTATGCCAAGAAATAGAATTCGTGCTATCACAATTTCGATTTTTTTATATTACAAATTCCGTCATATATTGTGATACCAAAAAATCGATTTTTTGATATTACAAATTCGATTTTATTGATATCAAAGAATGTAATTTTTTTCATGATTTTGTGATACATTGTATCACTTGTGATATCGAAAAATGGAATTTTTGATATCTCAAAATATGACAGAATTTTTAATATAAAAATCTATTTTTTAGATAACAAATTCTTTTTTTTGATATCCAAAAATAGGGAATAAATAGTGAAACGACACCCCATATATTTAACCTATTTAATGGTACATTTAAGGCGCTGTGTGAATGTCTGTAGATCGAGTAATAATCCGAGTTCACTGACCCTTTATTGAATTCTTCAAAGTGTATGCATTTTGACTTGCTTGACACGCACAAAAACAAAAGAAAAATAAGGGTCATGCGTATCCATTGTCAACTGAATCACACTATGTTTTATGATAATACAAAGAAAGTTTACGGTTTGAAATTTCCATTTACGAATGGAAATCCGGGATTAGACATGGGGGGGGGGTTGGACCCGGACCGCTTTATCCCCCGGGGATGTTCTATTCTGAAACCCTGCAGGGGGATAAACCGTGCAGATAGAATATCCCCTTTATAGGGGGGATGTTTCATACTGGGCCAGTTCATCCGGGGATGATATGTGCGGGGGATGATCTATGCTACAACACCGGGAAAACACCGTCAAAATGCACCAATACACATTTAAGATGTTGTAAATGGTCCCCCTTTGACAGATTTGTAATCCATGATTACAATCTTTGGACGATTCTCATTTTTACAGAAAGATGGTTATCAACTCTCTCAACTTTCTAGCAGCGGATACTGTTCAATAGGACAAAGGGTCGACTTGAGTTGAAATAACAACCTTCAGTATTGTAATAGGAGATAATGAGAATCAAAGATGGTATGAATATCGACACACCTCTCATGTAAAGTTTGTGTTCATTTAAAAAATCCAATATTGGCAATATTAGTCAGTTGTGATTTATAAAAATGAATGACGTGCGGAGGTGATTTATAATTCTAAAACAAGAAATAATTTAAACAAAATTCCTTTATTTCCAAGAAATGAACAATAACAATTCGATTTATCTCTGTCATGTAGAGTTCAAGGTATTTCTTATTGGTTTGCATTTGTCACTTCTTTTCTTCAAAGCGATTATAACCAAAAATCAGTCAGACTTAAAAAAAAAAAAGAGAGAGAGAGAGAGAGAGAGATTCTGAGCAAACACTGATTAAAATTAAAATAATTTTTCTTGGTAGTGTGTAGAAGGAGGGGGAGGGTATGAGAAATAATTGATCGTTTTACATGTCAGAAAGCAATGTCAAAGAAACTGCAGAGACAAAAAATTAAGCATCCTATTTGGACATAATGCTGTCCTACGACACTGATGGTCACATGAACACCTCACTCTATGACAAACGTGACGACTTCAGTTTCAGCATCACAAACTTCCCTTTTCTGAGTAGCAACATCCCTTCATCGCCTGCTTATGGCATGTTCACTTTATGCCAGCTAGAGCAAGTACCAAATCTGAGAGCTATAGGCGTCTTTCAGATAAGCTTCTCAGTCAGGGATACGTTTGTGATCGACTAACATCGTCACTGAGGAAGTTATACGGTCGATACTCGTCATGCACTATGATATCCCATTGTCCAGAATGGTGGATGATATTCTGTCTTAGACCATTTGAACCATCCATCCATAGAATATACTTGTGTCTTCCGAAATAGAAGTAACCGGATGTGATATTTCTGCCGAATGAAAGCGACGGGTGTTGTATGCAAGCAGGAGGTGCTGACTCGTGTGGTGGAGGTTTTGGTTTGTTTGCTTTGGTTCCTGTTTTATCCTGATTTTGTATGCCTTCGGTTTATAATATTCTGAATTATCGATATTGTACTGTGTATTGGGATATGGTTATTGTCTATATTTGTCATCATCACTGGAAACTCACGACCCCTGAACTGCTTTGTGCTACGTTAAGAGGTTAACTTCGAAGTGATCAAGGGTTTCTGACAATATGGGCATGTAAATTCAGGAAAAAGTGCAAAACAAAACAACATATTCTTCAAAGTATCAAAAGTAATCACAAAATGGAAATGAGATAAGACACTCGTGCTAAGCATGATAGCTCTTGAGATTAGAGATAATTTTTCGGTGATCGCGATATGAATGGTTTGGTCAACAAAATGAATTCCTCACACCCTCCTGCACGACTTCTCTAGCTGACATATGCACTACATTTCCTCGCAGTTTCAGTTTCTGAAACATGTACACCACACTCATTCCAAGAAGGGTAGAAATATGGATGGAGTGGAGAGGGAAAGTACGAGGGCTGATTGATATGTTGTGGGCCTCGTATTGAAGGAGATACGCATATAAGGCCATGTACCCAAGTACTGGACTGATTTCGTCAATATAAATCGACGAGGTAAAACTCTAAAGTAAACAAGACAAGTTGCTTTTGCAAAATGGACAAAGTCGGCGAAAGGGCAGTGATCCAATATATGAATAAAAAAGATTTTACACATAAGGATATCAATAATGATGTGGTAACAAATCTTTGAAGAAAATTATCAGGATCTTCCTCAGAAAGGTTAAAATTAGAATGCGATAAAGTGTGTCTGGTGTGCTTCTGATCAACTGTCAGAAGTTTTGATACTCAATGGGCCGAAAGCTGTACTGGATACATTCTTTCTGTCACTAGTCTGTCAGTCATAACAATACCATGGACTTTATTGATCATTTCTGGAGTTGCAACAATGACAGGCCTTCCAGGACGGGGTTCATCCTCAAGGCTCTGTCTGCCGCGCTTTTAAAAATTCAGCCACCCACCTTTTCACTGTAGCATATGAAGGGACATCTTTCCCTAGTGTTGTTACCTCATCATTATTGATATCCTTATGTGTAAAATCTGTTTTATTCATATATTGGATCACTGCCCTCTCACCGACTTTGTCCATTTTGCAAAAGCAAATTGTCTTGTTTACTTTAGAGTGTTACCTCGTCGATTCAAATTGACAAAATGAGTCCAGTACTTGGGTACATGGCCTTATATTGTCAGATAATTGCAGGACTTACATGTTAAAAGAAAATACATGCGTATCTCCTTCAATACGAGGCTCACAACATATCAATCAGCCCTTGTACTTTCCCTCTCCACTCCATCCGTATCTCTACCCTTCTTGGAATGAGTGTGGTGTACATGTTTCAGAAGCTGAAACTGCGAGGAAATGTAATGCATATGTCAGCTAGAGAAGTCGTGCGGGAGGGTGTGAGGAATTCATTTTGTTGACCAAAACCATTCATATCGCGATCACTGAAAAATGATCTCTAATCTCAAGAGCTATACGAGAGAAATTACCATGCTTAGCACGAGTGTCTTATCTCATTTCCATTTTGTAATTACTAATGCTCCTTTGAAGAGTATGTTGTTTTGTTTTGCACTTTTTCCTGAATTACATGCCCACATTTTCGGAAACCCTTGATCACTGCGAAGTTAACCTCTAACGTAGCACAAAGCAGAAGGGGTCATGAGTTTCCAGTGATGATGACAAACATGGACAATGACTATATCCCAATACACAGTACAAAATTGATAATTCAGAAAATTATATTTAAATTACTAGTAGATTCCCCATGTTAAACGCCCATTAGGCAACTAGAATTATATTCCAATAACTTAGGTTGCTATTGTGACGTCACGTTCATGTTTGCATGTAGGGAGAATTAAACAACGTTAAAATACATTTGACGCTGTTACAGGCAAAATGTGCGGTGTGTATGCAAATAAAGATAAACGATAATTAGAATAAATGTAAATGTAAGTAATGACTGTCTTACTTTTGGTGTTCATGGGTGAATAATTCTGGTTGGACACGTGCAAATTTCCCGAGAATCGCTTCATTTCTTAAATAAACCGAAGGCATACAAAATCAGGATAAAACAGGAACCAAAGCAACAAAAACCTCCACTACACGAGTCAGCACCTCCTGTTTGCATACAACACCCGTCGCGTTAATTAGACAGAAATATCACATCCGGTTACTTCCATTTCGGAAGACACAAGTATATTCTGTGGTTGGATGGTTCAAATGGTCTAGGACAGAATACCATCCTCCAGAATTACCATCCACCATTCTGGATAATGTGATATCATAGAGTATGACGAGTATCGACCGTATAACTTCCGCAGTGACGGTGTTAGTCGATCACAAACGTATCCCTGACTGAGAAGCTTATCTGAAAGATGCCTAGCTCTCAGATTTGGTACTTGCTCTGGCATAACGTGAACATGCCATAAGCAGGCGATTAAGGGATGTTGCTACTCAGAAAAGGGAAGTTTGTAATGCTGAAACTGAAGTCGTCACGTTTGTCATAGAGTGAGGTGTTCATGTGACCATCAGTGTCGTAGGACAGCATTATGTCCAAATAGGATGCTGAATTTTTTGTCTCTGCAGTTTCTTTGACATTGCTTTCTGACATGTAAAACGATCAATTATTTCTCATACCCCACTCCTTCTACACACTACCAAGAATAATTATGTTAATTTTGATCAGTGTTTGCTCAGAATCTCTCTCTTTTTTTTTTTTAAGTCTGACTGATTTTTGGTTATAATTGCTTTGAAGAAAAAAAGTGACAAATGCAAACCAATAAGAAATACCTTGAACTCTACATAACAGAGATAAATCCAATGTTAATTGTTCATTTCTTGGAAATTAAGGAATTTTGTTTATTTCTTGTTTTAGAATTATAAATCACCTCCGCACGTCATTCATTTTTATAAATCACAACTGACTATTATTGCCAAATCGATTGTTTAGATAACAAATTCTATTTTTGATATAAAAAATAGGGAATAAATAGTTTATAACCAATAAACAAAAATCAGTCAGACTTAAAAAAAAAGAGAGAGAGATTCTGAGCAAACACTGATCAAAATTAACATAATTTTTCTTGGTAGTGTGTAGAAGGAGGGGGGTATGAGAAATAATTGATCGTTTTACATGTCAGAAAGTTATGTCAAAGAAACTGCAGAGACAAAAAATTAAGCATCCTATTTGGACATAATGCTGTCCTACGACACTGATGGTCACATGAACACCTCACTCTATGACAAACGTGACGACTTCAGTTTCAGCATTACAAACTTCCCTTTTCTGAGTAGCAACATCCCTTAATCGCCTGCTTATGGCATGTTCACGTTATGCCAGAGCAAGTACCAAATCTGAGAGCTAGGCATCTTTCAGATGAGCTTCTCAGTCAGGGATACGTTTGTGATCGACTAACATCGTCACTGCGGAAGTTATACGGTCGATACTCGTCATACTCTATGATATCACATTATCCAGAATGGTGGATGGTAATTCTGGAGGATGGTATTCTGTCCTAGACCATTTGAACCATCCAACCACAGAATATACTTGTGTCTTCCGAAATGGAAGTAACCGGATGTGATATTTCTGTCTAATTAACGCGACGGGTGTTGTATGCAAACAGGAGGTGCTGACTCGTGTAGTGGAGGTTTTTGTTGCTTTGGTTCCTGTTTTATCCTGATTTTGTATGCCTTCGGTTTATTTAAGAAATGAAGCGATTCTCGGGAAATTTGCACGTGTCCAACCAGAATTATTCACCCATGAACACCAAAAGTAAGACAGTCATTACTTACATTTACATTTATTCTAATTATCGTTTATCTTTATTTGCATACACACCGCACATTTTGCCTGTAACAGCGTCAAATGTATTTTAACGTTGTTCAATTCTCCCTACATGCAAAACATGAACGTGACGTCACAATAGCAACCTAAGTTATTGGAATATAATTCTAGTTGCCTAATGGGCGTTTAACATGGGGAATATACTAGTTATGTAAATATAATTTTCTGAATTATCGATTTTGTACGGTGTATTGGGATATAGTCATTGTCCATGTTTGTCATCATCACTGGAAACTCATGACCCCTTCTGCTTTGTGCTACGTTAGAGGTTCACTTCGCAGTGATCAAGGGTTTCCGAAAATGTTGGCATGTAAATTCAGGAAAAAGTGCAAAACAAAACAACATACTCTTCAAAGGAGCAATAGTAATTACAAAATGGAAATGAGATAAGACACTCGTGCTAAGCATGGTAATTTCTCTCGTGTAGCTCTTGAGATTAGAGATCATTTTTCAGTGATCGCGATATGAATGGTTTTGGTCAACAAAATGAATTCCTCACACCCTCCCGCACGACTTCTCTAGCTGACATATGCATTACATTTCCTCGCAGTTTCAGCTTCTGAAACATGTACACCACACTCATTCCAAGAAGGGTAGAGATACGGATGGAGTGGAGAGGGAAAGTACAAGGGCTGATTGATATGTTGTGAGCCTCGTATTGAAGGAGATACGCATGTATTTTCTTTTAACATGTAAGTCCTGCAATTATCTGACAATATAAGGCCATGTACCCAAGTACTGGACTCATTTTGTCAATTTGAATCGACGAGGTAACACTCTAAAGTAAACAAGACAATTTGCTTTTGCAAAATGGACAAAGTCGGTGAGAGGGCAGTGATCCAATATATGAATAAAACAGATTTTACACATAAGGATATCAATAATGATGAGGTAACAACACTAGGGAAAGATGTCCCTTCATATGCTACAGTGAAAAGGTGGGTGGCTGAATTTTTAAAAGCGCGGCAGACAGAGCCTTGAGGATGAACCCCGTCCTGGAAGGCCTGTCATTGTTGCAACTCCAGAAATGATCAATAAAGTCCATGGTATTGTTATGACTGACAGACTAGTGACAGAAAGAATGTATCCAGTACAGCTTTCGGCCCATTGAGTATCAAAACTTCTGACAGTTGATCAGAAGCACACCAGACACACTTTATCGCATTCTAATTTTAACCTTTCTGAGGAAGATCCTGATAATTTTCTTCAAAGATTTGTTACCACATCATTATTGATATCCTTATGTGTAAAATCTTTTTTATTCATATATTGGATCACTGCCCTTTCGCCGACTTTGTCCATTTTGCAAAAGCAACTTGTCTTGTTTACTTTAGAGTTTTACCTCGTCGATTTATATTGACGAAATCAGTCCAGTACTTGGGTACATGGCCTTATATGCGTATCTTCTTCAATACGAGGCCCACAACATATCAATCAGCCCTCGTACTTTCCCTCTCCACTCCATCCATATTTCTACCCTTCTTGGAATGAGTGTGGTGTACATGTTTCAGAAACTGAAACTGCGAGGAAATGTAGTGCATATGTCAGCTAGAGAAGTCGTGCGGGAGGGTGTGAGGAATTCATTTTGTTGACCAAACCATTCATATCGCGATCACCGAAAAATTATCTCTAATCTCAAGAGCTACCATGCTTAGCACGAGTGTCTTATCTCATTTCCATTTTGTGATTACTTTTGATACTTTGAAGAGTATGTTGTTTTGTTTTGCACTTTTTCCTGAATTTACATGCCCATATTGTCAGAAACCCTTGATCACTTCGAAGTTAACCTCTTAACGTAGCACAAAGCAGTTCAGGGGTCGTGAGTTTCCAGTGATGATGACAAATATAGACAATGACCATATCCCAATAAACAGTGCAATATCGATAATTCAGAATATTATAAACCGAAGGCATAAAAAATCAGGATAAAACAGGAACCAAAGCAAACAAACCAAAACCTCCACCACACGAGTCAGCACCTCCTGCTTGCATACAACACCCGTCGCTTTCATTCGGCAGAAATATCACATCCGGTTACTTCTATTTCGGAAGACACAAGTATATTCTGTGGATGGATGGTTCAAATGGTCTAAGACAGAATATCATCCACCATTCTGGACAATGGGATATCATAGTGCATGACGAGTATCGACCGTATAACTTCCTCAGTGACGATGTTAGTCGATCACAAACGTATCCCTGACTGAGAAGCTTATCTGAAAGACGCCTATAGCTCTCAGATTTGGTACTTGCTCTGGCATAACGTGAACATGCCATAAGCAGGCGATAAGGGATGTTGCTACTCAGAAAAGGGAAGTTTGTGATGCTGAAACTGAAGTCGTCACGTTTGTCATAGAGTGAGGTGTTCATGTGACCATCAGTGTCGTAGGACAGCATTATGTCCAAATAGGATGCTTAATTTTTTGTCTCTGCAGTTTCTTTGACATTGCTTTCTGACATGTAAAACGATCAATTATTTCTCATACCCTCCCCCTCCTTCTACACACTACCAAGAAAAATTATTTTAATTTTAATCAGTGTTTGCTCAGAATCTCTCTCTCTCTCTCTTTTTTTTTAAGTCTGACTGATTTTTGGTTATAATCGCTTTGAAGAAAAGAAGTGACAAATGCAAACCAATAAGAAATACCTTGAACTCTACATGACAGAGATAAATCGAATGGTTATTGTTCATTTCTTGGAAATAAAGGAATTTTGTTTAAATTATTTCTTGTTTTAGAATTATAAATCACCTCCGCACGTCATTCATTTTCATAAATCACAATTGACTAATATTGCCAATATTGGATTTTTTAAATGAACACAAACTTTACATGAGAGGTGTGTCGATATTCATTTGTCACTGTGGATGAAACATTGGTTTATCATTTTACCTGAGAAGCCAAACAACAGTCGAAACGGTGGTAGCACCCTGACTCACGCTGGCCGAAGAAGGCAAAGTCTGTTCCTTAGGCTAGGAAGGTTATATGGTTTCGGTTTTCTGGGATGCAGAAGGTATTCTGCCTATAGATTATCTCCAAAAAGGACAAACACATACATGTCACATACTATGCCTCACTTCTGACAAAGTTAAGTGAAAATATTAAACTTAAGCGCCGCGGAAAGCTACTAGTAACTAAGGTGTATTGTTTCATCAGGACAATGCTTCTTTTCACAAGTCTGTCTTTGCCATGACTTCCAATCATGATTGTTGCTTTAATTCGATTGAACATCCGCCTTATCCACCTGATCTTGCTCCGTGAGACTTTCATCTATTCCCAAAACCGAAAACAGCTATTTCTGGCACCAACTTTTAGTCCGATGATGACGTCATACTAGCAGTTGATGGCTTTCTAAACAGCCAAGATAAGGAGTTATTTAAAAGTGGTACTGAAGACATTTTACGTCGGTGGTGTACAAGTACTGAAGGAGATTTTGTAGACAAATAATGCAGAATATCTGATAAAATTCAAAAACTTTCAATACGAGGCTCACAACATATCAATCAGCCCTCATATATTCGAGTACATCTTTAAGAGGGTGAATGTTTCATAGAATACTATTCATACAAATTATGACCTTGTTGTGAAAGTGATACAAGACCCTGTTCTCCCTTTTCAACAACACTTCTCACGTGTGTATAATGCTCTTGGGTTCTCTCCACATGCACATTGTTGCATTCCCCATCGGTACAAATTTTGCGCCTCCGCATTGTTACAGATTTGTGGGGAAAAAAGCAAAAATCTTCAAAAAGAAATTAATTGTGGTGATTTATTCTAAGATTTTAAGTATTAAATTAGGGGGTTTTGTGTGTTTGTTTATTGTTTCGTTTTGTTTTTCTTTTATAGACATTTGTATTATACAAGCATGATCTCCCTTGCATCTTATGGATTCGCGCATACACATTCTAAAGCCCTGAGTTTGCCAATGTCTGGTCTTTTTTCTGACGAAATGTTTTGAAAATTCACATATATACTCTACGTGTGAACGAGTCATACATCTTCAGAATTGTAATTTCAGATCAATATGAGTACCAAAGTTGTCATGAATATCAATATATCGCTTATGAAAGGTTTTTATTCGTTAAAGAATCCAATTATCTTAAATCAATTGCTTATAAAGGCAAGCATATTTCATACAGATATTGGCAATAATCATAAATAAAGAATAGCTCGAAGCATATGAACTGCCTGGAGATTTATTATTCTAATACTAGAAATAATTTCCATGAAATGAAAAATAAGCATAATTAGAATTTAAGTTCAAGGTATTTCTTAATTATTTCTTCTTTAATGAACTCACGAAAAAATCATTTAGACTTGAAAAATAACTCTGAGCAAACATTATGTGCATGTTTCTTTGATAGTGGTTTTCCGATGATGTGGGCATATATTACCAGGAAAATGCAACTTCCAACATTCCTGGCGACCTTCCCACAATTGTTTTATTATATAGTGGACTTGATCAGTATTTATAAAGGTACCTTTTCGAAATGACTGACATCGACTTTTCTTTGAAAATGTTTCAAGACGTGTTAATATCAGCATTTTCTGTCGCTGAATTATCCTGAACAAATTGAAATTCATTCAATGAGTCAAATGAAGAATATTTCAGAGTCAAAATCCGTAGATAGGCTCAAAATTCAAGAATTTGAGCTCAGCTTCAGGGTCCTTGCTGCTGTTTACTAAGTGACGTTAATGACGTCACAGATATAAATTTCGCGCGTTTTCAATATTTCATGGTAAACCGGAAGCAAAAGTTTTCGCGGTAGTGATATTTAATGAAATCGCCCCTCACAGGTCAATATGATGAGACAATGACTCGTCACGTGACAGTTCTCAGCCAATGAGAACGGGAATATAAACAGACTATATAATAAGAGGGTGTATCTGACATGGAAAGGAAGTAATACAAATTATGATCTCGTTCCGAAAGTGATATGAAACCCTGTTCTTCTGTTTGAACAGCACTTTCCTCGTGTACGTAATATTTTGGAATACTCCCTAAAGCCTCATTGTTGCATTTCCTATGGGTATAAATTTTGCGCCTCTGCATATTTACAGATTTGTTTTTCTACAATTAAGAAAAGGAATGAATGCAAATCTTCAAAGATGAAATGAATGTAGAGATTTATAAAAAGATTTAAGTGGTACTTAACGGTTTTTCCCCTTCCCTTTTATATACATTATAAAAACATAAAAATAATAAATTCTTTTTACAAGAATAAAAATAAAACCAATGTACAAGAATTAATTTGCACACTGACTGACGACGGGGCTCCATGACGAGCCCTGTCCAAACCTCTTTAGAGAAGACAGGGCCCCGACCATCTGTCCTCTCTGAATGTCAGTCTAACTCTTTGGGTGATAACATGCATGAGCTCGTTACAGCCGGCAGAGCACGGACTGTATTACGTACGCCCCCATTTTTATATCCATTTTCATATTCATTTGTGTTGTTTTGGCCCCTGCGTATTGCTGTCTTGTTTGTGAGGTCATCTAACAGTGAGCGGGTTGTTTTACACTATAATTGTGCGTTCTTCGTGACCTTTTGGTAACCGGAAAAATTGGAGGATGGTACGCTAGTAATCCGGATAACCACACCATGTCCGTCCTAAGTCGGCACCGGTTACCCATTGATCTCGTTAGTTTATGTGTAGTCTTTTTTATGTTTCTGTGTCGTGTGTCTCGTTTTCGTCTCTTGCTGTGCTCGTCTTTGTGTTTTCGCATGGGGTGTTTGGCGTTTTGCTGTTGGTGCTACAATGGGGTCTGGTTTGAGATCTCCCTTCTTGAAAGAAAAACCGCAAACACATTATGATTTTTGAACACCTGTTGTTGAACCTGCACAAATTAAATTTCAAAAAATTAAATGAAATGAATTTTGGCTGCTTATGAAAAGCACTTTGGCAGGAAGCATCTCTGGCGAGAATTTGATATCCGAAACACGTGTCTGGTGCATAGAAATAGATTAGTTTGAAAGTTTCTTCAAGAATAGAGTTGGAACACTTCCGTATTATTATCTATACAATAATTTTGCAAAGAGCATACAAATATTACAAATAACATACATGCCCTACCTAGGAGCACGTTTGGGAATGGAATGTGAGCTTGTTTCAGTCAGTAGAGCTTAGACTGAGTCGCATATATAGACTAATAATGTTCAACTATTATTTACTAATATTTACATAACAGGCCAAAATGCTTGCATCTTGTTAAGACAAGACTGTCTCCATCGCCATTCTTCAATTAGGAGACTGCATATATGTGTGGAAACGCCTCTGTATAATATGCGGACAAATGGGGTGATTGTGCACCCTTAACTTATATCACTACATCCGTCACTCGATATTAAAGGAGTGGTTGTCCTAGGTTGGCATTTGGTTCACATTTCTTTTCGGCTTACGTGCTGTTCTTTATATTTCAATGTGGACTGTGCTCTAGCAGGTTTCACAGAGATGTTTACCAATGTTTTCAAGAATTTCCAAAGTTTTCGTCATAAAATGAGAGTTTCCTTTCCATTTAGATTCTATCATGTTTTCTAATATCATTTCTTTATACAAAATATAAACTCAGAAACAAAACGGAGTGAATGCAATTTACTTTATCAAAAGAACAAAGCAAAATTCTTGTAAATTTTCGTACGATTTTGTTTTGTGAAACTGGAAGCTTGTCCATATTTTTGCACGTTAACATAATTGTCATCTTGGTTTGTATGTTCTGTTTTCGTGTGATCAGTACCTTCCAGTGTATTTGTTTGTATTATTCTTTTTACAAGATGACTTTTAGTGAGCTTGTTGTGTGCACTCGACGGTCGCATTTCCCATGGGTACCAATTTTGCCCCCTCTGGCCACGGATATGTTTTTATGAAAAAGAATGAATTTAAAATTTCCAAAAACAAAAACTGTGGTGATTTTTTTTAAGATTCTATTTAAGTGGTGCAGAAGTCTGTTAAAGTCTTTGTATACTAGTATCAGGATAAATGGGAAGATTATGCGCCAAGAACTCGGACAATCACATCGATTGCTGTTGACAGATTGGTCGTCCTAGGCTTGCATTGGGTCCACTTTTCTTTCCGGTCTACGTGCTGTTCGATAGTAATAATACAAAATAGAGAAAAGTCCAACATAATGACTGTTAGAAACAGCCGGCCCAAACGTACTGTTAAGATCGACTGTTGGACCGGTCACGTGACGAACTGTTGACCGGCAAGATATTTTAGTGTTGTTATGACAAGCTTATACAGTTGTTGACTGGGGTTGAGGTCAACAGCTAATTTGTTGGACCCGAGGATGAACTGTTGACCGAGGCCGTAGACCGAGGTCAACAGTTCATCCAAGGGTCCAACAAATTAGCTGTTGACCGAGACCCCTGTCAACAACTGTTTTTGTTTTATATACCTTTTTCGATCTGAAAAATAATATAATATTGAGACTCCGTTCTACAACTTCTGTCATATTTCTCGGCTGTGTATAATCAGCGATCAGCGACAGATTGAGATTAATGGAGCATTAATATTCTTCTAGAATATTCTGTGAAGTTCGTATTGCATTCTTAATGTTTTTTCCATCTCTGTCCTCCAATATTTTTGTTATATCTTCTTCCGTCACTCTCACAGGAGCAACTCGCTGCCATTTTGAAACGATGCGCGATGTAAACAGCTGATTAGGGAAGATAACTCTTATATTTGATCCTTTCAAGGGGCCCCGCATGGGGAACGTTTTTTTTTTTTTTGTTTTTTTTTTCAAATACAACTAATTACCGAAAATGATCAAATTTACATTATTCGGCGTCTTTAACTGAGGAAATAAATAAAATATCCGAAATAAACAAGAAGCTTGTTGTCATAACAACACTAAAATATCTTGCCGGTCAACAGTTCGTCACGTGACCGGTCCAACAGTCGATTTTAACAGTTCGTTTGGACCGGCTGTTTCTAACAGTCATTATGTTGGACTTTTTTCTTGTAAAGACTATGAAGGGGAAAATATCTAAGGGTATAACAATCTTGTTTATTTCGGTTATTTTATTTATTTCCTCAGTTAGAGACGCCGAATAATGTAAATTTGATCATTTTCGGTAATTAGTTGTATTTGAAAGAACGTTCCCCATGTTGGGCCCCTTGAAAGGATCAAATATAAGAGTTATCTTCCCTAATCAGCTGTTTACATCGCGCATTGTTTCAAAATGGCAACGAGTTGCTCCTGTGAGAGTGACGGAGGAAGACATTACAAAAATATTGGAGGACAGAGATGGTAAAAACATTAAGAATGCAATACGAACTTCACAGAATATTCGAGTAGAATATTAATGCTCCATTAGACTAATCGTACCAATGCTCGGACACCTAGTGTATTTGGCTCTACGAGTTGACTGAGGGTCACGATAATTCTTCACCACAAAATTGCTTGAATGTTTTAACGTTATCAATTACAAGATTCGCAAATGATACATTTATATCAACAAATTTGGAACTTTCTCGCTTTCGCTTGGATTTTCACCGGTTCAGAATGCGATGACAACCAGCTTCAATTCAAGCAATGAATTCAAAGAACTGGATGAATTTTGAGTAATTATCTTTAAATATTCTATTAGATATTGAATCATTTTCAGTGAAAATTACTTTAGTTTTTCATTTGCTTGATTATTATGTGCCATGAGGCCAAGTGTCCGAGCATTGGTACAGATTTTGTCAAATATCCATCTTTTTGGTACTCCAATTGAAGAGTTCCCTGCACTTGAACTGCTGATCCCAGTTTCAAAAAAGTTAATTTAAAAGGTCTCTTAACTGGTTGTCAATGTTTTGAAATCAAATTATTGGCATTTTCCCTAATGTATTTTATTAAAATTTAGAAAAACATATCAAAATGTCCGAGCATTGGTGCGTTCAGTCTAATCTCAATCTGTCGCTGATCGCTGATTATACAGCCGAGAAATTGACAGAGGTTGTAGAACGGAGTCTCAATATTATTTTTCAGATCGAAAAAAGTATAACAAAACAGTTTTTGACTGGGGTTGAGGTCAACAGCTAATTTGTTGGACCCTTGGATGAACTGTTGACCTCGGCCTACGGCCTCGGTCAACAGTTCATCCTCGGGTCCAACAAATTAGCTGTTGACCTCAACCCCAGTCAAAACAAGTGTACACGTACAAGAAATAACTTGAAAAAAATGCAAACACATCTCATTTGAAAACCAGTTGTTGTACTTAATTGTTTTTCTGAAGATTGGTGAAACAAAGAGAAGTCAAGTAAAATACCGACTCCGATTTGACAGTTCACTGTAAAATGCTCCCTGTGGGTGAAACTAGTATACCAAGCTCCAGCTTTCTCAGTAGGGGTCCGTCGATGCTCAATTTTGTGCTCTATTGTGAGTGCTGTTAAGATTATCGTCAGGATCTTCTTTAACTTATTTGTGTCACACTTACATGCCCTTTGCCGTGTGGAGCTCGTAACAAAAGTTCCCCGCGAGGGGTTTAACAGTAAGTGTTTTGAATATTTTCCCCTGACATGGTCGCCATAACACTTTCGATATAGACATAACCTCAGACAGTGCACTTTATATATTGTTTTCATTTTCGTGCATGAACATCGACGACGGGTGCGGCTAG
Source organism: Pinctada fucata (assembly GCA_028142955.1). Classification (NCBI taxonomy): domain Eukaryota; kingdom Metazoa; phylum Mollusca; class Bivalvia; order Pterioida; family Pteriidae; genus Pinctada; species Pinctada fucata. The sequence continues at coordinate 19,090,639 of AP027111.1, read as the reverse complement.
CCAGCAGGGGATGCTTATTCCTCCCGGGCACCTGATCCCACCTTTAGCTTGCTAGGGGTCCGTCAATGCACAATTTTGTGCTCTATTGTGGGTGCTGTTGAGATTATCGTCAGGATCTTCTTTAACCCATAGTAGGGGTAAGTATTTTAAAAAAGATATATTTGAAAGAACGTTCCCCATGTTGGGCCCCTTGAAAGGATCAAATATAAGAGTTATCTTCCCTAATCAGCTGTTTACATCGCGCATTGTTTCAAAATGGCAACGAGTTGCTCCTGTGAGAGTGACGGAGGAAGACATTACAAAAATATTGGAGGACAGAGATGGTAAAAACATTAAGAATGCAATACGAACTTCACAGAATATTCGAGTAGAATATTAATGCTCCATTAGACTAATCGTACCAATGCTCGGACACCTAGTGTATTTGGCTCTACGAGTTGACTGAGGGTCACGATAATTCTTCACCACAAAATTGCTTGAATGTTTTAACGTTATCAATTACAAGATTCGCAAATGATACATTTATATCAACAAATTTGGAACTTTCTCGCTTTCGCTTGAATTTTCACCGGTTCAGAATGCGATGACAACCAGCTTCAATTCAAGCAATGAATTCAAAGAACTGGATGAATTTTGAGTAATTATCTTTAAATATTCTATTAGATATTGAATCATTTTCAGTGAAAATTACTTTAGTTTTTCATTTGCTTGATTATTATGTGCCATGAGGCCAAGTGTCCGAGCATTGGTACAGATTTTGTCAAATATCCATCTTTTTGGTACTCCAATTGAAGAGTTCCCTGCACTTGAACTGCTGATCCCAGTTTCAAAAAAGTTAATTTAAAAGGTCTCTTAACTGGTTGTCAATGTTTTGAAATCAAATTATTGGCATTTTCCCTAATGTATTTTATTAAAATTTAGAAAAACATATCAAAATGTCCGAGCATTGGTGCGTTCAGTCTAATCTCAATCTGTCGCTGATCGCTGATTATACAGCCGAGAAATTGACAGAGGTTGTAGAACGGAGTCTCAATATTATTTTTCAGATCGAAAAAAGTATAACAAAACAGTTTTTGACTGGGGTTGAGGTCAACAGCTAATTTGTTGGACCCTTGGATGAACTGTTGACCTCGGCCTACGGCCTCGGTCAACAGTTCATCCTCGGGTCCAACAAATTAGCTGTTGACCTCAACCCCAGTCAAAACAAGTGTACACGTACAAGAAATAACTTGAAAAAAATGCAAACACATCTCATTTGAAAACCAGTTGTTGTACTTAATTGTTTTTCTGAAGATTGGTGAAACAAAGAGAAGTCAAGTAAAATACCGACTCCGATTTGACAGTTCACTGTAAAATGCTCCCTGTGGGTGAAACTAGTATACCAAGCTCCAGCTTTCTCAGTAGGGGTCCGTCGATGCTCAATTTTGTGCTCTATTGTGAGTGCTGTTAAGATTATCGTCAGGATCTTCTTTAACTTATTTGTGTCACACTTACATGCCCTTTGCCGTGTGGAGCTCGTAACAAAAGTTCCCCGCGAGGGGTTTAACAGTAAGTGTTTTGAATATTTTCCCCTGACATGGTCGCCATAACACTTTCGATATAGACATAACCTCAGACAGTGCACTTTATATATTGTTTTCATTTTCGTGCATGAACATCGACGGCGGGTGCGGCTAGCCAGCAGGGGATGCTTATTCCTCCCGGGCACCTGATCCCACCTTTAGCTTGCTAGGGGTCCGTCAATGCACAATTTTGTGCTCTATTGTGGGTGCTGTTGAGATTATCGTCAGGATCTTCTTTAACCCATAGTAGGGGTAAGTATTTTAAAAAAGATATAAAACAAGAGCATACCATAAAAGACTGATAGATTCATTTATTATGTACAACATACAAGTTCCGAGCTGGATCTATATAATCATACTATTAACACTTTCCTCCAGAATATGTCTGTTAAAACATAGGTCTGCATTTACATAAAATTAAAACAAAAGATTAAAATGATGCGAGTCGTATGTACAGTTGCAAATAAACCTTCCATGTGTCTCCTTTGCGATATTTTAGCTTTCTGGGATACCTCCAATACCATTCTCAAATCGACAGCGATCGCACAACGACTGTTTTGTTCAAACTCAAAACTAACGCCGTAACTATGTTTCCTGTATTGGGATCTGTTCTAGCTGTCACTGCCTTGCTACGACGCAGGTTGTGATTCTTTGGATCCAATCGCGCTCACGCGAAAGTCTTATGATTTTCCTGGAAGCTCTGAGGCAACGCCACCTTATTGTGCCAAGGGTTTATGCATTGCTCTGAGCGCGGATCTGAAGGGGATATTAGCGCGGATCTGAAATTGGCCAAGTATGCTGATTTTTCTGTTTTTGTAGTATTTTTTCAAACCATAGGCTATACCACCTTCCCTGATGGACTGGACCCGCTCCCTTAGAGAAAAATTCTAAATCCACCAATGGGTCCTTAAAGTTAATTAATACTAGTGTTTGGCAAGATAATAGGAGAGGGCATTATATAATGTTGTGGAAACTTTTGCCCAATACTTTTTCTATTATTTGAAATAAAATCTAATTAAAATATTTTTAAAGTCTGGCAAGATACATGGTCGCTATCATAAGAAAATCCACCCATGGGTTCTTAAAATTAATGAATGAGCACTAGTATTTGGCAAGATACGTACATGTTTGCTATCATAAGAAAATCCACCCATGGGTCCTTAAAATTAATGAATACTAGAATTTGGCAAGATACATGTTCGCCATCATAAGAAAATCCACCCATGGGTCCTTAAAATTAATAAATACTAGTATTTAGCAAGATACAAGTTCGCTATCATAAGAAAACCCACCCATGGGTCCTTAAAATTAATGAATACTATTACTAGTATTTGGCAAGATACATGTTCGCTATCATAAGAAAAGCGAGAAGACCGCATGAATGA